>OX244262.1:18948729-20148729 GCA_945867215.1 Epinotia demarniana
AGGCCCGTTCGGGCCTCAGGTGTTTTTTTTGGCATAACATAAAGTTGGTCCCATAGTAAAAGTTGCTCAGAATCATGGATACGTTCACATTTCGCTATTTTGTATCACGAATTTCATCTCAGCATGTATTGTGTCGTGAGCGCTGCAAACTAAAGTCGCCGTCAATGGAGTTGGTTAACTATGTAAACAAACCGCCATAGTGAAAGAAAATTTCAATAGGGCGGTTTGTTTATGTTTACATAGTTAGCGAATTCTATTGATGGCCACTTTAGATTAGGTTGTGTATGTGTTGTCAGATATTCTTCGACGGCAATATCGAGAGCACGAGCGGGCACCTGTACGGGCTCGGCGCGCCGGCCGCAGCCGACGAGGCGGGCTCCACGCCGTGAGCGGCGCCACTCTTATCTTATAGCCGGGGAAGTATTTATCATCTAAATAATGTATCCTATACAATTTCCAAGCATATATTACCTCCACGACACCACGTCATAGACGTCACGACGTTTCGAGTTATAGTAATATTAGAAATCCACTAAAGGGGCACTGAAATGTAGGAAATGGGACGCAATTTACTGCGCCATCAGATTAACGAGACTGAAGATGCACTCAATAAAAGTGACAGAGATGATATGATTTGTTGTCTTTGTCGTGGTTTCACCTTTTTTGTTTGCCACAATCGGGTTTATACGAGGTTGTAACAAACGAACAATTACCCGGTCAAATTGGGTAGATTGTTTATGGTTAGCCGTTCTCAAGTCTGCTGCGAGCTGCAGTCAAGTTCTCAATTTGACTGCAGCCTTTCCGTCCCTTACCGTGGCACTCGCATAGCGTCTCTATGTAATGATATGCTATCCGCCTGTTGCGCTTTCTGCCCATCTGTCTGGTATTACAAGTGCGACAGAGAGGGCACCAAAGGGTGTCCTATTCCCTCATCTTATTGCGCCGCGTGCAGCTTATTTTTAATACTACTTAACAAGCATTGCACTCATGTCCATCGGCTGGATCCAACGCGGTACGCACCGCAAGAGATAGTAACTTGTTGCTATCTCACTCCCACTACTAGGTGCCACAAATGATCTTGATGGGTCTGTAGGTCACTGCCATACCGCAAAGAAACTGTCAGTACTTGTCGTAGAGAGAATAAATGCTCGGTCAGATTATAATCAGTGTAATAATTTAATAATTTGTTAAATGAGGCGTGGCCTTTTTGTATATACTGGCATCCTAAAAAAATGGCAGGCTGGTCGCTGGTGTTGAGATTAATTTATAAAAATATTTATATTCCGACATTTCCGACGTACATGGTGGAAAGTTTCAAAAAGTAGAACAGTCTTTTAGACCTGGCTAAACGCAGTCAGCTGGGCGAGGGGAGATAAACCATCTCGCTCTAATCAGTGCGTGTGAGTACCTACAGTTAGTGCACTGCATTTAGCCAGGTTTAAAGGCTGATTTCTTACTGCCTTGCCAAATGGTACTAGGCGAATTTCATTGTTTAAGCCTTGCCTTTTGTGATTATGATCCTTTTTACCGTGATGGAACTTAGCGCCTTAAAAACAGTTGTGAATTGTTTGATTAGTGATAAGTGAATCTGATTGCCTATTCTTTGTCTATGCCCTGATGTAATAATTGATAAACGTTTTGTGAAACTTATTTTAGGGACAATCGCTTTAAATTGCGTTAGTTATTATGTCACATTATATTTCTTTTAATGGGATTTTATTTAATAGAGGTTAGTTAAGTTTTTAAATAACATTTTCTCAAATATGCAATGTAATATTGACGTTGTGTTCTTCATAATGGGCTTCGAAGTGTCCCGTTTCGGGCGCAGCGAGACGAGAGACACGTAATTGCATTTCATGCAAAATTGGAGGCCTGCAAGATAGTCTTTTTTAATTTCCATTCCTCAATTTGTGGCACAGGATCACGGCGTCCAGCCATGAAAACTAAAGGTTGATTTCTTGGAGTTTTTTTTTAATTTATTTCATTGTATGATTGAGAAAAGCATATAAATACCTCGGCGTGAAAAGGGGTTGCTGCCAGCCTCATAATTATCCGACCTCGCTACGCTCGGCAGTCTATATGTGCTCGGCCGGCAACCCCTTACTTCCCGCCCTCTGTAGTCGTGTACTATTATGTCTCGTAACATCATTTTCACGCGGCGACAAGAGATTTTAAACTTTCCAACTGCAAAGTATTTCTAAGCCAGGGTTGCCATGGTTTTAGAGGTGCCTATACTTTCTTGATTAATGGTTATACTAAACTCCGATTTTTAATTAGCTGGCGCATCCTCGCCTGTTGGAGTAGTCATCTGCATTTAAGTCTGACACGACACGCGCGCAAAAACTGCGATGTCTTACACTACTAGGGCTCGCCAATATAGACTGAATTTACTCGGCTTTGAGGTAGGGCCATACATTTTGTATGGAGTGGCTGCGGTCGGAAACAGCCCAATGGAATTCAGTATGTATGTAGCGAGCCTAAAGCGGCGATGACACTGCTTCGGTCGCCGAACTTTCTTCAAACTTTTTCGGCCAAGAACTGACACTTTCAAATTACTTTCGCTCACTTGTAATTTGGCTAAATACGAAGGACTTTTCATCGTCAATTTGCACTCAACTAATTAGAAATGGGACTATAATGTAACCATACAACTGATATATTATTCTTATTGAGCTTGTTAATGAGTATAATAAACGAAACAACCAACTGATTGAGTATCACTTTATTGTAATAAATGTAAAATCTCATGACCTGTTATTAACGCTTTATAGGTAAAAATATCACTTGTATCTAATTGTTTCACGAATACCTATTTATATCACACTCGTCGTTAGGTAATCTCATTGGGAAATCGACTCTGTTCGGAAGGGTATCATCACAGATGGACATTTCCTGAAAACTCTGTCATGAAATATGAGGTATCATTATTGTACTAATTCTCACGGCAATCTTATTGTTGCGGCAACAGTTTACCCATTTCAGCGGATCGTAGAATATCAATCATATTATTACCACCCTTCCTGATATGACAGCATAAGGTTGAACGATATAATTTCGATTAAGACAAAATAATTTTTAGTACCATTTTAAAACTACGCAGATCTGACAGGACATACATTACGATCTTACAAAATACTGGAATTCAAAGCTACATCGAAACCGATGGAAGTCACACTCAATTATTACAATACTCACTGCACACGCACACTATCTCGGATAGGAGAAAACTCTTAAATATCACTGCCGACACAGACCGGAGTTGGAACGAAAAGAGACGTAAAAAAGGTAAATCTAAGGGTCGTAACTAACAACTAATTATTCGGATAGCTTTTACACACTGCGTATTTCCACCTCGCGCCACAAGCGGGCATAGGGCCGTCGTCGCACTCGCCAGTATGTGACGCCACTAGCCTGAATTTACCTACAAACTCCATGCTAACAGCGTTTTTTACTATCAAACAAATACCCGTATCCGTATTGAATATGATTATCATCACCCAACTGTAATCTTAAGCGGTGTTCGTTAAAATGTGAATGTATGGAAAGTTTGACAAGTTTCTATGGAATGACAGCCGCCGGCGCTACGTTGATCAGTCGGTAATGGTAAGTTGGTTCAACCTGCCCTTAGTCCGTTGCAAGCAAAAAGTTAACACATACTCGAAATATCTATGTTCTTTACACCCTGGGTTCCACAACAAGACTCACAATAATCATGAAATCGTTTTTTTTTTTCATAATATGGCGGGTGTTTACGGATTGTGACGTCGGGTTACATAATATAACAGCTTATTTGGCTCGTTATAAAAGTTTATAGCTTTACGCGAGTGACGGACGCCTGACTTAACCTTTTCCTTTCGTATGCCGTGTCCAGGATCCGTCCAGAACGGTTCGAACTTACAACATTAACTTCAAAGTCATAATTTGAATGTTTTTTTACATCGGCATACGAGAGGTTAATGCCATTGAAACATGACCGTATCGTGTCACAATAACAACAAGATACGAAGCAGTCCATGTCTCAATGACTGACCATACAGTCGACGGCAAGGACATGTTGTATGTTACTACAAAGGAATAAGTCTATAGTCCATGTAAACCGCACGTCATGCGCACGCTTTTGTCAATTGACGATTGCAAGGAGAACGCTTGCTTCTTGCGTAGAAGCCTAAAACTGTGTCCACGGAGGGGCAACGTCGCGTTAGCCACTCGTCATGCGTTCGTTGCCGCTCCGTGGATAGAGTTTTGAAGGTTTCTACGCAAGCGGCAAGCGTTCGTCTTGCAATCGTCAATTGACGAAAGCGTGCGGTTTACGTGGACAATAAGCCTAAACATGTGTTTACTGTAGGAAGCGGCGGTGTGTAACGGCTGGTGGCAATGTTCACGAGGCAGGCTTCGCTCGGGCGCGACGGAGCGGGCCTCACTTCTTCTTCTTCTTGTGTTTCTGCGCACTGTCGGGTGTGTTGTCGGCCTTGCGTTTGTTGGCGGCTCCTTTGGCGGTCCCTGGGGTATTCTGGTTGCCGGGGCCACTCTTCTTCTTCTTCTCCGCTCGCTCCTTCTCCTCTAGCTCCTGGTTTTCCCTTTCGATTAGGGTGATTAACGTGTTACATCTGAAAAAGTATGAAAACTATCAAGCTAGAACAGAGTTCTGAATTCCGTACCGGTGGTACCTAGTTTATCAACATTCATTTATAAGTTGGGCAGGAAGCTTCCCTCCCTAAATCATTTCGGAGAGGTTAAGAGTCCGCAGAAAGGTCGGCCGAATTTCACCTTCCCATACAAACGGAGTTTCGCTCTCATTTTAAAACTACGTGTTGGATTGTAACGAAACTTTGCATATACAATAACATGAGGTATATCTAGGTCTGTAATTAGTTTATATGGCTCCAGTTTATAAAACAAACGAAATACAGCAAAAACCAGTTTTGTATGAAAAACGTAAATTCGTTGTATTTTTTTACTATGGTAACTGAAGCTACATTGTGTGTGTGCGTGTGTGTACCTGCGCTGCAGCTCGACGGCGGTGCGCGACTTGAGGAACCAGTCGAAGCGGAACTGCGGCGCGGCGTGCACGGCGGCGCGCAGCTCCTCGTACACGTTCTCCTTGTCGAAGCCCAGCTTGTGCAGCATGCACACCAGGAACCTGCACCGAATTATATATATATCATCCATCATATTAGGGGACATCATCAATGACCTTTCATTCTAAAACAGACTATACAAGCAATGTCGAGAAGGGAGACTTCTTCAATGCGGGAGTGGCATACACGACCGCAAGCCTGGCAGGAGTCATTTGCCCGCGGCGAACAGGGGACCGATTTTTGACTTTCGAGCTTTCACTCGAAAACTGCCAAAAATGCATTTCATGCTATTTTGAAATGACGATAGAGATTTTAAAACGAGCGGCATTGACCACTCGTTCGTATTCAATTCTATCGGTAGAAAGGAAGCACCCGTGACTTTAACACTGCAATAGCATTTACTTTTAATGAAATAAATTCTAGCGCTCGAAAGTCAAAAATCGGCCCCCAGGTGACACGTTGATGCCACGCCACTTGGACTGGTGGACTTTACGACCATCGAACACCAGTTTGCGCCATTTGTGTGTCCTGTCCTGTCCACGGCAAGTGAACTGCAAGTGAACCACTTGTGAACCGGGATGATGAATACTTGCAAAAATGGGGGACAATGTTACACAAATCAGGGCGATTTCCCAAACTAAGCAATACTAGGTATAAGATGACGATATAAACACTCATAAATAAATACTTAAGGGTCGCCCACACCAAAGCTTATAATACGCTGTCGCTGCGATAACGCAGCGTATGTTGAAATCGTGACGTGTGAGCCACGTCAGCGCGTAATACCTGGTCAAACTGGTTCGAGGTAGGTCCTTATATAAATAGAAAACATTCAAGACAAGACACAGGAAGAAATAATATATTCGCGCTTATCACACAACTGAAGGTGAATCCTGAGGATTGAATTTAATTTTCACACAATTGTACTGATGATTATTTTATCGCTGATAGTAAAAGATTCCCGCTCCACCTTGCCTTACTTTTTAAATATGAGCAAGTGGCTTATAAACGAATAGATCGGGTGAGATAGAGAAATACCACCACCCCTTTTTCCGTGAAAACACAGAAAACTTCTTATACTGAAATATTAGTAAAATCTGGATAAGACACTATTGGAATGACTGGTGATAGGCAAGTCTTACCTGTCCTCCTCTTCAACATAGTTCTTGCCCTTGTTTGTGCCATACGAGATCCTAAGCTGGTGGAAGGGCGCCCTGTAGCGAGCCATTTTGGCGTCCAGTGCTTTCTTGATAGAGGCTCTTCTCTGTATTTTCGCTTCTCCCCTCTCTATCTGCCCCATTATTCTGTCGATGTCTTGCAATTCGTGGCATCTCTCCCAGAATACTGCCGAGTACTCCATAACCTAATAATTATGTAACAATGCATTAGTTTATATTCCACCAAACAATAAAAAAAATAAGTTGGGGGGCTATGGATGATAAAAATGAGACAGTTTGAGGCATGTAGCTACAAACGAGTATGGTTGCAACATTTTATAAAACTTGAATCAACTGTGCACTGTGCATTTTTAACTCTGTGGTTTCCCACAAAAATCCAGGCGTATTTGGTCCCCGCGAAGAGTGAAGGATTCTTTTAATCCGAGAATTCCATAACGAGTGGAAGTTAGTATGCGAATGCGCTTCACGACTAAGGATTTACGTAACGTAGGTTCGTGCGCAAGGGACAGAACATTCATAATTTCGTATTTCAATGTCATTTTTAATGAAATTACCTCCTCAGGAGTCTTGCCTTCCACGTCTTTAGCAATGTTGTCAATGTCGTCCCTGCCATATTTCTCGTTGGCCTTGATGAATTGGTTGAAATCCCGCTTCGTCCAATTCGTGAAACCTGTAACACAAAATCAAAGTTTCTGTCAAAAAAAATGGTATAGGTCGACGGCGACATTCAATGCCAATGATTTCGTGACCATCATGCCGTTTGTAGAAGAAATTGCATTCGAGCAGAATGGCCACCAAGCGGGTTCCTGGCATTGAAAGTGTTAACTTACACGGCGCGGGAGAAATTGGACATGAGTACCTATGGTCGCCCTCACAGAGGCTCCATACCGTGTTTAGCTTGTGTCCATAGATTTTTTACGATGCCATTCGAACCAGTTTTTGGAGAGGAACAACTGTTTGTATCGGAGCACCTACAATTAAAGAACATAAATACAAAAGATAGACCTCGCTGGCGGTAGCCCAAACGCTCAATACTAATTGACATAGAATTATGACGTCAGTTTGATATTTGTACTAATCATAATATGGAAAACCAAGTAAATTGCTGTTTCGATAGCGAAATACTGCGTTTAGGGCCATAGAAGTCAAACAATATTGTTTCTATAAAAGCGCAAGGATTCTGTAACTTTAAATTTACTCTAGGATAAATCAAATAATGTACATTTTTTCTAAGCATTCGAGCTTACACTTTCGCTACCAAGAATCGCTACGCGCTACGCTCGTAGGCTCCGATCGTAACAAAACCGGCATAAATATCTGACACGTCCTTATGGCATTAGACATAGAGTCGTGTCAGATATTTATGCGCGCTATGTTGTGGCAGATGTTATTGCTGGTGAGTGTACCTTGGTGTTCAGTTAGTTACGAGTGGGTGTACGTACCTTGCGTGAGCAGTTGTTCCTTCTCGGCGACCTCGTCCTCGCCGAGCGCCTCCGCGTCATCGATCTTGCGCTGCTCCTCGCGCTGGATCTTGGCCGCGTCCGGCCCCAGCTCGGGGTTCCGGGGTACTTTGTAGCTGGAAATATTGGGACAGGTATTCATTGCTTGTATTCCATTATTTATGGTATACTAGGCCTAATTCTGGATTTTTCAGTTCGGTTTTCTATTTAATGAACTCGAACGAACGTATGACCATTTCAATAAAGACCTTGTTTCCACGATACGTAAGGTACAATATATGTGCTGTCCCTCTCGTGGTGCCAGACAAGATGGCGGGCATCGGAGCGGCCGACGTCGCACGCAAAATTCTGGCCAGTGGGCGTTGAAGATTTTACCCGCGCAAACGCGCTGCCTTATGATTGGTTCAAATGTTTCCAAAAAGTTGCGTTGTAACTTATATTAGTGGTACTACTGTATGTTGTGTGAACTAACCTCAGCGTCTTCCTGAAATGGTATATCTCCTGGTCGAGCAGCTCGAAGAGCCTCGGCGGAAAGAACTGGAAGTCCTGCACGATGGGCTGCTTGGGCGGGCGCGGGGCCTGCACACACGAGCGCACAATGGGAGGTGGCCTTAGCGACGAGACAATCGTACGGGCCTCTACTCGAAACACGCTAACACCGCCTATGCAATTTGATCCCAGCGAGGCCGAGGGCGAAGGATCCGAGAAATCCATTACTAGTGGAAGTTAGTATACGAATGCGCTTCACGACTACGGATTTACGTCAAGCGGCAAGGGACAGTAAATTCAGTAAAGACAGTGACCTCAGCGACAAGCCAATCGTACGGGCCTCTACTCGAAACACGCGAACACCGGCTTATTCCTAACTCTTATCACCAATTTGTTACCAGTAGTAACAGCTGGGATTTTTTTCCTATCTTTTACCACTTAAGTACGCGTAGGGGACTACTGGGAATATTTTTCCCATCCTTTACCACTAAAGTACTTGGGGAAAAAATCTAGTAGTTATCATCATTTACTGTCCCGAGTCGTTCCCTCTGATGAAAGATGAGAAAAAAAACCCAACCGTTGCCACTGGTAAATAACAGGTAGGAATATCCCGCTAACACCTATGCCCCTGCATTGCTTCGTACGCTCTATAGATTGGTTATGAATTTGTAGGTTTTGTGCATTACCAAAATAATATATCACAAAACATTAAACTAGAGGCGTTACGAGTATATCAAACGCCGCGTAAAACTGTGTGATACGCTCATCCTGTCTAAACTGAACTATGCGGATATGGTATGTATATGGCAACTGCTTACTTTCGCGAACTAAGAAAGTTATACAACGCCTACAAAATGCATGCACACGCTTTTGCTTCCCAATACCGCCACGATCCCATATTACCCCTTATCTTAATACTAATAGACTTTTAAATATGAGTGGTCGACGTACACTTCACTTTGCCTCGCTATTATTTGGTATTTTCCACAGTAAGCAACCCGCGTATTTGCATAGTAAGTTGATATATGGGCTTCCCGAGAGATTATTTGTATGGGTCAGTAGCTTTCTAGCAGACAGAAGCATTAAGGTCGTAGTTGACGGTGAATGCTCCGACTCCATGTCTGTGAATGCTGGTGTCCCTCAAGGCTGTGTGCTATCACCCTTACTATTCCTTATGCATATTAATGACATGCTGCAAATCAGCGGAATTCATTGTTATGCTGATGATATTACAGGTGATGCCTCTTACACCGGCCGTACCAACATCTCTCGGGAAATTGTCATCGAGAGCCGGAACAAACTTGTGTCTGAAATTGAGACTTCCCTAAGTGAAATCTCTGAATGGGGTCGACTTAACTTAGTCCGTTTTAACCCTACCAAGACACAGGTTACCGCTACCGCGAAAAAGTTAAAGTTTGTCGTGTCACTTCGTTTTGAGAGCACTCCCCTAACTGCCGCAGCCAGTATCGGAATCCTTGGCGTCGACATTTCGAGTGAAGTCCAGTTCCGCGGGCATTTAGAGATTTCTATCGCATGTATACCGGGGAGTGCTCCGAGGAATTGTTAGGATTAATCCCTACCGCTTCTTTTCGCCATCGTCCAACGCGACAACATTACCGTCCTCACCACTTAGATGGTTGGCAGACCTCAACTGTGCGCTTCTCCAGAAACTTCCTGCCTCGCACAGCGTGAGCGTCAGGATGACAGGACCATGATAGATTTTTATAGCGAGAGTAATTCCAAGTTTTAGTACCTTTTTTGTACTATTTGGTACCTGACATAATAAAATTTGTACCTCGCTAAAAATCGAGAAATATTGAAAATAAAGTGGTCAGCCATTCTGACGTCAGGTTGACAGGACCAAGTCCAGTTCCCCTAGTTGTAGCCGTTATACTGAATCCATCTTTTCACAAATATTTAGTACCTAATTCATGATTTTTAGTATTTTATAAAGATTTACCAAAAAAGGTGCGCTAAGAATAAGTTTTGTATGAGAATAGTGTAAGCCCGGTACACATAACAACGATAAATCGTAACGATTAAACTGTGCAATCTGTTGTGTCGCAGTTTATCGGACGTAGTTGTGGCGAATTGCCGCCGTTGATCACGTTAGCCGTGCCAACTGCATTGCTGAGTGGAGGCAATTTCAGGTCCACATCCTGATCTACTTCTTGATGTATTTGTTAATGTGTTTTATTACTTGTGATGTGGTGTTATTATTATTATTTCTTTTGGTGGCTTCCGGACCGTGAGATCCCTTATATCACTGCGACCATTGCTGATCTATTGTAGTCGCCACGGCGACAGTGCCCTGTAAGCACCCTTACCAACATGCGTAGACGGTTCCTGCTTAGCGCTAAGGCATCAGAAGACGCCTTTTTGCTATAGGCTCTAAAGACTGTATCGTTAAGTATAAAGACAACTTTACTTAGCCGTTTTTTTTGGTATTACATTTTTATATGAAAATTACTCATGTGTTTAATTAATGCTTTAACAAGGTACACATTTCGTCCTGGGAGCTCGACATAAAGCATATCGTTTAGACAAAATTTACTCAATTCTCCCGAGTAACATTAACGATTGCTGACAAATACTACAACAAAATTTACAATGTGCGATCAAAACGATATTACACCAAAATGAAATCGTACTATGCGAGCCGCAATTACACATGATTCGTAAAGCGAAACATCTGGGCATAGTGTAATGATTTCTTTTAGTAAAAAAAAAAGGTTTGGATCTATGCATGGTGGCCTTTTAGAGAATATGGTATGTTACTTACGACAGTTCTGACTTTGGCATCCAATATAACTATCACGGAGCGTTTCTATCGACCCACTCTAGTGATGGATCAACGCCATGAATTTCCGTTAGGCTTTGGTTTTTAGCTGATTCTTTTAGCTGTCTCCCTCATTTCGCTTGCATCAGAAATTTAAGGGAATCCGAACAGTACGTGGAAAATCCGTATTTATGTAAAAATAAAAAATCACCACATTTATTTCGCAGCTGCTCAATTGAGCAATCGTGAAGAGAGATCACTTAGATAACATGTTGAGGCAGCTTATTAACCTTTTTTTTTCTTTAAATCGTACCAAGGAGTCAGTGAAATAGTCTCAAATTACACTTTCGCAACTAGGCAAAATTCCGAACAATACCCCAGAAACCGACAGAACTCGCTAGTCGTGGTTTATAGCTCGTGCTCGACTCTCGGGTATGCCGGCATCTGAGTAAAGTTTACGAGTGCCCGAGAGTCGGGTACGCGGTATCCAATGTGTTAAGTTCGATAGGCTTTTCCGCAATGAATTTGCTAGACGATATTGAAAGCATCATAAAGTCCCTAAAAAAAAGAAAGTAAAAACCTTATATATCAGATATGGCTTAAAAAAACCCTCAGTTCAAACCCCTAGAACATAGTAATGCAAAATAATACACATATCAACAGTTAGACCAGGTTTTACTTGTCTTTATACTTAACGATATAGTCAGTAATAAGCGCCTTGGAATGTTTCAGTCCTGGTATAGCTCGCCAGGCTTGAATGCTCTTGTAGAAACTGTAGGTCTTTAGAGTGAGCTTGGTCAGGCTTTTGGGGATGTTACAGAACGACTCTGGTCCGCAGAGCGTCCCCTTCGCCCCCGCTCGTGCAAGCTCGTCAGCCTTCTCGTTTCCCTCTATACCGGCATGCCCTGGGACCCAACGTAATATGACTTTGTTTTTTACGCCCAGGTTATTCAATAGATCCCGGCAGTTCTTGACCAGCCTCGACCTTATGACGTTAGAGGTTAGGGCCAAGAGAGCCGCCTGATGATGTGTTGTTACCTGAATAAATGCTATTCTATTCTATTCTAAACCCGGTTATATAATTATGTTTCCCCATCCGCTTGTAATACACTAATTGGAAGTCCACTTCGCCACCATCGGATTTTACGCGGTTCGAACATATCAGCCAAGCACGAATGCAAGACATTTACATATTATAATTTTAGCGAATACATACAGGATAAATATGAAGCAATGAATCAATGATATACTAGTGAACTACTCAAGTCTCATGTGCTATGAATATCTTTCATATAGAAGGGGTATACTGCATAATTCCAAAGTATTTTTCCAATATATTAATACATAGGGATTTAAGAGATGAGGTAGACCAAGGAAAAGGTGTATGGACTGTGTGGTTGATATGAAGAGGAAGGAAATTAGTGACGAGATGTCAGTTGACTGAGATGTATGAAAAAAAATACCAACTGTTCCGACCCCAAGTAAATGAGATAAGGGCAAACTAATGATGATAATGACCCTTTGAATACTGGTAAGTACAGTCAAGTGCAAAACTATGTACCGATTTAATCCTCTCATTTATATAATGTACCAAAACCTTAATCCGCTAACACAAGAGCTATTTTTACACATGACTGTACATAGCTGTTATTTTAGTACTTATTATCTTAAATGTGAAAGCGTCACCAAGCATCGATTAAAGATGTACTTCTTTATATTCCATTGCTCTCCGAATTCACTTTTAATATGTTGGGTGTCCTAATGAGAAACTACGTGATACAGTATAAAGAGCTAATCAATAAAACATGGATGATATAGTGATAGAACCAGCACCGTAAAAAATAAAGAAGTCTTCCACGCGGTCCTGCGCTTTAGCTGTTTACACGTATTTACCTGTACCTTGGGCGCCTTGGGCTCAGAGACCCGGAGCGCCTCGCGGAAGTACGCGTCCACGGCGTAGTTGGCCTTACGCTCGCGCTTCGGCGGCTCGATCCAGCTGCCCATGGGCAGGATCTTCTGCTTCTCGCGGTAGTCCTCGCCTGCACACAAACAAACAAACAACCGACACTCGTAGCCAGCCTGATGCATATTTGTTTTTATTTCGGTATTCTTCACGTTATCCACCTGGCCCCGATCACCCAGGGGAATTCATCATCATCATCATCATCATATCTGCCGAAAGACGTCCACTGCTGGACATAGGCCTCCCCCAAAGAGTGCCAAAGTGACCGGTCCCACGCCACCCGCATCCAGCGGACTCCCGCAACCTTTACCAGGTCATCAGTCCACCTAGTCGGGGGCTCATAAGAAGGCTCAAAGTCACCCAAAGGGCAATGGACAGGGCCATGTTGGGAGTTTCTCTGCGTGATCGCATCAGAAATGAGGTTATCTGCAGCAGAACCAAGGTAACCGGTATAGCCCTCCGGATCGCTAAACTTAAGTGGCAGTGGGCGGGGCACATAGCACGTAGAACTGATGGCCGTTGGGGCGGTAAGGTTCTCGAGTGGCGACCACGTACCTGAAGGCGCAGCGTGGGTAGGCCCCCGACAAGGGGAATTAGCGGCAATTTTTATATTCAACTAGGAAAAAATGATAATGTTCGGTTATTGCGCTTCGCCGGACGCTACTGCGTCACGCGCGCTTCGCTCGCTCGGCTCTTACGCTGTAGGGTCGCAGTTCACCCAACCACCTAACTAGGGATTAACGTGGACAACAGCGTATTTTTTAGGCCGGTTTGCAACGAACATTAGACGGATCTGTTTACGGGGAGTGCTACTGCCTTAGAACGATTATATTTTCTGCAAACCAAATTTCTTATAACACGTAAAACAAGCGGGAACGTCTTAAATATCTTTAACTCTTATTATTTAGAAAGATATTTTTTTAATGTACTTATTAGAATAAACTTAAGAGTGTTTGTTTGTGTCATACACTGATACAGCGTCGAGGACCGGTATAACGCACAGGCGCACGACCCAACGCTGAAGTGTAGATACAATGGCAGTAATTGCAACAATATTTTCGTTTACAGTATTACTAAACCGAATTTACGGAAACATGCAAATGTCAATGTAAAATGGAGGCATAGGGGCGTAGCTCAAGAAAATACTTTCTATATTAGACTAGTCTTTTTGTATACAGCACCTTCAAATTGGTACACAGAATCCGTGGCGCCAGGCGTGTCCATTGAAAAGGCCCGCAATGAACTCTCGCCGAGTTGCTCCAACTTTTGCTTCAGCTCTTCAGTCTGAAAATAATAATAGGGTAGTTGCGTTATGTTAAAATTGATTACGTACTGTTGCTAAACTAAAAGCAAATCATCAAATTATTGTAATTATGATTAATATCCTAAAAAGGTATCGACCTTGAAAGTT
The DNA here is from genome assembly GCA_945867215.1 of Epinotia demarniana. Classification (NCBI taxonomy): domain Eukaryota; kingdom Metazoa; phylum Arthropoda; class Insecta; order Lepidoptera; family Tortricidae; genus Epinotia; species Epinotia demarniana. The sequence continues at coordinate 18,963,088 of OX244262.1, forward strand.
TAGATAAATATGCTATTTTTAATGTCCAAGAGTAAATTTAAAGCTATTAATCAAATCCTTACGCTTTTATAGAAAAACAATTTGTATGACAACTATGGACCTATACGCAGTATTTGGCGACACAAACAGCAATTTACTTGATTTTCCATACAACAATTAGTACAAATTGCAGTGTGACGTCATACTTTTACGTCAATTAGGATGAATGGTTTCGGCTGCGCCAGCGAGGTCCATCTTTAACTAATTTTTATGGGTATTTATGTTCTTAAATTGTATTTGCTCCCATACAAACATTTGTTCCTCTCCAAAAACTGATACAAATGGCATCGTAAAAAAATCTTAGGTCACTGTGTTTAAGTCAGATAAACTGCAATAATAACCGAGTTCAGTTCAGCGCATTCACATTGGAGCAAGAATCGCGTGCAAGCAATACATTCACCGCCAAATCTTATAAAATCATTAGATTCCAGAAAAATAACCTCCCTCTCATACATGAGAGGAGGCCTGTGCCCAGCAGTGGGACGTATATAGGCTGATGATGTGATGTGAACCTCAATATTGCCATTAAAATGAAAAAAACCGGCACTGGCCAACTTACACTATTCCAAATGATGGACGTAGCTAGTTTTTAGCCACGTCCATCATTTGCTATCTTGTCCGCTAACCTTAGTTTCCCCTTTAGCCAAAATAGAGTCGATATCCTCATCCGTTATCTCAGAGTCTTTGGAGGAGAACACGTGGTTGGCGCCGTGTCGGATCATGTTGAGCATCTCGTCCTTGTTGAGTTGGTTTTTCTGGTCCACGAGGCGGCCCGACTGGATCACGAGCTTGTCAAGGCGCAGCTTCACTTCGGCGCGCTCTACGATCTTCTCCTCGACTGTGTTGTCTGTTATGAGACGGAACACTCGGACCTGCAATGAACAATAGCTGTAGGAATCTTCACAGGTCCAACAACTCTTCTCTCGTATCATGGCCTTATCACAAGATAGAGCGTCCGTCACTGGCTGATACAGTTCGATAGAAGGAGACGACGCTCCTATCTTGTCACTTCGTGATAAAGCCGACTATGATACGGGTCTGGAGTTGCTTGGTTCTTGAAAAATTCACGAGAGCTGTCAACACAGTAAATATTCAGAAATGTTTAGAATTTGTCCACAGCAATCCTTCTTTCCATTTCCATCTTAGTTTTAGCCCGAATTCATCTTCATCATTTGGATAACAATGGCATAAGAATGTAGACGAGAAAGCGAGAAAGAAATATAGCCGAATACACACACGAATGCTATTAATGGTAAAAGTGTTGTCGGACTGTGCATCAAACATCTGTATTAAAAGATTCACGATATCACGTCAGGGGACCGATTTTTGACTTTCGAGCGCTTCACTCGAAACGGTCAAAAACGATGAAATGATATTTTTGGAATACGTGCGATAGAAAATCGAAAAACGAGTGGTATTGACCACTCGTATTCAATTCTATCGTTAGAAAGTAGGTGCCTACAAACTGGTTTAAATTATTTAAACTGATAAATTAATTAAACTGAGCTCATGAATGGCCATTGTACTGAGCTCATGAATAGCCTTTGTTTGCGGTCGACGATTGCAAATTTTGCAAAAAAATGTTACTGCCACGTAAAATGTTCATTGAAAAATAAACTCTTTCTTCTTATACAACAAATTAGCTACGAGATTAAATACCACACACAGCGCCTTGTACCAAGCTCGCTGGGAGTGGTTTTTTTAAACTTTTAGCCCATTTTGAATCTATTGAGTACGACGATGGAGTTCACTATACAATGAACTTTTTATGTGGCGCTAACCTTATTATTATTTTTGAAAAAAATGGCACGCGCCCGACAACACAGTCGTATTGTTAGACTTGAATGCTATTGTTCTGAAGATAAGAAGATCAGTCCATTTTAGAAAATTTCAACTATACTCGACACTTTTGATCGAGTTGAATTGAGTGACCTGGCGCGCGGGGAGGGGACGGAGCATCACCTGTTTCATCTGTCCGATCCTGTGCGCGCGGTCCATGGCCTGCAGGTCCATCTGCGGGTTCCAGTCGGAGTCGTAGATGATGACGACATCGGCCGAGGTGAGGTTGATGCCGAGCCCGCCGGCGCGCGTGGACAGCATGAACACGAACTTCTCGCTGCCCTCCGCGTTGTACTCCTCGATCTGCCGGTTGCGGTCCTCGTGCGGCGTCTGCCCGTCCAGCCGGCAGTACTGGAACATGTTATATGATGCTGACACTGGGAAGTTTATGTTCTATGAAGGCTATAATAGGGGCGTGGACTCGAAAATTATTATTACTCCAAAAGTTTACTACTTTAACTTGAAAAAAAGCCGTATAATAGTACATTATTGTCGAAGCAAGGGAAGTAGGCAATTGCTGGCTGAGTATTAATTTTAAACGGACGACCTTGGGAGTCCGTTTAATTTAATACGAAGCCAGTAAATGCCCTTCCAGCTGAGACAAATATAGTGCTTTTCTCAAAAATTGTGCAAGAAAACAAAAATGTATTTTCTGAAAATGATAAGGCATGCATTTCTTCTCACCGCTTCAAGAAATTGTCGTACGCATTCCGATATCTGTCTTTTGGCTTTGCAAATTACCAACAAATTACACTTACAAATAATCAATAACTGAGCTTGCAGCTTCTTTTAAATCTGGAATAATTTACACGTCAATTTTCTATATTTTCCGTTAAAAGAATTAGCCACTGTATGTTAAAACAGAATATTTTTGGCATTGCCGTCTTTTAATTTTTTTAATAATAAGTTGTAAGTGTATTTTTCTTCCGAAAGCGCCATAAGTTATTTGAGACAGCTAAAAAGTCGCGATGAGTCACAGCTACTGATCTTCCGTTTTGGCTGTTTAGGACCTATGCCTTTTATTTATATGGCGGTTTCAACTTTTTAAAAAGTTTGTACCAAGACAAATAAGGGAATTTGTATGCAACATTGTAGTCGAGCAAAATCGAGCCGGCAAGGTTTTTTATTTTTTAAATGTTGACTAACCATAAACTATGCACTTCACGTCCTGATTTTTTACCAATAAAGTCAACATTGCCGGTAATTTTTGAGAAAATAAATGTTATTACCATTGGAATGAATTTATGACAGATAAGACCCTTAATTTAGCTTGTTGACATTTTAAATATATGTAGAATTGAGTAAGCCTAATTGAATAATAATTGTTATAATATAATACTACCTATTGACACCCTTTTGTAAAATTGTAACGACGAATTATGAATATTATTGTTTTTTCTTCTGTAATTTCAATTTAACATTAGAATTCGTACACCTGTGAGCATATTGCATGCATCAATCTAGAATAAGTATTCTTTATTGTAATGTTTCTGTGCCCTAACAGGGTTATGCTGGAACTGTATTAATATGTATATAAAATCTTGTAAGACCCATACTGCAACAAAAAATGCCTAGTGACGTAAATCCCATTCAGATATCTCAAAAAATTACGAAGCTACAACCGTTTTAATATTGCTTGTTAGAGAAAGAAAACGCAAACAGTGTGTGACGTCAGGTTACGCGAGGCTGCCGGGGGGCCGCGTCGACGGCGGCGCCGAACACGATGCGGCGCGGCACATCGCCGTCTATTAGTGACGTCACAATCTTCAAGCGTCATCGTTTCATATGACGTTACGTTTTGCGAAAAAGGGACAGAACATACCCCTTGTTAAAACTTTGGACACTGGACACTGAACTTTTTTGAGAGAATATGACATTATTGATCTTTTTTTTCAGTGTCTACACACCTATTGCATGTTTAAGCATTTCTGGCATCGGCATACGCAGCGCTTGGGACAGTCCTTTAGGAGAATATTCCTAAGATAATAGTACATTACCACAGAGGCCGGGAAGCAAAGGGTTGCCGGCCGAGTACGTATAGACGGCCAAGCGTAGCGAGGTCGGATAGTCATGGGGCTGGCAATCCCTTTTCACGCCGGGGTACGTATAGTGCTTTTCTCAAACATGCAATGAAATAAATTAAATAAACTCCAAGAAATGAAACTTTAATTTTTATGACTGAGCACTGTGATCCTGTGCCTCAAATTGTGGAATAGAAATTAAAAAAAACCATCTTGCAGGCCTAGGCCTCCCTTGTATGAAATGCCATTACGGGTCTGTCGTCTCGTTCCGCTCGAAACGTGACACTTCGAAGCCCATTAATAAGAAAACAACGTCAATATTACATTGGAATTTGGATGTTTGAGAAAAATATGTCACCTTATACTGTTTCCAGTGACAATAGTCCTCCAGTATATCCAACATCCTGGTCATCTGCGAGAAGATGAGCACCCTGGAGTCCTGCTCTTGCAGCTTGGGCAGCAGTTTGTCCAGTATGGCGAGCTTGCCGCAGTTGTACACCAAGTGCTCGTCGGTAGTGTACGGCGGCCCGGGCTCCGCTCCGTCAAACAGGTACGGATGGTTGCAGCACTTCCGGAGCTGCATGAGGATGTTTTGCAGACGCATCTTTTCTACCTTGCCGGCGCCGTTTACTGCAATTTGAGGAAGAGATTAGTGATCAACTTGTCAGGGATTGATTGATGTCAAGGTACTTTAGAGATCTATGTAAAGAGTGGAGTACAAAATAAATTACTACAAATAGAAATTGAATTCATATTCCAATAAACATGGTCATATTATTATTAATATTGGCTTTATACTAAGTTGCTTAGATGGATGGATTTATAAGCACCTCGTAAGCTTGAAGACTATTAAGGGGATGCCTTGATTCGAGACGACCACTCTCCCTAGACAGAGACACGCTTATGCCTCCCGCGCACGAGAAAACGAGATGTAACACTCTTCGGGAATGGCTTTTTTGGACAAATTTCGATAAAGACCTTATATTTCATTAAGTGAGATTTTAGATGAGGATTGTGTCGTAAAATAATGTATCAGAGTAGGCTGAGTAAAACAAGGAAGTACAGACCCAACTTTGTTTTTTTTTTCTATTGAGGAAATTTTAAGCAATCATGCATCGATTAAATCAGATAAACAATCATATAGTCAAGAATCCTATATCTGTAAATCAGACCTTATTGTTTCTTAATCTAGTCAGAACGGCGATTCCGGCGATAATTTCCAATTCACCCCCTTAATGTACCTTCTCCTGACTTTATTGATAAATAACGTTAACTTCTTTGCATCTAACTTACCAACATCAATATCCTTCATTAAAACCTTTGTGTACCAATCTCTCTGCATTTTGCTGAGACCCACATACACTTTGACCTCCTTCTTGGGTTTCAACTTCTTCTCGACTTCCGATTTGAGACGTCTGAGCAAGAACGGGCGCAGCACGGCGTGCAAGCGAGACACCAGCTGGTTGTCGCCAAGTGCTGCGTTTGTGTTGAACCAAGAGTCAAAGTCCTATGGAAGTAGCAATTTATTTATTTATCTATTTATTCCATTCCGGGATAGTAAGGAAAATGGACCAGAATAATTACAGAATGGCAACATTGGCAACCACGAGATGATAACAGAAAAAGAGGTAAGCCAATTAAAAGGTGGATCGAAGACATCTATAGGGGGCGCCACCTGGACCAGGAAAGCCATGTATATAATGGAATGGAAACGGCTGGGTGAGGCCTATGTGTCACAAGACACGCTGACCACTAATCCGGACAATCCGATGTGTTAGTTTTTAAGTAAAGTTTATAAATATTATGTAATACCGTTTTAGTTTCGGCAATAAAGGCTATTATGATTATGATGATTTATTCCACACAATTTCACAGCATTACAGTAATACTTTAAGCACTGTGATACATGCAACAACAATCGGTTAAGTAGGATTGACAGTTTGACACTTATGATCTATCGCCGAAAACCTTTGGTAAACATGTATATTTAACCCCCGACGCAAAACGAGGGGTGTTAAGTTTAACGTGTCTGTCTGTGTATCTGTCTGTGGTAGCGTAGCTCCCTAACGGAAGGATCGATTTGAATGCGGTTATTTTGTGTCATAGATAATTTTATCCCAAGTGTTCGTAGCTATGTTTCATGAAAATCTGTTTAGCCATTTGTAAGATATTGGACTTTTAAATGAAAATGTTGGGGTTTTTCAACTTTTCTAAGTTGTAGTTATTAAGATATTTTACACACAGCCACTCACAGAATGACTATGATTAACTACTTTGTATTCCTATCCTATCTATTATCGTGCCTATGTTAGGGTGGTATTCAACTTGTCCGATTTATGATGGAATCTTTGAAGTGAGATCGCAGTGAGGTCCACTCGCTGGTGATTCGATTAAAAAAAGCCAAAACGAAAAGTTAATTTCGGACTATACTCAAATTAAAAGGAAATAAATTACTTGAATGTCTAATAACATTCAAATAACCTAGTGTCTGCAGGTAAACGTTACTTACATCAGAACTATTGAAGACATCAGGTAGCAAGAAGTTGAGGAGTGCCCACAGCTCATGAAGGTTGTTCTGTAGCGGAGTACCCGTTAACAGCAGTCTGTTCATACTCTTAAACTCCCGGAGTAGTTCCGAAAGCTTGGATTTCTCATTTTTGATCCTATGGGCTTCATCAATGACCATGTAGCGCCAAGTGAACTTCTTGAACACTGATCTTTCCCTGATGATCATTTCGTATGATGTGATACAAACATCCCAATTGCCTGGCATTAGGATCTCGCGGATAAATGTGTTCTGTCAAACAGTTGAAACATTCATTTAATCAGTAAAGAAAATAGGCTTATGTGTCAAACCCCTCTGAGGCTTTCTTTATTACCGCCCTGTTAAGAAACAACCATCCTCCTCTGTTCAGTAAGTGGGCATTTCCACTGGCTACTTTATGACCAAGGGTCGTCACCGTTAAATGTTCCTTTGTGTGTAAATAAAGATTGGTGCTGTTGAAGTATAAGCTCATCACAGGTAATTTATAATGCTTTCATGTTACATACAACTGAACAGAACAAATAAATTGGTTCCAAACCAAAATTGCTTTGCTAACAAAATACCATAAAACATATAAAAACTTAGTTTTGTTTTATTATGTTTTATAAAGTAAAACAAATAAATCCTTACCCTTGTCTCTTGGTCTCCAATCAAACATACAGCTGTCAAAGAAGGACACCATTTCTTGAATTCATTCATCCAATTTGTTAGAGTTGATTTTGGCACAATCACAATATGCGGTCCGGGAATATTTCTGAAATTTATTATAATATAATATAATTTTATTTCTCTTGCATTTTTTTCTGTTAATCAGTTAATGTATCCAGTCAATATGACAGAACTAAATAACTTGTTAATCCTCGCAAAGTATCCCAGACCCTTTACCCCTTGACCTATCATAAATTGTGTAAGTTACGGCACAAAATCTAATAAGTGGGTGCTGTATAGAATAAATACTCACTTAAAATTTTTCATGTAACCAAGCAGTGATATTGTCTGTAAAGTTTTCCCCAGGCCCATCTCATCAGCAAGAATCCCGTTTATGCCATTCTCGTAAAGTGATATCATCCAATTGAGGCCACGAACTTGGTAATCTCGCATCTCTCCATTCTTAATGTAATGAGGAGAGGCCTCAAATCTAAAGATGCTCTTAACCTTTGTGTTGGTCTCTGCAAGCAGCTCCTCATCTTCCTCTTGCTCTGTTTTGCGGTGGCGATGACTGAAAATAATACAAACAATAATGTTGTTTAATCCTTATCATCTGGTATATCAGGAAGTAGATCCACAACCAAACCCCATGCTGTTTTTTCAATGTCCACCCATTTATCACATGAATGCACATTCTACCATACCAAAGATTAAACTACACTTCCATCTAACACCGGTGATATCAATAAAATTCACCGTCAGGAATTAAACAAGCATAAAAAGTCTAGAAAACTGTAACCCTGCTACAGACATGAAAAAAAAATGTTTTGATACAAAAGGTTGCTTTGTTACCTGGAGCATAATTTTGTATAGATAGACACACACAGTTCAGTATCTCAAATGCTACAAATACAAACCGCTATATTAATAATACAAATGCGCTATATTAGTAGCTAATGCTACTGTATACCATTTCAAAAAGGTTTAATTTCCATTCAAATTGTTAATACCTCTAACAGATTAAGGACTCCTATAGTTACTGCCTGATTCAGTGATAACTTTATAGCACTTCATATACAGTTAAAACAACACAGATGATGTTAAATAAATGGTAAGAGCATTTGTTTTGATTTCTATTTATAATGGTTTACTTACTCGCCCGCGGAGCCAGACGTGTCAAGATCTTTGATCTTCTTAGGTCTCCCAGCTTTTGCTTTTGGTGGACTGCTTCCAGATTTAGGTGTATTTGTCATAAAATGCGAGAAAATTTCAGTTTGTTTCAACAAGAAGTCGAATCGCTTTGAACGGTCGGTTTCAATCTTACTTTCGAAATCGCCTTCTTTACCTCTCGACGACGTGGCGTCGCTTGAAGAGCCATTCTACGAGCATTTGTGATCAAAAATTAGTGAAAGAAGACAAAAACATGGTCAAAAAATCATCTTGATGTCGGCACAAAGTAAAAATGCTTACGGAATTGTCTCCAACATCAGCTACTTCCATTGGTTCTTCTGTTTGTGACATGGTACTAAAATTTAGTTGTTCAATAAGTACAAAAACATATATTATTCCATAACACTCGATTCGAGAAAACAATTAGCACAGTATTATGTTCCTGATACAATCGTTGTGCATGTGCACCTGCGCCGGTCACAGACGAGACAAGACAAACGAGCATACACATTACACAATTTCACAATTTACACACCACACCACAACCCATGAACCTAGAATACTATGGACGGGCTGTACATGTTATCACAGTGAGGGACGGAAAAGCTTTTATGCAGCTAAATTAAGAACTCGTCTTAAAATTGCTGATGACTTGCCATAAACAACCTACTAAATTTGGACGGGTAATGGTTTGTGTGCCTCAACTTCATACTAAATCAGTTTTGACAAACAAAAAAAAGTGGAACTATGACAAGGACAATGAATGATATTTCCCTTTCTGTCACACTTATCGAGTTTTGTATGCTACCAGCTCGCTCGCATGTGGTTTTATTATTACCATAGCCTGTCCAGAGTAAGCAACGTTCATGCCACAACCGCAATGCCGCGAAAAAGCGGGTAAATGACGTTGTCATTGGTCCGAACCGATACGGTCGAAAAAAAAAACAAGCTAACCATTTCTTGTCTATGTCTTTCAGTTTTCATGCCGCGTTTATACGCTTGCGATGGCTTGGCGCGTGAGCAGGACGCAGCTATGTAAACGAATGAGATCGAATTATAGCCCTCTCCCTCTAACGCATAGCTGCGTCCTGCTCACGCGCCAAGCCATCGCAAGCGTATAAACGCGGCATCACAGTGTAGAATATAACAGTAGGTTGATTTATGGTAATTATGCTAATTTTCACGTACATTTTGAAATATTATCAAATAAAAATTGCAATGATCTGACTGTTGTAAAAGATGCGTTAGAGGTAAGTAATGTGAAAAAACTAAGTACGCAGTAACTAAAATTTCATCGACATTTATATTAGTTCGTTAGTAGTATACGCGTACGTTAGGTCTAACGCTGCTTTATAAAACCGTGAATAAGTAATTGGTTTACTTAATACTTCCATATTTTTTTGAAGTAACTAACTACATGTATAATCTTACAAGATCTACTTCCTTCTGTACAAAATCTGCACGACGATCGCGACCCCATCCTTTCTATGTATAGGTAATTAACTATTTTATGACAGATAGCTATAGGAACCTACACTTCGTATGCGTGGATCCGGGATAAAATATCTACGACCTGCCAAACGAAAGGTCGCGACACACTTGTCAAAACTACGTTATAGGAGTAATTAGGTATATTAAAATACTAGCTTCCGCCCGCGACTTGCACCCAAGATAAAAACTATATTATATTTTAATCCGGGGTATAAGTAAACTATCTTCGTGCAAAATCTTATCCAATTCGGTCGAGCCGTTAAAGCATGATTGAGTAACAAACATATAAACATCCAAACTTTCGCATTTATATTTTTCTAGTAGGATTCAACCCTTATTTATTGCTTGGTGTATATATACCCTCTTAGCCTACTGGCAATGGCACCCTACTGGCCATTGTGTACGCCTATATATTACTATTTGAGCGTTTCTCAAAAAAAAGCCACTACATTTTTTCGGAGATTTTCTGCAACTTTTATGTTATTTCTACTCAAAATCACGATGTCTTTCCATCCCAATAGGAGAAAAAAAGTGTCCCAAAATTTCCATACATTTTTGAACCATCCTATTTGTGTTACCGCCATACAAAAGTCCAAGGTAAACGGTAACACAATAGGAGAAATTTCTTTGGGACAAATTTATGTCCTACCAGGGTCGAAAGAGCTCCTGATTCTGAGTGGAAATAGTTAACATAAAATTCCTAGAAGTACAATTAATAATAGTGGCATTTTTTTTTGAGGAATGCTCATTTAAGATAATGATACCTTGAGATAATCGCAAGCACCTATTCTTTGCAGCAAGTTATCGATACATGCAACCGCGGTGTTACAAACTTGGGAGACATTAGACATGGTAGAAAGGGTAAGCGGCCAAATCGTTACTATATTGCAGGAATAAGTTGCCGTGTGCGATGGCTGACCAAAGCATGGAAGGTCTAAAGTTGCGGTTGTCCCCCCTTTGTCAGGTGAGTGGGCAACTCAACTGTTAGAAGTTCTTAAGCCACCCGAAGGCCTCTAACTCGGCCCCTACTAAAATTTATAAAGTACTCGCCTTGCCATTTACAAATAAAGACTAGAGGCATTTTCATTGGATTTTAATGATTAATTGAATGAAATAAGGAAAACATTTGTTTCAACTAAACTTTACTTTTTAAAGCATCAATGATTAATTCATTTAAATATACAGCCTTCTCTCCTGCTGACTGTAAGCTGCTGTATTTCTTCCATGAAACCTGTAAACACAATAAATAAGTAACTAATAAATAAAATAGTTAAAGATTCCCACAGGCTCATCTAGCCTTTAAAATTAAATGTGTTGAAAAATACATCTCTAATGACCACTATGTTATTGGCGTCGTAAAGGTTAGGTGACGTTAATCCTAATAACTTGAAAAAATTACCAAAGCTGCATGATAACCAAGGGCCCGTAGATCTCTAAGTTTTGAAAGGAATGGCCCAGTCGGTGTTCCAGTATTCTTAATTTCACCGTTTCTTCCAGCAATAACAATAACTATCCATTTGTTGTCATTGGGAGGTTCCCGTAAAACGCCAAAACCAGCAGTTCTGAAGACATTTGCTACTGGCAATGGTGTGCCATCATGGCTGTTGCAAATTATTATATCTGAAACATGAAAATACTTTTAGTTAGATTAGCATTAAATTCAAAATAATCTTCAGTTGAATCATATGTTTGAACACATATGAATATGACATGTGTGGGACAGCACACACACACACTTGAGAATGTTCACTGAAATATATATTCAAGGAAAATGAAGGTTTGGCTCATTTTTGAATGGCTTATCAACGGGTCCAAAACATTCAAATTCCTTGACTGTACATTTGCAACACATTTTTTGAGCTAATCTGATTTTGCTCACAAAAGCCTACTGCAAATGTGCATCTCAATGCACATTTAAAATACCACCAATAATAAATAATTGTCTTACTGGGACATAAACACTTGGGTGGATTAGTTGGTATCATAATGATTTGTATATACATCCTTCTTACCTCCTTTTTGATGATGGGTCACGACATGGTCACCAGTGACACAATCATCTCCACGTATTTCCTTCAGTATCCTCATCACATCCAGAAACATTTTTTCCGAAACATTGTACTGTTTAGAATAATTTTCACTTGGACAGTAGTCTGTGAATTTTTTCCCCAATATTGTTACCTGTTTCATAGTTAGACTATTCATATTTGATTCTTTTGTACAATGAATGTCCCAAGCATTTTGGATTGTTAAAATTTCTTTTCCATAATTTTGACAATATTTTCCATAGGTATTCAATAGAAACTCGGGGCTTAACACTTTATCCATGAGATCAACAGGATATATGTTAAGCATTCCTAAAAATGCAATGGTACAAGCATAAGATCTACCAAATCTATCTAATTCCTTCTCTCTGTCTGCTTTCCTCAATTCATCAATAACCTTTTGGAAGAAGTCCTCCTTTGTGTCTGGTCTATGGTCAAATGTACCAAAGGTGAAGACTAGTCTTTCTAAGTCCTTTATTCTGGCTTCTGACATAGCGTTGATAACAGACTCTGCAATTTTAGACAAGCAGTCTTTGTGTAGTGTAAGTGTGGCTGTGCCTACTAAAGCAATATGTACTTTGGACATGATGGAGAGTCGAGCAGCTTCATGCTGCAAGGCATCCAGCAGCTGATATATTTTATCATTCACATCTGATTTCATTGAATATCGAATTACCTTTAGCAGAGCTGCCAGAGACACTTCATGCACCTCAGTAGAATGACCTATAATTTGGTCTACTATTTTTTCTAGCAATGTCATACTTCTTATGGGTGTTTTACTTTTAAAAAACCCCATTGACATAATAGCCAGTTCCTCTATTGAGAATTTGGAAAAGTTGTTTTCCAAATATAATTCTAAATTGTGCATGTCGTGAGGGGATTTGCGATTTGAACTTATAAAGAACATGGTCTGGACCAGCTGTTCTGGAGTTATTTGCTGTACTTTGTTTGTTATTCTTTGTAAACCTTTTGTAGTATACTCACTCACTCTAGTCACATTTAATAAATAAAATAAAGACAAAAAGGAAAGCATTTCATCTACTGACCAAGCTTTATGCCTCTTCAAACACTCATCATCAAGAGCTGCCCACACTTCTATGTAGTTTCTAGTTCTGATGGACTCCGTTTCTGGCCACTTTGCTAATGAATGGAATAAGTATTTTAATTCCTCATCAGAAGCATATTTAATGTTATCTGTTAAGTTATCTATGTAATTATCAAACATCTTATTTGATATACATAAACCATGTTCAGAACAATATCTTCCTAGAGTGGGTAAGAGCGTGAAAAGCTCCTGGGGAGACTTTTTGGACCAATCTTGCTCAATCAACTGGTTGAATTGATCCGTTGCTACTGGGACAACTTCAAAATCTGAATTCAAGTTTACAACGTATCCTTTGTTTTCCATTATGCTGTACGCATAGAGGTTCTCGTGCTCCATAAACATTTTAATACCCATTATTTTAGAAGTATGTACGTTTTTATAATCATATCTTGTACTATTTATAACCACTCGAGACACCGGATTCAGGTATTTTATGTAGTTAAAAGTTCGCACAACTTTGCATACTGAATTCATGGTGATTTCTATGGTTGACTAAGTATTGTAACTTTATTAAATGCACTTCGAAGCACAGAAATAACTTTTTATTACTGTTTCGACTGACTTTAGTTCCGATAATATTTGGAAACTGCGAGCAGTACCAACCAACACCAACAGTCATGGTCAAATCCACAGATTACTAATATAATATGTTATGTAGCTGTCAAAGTGTCAAATCAAAACGTTATTTTGTCACCATTGTCACAGTGGTGAAATTTGATGGGGTATATACATTACATGATTTGTCAGCCCCAATTCATCAGAAGCTGACTAATTGCTATCGGGAGGCATGTTGCGCTGCTGATCCAATGGCCGCTCCGGTTGGTTTAATGCTCTAAGCAGTTGCGCAGCTTGCGCAACTCAGTACAAAAAAAACTTTTGTATGGAGTTTGCTGAATTAATAATGGCGGAGCTGTCATTTGCGTGTCATTTCCGTTACAAGTACTCTGTGGTGTATACCGCCATATTGCTTCCTGTGTAAATTGTGTCTGTCATTGCGCAACGGATTCCATTTTTGGCTATTTTAATGTTATTTTGTGTGACATGTGTTACAAATAGTGTTCGTGTTGTTTGTTAAAATATCAACAAAAAAAAATGCCACCGAAAAGACGGTTTATAAGATGTAAAGTGTGTGGACTTAAAGCAAGCCGCGAAAAAAGCACTAAGAGGCCATTTATGGCGAAATTTCCATTGGACGAAGACCGGTAAGTAGAAAACTAGTCATTTATTTAGTTTAATATCAGTACAATTGGCTACAAACAAAATTATGATGGTTTATTAACATTTTTATTGAGTACTAGTGATGTACTATATCTATCGATAAATGGAGGTTTCCCTGAAGTAGTTAATAATTTTCTTATATTTCCAATAATTGTGAGACTCAAAAATATCACCTAATATTTGCAGTATAATAATCCTTTTATTTATCTACTTATAAGGACTCTTGACCGTGATTCATTTCACCATTAATTTGTTATTTTAACTTAATGATTAATGAAATATAACTATTTTTTTAGATGCAGGCAGCGGGTCAAGGCTGTGGGTAACAAAGACCTGATATATGATCCCATTGAAAGATTGCACGTTTTAAAATATGTATGTGGGAAATTTCCAGAGCTTTCAATAAAAAAATACCCGGTAGAAGAAATCTGCCACAAAATAAAAAAAGCACAATTACAAGGGTTTGGAAAAAAGTAAAAGTGTTTTATTTAAGTTCGGGTTCATATTTAAAGCCAACGTAGTATTTATTTAATTGGTTTAGCATTTACTGAACAAGATTTCGTTGGACTCGTAAATATGGACTCTATTTAAACCTTATGTGAAAGTACCTATTTAAAAAATAATAGGTACAAGTAACATGAACTGCGATTATTAAAATACGCCCGCAATTTTATCGATAAAAGCGGGTTTATCGATATCGATAAAACTACTTTTAAAGATGCGCCACTATTGTGTATTAATTGTTGGGTTGGCACTCTTGAAATGTCAGTTTGACGTCTGTCAAAGAAAAGACGCTTCGCTTGGTCATGTTGGTATTGATTTGCCATGCAAACTGCATTCAATTTTCGAATACACTCCTAGTATGAGAGTCCCGTCTCTTAAAACGTAGTGATTATATTCTCTTTGGCTCTAAGGTCCTGGGCCCTACCGCGAAACGAAAACGAACTTCGTTCGTGTATCTCCGTCTTTGTCGCTCGAACGAGCAGGTCCGACATAGAGGGAGATACTCGTAGAATAGTCTCGACAGGCTATGGTAATAAAGTAATAATAATAATACCGTCGTTGATCGGGTCGCCACCTTCCCTAACATATGGTTGAGGGAGGCGATGGCTGAGATATGCGTCATACTCGTGATCGGGTGCTGTTTGTAGAGTCCGGACTGTTCATGCTTGCAAGGGCATAGTACCTAACTTCTTAAATACTAGTGTTATTTTATTATTATTTGATGAAAATAGAATGATTAAGGTCCATAAGATATCCGCAACGCAGGCTTCGTCACTTGTGCTGTCTCGCCCTTTCTCATCGGTTAGTAACAATCTTGAGTCCGCTTCGCAGGACCGTTTGAATGCGGCAATTTTCGCTTTCTTACTATTAACTGGCCACACTGAATGAAATTGTAGTTGCAAAACACCGTTTAAATAAAATACAACATTACAGTATAAAATATTAATACAATATACTTTAGTATATATTTTTTAATTTTCGTTTCAATTTATTTGAATGAAATTAGTGAGAAAAAAAAATTGGCAGATCATGCAAATTCCATTGTCCAAATTGTGATTTTCATGCAATTAGTCCGTACAACTCGTTTGACGGTTGGAACATGCATCCACACTATAGCAATTAGTCAGATTCTGATGAATTGGGGCTGACAAATAATGTGGATTGCCCATAACTGGACCGACTGATCGTTCGAACGGGAAACACGTAGTGCAGGCCGCCGCGTGGTGCGCGACCCGCGTGAATACGTATAATGGTGGGTACACACTGAGCAAACGAACGACCAACGAACGCGAAGCATTTAAATGACAGCTATTTGTTAGAGTGAGATACATAGCCGTTCGTTGGCTTGGTATATATGTACCCACCAACAGAAAAAGGTCAGAGAATCTAGTAGGGAGTGACCTTGATTTGGCTGGCCGCCGTCTTTCTAATGGTGGGTACACACCAAGCTAACGGCTATGTATCTCACTCTTAACAAATACCTGTCACATAAATGCTTCGCGTTCGTTGGTCGTTCGTTTGCTCAGTGTGTACCCACCATGTTACCTTGCTTGGCAGTCCTGCCGATTTCGCTCGTGTAGCGACCTTGCTTGGCAGTCCTACCGATTTCGCCCGTGTAGCGTCTCCTATAGGTACTCAACGTACTTTATCTATATACCTTTGTGGATAAGGCGCATGTAACACTGCGCCGCATCTCCGGACGGAGGTGCGGAGCTCGTTGTATGCAAGTACCTCAGTTTCTATATGTATAAATTCCGTATGATACGACACACTGCACCGCACCTCCGTCCGGCGAAATTTGTATGCAGCTCCGCACCTCCGTCCTGAGATGCGGCGCAGTGCGACATCCGCCTAAAGTAAGTTAATTAGTAGGGATACCTTAAATCTTGGTACTAGGTTTTTGATTGATACAAGATTAAGGATTAATAGTTTATCTTTATTCGATAATTTGCCTACTCAACGCATTTTATCACGGATGAATGTTTACTTTAAATATTAGTAGAAACATTGTTTTATCTGATAGCTAAATATAGCTGGCATGAGCTAGGTAAGAGCAATTTAGAACTGGCCTATTATACCAAGTGTTGTCACCAAAGACGTGTACGTAATATTGGAGTTTGGGTTATCGGTATACGTAAGATCCTCGTAGTCACGTGTCGTTGCTTGCCGTTCTTCGTTACATTGTAAACAATGCTCCGGTTGATCCCAGCATCCGAAATATTGCGGTTTCAAATACAACAGTCTGTCCTCTTTGTAGCCTATGCCAGGGATCGGGACGGGACGAATCTGATCCTCGTCGTACCTTTTTGATCCTAAGTACAAATATTTATCGGTCCACCTTTGAGTGTTCTGAAGTTGGGTTACTGATGGCTTGGCCGATTCGTAGGGCCACAGCTGTGACCCCTTTCTTATCTCATTGACATGAAGACACCAAAGCTTCCAAAATATCTGTTGAGCGAGATCAAGTTTATGAAAACTTTCTTCTTCACACGTGTAAAATTAAATATATTTTACATAATTTAGTAAAAAAAAATATTTGATTGGTGATGGGCTATACAGGTGCCCTCAGACACAGATTATATACAGATACAGATTGTATAATAGTTCTCAGATTAGTTTTGTAGCCACGTTCTCCAAATCGGCTCCAACGATTTCGATTTGGTAAATTTGCAATATAGGGGTTTACAGCGACGAAAAATTTATCTAGCGAGATCTCATTCATGAAAAAAATGATAAGTATTTATATTTCTAATATTTACTAAACTCTAAACTAATATTTGTTTCTGAGTCATGGATGTTTTCTACGTATTTAAGTATTTCTATCTATTATATGTATCGTCGTCTAGTACCCATAACACAAGCCTTACTGAGCTTACTATGGGACTAGGTCGATTTGTGTAAGATTGTCCCCTTATATTTATTATATTTATATATTTCCACCCGAGCAGAGATTTTGGTCACCCAGGTAGGTTAATTTAGACTAGTTCGTTAGTAAAATGCAAATCGATTCAAACTTAAGTATAGGTAGGTAATTAAAGTTTCACCATAAATAGGTACAAGTACTAGGTACATAGGTGCGACAAGTGTTTCAATTATTTCATTAAACGAATAAAACAGATTTATAAACAAAATGTGTCCAAAGTTAAATCAGCTTTGTAACCCGCTGCACGGCTATCACGAGACGGCGCGCGAGCTTCTCGATTTTTGTCGCACTATTCTGTCTCTATCTTACTAGAACACATAGAACAAGAGGTATAGTGCGAGAAAAATCGAGGGTATGTCGCGGCCGTCTCATGATAGACGTGCAGTACCTACCTAATGTTCTTTACCTACTTAAATGTTACTAGGTATTAACACACAATACTTACATTTCTTCTCGGCATCCTACTTAATTCAAAATATCTAATGATCATTCCATTGAAAACAACTTTCAACGACTGTCTTTGAGTGCGCTTAAATATAGATATATTCACTGACTTCAAGGGATACATAGAATCGAGAGTAAACTTTTTGATGATTACGTCATCTTCTTTGAAGCGTTTTCTTTTATATTCTCCGTTTTTCTCGGTAGCAATCACAAATTTATTCGGTGTTATGCCTGTAATATAGATGTAGGTAATATAGAATGGAAAGAGCTAAGAACGCGAGTCGGTGGCAAACAGGCGTACGTCCCGCCTAATTGTAGGTAACCGGTTATTACCTCTGGACGCCTGCAACTCAAGGCACAGATTATATAACCTCCAGGTGACTCGCATGCGCGTTGCCGATCCTTTAAAAACCGAATAAAACCTACAAGTACCTACACTTTCTTGAAAAAGCTCATATCCTAGTCTCTCAGGAAAACCACGACAGGATTAATCTTTGGAGCCGTACTGTGCGCGACCATTTAGGTTCCAAGATGGAGGATGAACGCCTTTCCGACGGCGAGCGGTGCGATGTAAATTAAGGCCATGGGAAAGTCAAACAGTTCTTCGGAGCACAAACCATTAAAAAAGGGCAAGCAAGAACACACAACACAAAGAGCCAAACGTCTCTCTATACTCTCCCGTAGAAATTTTCACTCCCCTTTTCAATGCTTTTAGGAATTATTTCCGGGTTAAAAACTATCCTCAATCGTTGTCCCTCTAGCGTAGCACTTGCATTCTTGCTAGTAATGGGAGGGACGGGGAGTAGTTACTAGTAAACGTGATCATGCTAGCTAGGCCGATAAGACAGTTTCACAGCTCTCCAAATAGGTACGTACCCAATATCACGTTACGAGTCTCACAATAGGCCCCTAAACGGGTTCCTTCCTCAAAAGGACTCTCTATTAGTACAGCATCTTGAATATTATATTCCTGTTTGAGTAACGTTTTGATTATTCCGTACATTTGAATAAAAAACAGTGTAGTTAATTCAAAACCTTGACAACAAGGAAAGAGTTATTTCAATCAGGAAATCGAAGTTTATAATTAAAATGTAAGAACATTACTGTGGTCAGCTATGTTTATTGAAAGCAAATTGAAAATAAATAAACTGTAATTGCTGTACACATGATAAAATGTCACTTTGACATAATATGTACCTACAATATATCTAAATGTTTACCGTAACGCAATCAACACTCATTTAAAAAGGTTAATTTAAAATGTCAAACATTATGGGCCCGCAACACAGCTTTGAGAGGACGGCCGTGGGACGGCCCGCGAGCTGTATCGCGGCGACATAGACTGTGCTTCTCTTTCTAACCATTCCTATCCATCCAGTCTCTAGCTCAAAAAAGAAAGTTTTCTCTATATTATAAACTTTGCACCCCTATTTCACCCCCTTAGCTTAGGGGTGGAACTTTTTAAAACGCTGAAATTACTTTTTTTGTGTTCTAATAAGTGATCTTTCTACAACGTTTTAAGTCTCTAGTTTCCGCACCCCGTTTTGACCACCTTACTTAGGGGTAGAATTTTCAAAAACGCTGATAGTTCTTTATTTATTTTGTATTTTAAAACGTAATCTTTCTTCAGTGTTATCTCTAGCTCAAAAAAAGTTTCCCCCATACAAACTTTGCACCCCTGATTTTGATGAATTTCAGTAATCGCAAAAGGTCGGCGGGGGTGAGACGTTTTCAGTTTTTGCATTAACATTTACATACCTTGACACTCAAGGGTAAATGCCCCATGTGTAATTTTATTTTAAATTAATGAAATTATTTTATTTAGGCTGCCTTTCTGCTAGCTTTTCGCATTCAAAACAAATGAATTTTATTAGAAGAATCTACGGAATGTAATTTATCTATCTTGTAGCTTTCCGCTTAAGAAAGAAAACATTTTTAACTAGTATTAAAGCCAACTTTCCGTTTGTCATATGATATCAAACCTCTTTAGATAGGCAATTAATCTGTTTAAGGATGCCATATTCTCTCTTCGTGAAATATCATGACAACTATCTATAAATGGATATTAAACACAAGGCGAAATTCGTAAAAAAATGAAAATATATTAAAACTTATAGTTATTTATTACAATAGCACAGAAAATTTACAATAAATAAATAAGCTTAATACTCTTTTTGTAATCCATTTTCATTTTAGTCTTGTTTTTTTTTTAACTTCTTAAGATGTACCCAACCTTATCCATATATCTACAAAGACAACTAAATGACATTAATGACGTAAAAACGGCTCACCCCCGCCGACCTCTGAAGAACGTAACTCTTAAGTGTTAAAAAGAACATCTTCCCGGTATTACCTACTCCTATTTCACCCCTTTAGGGGGCAAGTTTTAAACAATATATTTCTGGATAGATCTACATATTACAAAGGAAACCTGCTGTCCGGCTTTCAAGTTTCTAGTCACAGTTCATCATTAAAAATCACACATTACTTATGTGAACTTTCAACCCCATCTTAACCCCTTCAAGGGATGAATTAGAAAAAATCCCTCATAAGTATTTTTGAATGAAGGTAAGTACATTATAGGAGCTTTGTGACCGAAATTTTAAACGTCTAACATTAAAATGACATGTTTCCGATACAAACTTTCGACTATTTTTTAACTCCCTTATGGGATGAATTTTTATAACAACGCTAAATCATTTGTTTTGCTTTTTAGTAAGAAACCTTCATACAAAGATTCAAGTCTATAACTTTCCAAATGAACAATTCCATAAAACGGTTCGACCCCTATTTCACCCCTTTAAGGGTTGAATTTCAAAGAATGTAATATTTCTAAAGCCAATCCTCATGAAGCAAAACTAAAAATCGTTAGTTGGTTAAAAAGCCTTAACTACACAGAAACGGAGCAACTGTTAAAAGCTATAGTGTACACACACACACACACGCACACGCACACGCGCACGCGCACGCGCACGCGCACACGCACACGCACACGCACACGCACACGCACACGGACACGGACACGGACACGGACACGGACACGGACACGGACACGGACACGGACACGCACACGCACACGCACACGCACACGCACACGCACACGCACACGCACACGCACACGATATAAGATACTAGGCCAAAAAAAATACTTTATCTACGCACATATCATTAGTGCTCTAAAATGCGTTCAGAAACCGTAGGAAATGACCAGCATTATTACAACCGATTTTACTATGAGAACTTTCTTGTCTGTGGTAGTAGGTAAAATCTGTACTGAATGTCATTACAGTACAGATTTTGGTATCGTTATGAAATTAAATTTGGAACAGTTGTCAAAACAAGCGGGTCTTTAAACTAGTATCCATACATATTAAAACATTTGTCGATACGGAACGTCAAAACAGTATGTTTTTTATATATATATATATATATAAAACGGCACCACGCACGGTATACCGCACGACATTTGATCTCGAGTGATATGAGTATAGGGACTTCATTCGTTTGTCAATGATTTAAAAAAAAACCATTCGTGATGACGAATTGCCGCCATTGCTGTTGTCATTTTATTGTTGGTTTTTGCTGTTACTTACTGCTACTTATGATATGTGTGTAGATAAAGTAGTGTATGCAACTGTACATAATTAGGCCTTCAAACATTCGTGTGATCCTACTATGATTTATCGCATAAATTTATGCGACTGATCCGTAATGAGAGGCCTTAAAATACGTGTGTGTTTGTATGAAACGAGCGTCAGTGTGTGTTGTGACGAGTGTTTTAAGGCCTAATTATGTACAGTTGCATACACTACTTCATCTACACACATATCATAAGTAGCAGTAAGTAACAGCAAAAACTAACAATAAAATGACGACAGCAACGGCGGCAATTCAATCTTCCGTCATGGCGAATGGTTTTTTTTTTTAAATCATCGACATACGAATGAAGTCCCTGAGTGGGTCCACTTGAGTTTTGACAGCTGTTCCAAATTTAAACTCATAACGATACAAATTCATCAAAAATCTGACCCCCTAGCACACTAGGTTTTATGTCGGACATAAAGCATTTGTCCCTCTTGCACTTGCATATTGGCCAGAATGGGACGAATGCTTTATGTCCGACATAAAACTTAGTGTGCTAGGGGGTCTGTACAGTACAGATTTTACCTACTACCACAGACAAGAAAGTTCTCATAGTAAAATCGGTTTTATTAATGCTGGTCATTTCCTTCGGTTTCTGAACGCATTTTAGAGCACTAATGATATGTGCGTAAATAAACTAATATTACATATATTACCATTATACAATATGTTCACATGCTACTAGTGACTTTAGATAAACAATTTTAGTAATAAATAAAATTTCGTTCTTGCTCTGTAGGGGGTAAGTAGATAATGTGGTGTGTAATGGTGATGTTGTATGTGTATGTCGTGGTGAGCAGTCGCTAACGCGAACGACATAGTACGCTGGGCTGAAACCGGTTGGACTATTCCCCATTAAGTTCTGTTTGTAGCTACCTGATGAGTGTCCACGACTCCACAACCCGGCCCGCTCCTTTCCTTTTCAGCAAAAAACATCTGTAGCTGCAGAACTACATACTTACACACGCAATATAAGTAGTATTTCCAAAATTATGATACCTATCTTCCCCCATCCATGCAATGTGCGCTTGGTGTTGCTTGAGATATTAATGAGAGTTCTTAATATAGCTAGGTACATTAGAAAAACACGCCAGGTTCATAAATAAGTATTCAATTGTTTATTATTTACGATTATGACTTAGGTACTTCATAAAATTCGACATCAATTCGTACTATATAATTTGACATCTAAATCTATTTTAAAGTAAATACAAACATATACATCAGATAAACCAAACGTGGGAAATATTATTATACATTCATAAACAAGAGTTACAAGTGTCTAGGTAGCCTTATTTCCTACACTGTTTTAACCAAAGACTGACCTATACTGTATAATTAAATACTTATTACAAATACATCCATGAGCAATATTTTAAATTCATACTTTGCCAGAAATATTCCATGTAGGTAAATAACTACGAAAAATTATTTTCAGTACTATTTAGGTACAAAGAATCTTCACTAAATATAGTCACTCAAAAGTCAGTGTAATATTCGTACCTACTAATTTCGTACTCTGTCGCGGTTACCTACTTAACATATTCAAACTACTAACTTCACTACCTAACTACTATTCCTACTACCTACACACTTCTTAAGAATCACGACATGCTAGGTACCATGATGACACCTCTGCCTGTAAGCGAGACCGACTGTGCCTATAAAAGAAACATAATCAGCTATAATTTATATTCGTGATTTTAAGTTAGGTATGAAACGTAGCTTTGGTAATACCTACATTCAGTATTCAAATATATTTTACATCAGCCAGCAATTTTTTATGCACTTTCTTACGCGCCTAAATTCCTACGGAACATTATCTCCGTTTAGGTACCTACAAATTATTTGCAAACACATAAACTTATTTATAAATATTAGAAATAATGTGATACAAGGAATAAAATTTACTTATTAAATTAATCACAGGGATCTTGAAATCATCGACCTGCATCGGCCTGAAACAAAAGTTAAAATTCATTATTACAAAGCATTCCCACATGAAAAAATTGAATATACTGGCAATATGAGATTCCTCTAAAATCCTTGACACCACCACCATGTATACACGTATTTAGATTTCATATTTCTAATTAAGTAGTACCTACAGTGTTTATTTTTACAATTTCACTCATGTGCATTTCGAAACTTATTGTGCTTGTGATATTGACAGAAACAAAGAATATGAAGAAGTTATAATTAGATATCATAATCATTGATTCATTCTTACATATATTTTAAATCGTCTTTGTGTAAAAGACAATGGGTAATGACGCAATAAGGCAATTTGGAGATATTTGTAACGGCTGCTCAATGCTTTAGTTTCGATACTTTGGGTATTGTTACGCTCGGTGGCAGAGGCAATAGATTGTTTCCATATCTGGCGTGAAAATTTTTGTCAATGGACCAATCACTATCTTCGTTGTTATTCGTTATCTGGCTATCTGGACCTATCTGATAACCCTGAAAGAGATTCAACACGGTTTACTTCACATACATTTATTTAAAATAGCCGCTCGCTATGTGTGGTACTTACCAATGCATCAGTCTTTTTCCGTAAATTGGATCTAGAAAGTGTAAGTGCTAACTCTGACTGAAGTCTATTGGAAATCTGATCTTCGTCAACCGGCGACGGCCCGTCAGGCCTGTCCCCGCCGAGGAACTCTAGTTTGGACGGCTCGCGGCGACTGTTCCCGCCGCCGGGGTACTCCCCTATGGTCACGGACACCGGCCGGAGGTGCTTCTTCATCGTCGCTGTCCCATTCGGCGCTCTCACAAAGTAATTAGACGGAGGCTTCGGTTGTACGTTACCGGGATTCTTTAATGCATAAGACTCCAGTGAGTCGAGCTCGGCCTTGTCATCTTTCACGCTCTTTAATTTAAACTGTGTCTTAAAATCAGTCTTGTTATTATAGTCGGGCGTCGGCGTTCGTGCCAACGAACCATTTCTTTGGTTCAAAGAGTTAACCAAATCTGTGTTAAGTGTTTTTGGAATCGATTTCGATATGTCTAGTTTTTTATGTTCTCCGTTTTGTTGGCCGTTCGCCGCTGGCATCTGAAAGGAAGTTAGAGCAAGATAAAACTTAGGTATCAAGGCCAGATTTCCCAACCGATTTATCAATTGGTCAATTAACTAAAAGTAAATTATGATGCAAAGTTTAAAATTGCCACGAATTGCACTGCCAATGAATTTCAATTGCTGATTGCTAAAAACAAGTCTCAGAAATGAACGCTCAAACTATGATTAGGTAGATTGATTAGATGATTAGTCATATCAACAGTTATTTTAGCATAGTTTTGCAAACACTCGTTGAATTCTTCAATAGACTCAACGTTTTATTGATCAAGCCAATCCATATATACTTATCCACGGCAAAGAGAAGTCAGTAATCCATGAATTATATGTGCCTTGCTACCAACCAAATTGACGAAGAGGCTTACAAAACAAATGCTGCTAACTGGCACGTTAGGATCTCAATGTGCCAAACTATGTATCTACTGTCTTATATTTTCGCTAAACAAAAACCTCACAGAGACTGTCAGGAAATACTGACCGGCGGCGGTGGCGGAGGGCTGTCGGTGGCCTCTCGTTTTTGTTGCGGATGCCCATTCGACTGCGGTGGTCCATTCGTAATTTCGCGTTTTTGCTGCAGTTGCCCGTTCAAAGATTCGCGTTTCTGCAAGATATGCCCGTTCAAAGCTTCGCTTATGTGCCCGTTCGAAGTATCGCGTTTTTGTTGAGAGTGGCCGCTGAAAGTTTCACGTATTGGCTGAGGATGCCCGTTGGTGATTTCTCGTTTTAACTGCTGGTGCCCGATAGTGGATAACTCTGACTGAACTGGTTCCGCCTTCCGCAGCGGCAGCGTCTGCTGGCGATCCTAAATAGAAACACCAAAATGTATATTATAGGTTGTCAATTTGCATCGTTTGACAATACTAATAAATTAATAATGTAAAGAGGAAAATCTATACTTCTATACTAATATTATAAAGAGGAAAAGTCGGCGAGACTGTAAGTGCTTCGTAAGTTTATAATTATACGTCTGTAATATGTAATGGGTATACATATAAACTAAAAACCGCATAGGTATTCGATTTAAAAAAATCCTTCACTTTTTACTATCATACGGGTTTGCCTGACAACCTTCAAGACAATGACAAGTATTTGGTGAGTCACCCCCACTTAACCTAATATCGTTAGTGCTAATTTCATTACACCTACCAACGTTCGATATAATTTTCATTAGCCCTAATATTCGGATAACTAATCTTATATGGCATAATTATTTGCTAGACCTAATTTCATACGTCCTAATCTTTACTAATACTAAACATCAAGTGTGCTAATATATTTAAAACTAATAATGATTTTTCCTAATGACTACTAAGCCTAATTATTATTGTGCCTAATGTTTACTATATTTAATGTTCACTTCACCTAATTTCGTCACCTGTCACTTGAGCTATTAACTTTTGCTCTAATATTTCACTAGACCTAATTAATGCATATTTCTTCGAAACAGTGAACTTTTCGGCTTTTCTTTGAATATCATCACACCTAATCTCGTCAAAATGGGAGCCAATAATGCACGGCCTTATATTCCGTGTCCAGCTTTTGTGGACGCGGATTATTGGGTCGTATATTATCAAGGCGGACAAAAATGGCTTGTCATAAGCGAACTTTGTCTTATGTCGGTTAGGTTAGGGTTCACTTGTGTCCCTTAGACCGAAAATAGACACCCCGCGCAGCGGGGTGGCGTTGACTTGCTGTATGGCTATCACTAGGCGGCGCGCGAGCTCTCTCGACTTTTCTCGCACTATACGTCTCTTTCTAAGTTTTATAATAAGAAAGAGACGGATGGACATCGGATTCCCTACCTATTCTTCTCTTATCATCAGCAGCATCTCTTATCTTATGGCAGGTCAGTGTAGGTACGACGATGAGCGAAGCGAGGAGGAGTGTTAGGTAGAACAGCGACCCTACAGCGCGCGAGCCGAGCGAGCGAAGCGAGCGCCAGAGCGCCGCGCAAAGCGCCAGAATCAACATAATACGAAAAAAGAAAAACCAGGTGAAATAAAATTAGTACTACTGACAATTCGGGATAATGACATTAGGGCTAAAATACTTAGGCAAAATAAAGATTCGGTTTAGTCATTTTAGAGACATTGATAATTAGGTGTAGTCATTAAAAGTCATTATTAGGGTTATTAATGACGACTCATTATTAGGGTTTGCAATATTAGGCCTAGGAAAAAATCGGTTAAATAAAATTAGTCTTAGGTAGTAAGAATTCGGTCATGACCAATTAGACATAATGAAATTCGGGATACTGAAATTAGGGCTAATGAATAATTAGGAACATTGAAAATTCGGG
This sequence comes from Epinotia demarniana, assembly GCA_945867215.1. Taxonomy (NCBI): domain Eukaryota; kingdom Metazoa; phylum Arthropoda; class Insecta; order Lepidoptera; family Tortricidae; genus Epinotia; species Epinotia demarniana. Next base: position 18,990,097 of record OX244262.1, read on the forward strand.
TTTGTGATTTTAGGGTTAACGACATTAGGGCTAGTGAAATTAGGTACGAAATTATTAGGGCTAACGGAGGGGAACCGTATTTGGTACTTACTATCCAGATTAAATAGGTACAATATCCGATCCGAGAAAACAACATCAATCAATACGCGTTTGACATACATAAACCTATGGAAAATGTATATATTAATGATATCGAATTATATATCTATGGCCTATTGATATTTAAAATAACCTCATTATCCCCATACATGGTTGACATTCACAGATGCAACATTTCATTAGAAAACTATTCTGATGAGAAAATGCAGCATGGAAAAAACTACAATAGCGTAGATGAGTACATACTTAATCTCTGATTAAAGGTAGTCAGCAAAAAGCAAACAAAAACCGAAAGTCTCACTTGTCTGATGTCACGAATCAAGCGCTATGCCTCTGAGCGGAGATGTTATATGAATACGCAAAAATCTTGTTTTTTATTAATAATTGGAGACACCTATTGTATGTTTAATTTATGAACAATCACGCAAATAAGTGTCATGTTCACGAAGGTGGGCGCCTCGCTTAAAAATTTGGCATCTTTATACATTTTAAGGTTCGTGTGACGGTATTCAAAATTTTGGTAATTTGGATGATATCACGGACGGTAAAAAAGAAAACCAACCAGTATTAACGTCATCCTACTCGCGATCGTGATCGATGGATGTACCTACATTATTTCCGGCTCTAGCTAATTCATCGCTATAAATTTGATCTATAAAAACATTAAGTAAATACAATCAGCTAAACATACCTAAGCCTAGAGTGGGTACCTGTGATAGTGTGATGTGCCTAAAAACGAAGGCGTTTCAAAAATATCGTAATAAAACAAGTAGGTATATAATTAGGTAATATTTAGACAGGTATAACTGACGATATTTTATACCCACATTTATGATAATAGTGGCGCTGGAACATACGTTTCATGTGCTCTGCCTACCCCTTTTGGGAATAAAGGCGTGAATGTATGTATGTATGTATGTATGTATGTATGTATAACTGTTTGATGTGAAAGTACCTACACTTCTTTGTTTACGTTACCTAAATATATTTAATCTTATTGACCTTGTACCTATGTAGGAGCATCAATGAAAAGATGATTTAAACAACGATGTTCTGTTATCTAGGTACCTATATAGGGTAAAACCAGGATAGATGTCCCACTTTTTGAAATGACTTTATAAGTATCTCTTTGTACAAAAGCAAGATTTTTTATTTGTAAAACGTGTAGGTTCTTTGGTTTATTATCTTCAAATTTATGAAAGGAATGAACAATATCTTTGATATTTCCAGAGGATTGGCGATTTTTGCAATCTAGGGGTTAGGTGCCTAATCCATGTAAATTACGTTTTTTAGTATAGATGCCCCGCCGAGAAAGCAGAAATTTATCCCGCAAAAACTTTGATCGCACCTAGCTGCCCCATGCAATCGCACAGAGACATGCAACACGGTCAACTTTGTTATAGTTGCAGAGTCTCTCGATAAATAAATAAAATAATGTGCGTTTCATTCGCGAAACTAGAGCAATTGCAATCAAGGCAACTACCTAAAACCTCTGGGGCGACTATCCGGGTTTTACCCCTCTTACAAATACATAATTCACATCCACAATAGTTATACCTCTTTATATCTTAGGTATGTATTTGGGGGAATTTTATTTATCATTATACCATAAGATGTGTGTAAAGAGTAACAATGTAACTTATAAAAACGGTCAAGCTCCTTCTTAGAAATGATTAGGCTTCTAACCAAGCGTGAAAAGCGAAGGTAGGTGGGGGAAGGATGTGCGGGAATTTATAAATACCAATAAGACCGGACCTTTAAAGAACATGTTTAAGTATTTTTGCAACTTGACATATCATCACCGAACGAAAAATGTAGGTAGGTTACCTACATACCCAATACCTACCAACCTGCGATTCTGATATAGCTGGCTTATATGTAGGTATATTTGATACAAGGAAACTTTTGGGGTGGGTTGCACCAAACCGTCTGCATTAATCGAAAGCCGTGTTCGTTAAATTTTCATCATCATCATCATCATATCAGCCGAAAGACGTCCACTGCTGGACATAGGCCTCCCCCAAAGAGTACCAAAGTGATCGATCCCGCGCCACCCGCATCCAGCGGACTCCCGCAACCTTTACCAGGTCATCAGTCCACTTTGTCGGGGGCCTACCCACGCTGCGCCTTCCGGTACGTGGTCGCCACTCGAGAACCTTTCCGCCCCAACGGCCATCGGTTCTACGTGCTATGTGCCCCGCCCACTGCCACTTAAGTTTAGCGATCCGGAGGGCTATATAGGTTACCTTGGTTCTGCTGCGGATAGTCTCATTTCTGATGCGATCACGCAGAGAAACTCCCAACATGGCCCTCTCCATTGCCCTTTGAGCCTTCTTATGAGGCCCATAGTAAGCTACCACGTTTCAGTGCCATATGTCATCACTGGCAACACACACTGGTCAAAGACTTTCGTCTTGAGACTGCGGAATATTGGACGAAAAGATTTGCCGTAGCTTCCCGAACGCTGCCCAGCCGAGTTGGATTCGACGATTGACCTGTTTCTCGAAGTTGGACCTACCTAACTGGATCGTCTGTCCTAGGTATACATAATCGTCTACAACTTCGAGCGTAAAGTGTCTGATTGTAATGGGAGTTGGTACTACATGGGCATTTGGCATAATCTTCGTCTTATCCATGTTCATTCTTAGACCTACTCGCTCGGATGCTTTACTGAGATCATCGAGCATCGTACTTAAGTCCTCCATGGTCTCAGCCAAGATTACTATATCGTCAGCAAACCGAAGGTGAGTGATATACTCGCCGTTGATGCTGATGCCTAGCCTTCTCCAGGCCAGAGTCTTGAAAACGTCCTCCAGTGCAGCGGTGAACAGTTTTGGAGAAATAACATCTCCTTGCCTGACTCCCCGCTGCAGCGGAATAGGTTTCGAGTTCTCGTCCTGGAGTCGGACTGACATAGTGGCGTTCTCGTACAAACACTTCAGCACTTCGATATAGCGATAGTCAACTTGGCACCGTTGGAGAGACTGTAGTACAGCCCAGGTTTCAATCGAATCGACGGCTTTTTGTAGTCCACAAACGCTAAGCAGAGAGGCAGGTTATACTCTTCGGTCTTCTGTATAACCTGACGAAGCGTGTGGATATGGTCTACGGTACTAAAGCCTCTTCGGAAACCGGCTTGTTCGGGAGGCTGGAAGTCATCTAGCCTGCGTGCGAGACGATTTGTAATGACCCTCGAAAACAGCTTATAGACATGGCTCAGAAGTGAGATGGGTCTGTAGTTCTTCAGCAGAGTGTTGTCACCCTTTTTGAAGAACAGCACCACCACCCCTCTGTTCCATGTCTTTGGAGTCCTCCCTTCCAGTAAGACGGAATCGAACAACTTCTGAAGGGCCTTTAAGGACCGGTTTTCCACCCGCCTTCAGAAGTTCGGCTGTTATTCCGTCTTCACCGGGTGCTTTGTTGTTCTTGAGCTGTTTAAGAGCCATTACAATCTCGTACAGGCTGATGTCCGGGATGTCGTCGGTATAGTGTCGGGTTAGTCTAGCTCTAGGGTCTTCCGCCTAACTAACTTCGGGTCTGCGGCGCAGACTCTGCGCGTTGATGTGTATAGCTGTCCGTAAAAGCGCTCTATCCCGCCCAGAATCTCAGGTTTAGAGGAAACGATTCTACCATCTTCAGTTTTTAACTTCGCGAGCTGGGTCTGCCCTATAGACAGATCTCTCGAGAATACTTTAGAGCCCTTATTGCGCTGAATGGCCTCTTCTATACGATTTGTATTGAATTGGCGCAGATCGCGGGTAAGGGACTTGGAGATCTCGTTAAATTTTAAGTTAAAAAAAATGTGTGTGGTACCCAATTAGCGTGACTTTATAAATTAACTCAGTCTCAACTTTGTGACGACAATTAAGTAGGTATTCTGTTTGTATAAAAGTTAACTATATCTTTTCAATTTATAAATTACTAAGTTCCGCCCGCAACTTCGCCTGAGTGGAGCCGGAATAAAAACTAGGTATCCTATATTTTAATCTAGCCTATAAACTATCTTCGTGAGTAATTTCATCCAAATCGGTTAAGCCATTTAGGCGTGATTGAGTAACAAAACATTCAAACATCTAAACATCCAAACTTTCGCATTTATTTTAAACATAATTTAATATGCTTAATTTTCGTCACAAAACTGACACTAAGTTAATTTTTTTAACAACGTACACTAAGTCATAATTAATTAGGTAGGTACACAATTTTTTGAAGTTGCATGGCCATTGTTGGAAAATTTTCCCGGTTTCTATTTGATGGAATGACAGATGGAGAGACCGGCGCAATATTTTAACTTGATCGGGTTTTACAACTACTTTTTACTAAAGTAAAATATGTATTCAAAAATCGCTAGATAGCAATGGGCTTATAAGACTTACGACGAATTAATACGTGTTTAAGAACTTTAAATACCTATTTGGATATTCGTGGCTAGACCCTAGTAGCGGAACGTCAGAAACTTAAAACGTACTCGTACTTAAGTTAAGTAGGTTGTTGTTGTTAATACACGTTGTGTTGCTGTACACGGCCATTTTTGTTTTGGATTTTTTGCTGTAAAGGCGATGATCAGTATTGAGTGTCAGCAAAGGACACCTAAATGTTGACAATAACATGCATTCATACGTAACGGAAAGAAAATCGTAAATACTAAATACTACTATCAAACCTCTTTAGGTTAACTAGGTACCTAGGTACAGTGGAACTAATTAAACGAGTTTGTTTCCGATGCATGTTTTAGCATAGGTATGAATGTATGTATTCATAGAATATCTAGAAATCTGATCGCGCTGTCGTAAAAGTACTTCTACAGATATTATCGATTTTGATTGGACACGACTACCTGATAGATACTGATATGGGTTGGGCACGGTGATGTATCATCAACAAACCGTATCACTTATTTAGTATGTTAGATATTTTTATGGATTAGTGATTTCGTCCGTATAATAAAGACTTGTGGCTGCATACATACCTACTCGTACTCTCTGTCAGTCTTATAACATTATTTATAGGCTATTGTTTCGCTCTAGTTATAACAGAAGCACGACTATGTATCTGAACTTACTTCATAGCATTGAATGATGACGAGCGGCTTAGATTTATTATTTTCCATATTGAATTCACTTCTAATGTTTACAATGAAGTCAGACCATGGCAAACACGGTATGTGGAACGATCCAATTTCAAATTCACTTTACACGAGGGTGCTTAACTTCTCGGAATGCGTTTATTAGAACTACCTAATGCGTTTGATATGCTTCAAAAAGGCACATAAATGTGTAGGAACGCGTGAAGGTTGATAGTCAATTTTCCGATGGTGGTCGGTGAGTTGTGATTTTCGCGGAGGAGAGCGCGCGGCGAAGTGCAATGTGCGCGAGCGACTGACGTCTAGCACTATTTACACTGACGGCGCCGGCGCGGGCTCCGGTCTCGGTCTCGTTATCAGTGCAAGGCGGAATCATGCGAAATCTCCGTACCTTGCTCGATGTTGCGAATCGATAATTTATGATTGGACGCCTTAACTAATTTGCTCTCGTCACGATGAAAATCCGATGTCCCCTTCAAATGCACCGTTGAAGTTCAATTTCACAGAACGTTTTTATCGGTTACTAAAGTTATGACTAAGACAACTTAAAGCGAGTCCAGACGATATAGGTTTTCGTCTATTCATCGCGATCTGTGTGGAGTGCTTTTTTAGGGTTCCCTAGTCAACAAGAAACCCTTTAGTTTCGCCATGTCCGTCTGTCCAGCTTAGCTCAATGACCCTTCCTTCTTCTTTTTGGGCATTTCCCCTACACGTAAAGTGGCCATGTATTTTTATTTCTTAATAAATCCATGGTGTAGGTATCGTTAGATAGCTTCAAAAATATAATGGGTTTATATAAAAATCTTTTTTAAACTTATAGTGGTTAATTTATTAATGTGGTATTGGGCTTTAAAGCCCAAATTTTTGTCAGAGTCATGTGTCCCCACCCCCTGCGGGCTATTACTATTGGGAATCTGAAAAAAATCGTGGCAGTAGTATATATAATGAATTTAAAAGGAAAAATATAATGGCCAAGTAGACATTACTAGTTACAGAGTAGGTAATAGTCGACCAACTTGAAAAGGCCAACAATCGTACTGATTTGGCCGACGCAACGGAACCACTTACTTGGCGCCATAACCATTACAGACAGGCAACTGGGCGTTTTCAAATAAAGTTGTCAGTTGGAAAAAGTCATGTCCCATCACTTTCACAGTTAATTATTCGAATTCAGGCAAGATTTACACATTCGTTTATTTTTTATTCAATAACTTACACCTTATTTACTTCGTATTAGCTCTAAAAGAATGGATAGCAAAGTATTTTTTTAATAAGAATTAAATAAAAGTAGTCTTGTTTTGACGTGTCCCATACCTACCTTGCCAAATTCGGAGCAAAAAAAATGAATACTACTTTAGATGTTTCAAAAGTGGCGGGTGTTTTTACTGGTTACTTATAAACCGAAATTTCATTTTAAACCTTAAAACGGACGTATTTAAGTTAAAATTCTATTAAAAAAGACAGGTTTTATCCTGTCACGCGAAATGACGTGTCGAAGGAATTTCCGCACTACGCAACCGCCTTTTCAATAACTTAGCAACAAAATACCGACAAATTTCATGAAGATTTAAAATTATAGCAACATTTTAAGCCTATGGTAGTCGCCATTTTCTCAATCATGACAGCAGTTAGCCCGCGAAATGTATAAATCTCGGTCGCGTGTTCCTGCATCCAAAACCGAAGTTCCACTTACAAGACTGGTTTTGACTAGGTAAGACGATCCTGCGTATTTGTTAACCGACTTCCAAAAAAAAGGAGGAGGATCTCAATTCGGTTGTATTCTTTTTAAATTATTATTATTATTTTCAATGTTTGTTACCTCAGAACTCTGTCATTGATGAGCCGATTCGAAATATATTTTTTTTGTTCGTATGGATATACTTCCAGGTGGGTCCCATTTTTTTCAAAATTCAGTTAAATGATGGAATGGATTCATGAGGAATCGAGGGGACTCCTCAATTTTATTAGGCACGCGCGTAGTGATTTTGGTATTTTCTGTTATAACTCGTGTATTTACATCCGGAATCATAAATTTGGTGGCGAGGAATTGATGATGGAGACCACAGATGACTTATCGAATTCCTCAATTATGTACTTAAAAGTGCAAAAGTACGTCACAGGTTCTGATAAGAATCCGTTGAAATAGGAACTAGTGAATTGCCATTGGTGATGATCTTAGGGAATCGATGGAAGTCCTCAAATATTATCGGCCCACATACAGCGATTCGGTTTTTCTCTACAGTAATCAACGAATTTGCTATCGGAAATCGGTTCATGTGGTAAATTGTAAAAAAAATAGGAAATGTTCTCGTGGCTTGGCGGAGTACTAAATTGAAGTCGGTTAAAACTTTGTTTTTAAAGTAAATTAATTCTTTACTATATTGAACTCATTTTTTAATAATAATTCTGAAAAGATAGTTATATTTGTCTGAATGATTATTTTCTGATTGTAAATTCATTTTAATGTTATATTTTCGCGGATACGTCACCTCCATTACGCCACTCTATAGGGTGAATGGAACGAAAAAGTGGCGTAATGGAACTCTAAAGCTCGTTTCATAGAATTGCTAAAATTACCAGAAATTATTAAATTATTTTAATCGAAATTAAATTATCGTAAATTAAAAAAATATATATTTATCACAATATATAAAGTTAACTACCTACCTATCTCAAATGCTTAAAAAAGGGTTGCAATAAAATAATATTCTAAAAAAAGATTAATCCATCCGGGAGAAATTAAAAAAAAACCGGTCAAGTGCGAGTCTGACTCGCGCACCGAGGGTTCCGTACAAACTAACAATTAACTCAAGGTAAAGTAAATGTCCCAATATTTGTTAAATTACTTATTTTAACCCAACACAATAAAATTCAATTTCAAACAACGAGTAACTTTTACACCAAGACAATTGAATCGCGATCTTTTTTTGACCTGCTATTGAAAATAAATATACGCGTCCCAACCCCAACCCCATTAATTCTAGAAAAATCTTAACAGCGCGAATGGGGTCAGCGCCATCTATCGGCCCCATTGGGTACTAACGTGCAAGGGCAATCGGCTTAGTATGTATGTTGGTCTTTTAGCGATTATTGTTTATCACGTGAACCGATGTCTATTATTTTTGTTTTATTTGAAAGAGAGTATTTCTATTATAGTCTTATAGGAATTTCAAAACGAAAAAATACTTATAAAGTTGATTAAATTGCAAACTTAACTAGGAAATGATTTTTGTAAATAAAACAAAAAATATGCTAGATACAGAAAAAAAAAATACTTTTCCAGTAATATTTATGTTTATCTTAATCACAAGTAATTATTTCAAATTTTTCGCTTTGATAACTTCGGAGATAAGGGGGGCGGAATGGTATTTTTTTTACATTTTCCTTCATAAATCGAAATTTTACCAATGTACAAAAAAAACAAAAGCTGCTTCGAAAAGTGCAACTCAAGCCCTTTCAAATGATACCCCACTTGACCTAATAGTTGAATATTTTTTTTTGCCTCCTCCTCAAATTCGTAATTTTTCATAGTAAATTTAAATGTATATTTTAATTTTTCATTTTCCATGCACGCGGATAATTCTCATTTATGATCGTTCCAAATTTCAAATTGATAGCTTAAGTAGTTCGTGAGATATTTCACTTTGTGACAGACATACAGCGGACGGAGTCGCACCATAAGGGTTCCTTTTTTACCATTTTTGATACGGAACCCTAAAAATACCAACAATAACATGAAATGTTAAGAAAACGGAATTAGCGAGACAAAAGAAGAAAAAAGATCTTACTGAAGAAGAACAAGCCAATAAAAGAAAACGATGGAAAGAAAAAAAGGACGAGGGACCAAATTTGAAATTTATACTTGAACTGTCTGATTCTTAAGTAGAATAGAATTTAGTAAGTCATCATCATCATCATCATCATATCAGCCGAAAGATGTCCACTGCTGGACATAGGCCTCCCCCAAAGAGTGCCAAAGTGACCGATCCCGCGCCACCCGCATCCAGCGGACTCCCGCAACCTTTACCAGGTCATCAGTCCACCTTGTCGGGGGCCTACCCACGCTGCGCCTTCCGGTACGGTATTTAGTAAGTACTTAACTAAAATTACTGCCGTGATCTCACGGTGTTTTATTTTACTATGTGTGAATCATTAATCGCCATATGAACGGTGCCTTATAGGTCCTAAACGCCACTTTGAGTTCCATTATACGCCATTGTACATTTAGAGTCTGTGATTAAAATTCCAAAAATATTGCGATTTATGTTAAACCTAATTGAAAACCAAGATCGTGATTCTTCATTCAGCCATATTTTCCGAGCCCTATTAATAGCCACCTGAGATGCCCTACTAGAACTATTACAACGTATGTTGATATAATTAGGTACCACATTCAGACGTTTACACTGTTGATTAAACCAAACGTTCTGGACAGCTGCTCGGTGTTGTTTAGTTAGTTTGACATAAAGTCGTGCCTGTTCGGCTATGCTTGCCGTTTTCAAATAATTTATTGAATCAGGCGTTACTTTGCGGAAGTCCATGATATATTAGGAGAACAATATTTCTTTGCTATTCCGCTAAAAATTATTTATGTTAAAAAATTATTTATGTTAAAGATATTAAAAGTTATTATATTATATTTAAAGTATGTGCTTTAAATATAATATAAAAACCGGCCGGTTTTTATTTGTATTAAGTAGTATGCCCTGTTTGGTTGGCTGAGCGACCAGCAATATAATATGATAAAACTATGATACAGATATTATATATAGGGTGTTCGGGATAACGATGTAGGAAGTTTAGGAGATGATAGACTGGACTATTAGGAAGAGTTTGAACCTTACATGTCTTAGTTCAATCGGTGATAGCTTTATTTTTTAAATCGAGTTTTTTTAAATTTGTATTTGGTTATTACCTGATCCAAAATTGTCATGAAAAAAATAATTTTAAAAAAAACAAAGTACTTATGATATAAATCAAATTTAATTAATACTTTAACCAATAAAAAAATCCGCTACAAAAAAAACCATCCCAATATTTTTTTAATACCGATCAAAAAAACTCAATTAAAAAAAACTAACACCGATTAGACTAAGACATGTAAGGCTCAAACTCTTCTTAATATTCCACAGTCTATCCACTCAGTAAGTTCCTAATACATCGTTATCCTGGGTTACCCAGTTTATTGTATACTTACTTAAGTACCTACTGTTTTAAAAAATATATACCTCGTCGGGTTTTTACGCCAGTTCTCGTGAATAAATAGGCCAACTGCACAGAAACACAGGAAGACATTAAATTTAACTCGTGTACAGAAACCGTTATTTACACTACGATTCCTGCCAGAGTAGGTACTCGTTTGATTTGAGGTCAAGTATTGAGCTGCGCCCTACTATTAAAATCTGTAAAGCTGGTCACTCGAAGGACGTTCTTCGTTTAATGAACCAGTCGGTACTTACTTAGAATAAACCGGAAAACCACCGTTACAGGTAAAGTCATCGTCAGATATGAACGATTAACCATCCGCAAACTGGTATCTCGATAAACTAAGCAGCCATAAACGCGTTCTTACGCTGTGTGAACAAAGTTAATATTCCAAGCAACACTTGTAGTGACATACGAAATTGCACAAGTTAGATCGAGCTATAGCATTTTGTAGCAACGATACCGATCTAAACCGCAAATAGCCGCGTGATCTAACTGTTTCGTTATTGTAATTAAAATTCTTTATCAATCCCGGCTTACGCGCAGGTAATTAGAAAAGTCTCCGCGGCTTGAGATCCTACAATACAAAAGCTATTGTCATTTTTATCAAGATTTCGGATGCTTTTGTAACTGGCAGCGACTTCGCCACGATGCTCAGTGAACATGACAAGAAATCTCTTGGATATAGAGTAGGTACCCACGACTGAAAAACTTATAAAATTAAGTTCTTGCAGAATACTCGTACATACTAACTAAGTACTGGTTTGTTTTGTAATGGAGGAATTGATAGCCCTCCTTTCTTTTTACCAGAGAGAGTGACTTTTGAGACAGTGACGTGCATAACATACTATTCAAGTATCTAACTAAGTATCATATACTTAGTGACTACCTACCTGATCCCCGCCTAATTTGGTACTGCGTCTAATAAAGATACGACTAATAAAGCGGACAAGGCCATTAAACGACAGGAATTTCTTCTGCAAGGCATTCTAATTTTACTTTGAGATTTAAAGATAAACCGGCGAAATTAAAACCAACATAACTTTAATTAATTTAATAAGGCCGCTAATATGCTGCCTATTAGCGAGCGTTTGCATTGCCTCATGTGGATTAACATAGCTTGAGTGGTCGCGGGCCGATTAAGGCATGCCAAGCTGTGAAGTGGTGCCATTACGTAGGAACGTGGACGAAGGTTGGATCTTATTTTGTAAGTAGGTCTAAATATGTTTGTATAAGGCGATTCGGTAATCTGTTGTGATTATCTTGCCCTTACGAGTCGGTAAGTGTCTTGCTAAAGATTAGGTAGGTACCGTCCATTGTCGTCAACTCATCATAGTAAGAAGCCTGACAAAAAATAGTACATTTCGATGCTAGTGCGGAAAGTATGTCCTTACGACAGGAGCACCGAGATATCGCTCGCCTACGGCTCCTGGCAAGAGTCGGGACTTGTTAAGTATGACATTTCCGCACGTGTATCCAAAGACTTTTTTTAATACAATTGCGAAAAAGTTACAAAAACAACAAGTCTTCTAACTTTTATATTATTAATTCTGTAACATCATTGTAATACAGTTGAAAAACAATGAAGTTGTTAAATTTTTTTTTAAACAGATCTGTTTTATTTATTTTTTATTCACATCATAATTAATGGTACAATTTGTTCAAATATTGAGTGGGATAAGTGATACCCACTAGTTCGCGAAAACCTTCTTTCCGCACGCTAAACAGATAGGGTCTGAGATGATATTCGAGATCAAAAATGTAAACAGATGGGTTGCCACCATAAAAAAATAAACGCAAGCAGTGGTTAGTCTAAAATCATTAAAATATTATCATAATAATATTCAGAATTAAATAATATCGTATGAATAGTCAGAAATATTTTACTAAATTAAAAAGTCAAAATGTATTTTATTATTACGTATTCATCATCATCATCATCAGCCTATATACGCCCCACTGCTGGGCACAGGGCATCTCATACCTATGAGAGGGAACGGGCAGAATTATTACGTATTGCCGTTGTTTAAATAAAATATGTGGAGTTTTAATTTATGCTGTTGGTAATGGTGAGAAGTTTTAAACATTTGGTTAGTAATTAAAACAATTACCAGTTTCCTACTAGTTTAATTGGCAAATATTCATAGTGATGGATAAATCATTAAATATATCTGAAGATACAAAATGGGCTCCACCTGCGTCTGCCCCCTTACCATTGTGAACGAAATCCCATAGAATTCGTTTGGGCACAGGCAAAGGGGCACGTCACCAGGAACAAAAAGACATTTAAAATGAATGAAAATAAGACCTTATTTAAAGAAAGAAAGCAAGAAAATAATTTATTAGTGCAAAAACAAAACGAGGAATGACGACGAACGACGAGGAATGGTGGACGATTGAGGAATGTTTGCAAATGGTGATGCCTCAAAGATGAAGTGATTGTGTAAAACACGTCATTACAGTAGAAGACAAAATGTGCCGATTCGACAACCGATTGACAATGTCAACGATAGATTTATTATAAACTAGCTTCTGCCCGCGACTCCATCCGTGTGGAACTCGTTTATATCGCAGCTCTATAAAAATTTTTACCCCCCCATTTCACCCCCTTAGGGGATGATTTCGGGGATAAAACCTATCCTATGTCACTCTCCATCCCTTCAACTGTCTCGACTTAAAAAATCACGTCAATTCGTCGCTGCGTTTTGACATGAAAGACGGACAAACAAAGAAACACTACACTTTCCCATTTATAATATTAGTATGGATGTAAATTCTGATTCTGATTCCACTACGTCGTCAAGTGAATAAATATGTGTTTTATTTCCTCCTTGTATTCCTGTCAAAATATTATAGATATCTGAAAGTATTTCGGCTTATAGCTATCTGTAAGTTAAAATCATGCATACTTTATTTATATGTGGTGAATACTTTGGATGAAATAGTTATTTACGATACAAGTGCCGAAAATAGGCACTTCGCAACGAGTGGTGATAAATTAAAACACGACCGAAGGGAGTGTTTTAAATCGACACGAGTTGCGAATTACCTATTCGCACGTGTATCGTACAACGTTTTACTGTACATATGGCTCTTTAAAGTTTTGACATATGCACGAAAAGTGCTCTTTTTCGCACTAGTGCGGGAAAGTAGCACCATATGTACTGTAAAAGATTTTATACCCCTGGAATGTCACTTTGAAATTGACAGTTGTTTGTTTAAATTTTTGATCTCGAATATCGTCTCAGACATTACGTAAAGTAGCACTTTTTGAGCAACTGTATAAAAAAAAATGTATAGGTAGCCTTGAATTATATTGCAGTCTAATGATTATTATGATTAAGGCTTTGTTAAACCCGCCGGGGCTCAGGCAGGAGTTTTAAAGTCCAATTATAGTCAAGTGATAATAATATAGTTCAGCTGCTTAGGAAATATTTGTGTGGGAGTCAGGACGAAGTCGCAAGCAAGAGTAGCCTATCTCTATCACCCACGTATATTGTGAGCAGGTTCGTTAATTGTAAAGTTGTATAGGCTCGCTAATTTACTGCTCACAGAGCCACTAACTACATAGTATACCTACACTTAATCTCTACCTTATTTCGCCAAAAATCTCACTCGTGGGTGAAAATAAAAAAAAAATGCTTTTCACCCTCGTCTGTTCGTTGTATTCGTTCGAGAATACAATTACCTACAAACAAATGAACATGCAGGTAAGTATATGATTTTAGAGTTTCTTTTGTTTCCCTTTTTGACGATAAAGGCTTTTGCTATGATCACATTTATCACCCAGTGCGGAACTAACGCTTTGATCTTATATGAATGTGGCGACATAATAAGTATCATAACGTACAAAAAAGCTTTTTAGTTATTTCGTAGTACCGCTCCAATAAATTCACTTTACGTAAGCTGATATAAGCAAATTATAGTGTCGAAGCAAGTAGGCAACGTCTATAACAGTTTCTCAAGAATTGAGCCACTGTACTCACCTACGCGAGGAAGCGGTAATTGACTTTTCTCTAGATAGGTCTACGAGCAGATTAATAGGTAGCCTAACTTATTGGTAATAACTTGGTAATAATCTAGGTACAATTGAACTTTTGAACTTTTGAACTTTTGAACTAGAGCTACGGTAGCCTAGTGTTTCAGGCATGCGGCTGTCAAGCGGCGGTCGTGGGTTCGAATCCCGGCTCGTACCAATGAGTTTTTCGGAACTTATGTACGGAATATTTACCGTTAGCTTTTCGGTGAAGGAAAACATCGTGAGGAAACCGGTCTAATCCCAATAAGGTCTAGTTTCCTCTCTGGGTTGGAAGGTCAGATGGCAGTCACTTTCGTAAAACAAGTGCCTATGCCAAATCTTGGGATTAGGTGTCAAAGCGGACCCTGGGCTCCTTTAGGGGCACAACCGGGAATAACGATAGGTGGATGATGAGGTACATTTGAACTCTTTGCATTCATTGCATAGGTAGTTTTGAAGTTTAAGACCAACTGTAATTATTATTAGTAGATAGTTTAGTATAAAAGATAACCTCATACTAATAGGAAAGAGATTTTTTTAAATCTAAAAGTGTACAAATTGTTTGTCGTTCATTAGGCAAGATAAAGATGACGACTTCAGACATGTTTACGTCATTAGGTACCTTACCGACACGTCAAGGTCACCATGTCAATGCTTTTGTCATTTTTCAATAGCACAGTTTAGAGACGTTCTATATTTGTAGTGCTAAACGATATTGTAAACAGCGGTGCTATGATCAAGTAGGTACCTATGTTGTACAACACAATTGTGACGCAGATAAAGCACAATTTCTGGGTACTTAGGTCATAGAAAGGAGTCAACAGTCACGAAAACGCTATGGGTTCCTGCACGGCTCGTGGGACATGCATTAATAAAAACTAGGTACCCTGGGTAACTAGGTAGGTAACGTATTTAAGTATTGAATTGAACCATATTAATGCAAAAGGCGGAATTAATGCCATGGGGCATTTTTTACCAGTCAATCTTTATACAGAGAGAAAAAAAAACCTTATGTATATTTAAAGACCTAAAAAAGGCGTTCGATACCGTCTACGTCTCTGTCTCCATACTTATCCGTAAACTGGAAATGATGGGAGTTCGTGGGAATTTCTTAAATCTTATCTCTAGCTATTTGTATGACAGGACGCAACGCGTTAAATTAAAATCTGATGTCTACAGCACAGACGAACACTCCACCCACTTTGGCGTTCCCCAGGGAATTGTCTTGGGCCCTACCCTATTCCTGACTTATATCAATGATCTTACCGACATGCAACTAGACAATGAGTTAGTGATCTCGTACGTAGATGATACTGCGCTGCTATTTCATGGAGACAGCTGGGAAGATGTGTACGCTTGTGCCGAGGGGAGGGGATCACTCTAGAACGAGCTCAATAATCTATTCTCAAAGTTCTTCTAGGTAAAACCATAAGGTACAGGACTGTCGATGTCTACCGGGATGCTAATGTATGTACTCTCTGTGATACAGTTGTCTCACAGAGTAAGTTATATATTCTACATAGTATTCTTAAGTTGCACAAAAATTTAAAAATTGACGACACTTTACTAAAAAAACGTACCCTACTAAGATTATTAGGACCAAGTTTGCTCGAAGACAATTTATGCAAAATCTATTAATTTGTATAACAAGGTACACAGATTGTCTAATATCTACACCAAAAGTTATGGTGAGTGTAAAACAACTGTCACAACTTGG
Source organism: Epinotia demarniana (assembly GCA_945867215.1). Taxonomy (NCBI): domain Eukaryota; kingdom Metazoa; phylum Arthropoda; class Insecta; order Lepidoptera; family Tortricidae; genus Epinotia; species Epinotia demarniana. Next base: position 19,006,219 of record OX244262.1, read on the forward strand.
CTAAAGGGGAGAAGCTATGATGAAACTGAATTATTCTTGCAGTAGTTCAGTTTTATCATAGCTTTGCAACTACAACTACCTACAATATGTACAACATGTACTATGCATATGTCTGCATTTGTGGTTATGCCCCTGTGTGCATGCATGTGTATGTGTAGGTGTATTTGTTTCTATGTATGTATATGTATGTATGTATATGTGTATGTTTATTTATATATATGTATTATCTATTAATGCTACTACCATCCCTATCAGAGACCTGTTTCAACAGACCTATGTAACTTAACTATGCTCAGGAGCAACGAAAATTGATCAATTGGTATTTCGAACTTGACTACTAACTCACACTCAATTTCACATTGCCCTTGAGTATATTTATATTTATGCTCTATGATTATGATTAAGTACTTAATTTTTATTATATTTTTAACTTACCTACTTTAAAAAAACTTTGTATGAAAGAGCGAATACCTCCTACATAAGTTTTTAACAAGAGGAGGATTCGAGACCTTGTTAAAATTAGTTAATATGAAATAAATAACTGTGATATTTTTTTTGAATTTTAGAGTTTTTTTGACAGCATATAGCGTATAGGCGGCGCAACTAGGATAAGAAAAACTGGTAAGCTAACATACAAAACATAATACAAATACAATATGTATATACCTATATATACACACAAATACACAAATGAATATGTATTATATGTACATATATTATGTGAACTAATATTAATGATTAGTATTAATACTTCTTCTATATATATTTTTTTTTTACGTATTACTTTAATTGAATTAGTTTAAACTAACAATAAAACCTAACCTAACCTTCTATATTAAAAACTATTTACTTTAAAAAACTAACAACTAAATAAAACTAAGAATCAACAGAATTACTACTCAAACCAAAATAATCTGAGAGATTTTTTTTTCCATTTTTTCAAACGAAAGCACGTGAAACCGGTGATTGACCATAGCATCATCGGGACATCACTAGTCGTGCTGTACCGAAGTATTCGCATTTGCAGTGACCAGTATAAAATGGCCTCCACTAGCTACAAATATTTTCAATGAAATAATGAATTTGACTTCACATCAGGTGGAATGTAATTCCATCTTTTTTGTAATTCGATGTCTTTTACAACTTTCCACTCCACTGCACACTACAAAATCCCATAATTAGCAACGAAAAGCCATTTTTTATAATATTCTATGAGAGACATGCACGCTCCGCACAAGTAGGTACCTAGAAATTATGAAAATATTGCGTTCGTTTGATACATTGCTGTATTATTATTACTAACGCTTTAGTTCTGCTATTCCCATATAAGATATTTAAGGATTAACTCTATAAGTCATCCGCTTTAGAAATACGATTACGTATACTTTCCTCGATAGAAATTAAATCCAAAGTTACCTCTAATACAGTAAAGATAACATTAGTACGGCGTAAATACTTCACGGAAGGTCAACAGTTTTTGAATAATAACAAAACTTCATGTTTCCTATGACGTATATGCTCTTCATTTTCAAAATATGAATTATTTTAGAAATAAGTACAACGGAAATAACTAGATTCCCGCACGTTTCGCCCATTCTAGCTAGAGCCGCCATGCTTCCCCCTATCCGCTTTAGTCTTGCTTCGGCTGTCGGACGGGGAGGATGTGTCGCTTTTGCTTACGCACGGACTTTAAAATTAAACAACGAATTTTGGGTTTTTCACTATGGGGAATAATAACTATAAATCAAAGAATATAGGAGGTTGGCGAAAAAGCAATTGCTTGCATGAAGAAAAAGTAAGTAAAACTCATTTAACTACAGATTATGCGCCCAGGGAGGGACTGTGCGCGGGTGACAGTTGTACATTCTGGTTCGAAATGAATTTCGATTATCGCCGTACTGTCCAAATTTCTGTTGTACTAATTTATTTATTGTTTAATGTAAAATCAACATATATATTAAAAACTAATAAATAATTAATTCTAGAGCAAGACATCTATTATATGCAGAGAATTTTAAGATAAAGATAAAGTGTATGCTCGTAACAATTAACTCCTGTCCCTTCGTAAGCATACTCAGTACCTATACCTACCTACCTACTACCTAGTAATAATAAAGGGTAGTATTTTACCGATTTAGGTGAAATTTGGAATAGAGATAGTTTGGGTCCCGGGGAAGGACTTAGGACAGTTTTTATCCCCGTAATCATCCCCTAAGGGAGTGAAAAGGGGAGGTGAAAGTTTGTATGGCACTGCTATATAAACGAGCTCCACGCGAATGGAGTCGCTGGCAGCAGCTAGTTAATTATATGTACTACTGCCATGAATTTTTTCACATACCCAGTAGTAGCCATTTAGCCGGCAGGGGGGAGGACACATGACTCGTATAAAAATTAGAGAGAATAGAGAATAGATTAATATTTTTGAACAAGCTAGCCAACGACACCCCACACAATGGGTTTAACGAGAAAAAAGAAATTGCATCCCTACTTTGGTGTAGGGGAGGTAAACTTAAAAAAAACATGTTTTTATATTACTGTTTTGCCGCCGTGATTGATTTATGGGTATGCTGAATTACAGTTTTCTAATAGTAAGGGTTACTGGGCTAAGCCGAAGGCGGACAGACGGACGGACATGTAGTGGTTCTATAGTGGTTCCTTGTTGACTTTGGAATCCTGAAAAATGGGGTGCCTACTGATATTTTTACCCTATTTAGCCGTTCTGTTATTTAACATTATTGAGTTAATTTTATTGAGCTATACTATTTTGTCATTCATCGTAGATACCTACCTACGGACGGTAAATATATAAATAAATAAAAAATTGCCAAATCTGCATAAATGTTTCTCTAAATGTCAATATTATCAATACAATTATTTGAAATCTTTTGCTTGTCCAGTTTTGTAAATATTGGTAGCAGGCGAGGGCGCTGAAAGCATTTATAGCGCCATTTGCCGTCATTCTTTGCGTTCTATGTAGGCGATCGGCGCACAGCTCCAGCCGCCGCGCCGCTCGCTCTTGCCTGTGTGCCTCACACACACATGCACGAAGCGCATTGAATACCTAAAATCAATTCACGGCAGAAGCTCGGTGCCCTCTTAATATGGACGCAACTGAACGGCAAGGCGGGCGAACGCGGGACGCTTGGACTCGAGTCGCGAACAAACTAAGAAACATTTAGGCTTCTAGTGGGGGTGTTCTGTGGGCTCATAAAACCCACTTTCCCGAAATGTGCACTTTCTCTAAAAGTGCACTTTCCGCAAAATGTATACACCCAAAAGGCACACTTGGCCCAATTGGAACACTTTCTCCAAAGGTGCCCTATTTCACAGGGTCGGACTGGCCATATATTCAAGGTGGTGTTTGCCAGCCGGGCTCCAGCCTGCGCGGGCCCCCTATAGGCCTGCCTTGTGAGGGTTTTTTTTTTAATATCTATGATATCTGAGAATGCGGTTAATATCTGAGAAAGTGTACCTACTTTTTAGGAAAAAGCACCTTCTGAGATTATTTGGGTTATGTTATAGTCCTATACGGGTGTTCTTCAAATTAAATCTTATCCAGAAAAAGGAATACCTATTTTAGCAACTGGATATTTCCCAAAGCATTTTTTTTATAATCTTAAAAATATCATCTATTACAGCACGGGTATCATGCGACGGCGCGCGAGCTCTCTCGATTTTATCGCATTATTCGTCTCTCTCTTATTAGAACACTTATCAGAACAAGAGGTAGGTATAGTGCGAGACAAATCGAGAGTATGTCCTTGTCGAACGAGCGATCGAAGCGAACGGAGCAGCTTGGGCCGACAATCGGTTGTCGGAGTTCGGTTGGTGTTCGATGTCCCGCTATCCCGCTGTTCTCCTTTACCAGGTCGCATTTCTCACCCGATTGTTTTTAAATTTTGTGAGCAGAGGGGCTACCGCGAAGTGCAAACGAACTACGTTCGAATATCTCCGTCTCTGTCGCTCGAACTAGCAAGTGCGACAGAGACGGAAATACACAAACGAAGTTCGTTTTCATTTCCCGGTAGCCCCTCAGGTTCGACGCGTTCACGTGCACCACGTCTATAGACGTCGCGACATAACGCTTAACTACGACTTAATTGAGGTACCTTACGTGAACGGGTTAATAATATACTCTGTCAAAAACACTTTGCCCGCTTATTTCGGAAAAACACGAATATCACATATTTTTTATATGGTAGGAGATGATATATATATATTTTTCCTTAACGAATCTTTCGTAGTAATACACATATGTTCATGAGGAGAAATATTTCGATCGTGGGTAAAGTTATGTGGACTTTTGCCAAAGCTGGGTCCACATTTGTATCATTTTGCCGATCACGATCACGCGTATCGTATCGAGATCGCGTATCCTAAGTATGGACGCTCAACTTTGGGAACATCGTATCACCACCATCGTCGCGTGAAAAAATGCGTCCATACTAACTGTAGCGTAGCAGCGTATCGTATCATAACGCCGTATCATTAAGTATGGACGCTCACTTTGGAGTCTTTGGACACACCGTATCACTACCATTGTCGCGTGAAAAAATGCGTCCATACTTAACCGTAGCGTAGCAGCGTATCGTAGTGTGGACGCTCACATACGCCGTGTCGGTCGTTGTAAAAATACTAAAACATATAATCTAAATATATAAACGTGAAAGTCCTGACTGACTGACTCACTCACTTAAATCAACGCTCAGCCCAAACCGTTGATCCTAGAGAGCTGTTTTTTTCACATCAGGTGGGGTATATAACGAAAGTACCCACTAAGAAGGGATTTTTGAAAATTCCACCCTTAAGGGGGTCAAAAGGGGGTTGAAAGTTTGTATGGGGATGGAGTAAAATTTTAAGTGAGAGACTTGAAACTTTGCGTATAGACTCCTACCTACAATACAAGAAAAATAATTTAAGGGTTTTGAAAAAACCCACCCCTAAGCGGGTTAACTAGGGGTGCAATGTTTGTATGGGGAAAATATAATTTTAGGAACTAGAGACTTGAAAATTTGTAGAAAGGTTACTCATTAAGATACAAAAAAAGCACTTTCTGCGTTTGGGAAAATTCTACCCCTAGAGGGGTTAAATAGGGGTGCAAATTTTGTATGAAGGGAACTTTCTTTTTTGAGCTATGAACTTGAAACTTTGTAGAAAGATTACTTATTAGAAAACCTAAAAAAATCTGTCAGAGTTTTAGAAAATTCTACCCCAAAGGGGTTTAAATAGGGGTGCAAAGATTGTATGAGGGAAACTTTTCCTTAGGAGCTAGAGACTTGAAACTGTATAGACATATTACTTATTTGAATACAAAAAAACGGCAAAGTGCGAAACGGACTCGCGCACCGAGGGTTCCGTACAAACCTGTTATTACCTATTTTAAGTGAGAGTCTTGAAACTCTGTGTATGGACTGCTTATAACAATACGAGAGAAGTAATTTCAGGGTATTGAAAAAACCCACCCCTAAGCGGGATAACCAGGGGTGCAATGTTTGTATGGGGGAAACATTTATTTATTGAACTAGAGACTTGAAACTTTGTAGAAAGATTACTCATTCGAATACAAAAAAAGGACTGTCAGCGTTTTAAAAAATTCTACCCTTAAGGGGGTTAAATAGAGGTGCAAAGTTTGTACGAGGGAAACTTTTCCTTTTGAGCTTGAAACTTGAAACTTTGTGGACAGATTACTTATTTGAATACAAAAAAGAGCTTTAAGCGTGTTGGAAAAATTCACCCCAAAGGGTGAAAAGTTTGTATTGAAAGCAAGAAAATTTTTAAGTAAGAGATTTGTAGCCTGTATGTAAAAAGACTGCAAAACCAATTTCAGCTTTGTCTAGGGTTCCGTACCCAAAGAGTAAAAACGGGACCCTATTACTAAGACTTCGCTGTCTGTCCGTCTGTCTGTCACCAGACGCCACCACCCACAAAATAAAATAAATATTGAAGGGAGGCTCCCATACAACAAACGTTTTTTTCAGGCTGTATCTCAAGAATCGCGATAGCTAGACAGTTGAAATTTTCACAATTTATGTATTTCTGTTGTCGCTATGACAAATAATTCTAAAAACAAAATAAAATAAATACTTAAGGCGGGCTCCCATACAACAAACGTTTTTGTTTTTTTCTAGGCTGTATCTCAAGAACCGCGATAGCTAGACAGTTGAAATTTCACAAATTATGTACCTATTTCTGTTGCCGCTATAACAACAAATACTAAAAATAAAATAAAATAAATATTTAAGGGGTCTCCCATACAAAAAAAAAAATTTTTGTGCTATTTTTATAGATAATGGTACGGAACCCTTAGTGCGCGAGTCGGACTCGCACTTGCCCGGTATTTATTTATTTATCTCCTAAGAGAATTAAAAGGGGGTTCATAGTTTGTATAGAGACCACATTTTTAAATTAAGAGATTTCATATCGGTTTTAGACTGTTTGTTTGAAAACTGGAAAACTGATTTCAGTGTTTTTTTAAATAAATTCCTTAAGGGGTTAAAAGTCTTTATGATGAGCAAGACATTTTTAAAGTAAGAGATTTGTTACTTCGGTTTTAGACTGTTTCCTTGAAGACAAGAAAATACCAATATTTTCTTGTCTTAAAGAGAGTTAAAAGAGATTCACCCCCTAAAGGGGCAGAAAAGAGTTGGAAATTTATACGGGGAGCAAGACAATTTTAAAATAAGGGTATTGTCAGTTCGGTCAAGGACTAGAAAACAAATTAAGTACTGCGTTTTTATACTCTTCCTTTAAGGTTGGAGGTTCAAGGGGTTGAAAGTATGGGGAACAAGTATTTTTTGAAGTAAGGGAGTACTTCGGTCAGACATATATATTAATTGGTATTGGTAAGCCATTAATTCAGAATACATAATCCTACTGCTAGCAGAAAAGTAGGTTAAGTTAGAACTGCGACCCTTACAGAACCGAACAGCTACCAGAAAAGTAGGTTAGGTTAGGTTTTGCTCACAAATCGAAAAAAAGGTAATGTTAGATTAAAACTGCGGATCATTTTATTTACCTATTTTGTCAAGTTTATTTTGGCTAATCAAAATAATGTAGTATTTTCTATATCACCGTTAAATGGGGACTGGGGATAGAGATGGAAAGCTCTACGTCTTTTGCCGTATGATAATAAATTTTATTTTCAAAACTTTACAGGCACCCCGGACAAACGTAATTGAAACTACTAAACGGATTATTGCAAAAAAAATCAGTAGGTAATGTAGCTTAGTAGACATAAGAAAAAACCTTCAATACATTATGAAAAACAAACAAGTAGGTAGTTACAAATGAGTGTATATTAAAAAAAACTGACATTTAAATTAAGCATTTTAGCAATTTAAACCTTTTACGCCGAAACCCAGAACGGAATTACATGAACATAGGCATAGAGATAATTTGAGACCCTTGGAAGGATTTAGGATAGTTTTTATCTCGAAAATCATCCCTGAAAATGATAGAAGGTGGTTTGGGACCGCGAAAAGTAATAAATGTTACGCCTAAAAAATTTTTGCAGAAATATTTTTTCTCAAGTCCTACGCGGACGAAGTCGCGGGCAAAAGCTAGTAAATAACAAAACCCAAAGTCTTCGACTTTGCCATTTTCTGCTTCTCTCGCCGAAGAGCCGCAAGTAGGTACTCAGTTTTCTTTTTGGGTTCGTCCGCCGGTCGATTCATTTCGTGGCTGAATTCGTCCCAAGCGTCTTTTTTTACGGTTCGATTATAGTAGTTATGCTGGTAGAGGTTCCATAACACTTCTTTGGTCTTGTAGGCCTCAATTAATCGAATTACTGTCTCGTTATCCATATTTTAATGTCACAAATCAAAACAAACTGTAACTGTGTGTAGCTGCCACAGCAACTGCACTGGTCTGATCGGTGCCCTTTGATGATCGGGGAAAAACCGCCTCGAGAGCGACCACGGCGTATCGCGTATCAAATCCTAACTTCGTATCGTGATACAGTATCAAAGCACGTCCATACTTACCGATCTTGATACGCGTATCCGGTCGCGAGTGTGCGGGGTATAAAATAAACGCGTGTCAACATCGATCCCGAGCGATCAGATACGGCGCGCCGCATGATCGTGCTGCTTTTGCGTCCACACTAGCGATCTTGATACGCGTCGGTGCAACGCGACGGAGATACGATACGGCAAAATGATACAAATGTGGACCCAGCTTAAGATTGCCCATGTCGAATTATTGACGCAACTATAGCTCTTATGATGTTGAGACAAGATACTCAGTCCACAATTTAGGGCAAACATGAGGTTCCATTTTATCATCTTGCTCTTAACTACGAAAAGTTTTACACAGTAGGTATAGATGAGCAATGTTACCTGGGTATTTTAAATCTTAATTTGCTGCAAGGTCCTGGCTATAGTTAAAGACATGTATCACCACAGAATAGTAAGTAGTACAAGCTCCTAAGTGGCAAAGGCATGTATAACGGTAATAATACATTCTGAGTCTATACCCTTACATAACGCAGGATAAATAATTAAACGGGGGATTTAATTAAGTTATTAAATATCTATAAGGATTTCTAGGATAACCTAAAGAAAATCTACCTACCTAAATTATGTAAGTGTGATTCATTGTAATTATTATTAAGCATAGTAGGTACTATGTAGGTGCGTTAAGTATTCAGAAAAAGGACAAAATAAATATACCTCTTAAACCGTTGGACACATAACTTTGTGATTATTTAATCCCCTGTGCGATTAATTAGGTATCATTGAAAAAAGGGCTTGGCTGAGACCCTTATCAGTAGAATTGTTATCTATAAGTATATCAATAAACATTTTTTTTAATCCCAATGAATCATTAAAATAATGAAGTTTGGTGTACCTACCTAGTTAATGACAGTAACTAGGTACGAAATTGCCGATACGATATATTAATCCTTTAATAAAACTTCTAAACCTAACGTGACCTAACCCACCAAACAGCCTAATAAACTTTTAACTCGAGTTATACCACACAAAAATTCTGTTCTACTTAGTATCATTATTTGGTATACAATATACATCAGTGTTTAATTATTTCTTCAAATTCAGAACATGTATTTTATAATTGGGAAATATAGTTTCGGACGTCTGAACATACAAACGATTTTCGGCCGAAGCTGGCCCATTATGATGATCGGACTTATCACGCGATAAGTGACAAGATAGAGCGTCAGTCTCGTTCTATCAAACGGTGTCAGCCAGTGACGGACGCTCTATCTTGTCTTGCGTGATAAGGCCGACCATGATAGAACTTCGTTGGCTTCGCTCCCCCGTTAGAAAAAAATCCGTATAGGACGTGTCACGAAATGGATGTTTATTAGAAACTTATAGTTTTAGTAGAAACTTGACTACCAGAAATAGGTAGTCATTCTTTATCATCAAGTTGTTTACTCAAAAGGTAGTCGGCCTAGGAGTTTCCTTATTTACATATAAAGTATGCGCCCAGCAACCTACGCTTTAACCATCTTTGTAACAAATTTCACTTTATTCCACTTGACCATGACTTGACGTTGAGCATTATAGTATTTTATGCAACTGTTGTATAAGTAGGGTCTCAAAACGCGAGTGTCGTGAGTTGCGATGCGAGCCTTGGCGAGCATCGCAATTAAAGACGCCACGAGCGTTTTAAGACCAAGTTATACACCGTTGCATACAATATTTTTTCTACGACTATTTTAAATAAATAACGTAATTTGACTTTTCAGGCAGTAAGTTTTCCGTTAGTTTTATTACTACTCACACAATTTCATCAGCGGTGTAGTTATTTTCTTCTTCGTCCATTTTAAAAGGAACGTACACATTTTTCTTCACTTCACAAACACGAATCAAATCTTAAGAAGTTATTAACAACGAATAGTTATCATATTTGACATATTTCGTGTTTTAATTTTGAACTGAAACTTTGTTGGGAAATTGGAAACATGACACATTGACACCTCTTGTTTATGGTTTGTTTTGTTCTTAATTCAACTTGCCAGTACTGTCATATTAAAACCAAGGTTTTTCTTAAGTTGGCAGCAATGCCGTTAGTACAATAATTTATTTGAAGTAAATACATTCAGTGGTTTGTTAAGTTGGTAGTACCTAATGTATTTTATGTTTCGGCATGGCCCTCTAGATTAGTCGCGTCGCGGCCTACTCGATCGTGTCTAGTAGGCCGTGGCACAATGTAGCACTACCCAGGTTTAGAAGCGTATGGCTGCTAAGCGTATCGTTTTGGCGACAAAACAGCACGGTTGTGCCGTGCTGTTATGGGGAATAGAGTATAGACTTTTCTGCAGACTTATTTTGTATGTCTTTATATTAGCGTTCGGGACTATGTAAATGACAGATAAAAGTACAGCGGTAGAAAAAAAATATTAAAATTGGCGTCACTAGGTAACCCACAGTTTCACTGGAATCGGTAACAAAGGCCGCGTTTATAGACTGGCGACGCGGACGGCGGCGCGGGCATCGGGTTGGAAGCCGCCTAAATACAATAAATAATATGGCGTTGCTTAGTAATGTTTATGTACAGTCGACTGCAAAGTGATAGATACGGCCGAAGTTACAAAAATATGTACCTAATACACGATCTTAATGTTAGGACCATAAAGTCGTGTTTATGAGTTGAGTTGGGTACACCGTGGGTCTTATCAGCTCATACGGGAGTCCCACATAAACATAACCACTGGGGTCACCTCCTGCGCCCGGGTGGTATATGCGTAATGCATTTTCCCCTCCAAAACAAAAAAAAAGGATTGGGTTGGACGTAAATACATACCTGACACAATTTTATTTACTTATTCCGTAGCTCTAATTAAATTAGAATTGTAATAAAAAATATTGCTTAATACAACAAATTTTTAAGATTTTATGGACTCGTATTCAAATCTCAATAGGCATGATGACAGTAATTGAAAATCACTAAAATATGCTATTTTCTTAGTGCATTTTTAATCATAGAATTCGAAAATTGCTTATATTTTTTTATTAAGTAAGAGATTATTATTTATTTTTATAAAATTAAACTGAAAATTACGGACGCCCGCCATGATATGTTAAACATCAATCAGAGCGCATGACGTCACGTGTGTATAAACAAATACCCATAGCGGCCATTACCACAGATTACAGAGAAAACTTTCGTACTGAACGAATAGTAAGACAGGGATAGAACCATGTTATCTGTCAGATCTTCATATGTCATTGTCCCGCTTACTCGCTCGCACGGCCGCGCAAGACTTGTAAACTTTTTAATTTATGTTCATTCAATGAGCAATTGTGCGATCTAGGTAGCAAACGTCAAAGGTCTGCGTTCTTTTTATACATACGTGACGTCACTCGGGACGCCATGACACTGACAAGCGTTTTAGCGCTAATTTGAAATTTAAAAACTAAAATGCATTTTTTTCCTACTGAACTGTTATATTCTCTTGAAAAATCTTATTCGTTGTACATAATAAATGTTTCTAAACATTATAGAACAGTTTTTCAAAATGTGTCATTATGCCTATTCAATAATATGTTCAAATACGAGTATATGCGTATTATGTAGGTACTGGAAATAATGGAAGTATATTAATACTTACTCATTATTTTTATTTCAAAAACAATTAAACCTTTTGAAATAGTCAGATTCCAGTTTCATTAACGTTGTCCGTTATAGTCACAAAATGACTACCTACCTATATATTATTTTATTTCAGCGGGTAATAAAATAGTAGCAATCTCGAGATACCTAACGTTACTTCAGAAGTGGTCGTATATCAGCCCATACAAGCCGATTCCCTCCGGCTTAGCTAAAGTTTCTTTTTGAATTCTTTCATAACCCTTTTTTGCTCCGGGTTGCCCATCGAAAATTTTCGGGCGCCGCTACTGTTGTATTTCTAATAATTTATTTAAATCCAGCTTTTCCTTGTAACTTGTTACCATACACTTCTACAATATAACCCGCCTTATGGAAATCCTTTTGGTCTTTCGGAATAGGCAGAAGATTCAGTACAAATATGGCAAAAAAAACGAAACAAAAGACTTGCGACCACATCTCACAGATCCACTAGTTTTAATTATTGATCTGTAACTGAGCCAAAAAAAAAACAAATTTATATTGTACTAACTACCCGCGTCGTTTCGCTAGCGTATTGCAAATAACACAGGGAAATCCGAGGGATGCAGTACAACACAACATAGCCCATGTCCACCCAGATAGTTCGTTTTATAAACAGGTAAAAGATTTTTTAAATCGGATGAGTAGTTCCGGAGATTACCCCTTATATACAACCTAGCAAACATACAAAACTACAATCTCACAGACTTTTCCTTTGTATAATATTCGTGTAGATAGATATACAAGCTGCCCGCGCGGCTCCGCCCATGCATAACCTACAGCAAATGCAGACGGAGCACAAGAGGCCGAAGCCCCAAACGCTGGCTCAGCCAGATGTCAAATGCAGTGTCAAGCCCTCAAATAGGCAGCCGACAGAAAGTCCGAGCCCGGATCATGGTCGGCCTTATCACGCGATAAGTGACAAGATAGGTGTGTCGTCTCGTTCTATCGAACGGTGACAGCCAGTGACGAACGCTCTATCTTGTCACTTACCGTGTGATAAGGCCGACCATGATACGGGGTCAGATGTCAAATGCCGGTTATCGCAGCCCTCGAACAGGCAGCCGACCGAAGTAAAATGTAACACTACGATGATTAATTTTGTATTAAGCAGTAACGCTGCTAACGAAATTATTAATTTTAAATTAAAGGAAAAAATTAAAATGCTTCGAGCCGGATTCGGTGCTAAGCTGCTAAGGCGTTGTAGGAAGGAACTGATTGATGGATTTAGTGGGCGAGACAGATTATTCCGATGTGGTTCCGATAGCTTAGTTGGTTAGCAGTGACGGGCCATGAATGCCTGTGGTCGCCGGTTCGAACCCGGTTCGGTGCATTAAAATTTTCTTTTAATTTAAAATTTACTACGATGTTTATGTAAAATGACTAACCAAACTACGGTAGCCTAGAAGCCACGGTAGCGTAGTGGTTCAGGCATGCGGCTGTCAAGCGGAGGTCGTGGGTTCGAATCCCGGCTCGTACCAATGAGTTTTTCGGAACTTATGTAGGTACGGAATAATTTACCTTTAGTTTTTCGGTGAAGGGAAACATCGTAAGGAAACCGGTCTAAGTTTAATGTCTTGTTTTCCCTCCGGGTTGGAAGGTCAGATGTCAGTCGCTTTCGTAAAACTAGTACCTATGCCAAATCTTGGGATTAGTTGTCAAAGCGGACCCGAACTCTTTTAAGGCACAACCGGGAATAATGCTAGGAGGATGATGATGATTGATGACTTACCAAACTGTCAGCATCATTGTTTTCAGTGTTCTGTGTCCCAGGTTGCTGTCCGGAGAACATTTTCCTGTGCACCTTCTTGAACTCGTCCATAAGGGCGTCGTGATGCTTTTTCTTGTCGTCGTCCGCTGGGATCGGTAAGCTCGCCTTCTTTATCAGACTTAAAGGTAGGCTGTTCTCGGGATTCGAATTATTCTTGTTCTAAGAGAAATAAACAAATGAAATGAAATGAAAAAGTTTATTGAGGACGTAAACACATTTCAAAAATTATATTGGGTCAATGGATCCCAAACTAGGCCGTTGGGAGCCGTGGAAGATGTTGCACAATGACTAACTACACGTGTTGACAGATAAATATGGATGTTATGGATGTTATAAGTAGTAACAAAAAGTGCGTAAATCATTCATTTATACTAAAAAAAAAAATTTGTAAGGGCGAGATAAAATAGACAAAGTAGGTATTATTATTAAGATTTAAGATACGCACTATTACTAGGTACCTACTTGTTTATAAATTAGAAGGCATTCAAAAGTTTCTTGGGTAATACCTAATTGATTTTAGTTGCATTATGATAAACATATATATTCAGAGCAATGATGCGTGCTTGCAGTGTCCAATAGGCAACCGGATGGCTCGCGGTATTCCAGAAGTGCTGTGGAACCGCCCTGTGCAACCCAAACTGAGCCATCCGGCTGTCTCTCGTACACTGAAACCAAGCGTCCTTGCTCCTTAAAGAATACCACAGAATGTAAACTCGGTCATTTTGGAGCTGCCCAACTGGGGATCTCTATTTTGCGGAAGAACCTATTTCAGCCTCGAAGTATTGGCGTTCTCTCACTTCGTTTGAGCGCCGAAATATCTTGCTGAAGTGGGTTGCTTTTTTTGTAACCTTAAGAGTTATTAACGGAGCTCACAGTTAAAAACTGAAAGCGTATATTACTTACCAATTTTCGTTTCTGTATCTCCTCGGCAATGGCACTCGATAGTGTTCCTGAACTGGATATACTAGTAGAGTCGGAACTTAGATCCTTCTTCATCGGAGGTGGATAGTTGCAATGTGTTTTCCCACAGGCTGGGGCACTTGTGTGATGCACTTCGACCACTATGGTCTTCTTATCGTTCTCCATATTCAACTGATTGCCAGAAAATGTACTTTTCCTAGGAGACAAATTGTCATAACTACATTGTATAGTGGCACCGTCTTCGGTTAAATTGATTATGGTTCTATTTGATGGGCTGCTAACTATGTCTTTCTTATTGATATTGTTTTTCCTAATATGACTTTTGCTTTCGTAAGTGTGAGGGTTATTTGGTATGCTAGGGCAATCGTAGTCAGGTTCTATGTCGGACGGCGCGTCGAAATTGTGGATGTCCATGTTCTTCCAGTCGATGTCAATGCTATCCCAAGTCCGACGCTTCAGTCGATTCATGTTCAGTCTGCAATAAAAAAATACATTCATGGCACGTCGGTTAAAATAAAATATGATACTTTTTACTGTATTTGCTACAAATACCTGGAAATTCACAATAACATGATTCTTAACTACCTATATCAATCGCTATTCTTCAGTGATATTTTTTACAAAAACGCGTTAGGGAATCGATCATTCTCAACGTACTATTTGCCACTGCCAAATAACCAAAAATGAACCGAGAAGCTACAGCGAACTTTGTCGAAAATTCTAACATGGAGCGGACCGGCGGTTGAAACGCTTTGACAATGACCCGAATGTGAACAAGTACAGTTGTGAAGAATGCACGGGAAGAAATATAGCTTTGTAAAATATCTATAATTATTTTCAAAACCCTGGCTAGTCCGAATATACAAGAAGGTATAGTAATAGACGTGCGGCGCCGTATATAAAGCTGCAGACCACTGATTTCTCATATATAGGGTTGTTCTCTGGAAATGAGTGCTGCCACCCCTCGGTGATGTATGGAAAAAGTGTAGGGTCTCTCCATGTGACCCCCAGAAAAACCTGACATTTCAAAGTCGGAGTAGAGCCTGGCGAAACGGTCCAACCTAAACGGTAAACCTAGGTCAGGGGTGCTCGACCAAATGTCATAGGGAACCGCGTGCAGTATTTGATGAGCAAAAAAAAATAATCGCAAAAATTTCAAAATGGTCCTAGCGAGCTGAGATTTGGCATGAAGGTTTGTATGGGTCTCTAGATACTGAAAAACATTTTTTTTACTAGCTTTAAAAATGTACAGTAGCTTATTTACGGCTCAACTGTATGACTTTTGAATAGACACTACCTCGACCAAATGTCATAGGGGTTCCCAAGAAGATTTCAATAACATTTTAGTTTTGGAAAAAAAAAACTTTTTTTGCGTAGGACCGACGGCCCGAAGCGTTCCTTCAGTGCGCGCTCTAAGAAGACACCCCATTCCCGACTGTCTTACAAGAGAACCTGAGGGCCGAAGGTGAGCGGCGAGGCACGCGAGGCCGCAGGCCGAGCTCTGCGTAGGGCCGAAGGCACGAAGCGATCCTTCAGTGCGCGTTCTCAGACACCCCATTCCCGACTGTCTTACAAGCGAACCTGAGGGCCAAAGGCCCGAAGGTGAGCGGTGAGGCACGCGAGGCCGCAGGCCGAGCTCCGCCTAGTGCCGAAGGCACGAAGCGTCCCTTCAAAGCGTGCTCTCTATGCGAGCCCGAGGGGCGAGCGGACACACCCGCCGCCACCGCCCAGTTTCACAGGAAACACGAAAGAGTTCAACGCGCCAGTAAAGCCTTTCCCTCGAATATACAAAAAAAAACCTCGCAAATTTGAAGCAACAAAAAACACGTCTGTACCGCAGACAAAAAACTAGTCTCACAAGACTTGTATACGAACTAACCTGTCAGCTCTATCGGCGGCTTCCTCCGCCACACTAGCAAGCCGCCGCCGCAGCGCCGCCGGCGGCGCGAGCGGCGCGTGCGGCGCCGGCGCGGGGCTGCGCTCCCCCGCCGCCGACGACGCCGAGCTGTTGTAGCCAGAGCTCTCCGGGGACACCAGCTCGGTGCCCGCTCCTTCGCGGACCACCAGCTCCAGGCGGCCCGATGCTTTCATGGCTGATATAGCCTGAAAAGAACGCATGGTGGCATATTTAGAGATGTAGGAAAATAATGTCAATTAAGGAGCTTGTTCAAGCAAAGCTTTCTTAACAGCTGCTGGTTAAGGGTTTGCAGTTTTAAATGGGTTTAGCATAGTTACCATTTCTCTATAGTAAATTTTATATCGCTTTAGTTTGTTCTTCTTCTGCTGTTAAGCATTTTTGATTTGAAACGTAATAATAAATAATTTCTAATACTTATCACATATACATAGGTAAGGTACCTATTAGTTAGGTAGATCTATACCTAGGGTAATCTTTCTATACTTAGATACTCATCGGATAAGGATGCGGTGAAATTATTCAAGTTGCGTTAGATTTACCTACATACTGAAATAAGACGTTTCATTGCTTGGTGTGAATAAATAAATGAACATCGCTATCAACTTACATCGTTAAAATAAATGTTGGCGAAGTCCTGTCCGTTGCACGACAGGATTTGGTCCCCGGGCCTTAAACCCGCCTCTCGCGCAATTCCGTTCTCTCGCACGAACTGCACGAATATGCCAGGCTTCCAGTCGGGCCCCTTACAGATCCTGGTCATGATAAAAACATCGGTAAAATTTTAATATAGAAGTCTACCTACTCGTACAATGCAAAAAATATTTGTGGACGAGTGAAGCTTGTTGTTTATAAGCGTTTTATAAGCGTATTGTTTACTTTGGTACTTGATGATGATAATCCTTAACTGGGCGATATACATGATGATTCTTAATTCGTAATCAGGACTAAATTTTATTAATTCTGTAATTGATACCAAACACGATTAACTCGAAGTTACCTAAAACAGACTTTTTTTTTTCTTATAATTCAAAATCATTGTCACCCTAACGGTATATAGTTTGCAAAAAATTGACGTAAGGTGTAAGTCAATGGACTTTGATATCTATGTAAACAAACCGCCATATTGAAATTGTCTCTGAATGATGAATTTAGTAGTGATGGGGAAAGACTCTTACTGTACTCTTTTATGTCAAAATATATCGAATATTAAAATATGAAAGTAAAAAACAAGTAGGTATTTTTAGTTATTTTAACCACTTTACCCACTGATAAAACACTACGATTCATTACCCACTTATAAAACTACCGCGTAGTGTACAGTAACCGCGATGGCAGGTAGAGAGCGTGAGTTGGGTAGTGTGTAGCGACTTTACAATATCTCCAACTTTAGTCACAACACTACCCATCATAGACAATTGTAGAAATTTTAAGAAACAAAAACGTCATTGCATCAGGGCACACTAACCTAACTTATGAAACCATTTTAAACTTTTAATTAAATATCCAAGATTCAGTTACTTATATATTTTTTCTACTCCTGTACTTTTATCTGTCATTTACATAGTCCCGAACACTAATATAAAGACATACAAAATAAGTCTGCAGAAAAGTCTATACTCTATTCCCCATAACAGTACGGCACAACCGTGCTGTTTTGTCGCCAAAACGATACGCTTAGCAGCCATACGCTTCTAAACCTGGGTAGTGCTACATTGTGCCACGGCCTACTAGACACGATCGAGTAGGCCGCGACGCGACTAATCTAGAGGGCCATGCCGAAACATAAAATACATTAGGTACTACCAACTTAACAAACCACTGAATGTATTTACTTCAAATAAATTATTGTACTAACGGCATTGCTGCCAACTTAAGAAAAACCTTGGTCTTAATATGACAGAACTGGCAAGTTGAATTAAGAACAAAACAGACCATAAACAAGAGGTATCAATGTGTCATGTTTCCAATTTCCCACCAAAGTTCCAGTTCAAAATTAAAAGACGAAATATGTCAAATATGATAACTATTCGTTATTAATAACTTCTTAAGATTTGATTCGTGTTTGTGAAGTGAAGAAAAATGTGTACGTTCCTTTTAAAGCGGACGAAGAAGAAAATAACTGCACCGCTGATGAAATTGCGTGAGTAGTAATAGAACTAACGGAAAACTTACTGCCTGAAAAGTCAAATTATGCTATTTATTTAAAATAGTCGTAGAAAAAATACTATTATGCAACTGTTGTATAAGTAGGGTCTTAAAACGAGAGTGTCGTGAGCTGCGATGCGAGCCTTGGCGAGCATCGCAATTAAAGACGCCACGAGCGTTTTAAGACCAAGTTATACACCGTTGCATACGATATTGCCAAGACAAGGTATACTGGCAAGAAGTAATGTAGGGAGCCATAAACAAGAAACTTCTTGTCTTCATTTCGTGATATTAACGCATACATTTCAGAGCATGTTTGAGAAAAGATAGTTTATAGCGTGGATTAAAATAAAGAATAGTTTTATCCCGGGCGGAAGCTAGTATCAAAATAAAGTGGATAGGTATGGTGTTGTTTGTCTCACCCGCAGCCCAACTTGGCCCTGGGCGGGACCAGGATAGACAGCCGCAGGTCGTTCATCCGCTCCGTGTCGTGGCACAGCGTCGGCGACGACGACACATCGGAGCCTATGGACGCCCGCTCCGACACGAACTGCCACGACAGCGACTCATGGACTTTGCTGGAATAGAAAATACATTATTATTTTTTACAAAAATACAAACGGGTAAAGACGTGGTTAGTGGCAGGTGGAGGGCTGGAAGGCAGTCTAAGATTGTCTTTGTGTCAAATATGCTGCCAAATCTACAGAGTGTTAATTCCTTTTACTTAAATTGGAAAGTTGGTGAGCATTTTGATAATGAAATAAAGTGAACCTATGTTCGCATTCGTCATTGCATTAGGCTAATTTTCTCATCCCAACCGACGAGCAACTTATATTCACATATTTTGAAATCCGAAAATTTTACCAAGTATATTGCCAGAATCAATAACACTCAATATTCTGAGTCGGAGAACTCTAAAATAGGCATCAAACAATTTGGAGGAAAAAAATATTTGTTAAGTTCAGGTACCACGTAGGTACTTAAGTAAGTACCTACACTTTTTTAAAGTTTTAAACACCCGATAATCAATGAATATGATTAGGTAACTTACTCTTTTAATGGTAGCATCCCCACATCTGAAACCAAATTAAAGCAACAATCAGTATTAGGTTTACAAGGTGACAAAACAAATCAAACAGCACGTGTATAAAGAGACGGCCGCGGCATACTCGCGATTTTTCTCGCACTATACCTCTTGTTCTAAGTGTTCTAATACGAGAGAGACAGAACGGGAAAAATCGACAGTATGTCGCGGCCGTCTCATCTATATGCGCAATGTTGGAAGGCATCCGAGGTGACTATAAATAATGGCTATGGCAATACCAACATACTTAAAAAAAGTGAATGATAAAATTTGTCTGGAATTTGGAATGTTGTCCATGTTTAGCCGAAACTGGAAATTTGCGTAATAGTCTGTCTGCAGTCTGTTTGGGTGCCGCTTTACCCACGCACTTTCACGGTTAATTTACAAACAAAAATTGGTGCCACGATCGCACCCGCCACCCGCCACCCGCCTCCAAGATGGCGTAACGGCGGAGAAAGATTAATTAGCATACGAGTATCGTATTTGTGCCTTCATTGTTACAAAAAATAATAGAGTTGGGTGTCAGGCAGTTGCGTAACGAATAATGTCGTTTAGCTGGATACATTAATCATTATCAACAGCTAACTATGTATGATCGATAAATATAAAGCCTGCAAAAAGCGTGTATCGTTGAAGCGTAAATAAACTGATTATCATTGAGCTATACGGAGAGCGTTAGTCAATTCATCACATTGAGCCACTATGAATAACATAAATCATATAAGATCGAATATTTACTAGCATTTTATTTTACTTAGTGGCTGCCCCCGCGGCTCTGCCTGCGTATAGAAGATGATAATTGATAACTAACATTTAAATTACAATAGTAGATTGTTAACCAAGGGCTGAAAGACACCCATGGCTGACGAGATATTTTGGCGCTCGAACGAAGTGAGAGCGCCAATGGTTCGAGTCAGAAATGGGTGACTTTCACCCGAGTTAAACACTCTACTTTTCATATCGAATACGAGTAAAGTGAAAAAAACACAGACGGAAAATTAAACAATATGTTTATTCAAAGTACATACTACATATACGATTCAAAAACGGCAGCCGCAATCATCGTGACGTCATCCGAGCCGAAAGAATAGTCCCATCTCACCTGTCCTAAAGAAAGAGGCAGATATCTGTCTCGCTCGCGCTTATGGTTATATGGTGTAATTCGGTCACGTGACATACAGATAATACAACTGCGATTTTAATTAAAAAATATATATATTGCTCAGGTTTTTATAACCAAACAGTATTACATAAATTCGTATTTTACGTAAAATAATAGTAATGAATTTACAACATAAACTTATTTTATATTAAATAATATAAATGCTTTAAACTAGTACCTAAGTATAAAAGTATTTCCCTTTGTCAGTGGCGGGGTAAGTATTGATATTTATTAGAATTAGTTCCCGGATAATGTTTATAAGGCGAGGACTAACTGGAATACACTACTTTTCTGCACTAGAACAGAAACGTATCACTTTCAGCACACTTTTTAGAACAACAACGACCCACTTTCAGAGCATGAGATATGAAAAACAACTAACTTAACAACTAAATTAAATTAAAACCAAGTCTCAGGATAAATATCCTAGAGTTTCATTCTATGATAGTGGTGAAATATGTTTTTAAATCGGATGCGTAGTGTAAGGACCCTACATACAAACTTTTAATCTTACACACTTTTGCGCTTTATAATATTAGTAGAGCTGATATACTAAGATAGATAATAGATTACCTACATACATATAATCACGCAAATTTCCCGGAGGAGTAGGCAGAGATCACGGATTACCACTAGCTACGTTGCTACGATCTTGACAAACCTTTCTTGCTTTATTCACTTTCATTACATTCTGCATACATGGACGTCGATTTCTCCGATTTGGTCGGAAAAAGTTCTACAAGGTCCTCCTCTTCCAACTGTACCTAATACAATAGGTATAATTGATAATTGATTCCAGTAGGTATATATTATGCACCCGTGTCTGCTTACCACGAGGCGTACCTATGTTTGTATGAGAATTAAAAAAACTTAGTTGAAAGTTTAAACTCGCATCCCGAGAACACCGATTTAGCCAGCGTAGGGTGTTAGACAACAGTGAAAATAATTTGTTTTTCATTAGGTAATACCTACATATAAATTACGAAAATACTCGGGAACGATCAATCTTTCATTTAAGTTTGCTATTTTAAGATTTTTAAATTTATAAAACCTAACAATAAGTACGTTTTTTGGTTGTGATGTCACAAGCAAGTAATCTCTACCACATCCCTACAAATTCCATACTAACGGATCGTTTTTTTGACTTGACTTTTGTCAAATACCGTATTGGGGTGTAGGTACTCCGAGCGTAGCAGCGCTGATTGCATCACAGTAATTTGCACAGTAGGAAAGGGAAAGTAGTGAAGGGACTCACGTCTGACTTTGATCTTGAGCCGTGACTGTGACGCGAGGTAGTGAACCAGCTCGCCGTGCACGGCGTCGTCCACGCGGTACCCGTTCACGCTCACCAACTGGTCGCCCACCTGGGAACATAGGGTACATGGAATTTAGTAAGGATGTCGACCTTATGCCAACGCAGATAAGGTTTATCAAATTTTAAAGGTTCTTAGTCTGCAATCTGCATTCTTTAGGCTACTGAAGACTATTGGGACATTTTTTTACTACCTATCCCAAAAAGCAATTTCAAAGGAGGAAATAAGAATAAGAATAACTTTATTTTACAAACGACACTGTTGCATAATAGAAAGCGATATCCGATTAGTCCTAAACTAGGCTGAGCCTGTATCATGGAACTCATGGAATTATTAGTAGCGATATATATATATATATATATATATATATATATATATATCTATATATATATATATATATATCGTAACTTATTAGACAAGCGATTGTGTGGATGGATGTGAGAGCGAGTAACATCCCTATTAAGTGTAATATTTACCTACTCCTAAACACACGGTCGTAGTTACTATTGCTAGTGGCAACCACAGTTGTTAATTTCGCGCACCCCTAAACTGATTGTGGCAACTATGGTTGCCAAGCGAAGTATGGGCTGCCTTGATAAAAAAAAACCAAAGCAATGGCTACCTTTGTTAAAATACGAAATCTAGTGAGCGGGTAGGAGACCTTCAGTATCATTATAAGAAGCGTAGTACCATTTCCTAAGAGTGGATTTATATTTAAAAAAAATAGTGCATTCTTTTAGATTACAGGCTTTGCAAAGGGCTAATTATATTAATAATGAATACTGAATTCATTGATATACTCAGGCCGCCTGCGCAGGTTCGCCTGCGTGTTGCAAATACCGCAGGCAAACCCGCGTGATGAAATATATCTCATGTCCATCGAGAAAGTCAATTCTATACACAGATGAAAAAAAAAAACAAATCTGATAAGTGATTCTGGAGATTAGTTTCCCCTTTATACAAAGTTATTAACTTTCGAAGCTACAATCTTACAGACTTTTACTCTTCATTATATTTGTGTACATTATATATATAATTTATTATAAGTAGGTATAAGTAATCATTGTATACCCAACTAGCAAAAGAGTCTCAGAATGCGCACTTAATGAGAGTGGTAGGCTTATAGCGCTCTTATAATTGTTTTGGAACATCTCATCGCCCTTATATTAGTCTTAGATAAGCTTGTACGGACTCAAGAATGCTCAGTCTTATTACTAAGACTTACACATGTATATAAGAGCATTTTATAAAACTCATTTAAGCCTCTTACTCCTACAATAACATTTACGAAGCCTCATTGGAATTAACAAAACCTGTGCTTATAACAGTCTCAGAATGCGCACTATATAAGAGTGGTAGGCTTATAGTGCTCTTATAATTGTTTTGGAAGATGTCATCGCTCTTATTTTAGTCTTAGACTAGCTAGTACGGACTCAAGAGCACTCAGTTTTATTCCCTGGTCTTATATATGTATATAAGAGCATTTTATAATACTCTTATAAGCCTCTTGCTCTTACAATAACTTTTACGAAGACTCATTGCACTTGAGAAAACTGTCTTTAAAATAGTTTTAGAATGCGCTATTTATAAGAGTGGTAGGCTTATAGCGCTCTTATAATTGTTTTGGAAGATGTCATCGCTCTTATATTAGTCTTAGACTAGCTAGTACGGACTCAAGAGCACTCGCTTTTATTGCCTCGTCTTATATATGTATATAAGAGAATTTTATAGTACTATTATAAGCCTCTTGCTCCTACAATAAATTTTACGAAGACTCATTGCACTTGAGAAAACTGTCTTTATAATAGTCTTAGAATGCGCTCTTATAAGAGAGGTAGGCTAATAGCGCTCTTATAATTGTTTTGGAGATGTCAACGCTCTTATATTAGTCTTAGACTAGCTAGTACGGACTCAAGAGCACTCCGTTTTATTGCCTCGTTGTATATATGTATATAAGAGCATTTTATTATACTATTATAAGCGTCTTGCTTCTACAATAAATTTTACGAAGACTCATTGCACTTGAGAAAACTGTCTTTTTAGAATGCGCTCTTTATAAGAGAGATAGGCTTATAGCGCTCTTATAATTGTTTTCGAAGATGTCATCGCTCTTATATTAGTCTCAGTCAAGCTAGTACGGACTCAAGAAAGCTCAGTCTCGTTACGTCGTCTCATATATGTATATAAGAGTATTTTAAGCCTCTTGCTCTTACAATAACATTTACGAAGATTTGATTGGATTAGAAAACCTGTTCTTATAGCCTCATTCTCTAACCTCATTTTATTTTGTAATAGACTTGCTAAATGCTATTGTAAGAACGTCAGACTAATGTCAGCATAGCATAAGAGCACTGTAAGTAGGTCCATCTCTGATCTTATTTGAAGCTGTAATAAGATACCAGCAGTGATTTAGTAAGATATTAGAGTGATATTGGATCAACATACTTACAACACAAAAGACAAGATCGATAAAAGGTGGTTTGATCTTAAACCGATTTTGGGAACACACAAATTAATTGTAGATAATAGCAAGATTTTATTTTATGTACTAATGCTGTCAGGGCAAGGTAGTGTTGCAAACAATATTAGTGAGGGTTCTGCAGGTTCTGCTTGCATACAAGAGGTTGATATTGAGGACGGTGATTAAGTCTGTGTTGAAAATGATTTTAGTGAAAATGAATCGTCGACCGAAGACGAAACCGATTACGAAAAAGATTTCGCATTAAAACCGATTTACAAAATGGGCGTTAACGTTTAATACACCTACAACAGGAGACTAAATAATTTTATAACAAAAGACGCACGAACACTACTTAAAACTCCAGATGCAAAATTCACATTCGTCGTCGATGTAGTGGTCATTAATAGTGTATACCACAGAACACCTCCACAATTGTCACACCTTGGTTATTGGTTTTTCTTGAAAAATCAATTGAATAGTTTCCTTATGTTTTTATTTATTTTTAACTAGCTGCCCGGCCCGGCTTCGCACTATTAATTTACTATATTCCCGTAAGAATGAAGCATTTTCCCGCGGTAAAAAGTAGCCTATGTTCATCAGGGATAATGTCGGCTTCTAATGGTTAAAGATTTTTTCAAATCAGTCCAATGGTTTCGGAGCCTATTCAATACAAACAAACAAACAATCAAATCTTTCCTCTTTATAATATTATTATTATAGTGTAGATGAAATGTTTAGGTTTGACATTTATGGCGTTTTTGTAATGTAAACACACTTCTTGTTCAGTAAAACATGTCACGGAAGTGTGTTTCTTTCCAAGGCCATTTTAAATCCTTTTTTCTACTCCTGTACCGTTATCTGTCATTTATATAGGTTTTAGCTCAAATACAATGACACCGGTAATAAGTCACCGGTAAAACTCTAAGCTCTATGGCCAATAAACGCACTGTTAAGTGTACTTTTATGGTTCATACATTTTTCATAAAAGCACTGCTACCACGATGTCAAATCGTCTAACTTTTTTTTTAATCAGCCGCTATATTGCAGTAGTACCAACTTCATAAGCAAATTTTTCAAAATAAAAAGTTTTTATTTACTATGAAACATTTGTAGAACAAACTATTTACTAAAATAAAAATGGCGGCGCGCCGCCGTCACGGGCCTACTTATTTTACCAATTATTGGTATTCGATTCGGATCCGTATTCAGTTTCATTCGGATGGCAAGTGCAAGGAAATTAAAAACAAAACAGACCATGTCTTATTTCAAAGTTCCAGTTCAAAATTAAAAGACAAAATATGAAAACTATTAAAAAATATGATAGTTATTAATAACTTGATAATATTTTATTCGTGTTTGTGAAGTAAAGAAAAATGTGTACGTTCCTTCTAAATGGACGAAGAAGAAAATAACGCGGCGTCGACGCAACGCACGATTTTGTATGAGAAACTTCACAAGACGCCGGTAGTACAGCCCTTATACAACAGTTGCATAAAATACTATAACATACGGATGTCTTTCTTGATTAAGTAACGGTCTATACCCATCTAATACAACTATTTCACCACACCAACGTTGTCACTTAAATAAAAAAGTACTTAGTTTATTTGTATTTATAAGTTCAAGTGATTGATTCAGGCATTAAAATCCCTCTACGAGGGATCTAGAGCATGCGTAAGGATCAATGGTGGCTACACAGACTGGTTTAGCATCCAAAGAGGTGTTAGACAAGGTTGTGTGGCCTCGCCATGGTTGTTTAACTTATTTATGGACAGTTGTTTGATGCCTTTAAAAGAGAGTGAATGTGGTTTAAAAATGGGTGAGTTACTCGTCAAATGCCTCCTATACGCTGATGACCAGGTGCTCATTGCGTCATCAGAGAAGGAGCTGCAAGAGATGGTAACTTGTATGGATGACTCGCTGAAGCGGAAGGGTATGAAAGTCAATGTGAGTAAGACAAAAGTGATGGTATTTGAGAAAGAAGAACGTGTGACTGTGTGCAATATTCTGATTGACAGTGAGAGAGTGGAGCAAGTAAATGAATTTGTGTACTTGGGTTCTTTATTTACGAGAGACGGAAAGTGTGATGGTGACATTGAAAGAAGAGTAAAAGCGGGAAATCAGGTGAATGGAGCACGCGTTTGTGAGCAGCCAAAATATAACAAAGAAGGCTCGACTCGCGGCTCACAGAGGAGTGCTTGTTCCTACACTGATGTATGGTAGTGAGACTTGGGTATTTCAGAAAAAGCATGAGAGTAGACTGAATGCAGTTGAAATGAGAGCGTTAAGAAGTATGTGTGGAGCTCGTTTGAATGATCGAATAAAAAATTGTGTAATAAGAGAAAAATGTGGAATAGAAGACGATGTAGTGACTAGGATTGAGAAAGGTACGCTTCGGTGGTTTGGGCATGTTGAGAGGATGTGTGAAAGTAGATTGACTAAGAGGATTTACGTCCAGGAGATGGATGGAAGGGTCGGTAGGGGGCGGCCTAGGCGAGGGTATCATGACCAAATTTCAGCAATACTGTTAAAAGGCCAGGTCAGGAGTACCCGCAACCGACGAGCCTGTATGAGGAGATGTATGGATGTGATCGAAGCGAAAGAAGTATGTAAGGACCGTAGTATTTGGCGTTCCTTAGTCTCTGCCTACCCCAATGGGATACGGGCGTGAGTATATGTATGTATGTAGTTCAAGTGGTCAGATTAAGATGAATAAAATCGATTTGAGATTTGAATCAAGGAACCCTAATTAATTCAACATGGCCATGCCATTAGTATCGAGAATTCTAATGTGAGTTTAAACGATCTTACAATAGTCTAACAGTGCGCTGGTGAAATGCAGCTATATCAATGGCAACACTGTCAATACAAATAAAGAAATAAAATAATTAAAAGAGGATACGAAATACCATAGTTGATTAGGCGCATGAATTTTGAAGCGTAAAACAGGGTCTACTTTACAGTAAACAAAATCTACCATGCAAATTACTTACCGTAAAACAAACACACACCAGATGAAAACAAACACGTTATTAAATTATATTAAAATATTAATTATACTTAATAAATAGTCACTCAAACCTTTTTATTTTTTACTATCACGTTGCACTTTAACATACTGACTGACTCGACTCTCAGACTCTTTCAAATATCGAGTGATCCTACAATAATGAAGTACTAAATCATAATAAGCTTCTTTAGGCTCACAGTATTCTAACGTTAGATCAATATAAGCCCATGCAGGCTTACACGATCCTACAAAAAATCATAATAAGCTTGTTTAGGCTCACAGTATTCTAACGTTAGATCAATATAAGCCCATGCAGGCTTACACGATCCTACAAAAAATCATAATAAGTTTGTT
This sequence comes from Epinotia demarniana, assembly GCA_945867215.1. Classification (NCBI taxonomy): domain Eukaryota; kingdom Metazoa; phylum Arthropoda; class Insecta; order Lepidoptera; family Tortricidae; genus Epinotia; species Epinotia demarniana. Next base: position 19,033,953 of record OX244262.1, read on the forward strand.
TAGGCTCACAATATTCTAACGTTAGACCAATTTAAGCTCATGCAGGCTTACAAGATACTTAGGTAAATGCGGTATTAGCCTAAGGCACTTAAATTTGTTTTGGCAAGATTACTGTTAAAGCAAACAGCATCTAATAAGACTGATATTAGAACGATATTAAAACAAATACGCTTATAATTGGTGCCCAAATCCAGGCTTATACGATGATATAGGATCAAAGTAAGAGCGAAAAATTGTTTGACTGAGACTGAGACTGTCTTGAGACTGTTGTAGGCCTGGTTTTTGCTAGTTGGGTAGGTACACTCGCACTAATCTCTACTACTGTGTAACATGGTGTAAGTAATTGAAAACGTTAATTTTATTTTGATAGATCCCTGTCCTATAAACTCTAAAGCTATCAAGCTCTAGGCTTGCGGCGCCAAAATCAACATTGATCGGTTCGATTAGCTATCAAGTCCGCATTCCTGCAGCACCAATAAATCAAGCTAGTCGGAAACGCATTTGACTCAAAGACCCCCTGTTGTACCACAATAGTATAAAATAATGTATTTCTCTGATGTCGAAATAACAATGGAGAATAAAGTTATTAGTTGGGCCGCTGTTGCAACAGAGGCAGTTCGCACTTAGGTTGTTACCAGCCAAACTAACACAAATCGAACCCGGTGTAACATTCAATCGGATTCTATTAAATTATGGTTTACTCTTATGAGTAACTAGCTTCTGCCCGCGACTTCGTACGCACATAAATTATGGTTTACATGGTATTGTTATGTTTAACCATACTACATACTCAAAATAAAGATTTTTTTTTTCTCCGCGTAATGCCGTTTTGTCCAAATTGTATACCCACATCCCTTGACGTTGGTGAATTATGATCCCATCAAAAACATAAATGTGAAAGGCTGCCAAGTTCGATACTATGGGAATGCTTCGCCTATAAAAGAAGTGAGATCTGAATAAGTACCAAGTTCCATAAAAATAACTCAAATCATAAACAGTTATAGGAGTGCACACTTGATTTCCAACAGTTTTAAAGGTACATTTTTTAGGTAGGTTTTTAAGTTTCACACACCACACACCTTTTCAATGCAATGAATCGACACCTTTGGACTGCAATGTGTCAAGTATATAATTTTCTATTAAAACTTGCCAAGTTACATCATTAAAAAGTACTGAAAATAATAAATGTTATCAGGAAACTGCTAAAAAAACCGGTATGCGTTTCTCTGACTATTATAATTTTAGGTATTTCTATGTAACGTGATTATGTTTTTGATGGGATTTCATTTATTTTTGTTAGGTGTAGGTTCTTTATTAAATATTGTTTTATCACTTTTGCTTTAGCAAATGTCTCATTCCACTTAGGTATGCCATCATCATCATCATCATATCAGCCGAAAGACGTCCACTGCTGGACATAGGCCTCCCCCAAAGAGTGCCAAAGTGACCGATCCCGCGCCACCCGCATCCAGCGGACTCCCGCAACCTTTACCAGGTCATCAGTCCACCTTGTCGGGGGCCTACCAACGCTGCGCCTTCCGGTACGTGGTCGCCACTCGAGAACCTTTCCGCCCCAATGGCCATCGGTTCTACGTGCTATGTGCCCCGCCCACTGCCACTTAAGTTTAGCGATCCAGAGGGCTTTATCGGTTACCTTGGTTCTGCTGCGGATAGCCTCATTTCTGATGCGGTCACGCAGCGAAACTCCCAACATGGCCCTCTCCATTGCCCTTTGGGTGACTTTGAGCCTTCTTATGAGGCCCATAGTAAGCGACCACGTTTCAGTGCCATATTTCATCACTGGCAACACACACTGGTCAAAGACTTTCGTCTTGAGACACTGCGGAATATTGGACGAAAAGATTTGCCGTAGCTTCCCGAACGCTGCCCAGCCGAGTCGGATTCGACGATTGACCTCTTTCTCGAAGTTGGACCTACCTAACTGGATCGTCTGTCCTAGGTATACATAATCGTCTACAACTTCAAGCGTAAAGTGTCCGATTGTAATGGGAGTTGGTACTACATGGGCATTTGACATGATCTTCGTCTTATCCATGTTCATGTCCATGTTCTTAGGTATGTACTTTATACTATACCCTTTATACTAAGCGTCTAATTCTTTTTTCTACGCTTGCGTGGCACTGTCTGGATCCCTTTATTGGAAACGGAACAGTTTTTTTGTTCTTGTCTTTAAGACAAACATGTATTGTCTTAAATTGGTATGTATCTAAATTTAAATAAGTCTTATCTCATTTCCACTCCATACCTACTTATAGTAGAACAAAATTACACATTCGTTGTTTTAGAAACTGACTCACACTTGGCCGTTTTCAGATTTTTACTTTATTTCGACCTAAAGACAAACCTTCGAGCCAAATTTCAGGTCGGTACGACCATTGGAAGATAGACCCATTTAGTTCATTATGACTTCATAGTAGAACAAAGTTACACCTTCGCTATTTTTAAAACTGACTCACACTTGGCCGTTTTCAGATTTTTCCCTTTACTTTGACCTTAAGACCTATCTCCATGCCAAATTTGAAGTCAGTACGACCATTGGAAGTGGTCTAGGTTTTTGATGAGTGAGTCAGTGAGTGTATAGTAAAAATAGCCATTTTCTGACGTCAATATCTCATGAACTGCTATAGGTAGAATAATGAAATTTTGTATTCTAGATAATTAAGAGGATGTCAACAGACACTCGAAATTTCATATGCGTAGATAAAATATGTTTTGAGTTATAGGGTGGTCGAAATTGGCCCGAAATGGTTCGTGTAATATAACCCACGGCCGGTGTGTCGCTTTTTTTTGCTCGAACTTGGCGGACACACTGCCGTGTGTCTAGATAATTCCCTTCTTTCAAACAACTTTAGATGACCTCTGATTTCATAGTACCTAAATATAGGAAGGCAGAGATCAAGGTTGCTGGTTTTTCAATATAAACAGCGACGTCGTCAGTGACTAAAGTTCCAATTTAATTAGGTATAACAGTTACTATCAGTCCTATTTGTTGTTGATATAAAATCGATACTGAGCTACCCTCAGTATCTCTCGTATTTAACATCACGGGTTTTTTCACGTTTTATCTATATTTTGCTAAATCTTTGAATGGAGTTCTTCTTACTTTCTAGTCAAGTTTATGCTTGTCAATTTTCAAGTCTTTAGCTCATAGATTTAAGAAGTTCCCATACAAAGTTCAACCCCATTATCTTAATAATTTTTATAGCCTATGTGTTGTCCGGGAATTTTCTCAACAGATTAGTAAAGTTTGCATCAAAATCCTTTCAGTCGTTTTCACGTGATGCGCGTACAAATAAACAGACAAACAGACAAAAAATCTAAAAACTTTTGGATCGTGTTCGGTTATCGATTCTAAGTATCCCCAGCAAACTTTTTTTCGAATATCTTCCATGTACAGACTTTCGACCGTCTTCAGCTTTATTATATGTATAGATACACTTGATAGGTCAACAATACTCACGTCTCACGTGACTGTTAAAGAATAACAAAAGTGAAACAACTGACGGTGACAACAGCTTAATTATCTCCACAAACGAAAAGTAACTTTCCTAAATCAAGATGGATAAAATTGTCTTGTCAACATTCTAAAGAAACAAACAACCAATACATACAATAAATAACGTCACTGAATTCACACGCGTAGTTTTTGCTCATCCCGGCTTTGGAAAACATGCATAGCTTGGCCTACTTTCCTCGGCCGTCAGCGATCGACAACTCGCAGTTTTCTTAAAGGGATTACCTATAGTAAGGTACCGGTCATTAATTTCTTTCCACAGACCGGTTGGTTTCACTCCAGTACTTCTGGCGGCTTGCGAAACTGCTGCCGTTGAAGGTTAATGTTTGCCTTCAAATTAAACTATTGTCGCTTCTGGATACTTTTTATAAGAAATGTGGTTCAAGATTTTGTAACGTTACTCATTTCATAATTGTGATTCTGAAAGTGACGTCAGCGTGCACGCATGTTGCGCACGCGTGGCTTGCGTCCGCGCTGTGACGAACAGCACTTTCTTCGCGCTTGTCTCGGCCGGTGGTAAAAGAAGCCGGCCGGGCAGGTCGCCTCGTGCTCCACATATCGGACAACTTTCGATCAGACTTTCGTTCAAATTCGTCTTTTTTGCAAATTACTCGAGGCCCACCAGACTCGTCATCGCCGGGCCCTCGAAATTTACTTTCATTATTACATTCGCATGATAATTACCTCATATCTTTAAAGAGGCTGGCATTTTCGCGCATACTCGAATAATGAACGAGTTAATGTACCGAAATAGCCGTGTCCGAAAGGTCAATTTAACGGATTTAATAACGGGCGTGAAGAATTTTACAATTATATGAGTTTGTTTTGGTCTGTAGCTGAAGGACTGATCATGCCTTGTATAGTTTCGTCTGGCTAGCAGCTGTGCATATACTCGTGTATGAGTTTTATTGTTTTATGCAGGTAACAATCACCTGTCGATGCGAGTGACTCATACTGCGATAAATAAGGTTTTATTACAACCGAAGTATACCTATTGCGATCGTTCTTTTCGCATATTTGCTGTAACGACGTGACTCATTCGCTTTTCAGATATTTCCTTTGTCGGATCTGTAAATTGTTGCTAACGTGCTTATATGAATATGATTGTAGGTTTTCAAAGATGGTGAATATGTGATATTCATACAATTCAACCAGAATTTGACTTACTACCCAATATATGCTTCAAGTGCCACTGAAAAAGTGCTCTGCCTAACCTTTTTAGAACGCAGGCGTCCGATTGATTGTGTTATGACTATGATTCGGTTCAGAATGAAGTATTTCTGAACTCCATTAATGGTAGGAGCAATTTGATTATATCGAAATCGGTGTTACACCTAAGTAGTTACCAAATTCAATTAATATTTCTCGTGCGCATAAGACGTACAAAAGCGAATTAAATAACGACTAGTTGCATAACCGTCATCAGATTTGATTGAACAAAAGTATGTACAACGAGCTTGTTGACTAAACGAAGGACAGCATTAACGCTTTTCTATTTTAGCAAGTGTTACACAATAGTCGTAAGTGTTACTTAGCTGAGCTGAAAGAGCCGCACGCAAGCCTGCGCTTGTAGAAAGTCACCGAGCAACGAGGAGGAGACTACTTTTTGCTTCCCTATCCTCCTTCAATTGTGAGATTGTGACGTTGCAAAAAGAACCTTAATATTAACAAAATTAATGTCAGTATTGAAAACGCCGCAAATTGTATATAAGAGCGGGGAAAATAAATAGGTAGTCAAAGAGGTAATTGAAATGACTCACGCACCCACCGGACGCGTATGGGTCCGCCTCGCGGGAACACGGGCTACTTGTAGTCCTAATTGTCATATAATTGCAATGCTTCCACTAGTTTCTGCAGTTAGCATATCTGTCATGATTGATTAGCAGCTCTTAAAGCGTCTGTCACTGCGAGTAGTGGGAAAAAATTGAGTTTCTCTTCCTGTTGACATTAACGCACTTAGACATTAACTCTGTGAAAAATCGCATGTGTGTACCCACATTGGAAATCCATTCATTCAACTCTATGTCAGAGACGTGAGAACCGCTCCGGTCACTTGTTCAACTTCATTCTTTCGTCGCTGCATCTAAAAAAATATGGCTCTCAAAAGTCGTGTGTTCGATAATGTTAATCTAAGTGCATCCTATGTAGATTTTTAAACAAATATTTGACAATACATGATGGCAATTTATTTCTAAGTAAATAAAACATCATGGGCTGATTTTCACATTTTATTTTCACACCACGTAAGTAACCTAGCAGTTGATCTTTGGTGACGCACTGCCAATGCGCTGTTCTCCGCTATATATATCCAACAAACTCCAACTTTTAATATATTTTTTGAATATACGCGTATGGTAAACTTACTAAAGTTTGACTTTATTTGAATACTTTACACGCTCTATAGATACATCTTTATTGCCAACTACTGAGACATATTCCAGCAATAAGTAAGGCAATTGTTAGGCTTCACCGCGGAGATATATAAGGCAACAAATCAATCTTCTTGGAGAACCGAATACAGGCGGATGACCGCCACATTTTCCAACGGCAATGTTAAGTTCCTTTACTTTACCGAGACTTAACCTCTCGTATGTTTAGGTGCAGATCTGCACCAAACATTTGAACCTATTGTTTTAAATCTCAAAGTCCTTTATAGATTGGATAATTTTGACATCGGCAGACGAGGGGTTAATATGTACAAATTACAAACATTGAGACTTATATGTACAAATTTGTACGGAACCGTCGGTGCTTGAGTCCGACCTGCACATGGCCACATAAAAAAACTAATATGTAAGTTATTTAAAAAAAATTGTTTGTCTCAGTAATTAGTCTCGGTTTGTGCCTAAGTCCAACTTTGTCGACTAAATATCCCCATTGAATGTTGTTGACGCTAGGCTGCAGCTACAGTTTGCCCGAACTGTATATTATGCTCATTTCCCAGGATTCTCCACAATTGTCTCAAAACACCCTATTGTCTGGTTGAAATAACAACGGATGTACTCGTGAATTTTTCGTAACTTCTTTGTTAAGGAAGTAATCGTGTGAAACTTCATTCGCACCCAGAATTTTGCTCGAATTTCTAATTACGCATAGTGGTTAACACCCGAATTTAAACTGAACAATCACTCATAAATCTTTAGATTCGCAATTTCACAAAGAAAGTTGAACTATTCAACTGTTTATCTTCGGCACGCATTTAAAATTACAATAAATAAGTCATTAAGTATATGTCGTACAAGTGAATTGTAATGTACATTACATAGGTATAAGTAGATGTATTTCGAAGACACTGCCCATGACAGGAAAAATCCTATAACCATGTGAATATTAAACACTCCTTAAACTAACCATACAGAACTTTCGCAACAATTGACCTTGTTACCTTTAAATAACGCTTTGTTTTGATGAGAAGTTCCATTGACTAATAATCAATTAAGTCTAAACAACCACCCAAGACAACTGGTTACCTAATAAATCACCAATGACTCGCAACTCGACACTTCACAACGAACCTAATGAAGTATTTGACCTAGATGATGACAACGCTGCTCAAGCAGGTACCCATTTCATTGTGGATTGAGTGCTGCCCAGGGGAAACTGCGTCAGTTACGTTACGTGAGCGCGAAAAGAATGGAATGCGTCTTGCGACAAGCAACCTCGGATGTGGGTAAAATTGTGTATAGTGGAATAGTAGGTAGCATGCGGGCTAGTGAACTAATTGTGCCTCGCAAGCTGTTCGTAGACCTCTGCCTCTAGCACAGGGCTCGTGGGAATCAGTCGAAGCGATAAAAAGTGTTAACAGACTTGATATCTCCCTTTAGCGATGTGAATGTACATAACAAACACTCAAATCAAACAATGACATAATGCTACATTGCTTAATAACCGTACAAAAACTATAGCCAGAATTCTGTAAGACAATGTGACAAAAGTGACTGTATCTAATGGGAAAACGAAGCTGTAGAATTTATTAGAACAATCAGACATTTAATTGAATAGTGGATGTAGTGATGCAATACAGACCACGAGTAATTTAATGAACCAGATCGTGGGGATAATCCTTCGTTGGTTTGTTGGTAAAACTGCCTTTGCACAACATCGAGTTAACATCGTGCAATTCACTGCAATTAATTTGCCGATGGGAGTTCATAACATGACATACAATGGGAACCTATGTACAATTGTCCATTGCACCTACATAACTCAAAAGTGATTATAGGTACCTATTACCTGTTTTGTCCATGTACAAGATATAGAACACACCAAAAAGAAAAAAACATTTTTAGTAGTGGAATATGTACGTACTTGGCTTGCCTAGCGTTATTATAGTACATTGTTTAACGAGGGGCGTAAGTGGAATATTGCTAACAAGAGTCTATCAGAAGCCCGACGCCGAAGGCGGAGGGCTTTTGATGACTCGAGTTTGCAATATTCTTACGCCCCCGTGTTATACACAATGTTTTTCATCACATTTGCGAGGAAACAAATAAATTTTAGATGAAATTAATACAAATCGTAATAAAAACTGCAACATGTCAGTCGTCCATTTTGTTGAATTTGACGTGAGGCGCGTATGGCAAAGAACCTTCGGTATACAGCCACGATTTGAAAATACTTAAAAACATTATACGAGCAAGTGTGATGAAAAATACATTTGTAATAAATACTAAACATTGAATTGCAGTCAAATTTAATATAAAGATATGTTTTATACACATTAAAAGTTAGTTGTAGCAAACTTTTGAAGATATGAAATACACCTTGGCTGATTGGAAACATCCTCAGTCCGAAGTGAAGTATGAGTGGGTTCTATATTTTAAAACTAAACTTAACACCCCGTGGGAGGTAAAACGGCTATAACTGCTCTGTACGCTCGCAAGTAATAACGCCATTGACGAGCAAGTGTGATGAAAACTTATTAGTTATCGCGCATACAAGACTTTAAATAAATATTCCGTGCCTTGACTGTTCTGAACAGTAAAATCCTATTTTACATCGAGATTACACCTCTAGGTGTATATATTTACAAATAAAAGCGGTATTTTTTTAAAGTATAATCATGAATTTGATCTGTACTTACTTCTCGAACTAGTTATCTTGCCATATGTAATTTATTTATTTATTTTATTTATTTATTTATTTATTTACTAAGGCAAGGTAACAAAATGTAAACTGCAGAGTTCCTTAAGAAACATAGTTGAAATATAGAGAATACAAAATTTACATTTCAATAATAACCAAGCACAACATTCATTCGCATATATTAGAATTAATAATCGACATATTTGTAACAAACCATAGATTATATAGCTATTTTTAAAGAAAATAACAAATTAAAGTGTTTTATTATACGGTACGGTTATTATAATGAGATCAAGTATCTACTATACTACGTGTTAATTTAATTACAATACTTTTAAATATTTTAAAACTTAAGTGAAAGATATCTACATCATTACATATTCTATTGTACGAAGTACACATGCGGCCCAGAGGACTATGTTGTGAAACATTATTCCTAGCTACTGGTATTAAAAACTGAGCGGGGTTACGGCAGGATATATCCGAAACTGTATGTTACTTATGAGGTCTGAGTCTATTTTACTGTTCACAATATTGTACACGAGCTGTTTAGTATAGACAGTTCAGTTTTCCTTTATTTCGCCGCGCGAAAGAGAAAGCATTCGGCCAGGTGAAACAGACGTACGCGCGGCCGTCGTGACTGCCCGCGCGCATTCGGATTGCGAAAGTGGGACAGAGCTACGCCGCCAGCGCGAGAGAGGGAGCGGCCGGCCGCGTAGGGCAGAGTTGCAATGGCCGCCGGGCTGTACGGTTGTTCGGTATAATAATTGGTGTATTTACTCGTACGGAGCGCCCATACGGGACGGCGCCCGAGATTTAGTGATTAGTTACCTAGTTTACGGTGTACGGGATTTGCTTGGACTATAAGGAGCTGCCTGGACGAGTCCTGGTGAGCGGCAGCCTCATCGAAGACTACCAGCAAGCACACATACACACACTTACTCATCCACATAAACACATTCTTGCTGGCAGCAATTCTCGAAGCCTGAAGAACGGGGTGAGTGGGTTTTTAGACATAAGTTAGGTACTTAGGTAGGGTTAAGATTAGAGGTGCGTATCGCGCCCAATTTGCTCTCGCCAGGAGAAACCGTTGTATAAGGGTCAGCTGATGGGCCCCTGGCTCTCCGGGTAGTCTTGGCGAGAACATATTTTTGGTAACCAGAGCGTGGTTCATATCCACAGTGTAGTGTAGATATTTATTTTAGAACTTATAGATAATTGTAATTTACGGGTAGAACGCGCGCGAGTCGCATTCCATTGCACAGAAAGGCTTCGTAATATGAAAGTTACGTTTTGTATAAGTAGGTATACAATTTTATATTGTAATTAGGATAAGTAAACGGTTGTATTGGTTGAGTGAATAAGTTATTTGTTGCGTTTAGATACGGAGACACGTTGGTGAATTAGGGTTCCGTCGCTAACTTACTCACTAAACATAAAGTATTTATTAAGTAGTTAGGTAATAAGAGTAATTATTAGTGTTGTTAATTGGGGTTGGTACAATGGTTCCCTCAGTACTCAGGACGGTCGCCGCGAAAATCGAAGCGGAGTTAAGATGGTTTTCGCTAGTAATTACGATGATTGGTCGAACGGATCGCGAAGACGCATTACTGTCACGCGCGCGACAAGTAGACGACAGACATGACGCGGTGCTCAAATGGCACGCAGAATATTTGGCCCTCGTGGATGACGAGGAATCTGAGGGGGAAAGTGGGCCTCAGATTGCTGTGCAGCGCAGCGTGGACCAATGTGGGGAGATGGTTATGAGCATCATTCAGGCGGCATCGGAAATTGAACGGGCGCGAAAGGGAGAGATTCGGGGACCATGCAGGTCGGCTGGCGCGGGGATTCTGGCACCGCTGCCGCCCGTGACCGTGCCAGAATTTAGCGGCGAGTATGCGGACTGGCCCAGGTTTCGTGATCTTTTTAACAGCGTAGTGCATTCGCGTACGGATCTTTCACCTGCGTACAAAATGACGCAGTTAATGGGAAGGCTTTACGGGGAGCCCCATGACATGTTAACGCATTTAGAGATTACGGATACCAGTTACGATACGGCATGGGGCCTCTTAACTGACCGATATGACAATCGGCGGTTAATTATTGATGGGCTCATCGACAAATTATTTGATATCCCGAAAGTATCCAATGTGCAGGAGATACGAGTGAAAATCCTAAATCCGGTCATGGTAGCGGTCAACACATTGGACCGCCTTAAGCTGTCGTTAGGAGATAAGTACATAGTAGTTAATAGGGTACTGCGTAAACTACCGAGCGACGTAGTCGCGCGGTTTGAGCAGGCTCATGGCGGTGAGTCTGCGGACTACCTTCCGACGTATGCGAGTTTGAGGGCGTTTTTGGAGGGCGAGTGTCGGCGGGCGGACGGCCAAGGGGCAACCACGTCGCACCCCCCTCTGTCACCCCGACGTTTTAGCGGGCCTAAACCGGCTGAGCCCCGTAGGGGGGGGCGGAAGTATAACGCCCTCCATTCGGAAGTGTGCCCCTTCTGCCGGGAGGGGGGACATAATATCACCGCGTGTGTGGACTTTGAGGCACAGCGTGTGCAGAGGCGCCGAGGGGTAGTCAAACAGCGTAACTTGTGCTTCCGCTGCCTTGGTGCACACTATGTACGCGAGTGCGGCAAGACCACCAACTGTCAAACATGCGGAGGGGCCCATCATGAGCTCCTCTGCCTGGCCGCGAGGGGGGAGGCTTACGGGACCTCGCCGGGAGGTCGCACCCCACCTCTCAGGCCAGCTTCGGGTGGACAGTCACCCCCCCCTCGGGGAGGGGGGTCACCGAGGGATCCGGAATACCGACGGAGGCCGCCATCCCCCCCGCCGGGGGGGGATCGGCACCAAGATACGGGCGGGTGCCAGGAGGCAACGCTTGGCGAGGCCGGTTACGCTACTTACTCGACCGCGCTGGGGGCCACTTTGCCGCCCCCGAGTAATCGCTTCACCCCCCCTCTCGCAGAGCGCCCACGTTTAATTACAAACCCGCCAGTGGCAGGACGAATGCCGGTGGGCTACTTCCGGCCAGCCCGCATGGCACGGATGGGCCGAGGAGTATACTACCCGGGTTGGGACCCATACATGGGGCAGGGGCCCCCATTCGCTCCTGCGGGAGGGGGGGGTGGCGGCCCCCGCTAGGAATTAGCAGCCTGTTCCTCAGTAATGGCCCCCCAGCCAAGGACGGTATTATTACCGACGGCTAGAGTTACTGTCTGGGGTACGGATGGCCAGCCAGTGCAAGTGAGGGCACTGTTGGATTCTGGGGCACAAGGTTGTATTGTGTCCAGTCGACTGGTGAACAGGCTAGGTCTTAGGTTAGAGCCATCACGGGATGGCGCAGTAGGTATAGGTGGCAATCGGGTGCCTCACCTCAGGGGTCAGACTACTCTCCTGTTTGAGATGGGTGACTCGGCATCGATCACGCGGGTGAATGCCAGGGCGATTGTTTTAGACGAAGTGGTAGGGGCCCTCCCTCAGATACGGTTACCGGCGGCGGTAAGAGGGTTGACTAAGGGGTTGGAGTTGGCCGATCCCCACTTCGCGATTCCCGGACGGGTGGACGTCTTGCTTGGGGCTGACGTCCTCGGGAAGCTGCTACGGAGCGGCAAGAGGGAGCTGCAACCGAACGGATTAGTGGCCGTACACACCGCGGGGGGGTACGCATTATTGGGCCCAGTGCGGGAACCACAGGATGCAACGGATTACAGCCCCATATATTATGGCAGTGTGTTATCAGAGGTCCTGCAAAGGTTCTGGGCAACGGAAGAGCCACCCACAGCTCCTAGGACTAGCCCGTTAGACGAGGAGTGCGAGACGTTTTATCAATGTAACACGATGCGCCTCCCGTCGGGCAGATTTATGACACGGTTGCCATTTCTATCGAACCGACCTCCACTGGGGAGCTCTCGCCGTACAGCGGAGAAACGGATGGTATCGATGGAGAGGCGCATGAAACGGGACTCCAGCTTCCGTCGGAAGTATGTTGAGGTCATGCGTGAGTATTTGGCTTTGGGTCACATGTCGGTGTCCACGGTGGACTGGCGTCGTGAGGAGCATTACCATCTCGCTCACCACGCGGTCCTGAAGACACCAGACTCCAAAATTCGCATTGTATTTGACGGCTCAGTGGCGACCTCTAGCGGGGTGTCTCTGAATCAATGTCTGCACGCGGGTCCTAAGATGACTAGGGACATTGCAGACATTTTAACAGACTTCAGGAGACACCAGGTTGTCTTCGTTACGGATGTGAGGATGATGTTCCGTCAAACAGAGATCCACCCGGACGACCGTCGGTTCCAGCTGATATTGTGGCGAGAGAGCCCAGAAGAACCGATGGTCACAAATGAGCTCAACACGAATACATACGGATTAAAGCCCAGTCCTTATGTAGCAATGCGTACGCTACGAGAACTGGCTGAACAGGAACGGCTGCGCTTTCCTCGCGCGGCTGCAGTCATTGATAGGGACGTCTATGTAGACGACATTTGTACGGGCACGGATAGTGTTGAGCAGGCACTCGTCTTAAGGGATGAATTGGTGGCGCTCATGGCCTCCGGTGGCTATGAACTCCGGAAGTGGTTGTCGAACTGCCCAGAGGTGCTGGCAGGACTGCCAGCTGAGTACCAACAAGACCCGCATTTGTTTGAGGACCCGGATAATCCTCATGTGTTGGCAATTTTGGGGGTCCAGTATCGACCGAGCCAGGATGTATTTACATACAATTGTGTGGCCGAGTTGTTGTCGAGGACTTGGACCAAGCGATCGGTCCTTTCGACCATAGCACGAACGTTCGATCCAACAGGTTGGATCGCACCGGTGACGTTCATGGCAAAGTGCTTCATGCAGAAGCTTTGGTTGGCCCAACTAGGTTGGGATGATCAGCTCACGGAGGAGCTGTTACGGGAGTGGACGGCATTCGTGACTACACTGCCGCATATTACGGACATTGAGATCCCACGCAAGCTGCTCCCGCAGGCGGGAGCCAAGGCGACCCTGCACGGGTTTTGTGATGCATCGGAGAAGGGGTATGCTGCCGCAGTCTACCTGAGAACCGGTGAGACTGCAGGTGCGGGCCTTGTACGATTGGTCATGGCCAAGAGCAAGGTTGCTCCTGTTCGTACTCGCTGGACGATTCCGAAGATGGAATTGGCGGGTGCAGCTCTTCTGACGCGGCTCTTGAACCATGTAGTGCAGAACTTACGTGGTACAGTTGATCTTAGTGAAACGATTTATGCATGGACCGACAGCCGGATCGTGTTATGCTGGCTGCAGACTTCGGTTCATACGCTTGAGGTATTTGTGGCCAACCGAGTGTCACAAATAAATAACTCGGAGACTCCTCTGATCTGGAGACATGTTCCAGGCGAGTTTAACCCAGCAGACTGCGCCTCTCGCGGCTGTCCGGCGCCTGCTCTGGTTGAGCATTCTCTTTGGTAGGGGCCTCAATGGTTGGAACGGCCACATTCGGAGTGGCCATTTAATGAGTGCGGACGGCACTTATTGCCCCCGGACCAGGGTTTGAGGGTCAATGTGACCACGGTGGAGTCTACTACAACAGACAACACTCTTTTGGAACGTTATAGCTCACTGGGTAAGCTACTTAGAGTCACGGGATGGATAAAGCGGTTTATCCATAATTGTCGCAACCCTGTCGCGCAGCGAAACATGTCGCCTGTACTGGGACCTGAAGAGCAACAGAGGGCTCTTTCACACTGGGTGAAGGGCGTCCAGGCGAATGAGTTTGAGGACGAAATTAGGATCTTGCGGACGGCCACAGGTAGATTGAAGGGAGGCATTGTCCGCCTCAACCCGTTCATGGATGAGCATGGAATGCTCCGGGTGGGAGGCCGACTACGGAATCCGCCGAGTAAGGAATGCGTTACCTTACTCGGCGCGACATCCTTTAATTCTTCCCAAGAAGGGAGTTTTGGTGGAGTTATTGGTTTGGGATCGCCACACCAGGAATTCACATGCCGGCTGCAACGCCCTTCTGGCCATTTTGCAGCGTGAATTCTGGATTTTGTCGGCACGGAGAGTGATAAGGAGCGTTGTGTTTCGTTGCTTGCCTTGTTACCGACTCAAGGCAGCCACAATGCAACCACAAATGGGGGATCTCCCGCCCGACCGAGTTACGGAAGCTCGGCCGTTTGCGGGCGTAGGTACGGATTTCGCGGGGCCCTTTATGGTCAAGACATCCCGCCTTCGAAATGCGAAGTCGGTTAAGGCATATTTGTGCGTCTTCGTGTGTCTGGCGACCAAGGCAGTTCATTTGGAACTGGTAGCTGATCTCTCTACGGAGGCCTTTTTGGCAGCTTTGGATCGATTCGTTTCTCGAAGGGGACTGCCGTCATTGATACGGTCGGACTGTGGTACCAACTTCAAGGGCGCCGACCGTTGTTTAAGGGAAATTGTTTCGTTTTTGGGCCAAAATGAGCGAGATATCGGCACGGGCCTCGCCAGTCGGGGCATTTCTTGGTATTTCAGCCCCCCTGGATGCCCCCACTGGGGTGGAATATTTGAGGCAGTAGTTAAGTCTTCTAAGACTCATTTGTACCGGGTCATCGGCTCAACGATCCTCACGTTTGAGGAGTTGTCAACGGTCTTTTGTAAAATTGAGGCGGTCTTAAACTCGCGACCCTTGTGCCCGTTGAGCGCTGACCCGAATGATTTGGAGGCCATTACCCCAGGCCATTTCTTAATTTGCCAACCACTTAACGCCTTGCCGGAGTATCCATATACGGAAGTTAAGTTGAATCGGTTGTCACGGTATCAGATGTTGCAGCAAATGACTCAAAATTTTTGGAAGCGATGGTCGCTTGAGTATTTGCACATTCTGCAGCAACGCGTTAAGTGGACGGACAGGACGACCCCACCCTGCGTTGGAGACCTCGTACTGGTTAAGGATGCCAACCTATCACCGTTGTGTTGGCGACGGGGGCGCATCGTTAACTTGATTACGGGCAAGGATGGGTCTCCACGGATCGCAGACGTACAGGTGAAGGACTCGATCCTTAGACGCGCTGTCTCATCACTATCCCGACTACCGGGAGTTTGAGCGGACCGACATCGGGTCGGTCCGGGGCGGGTGATTGTTTAGTATAGACAGTTCAGTTTTCCTTTATTTCGCCGCGCGAAAGAGAAAGCATTCGGCCAGGTGAAACAGACGTACGCGCGGCCGTCGTGACTGCCCGCGCGCATTCGGATTGCGAAAGTGGGACAGAGCTACGCCGCCAGCGCGAGAGAGGGAGCGGCCGGCCGCGTAGGGCAGAGTTGCAATGGCCGCCGGGCTGTACGGTTGTTCGGTATAATAATTGGTGTATTTACTCGTACGGAGCGCCCATACGGGACGGCGCCCGAGATTTAGTGATTAGTTACCTAGTTTACGGTGTACGGGATTTGCTTGGACTATAAGGAGCTGCCTGGACGAGTCCTGGTGAGCGGCAGCCTCATCGAAGACTACCAGCAAGCACACATACACACACTTACTCATCCACATAAACACATTCTTGCTGGCAGCAATTCTCGAAGCCTGAAGAACGGGGTGAGTGGGTTTTTAGACATAAGTTAGGTACTTAGGTAGGGTTAAGATTAGAGGTGCGTATCGCGCCCAGTTTGCTCTCGCCAGGAGAAACCGTTGTATGAGGGTCAGCTGATGGGCCCCTGGCTCTCCGGGTAGTCTTGGCGAGAACACGAGCGTTAATTCATTCGTACTTCGTCTGTTCTTCAAAGTATCAAGTTTATAATGGTGTAACCTGTTTTCGTATGTAGTTAGTGTCTTTTTAAGTTTAACTTTGTATACTAAATGTCGTAGAAATTTTCTTTGTGTAGCTTCTATACGGTCTATGTGTATATGGTAATATGGTGACCAGACGGAAGAGCAATATTCAAGACAACTTCTAATCAGAGCATTGTATATCGTCCGAATACAATGGATATTTTTGAATGGTTTTATGGTTCTGTATATAAATCCTAATATATTTTTTTGATTTTTCTAAAATAAAATTATAGTGAGCAGTAAAAGAGAGCTTAGAATCAAACCAGACTCCAAGATCCCTGATAACTGTTACACG
Organism: Epinotia demarniana; assembly: GCA_945867215.1. NCBI lineage: Eukaryota > Metazoa > Arthropoda > Insecta > Lepidoptera > Tortricidae > Epinotia > Epinotia demarniana. The sequence goes on from OX244262.1 coordinate 19,050,656, forward strand.
TTGCAGAGATATACCGTTAATGCTATAGTCAAATATTACAGGGCATTACATTTTGTTTTTCGTAAATGTGATAACATTGCATTTTTTTACATTTAATGCCATATTGTTGTCTATACACCACTCATTTAAATGGTTTAGATCTTTTTGAATTGCATAACAATCTACATTCGCTCACTTTATTAAAGATCTTTAGATCGTCAGCGTATGCTAATGTGTTACAATTGACAGTCTAGTAAATCGTTAATGAATATAAGAAAGAGAAGTGGACCCAAATTTGATCATTGAGGAACACCAGAGCTGGCTTGAAACGGAAGAGAGTAAAAACCACGAACATTGACTAGCTGGGAACGGTTTTGAAGATAACATTTTAACAACCGGAGTAAAGATCCATGTATTCCGATGTGTTCGGCTTTGATACAGAGAATAGTATGGTCAACCTTGTCGAATGCTTTAGCAAAGTCTGTATAAACGGAGTCAATTTGAGTTCGACTATTTAAGACGGAGCAAAGATATTCAGAGTAGCTTAGAAGATTACTGTTGGTGGAACGATGTTGCATAAATCCATGTTGCTGTTGGGACTGGCTATATGTTTAAAGTGTGCATAAATATGTTTGTATACAATACTTTCAAATATTTTAGATAGAGAACAGAGGACGATGATTTTTTTTATAATTCATGATATTTTTCGTATCCCCGGCTTTATGGATGGGAACTATTTTGGCAATCTTCCATTGATTGTGAAAGATTCCCTCTGAAAGAGATTTATTAAACAAAATGTGTAATGGTAGAACTAAGGCTTTGGAACAATTTTTTTTAAATGTTGGTGGTATACCGTCGTCGCCTGGTCCTTTGTTAACATCTAAATTGACTAGTTCAGATTTAATTTCTGATTCTTGGATGACTATAGTTGAGAGGTTGTAGTTAGCTCTGGGGAATTTAGGAGTGAAAAGAAGTAGAATTCGGTTTAGAATAAACTGAGGAGAAATATTTGTTAAATAGGTTTGCTATAGCGGTACCGTCGCTTGAACAAGAATCATCTAAATGCATTTGGTTGGGAATTCCGTCATTTGTATTTTTTGACTGTATATACTGCCAGTAAGCTTTTATGTTGGTTTCAATATTATCTTCAATGAGATCTATATAAGAGTTGAAACATTTTTGAAGTGCAGTTTTAGGTCTATTACGTAAAAGACTAAATATATCATAATCACGAGGATTGCCAAATTATTTGTATTTCCTGTGATATTTATCTTTCTCTTTAAAAATGTGTATTAAAGATCTACTAAACCAAGACGGGTATTGTGTGCTTTTATTTTTACGCTTAGGAGTATATTTGTCAATAATATCCCAAATAACTTTGTAGAATAAGTTAACAAATTCAGAACAGTTTAAGTGAGTGTACCGACTCCAATTTATTAAATTTATTTGTTCTATGCATTTGTCAAAATCTGTCTTTCTGAATTGGTATTTTGGTGTAGGGTTCTCTTTTAATAAGCGTAATGATTCGATAGTTAACTTAATTTCAATAGGTGGATGGTGAACATCTGGGCGACTAATAGCATACGCTTCAGTTATTTTACAAGACATCTCTGGTTCGGTAATGTAAGGACCTTGGCTCTATTTTCATAATCAAAGATGGCTGGAACGCCTATACTCCAAACAATCTAGTCAGTCAAGTTGGCACGCTTTTCCTTAAGCGGGCCACTTCGCGTATCTTCGGTAAGTAATTGCATTATTATTCATCTATCTATATATATAAATGCCTATGTCCTGACTGACTCACTCATCAACGCACAGCCGAAACTACTGGCACTAGAAACTTGAAATTTACACCAAGACTTTCTTTTATGACGTAGGCAACGGATAAGACGGGATTTTTGGAAATTCCATCCCTAAGCGGGTTAAATGGGGGTGCAAAGTTTGTATGGGGGAATCATTATTTTTTTAACTAGAGACTTGAAACAGTAGTAAGATTACTAATTAAGATACAATAAAAGTAATTTCAGCGTTTTAGAAAATTCCACCCCTAAGGAGGTTAAATAGGGGTGCAATGTTTGTATGGGGGAAACATTAATTTTTGAACTATGAACTTGAAACTTTGTAGAAACATAACTCATAAGAATACAAAAAAAATGATTTCTGCGTTTAACAAAATTCCACCTCTAAGGGGGTTAAATAGGGGTGCAATATTTGTATGGGGGAAACATTATTTTTTAAACTAGAGTTTTATAACTTTAGGTTATTTTTATAACGTGGGCTAGGGACAAGAAGGGATTATTGGAAATACCTCCCCTAAGGGGGTCAAATAGGGGTGCAAAGTTTGTATGGGGGAATTTTTTTTTTTTGAGCTAGAGACTTGAAACTTTGTAGAAAGATTACTAATTAGAATACAAAATTCCACCCTTAAGAGGGTTAAATATGGGTGCAAAGTTTGGATGGAGGGAACTTTATTTTTTGAGCTAGACACTTGAAACTGTGTAGAAACATTACTTATTAAAATAAAAATAAAGGAATTTCTGCGTTTTAGAAAATTCTACCCCTAAGGGGGTTAAATGGGGGTGCAATGTTTGTATGGGGGAAACATTGTTCTTTGAACTAGAGACTTGAAACTTTGTAGAAAGTTAACTTATTAAAATACAAAAAAAGTAAATTCAGCGTTAAAGAAAATTCTATCCCAATGGGGGTTAAAAAAAGTTGAGGTTTTGTACGGGGAACACTGGATTTTTTAAAGAGATGTACTCTTCATTAACCTGTCTCCATTTCTCGATTTCCAGTGCTGAGTTTAAGATTGTTTTAACAGCCGTACGATATTTAACTTTTTTTAAATCTCACTCATAATAACTAAGATCCCCATTTTCTAGCTCCAAATCCATGCGTCGCTCTATATCTTGCAGACTCATTTTTGCCAAAGATTAAAATTAGATTAAAGCATCAGGTAACTGACGGAATAAGTATTAAGCATTCTGCAAACAATTCCCGTAATCAGATTGGAAAATCTTTAAAAAATATTTAACAATCGCATATGCGTGTCTGCCACTGTTTGAAATGTAATATGTCTAGACCATTTTAACTAAGAATAACATTCACTTACCTATTTCATATCATTGTCATCATCAAAAATCTACGCGGACGAAGTCGCGGGCGGCCGCTAGTTTATTTATAAAACACTTTAATTAAAACACGCAGTAAAATTTGTTTGTTTTTTTTTATGTTATAGGAGGCAAACGAGCAGACGGATCACCTGATGGTAAGCGATTACCGCCGCCCAAGGACACCTGCAACACCAGAGGTGTTGTGAGTGCGTTGCCGGCCTTTAAGGATGGAGCTCTGGGAACCTTACTCACCATCAGGAACACAACACTACAATACCTACGGAATAGGCAGCAGTGCTATTATGGCTGTGGTCTTCTGTAAGGCGGAGGTACTCCCCCAGTCGGGCTGCTCCAGATTCAAGCGTGATGACATTACGCTGTGCCCTATCTCTCTGCCTCGTTTGTATTTTATTTCTGCATTCGGTAGATAAAGTCTGGCAAAAAAGAGTAGAAAATAATAGGGGCGCCACTATCGCTCATGGCAACACGAATAAAAGTTCTAGCTAGAGATTTTGATACTTCACTCTATACTCTGACATTATTTAAATTTGGCTCCTAATTTAGAAAATTGACATGGAAATACATATTTGTATTTGACATACAAACACAAATATTAACCTCTATAGTGTTAATGTAGACAGAATGCTACTAATTTAAATACAAGTTTTGTTTACCAATTTTATTGAATAGTTCAATATACAGTTTCTTCTTCCTCCAAATATTGCACTTCGGTTACAATTAAAACAAATGTAATGTAAGTACCAAGTTGGTTTTATGTAAACATAACCTGTAAAATGCACTACGTAAACAAGACGACAATTATCAATTTACTGTAATTGTAGCGTTAGGAATAAATAAAATTAACATAAACATTCATTATACCACTTAAGTATTAGTAGTCTACAATAATTAAAAACCTGTCATTCCAGCAGTTCCTCTAAGTTTAAACAATGTCAAATTCCGACAAAATGATTCCGGCTTGATATTCCGCAAGACATCGCTTATCTGTCTATCTATAGGTAGATAAAAGAAGAAGTCCTGACTGAATGACTCGTCAACGCACATCCGAAACGACTAATATTAGAGAGTTGATTTTCGCACAGTAGGTTACTTTTATAACGTGAGCTAAGTATGAGAAACGATTTTTGGAAATACCTCCATTACCTCCCCTACGGGAGTTAAATAGGGTGCAAATTTTGTATGGAGGAATAATAATAATTATTATTTTCCGAGCGGAACTGCGTATTAAAACTGTCTTGCTCTTTGTAAGTATATGGAATTTTGGTTGCAGTTGAATGCTAATAAATCCGCGAAATTTAATAAATACGGTACGATAACAATAATAGATTGACACACATGACAATCCGTCTACTAGAATATGTCAAGTTTAACGAAGTTACTAGTGCGGGAAAATAATAGTTCCGTTTCTAAGACTTTTTGGCCACGCCGTAGTTTTGTACGATGTCGATTTTGACAACTTTCCGTGGAATCCGGAATCGAAAATGGCCTGAACTGCTTCGAGAAAAGGATGGTACGGCCGTGCCGCTGTTTTGCTCGACTTGGCGGGGGCACTGCCGTGCCCCCAGATAAACAATGATAACAATAAAATTGTTTAGGAAATACGCAACACATCCCAAACGACGTTTGCATATAAAGACCACCAAAACGTTCAACCGTGTGTGTGTGCGGTGAATGTCTGAGCTTCTGTGAGGACATAGATGCCAGGCAATCAACTGTAAACTTACTAATATATTAATTAATATGTGTACTTTGTTTAGTATCGTTTCATGACGATGATGCATTGGATTTACTGTAATGTCATATTAACATGTTTGAAATAAATAAATGCATTTATTTTCTAAGGTATACACAAAATGATAACTAAAATTAACTAAATTCAAATAATAATGAATAAATACTAACATAGGTACCTAAACAATGCTAATGCGTTGCGCGAGAAAGCCGACAGCTCTTCGGTCACCAACTCACCAGTTACGTCAACTTTTCGCGATTTCCGCAAATAATTAATTTACCTTAAGCCCCTGGAGATGCGCCTCCGAGTTGAACTCCACTTTGGAGACGAAGAAGCCGGTGGCGTACTCCCGGCCGCCGCGCAGCGAGAAGCCGAAGGCGGGCGCGGCGCGGCGCGCGCGCAGCAGCCGCACCACGCGCACGCGCCGGTCCGCCCCCGCCGCGCGCGACCCGGAAGTCGTCGACGCTGTTGATGTCGCGTACATTTTCGACCTGGGGAAAAAGCTGAAATTAAGATAGGCACAATGCAAATAAGTTCATATTAACTAAACGTGGATTTCTGAAATTGTTTTTCATTATGGCGGTTTGTTTACATAATTAGCAAATTCTATTGACGGCCACTTTACCTAACTCGTGGTGAAGATGAAGTAAAACTCCTGTTGTTGAAAGTTAAGGACATCTTTGAAGTTTGAATTATAAGTTAAAACGAGGAAGCTATTTTCACATATATCAAGACAGTCACAGAAAAGGCCAATTCTACGACAGTATTTACAAGTATGTGTGATGAAGTTTCTTAAATTCCTCACGGATCATAACATCAAATAGGGTCATGTCATGCGTAGGTCAAGTCTGTAGGTACCTAAATCGAAAAATTGTGAACTCGTTAGTTTTGACTCTGATATGTAAAATTATGAAGCGATCCTAGTCGTTAGTTTGAAATGTCACGAAGTAGGAAGGTAGAATAAATGACGATGACGGTTCTTACAATTTTATATTACAAATCTGTAAATTTCATACGGGCGTAAGTATATTAATAACCAGCGATAGTTTTTCCACCGTATACAAATAATATGTGAAAGCAATTTTGCTAAGTAGCACACCTAAGAAACTGATTAGACTTAACAAACGTTATTCTGACTTGATTTCGTAAACAAATGACAAGACAAGTGAACACATTGCATGCTCACACACATGAAGCAGTTCGTTAAAGTTGGTAATGTTGGTATATATATTGTTTAGGACCGTTACCGACCCTAATCGTCGTCCAAAATATTAGCCCGCACGTATCAAATTTACACACTGTAGGTACATAGTACTGCAGCATAGCCCTGTAGTATACCTATAGCCCAGGTTATTACGGTATTAGATTGAATTGTATTTAGTTTTAAGTCTAATAACACGTATATTTTGAATGTATTATTGTTACTTAATTTAAATAAAACAGCCATAAAGACAAGCTACGCCAGCCTAGTGGTTCAGGTATGCGGCTGTCAAGCGGCGGTCGTGGGTTCGAATCCCGGCTCGTACCAATGAGTTTTTCGGAACTTATGTACGGAATATTTACCGTTAGCTTTTCAGTGAAGGAAAAAAAACGTGAGGAAACCAGTCTAATCCCAATAAGGTCCAGTTTTCCCTCTGGGTTGGAAGGTCAGATGGCAGTTGCTTTAGTAAAACTAGTGCCTATGCCAAATCTTGGGATTAGGTGTCAAAGCGGACCCCGGGCTCCTTTCGGGGCAATTCCGGGAATAGCGCTAGGAGGATGATGAGCCATAAAGATCACAACCCCAACTCCTAAAGATCAGCCTAGCTATTAGGTGCAGCACTTAGTTTACCGAGTACAGTCACCAGGAAAAGTATCTATGCGGGTCAAGTGCTCACAATGACTCTAATGTCAAAAGGATAAGGACTGTCTAGATCATTTTGAGCGTGTTATTTTGCTTAGCTACTTCTGCTGCTGACTGTAGGTGCCTACGATTGACCCTATAAATTGTGTACCTGTCGACTTACCGATTGCAAGCAACCCTCTTCGAAAATATCAATTTCCATCTGCCGGATAATATACCGGTGAAATCTTCAGGAAAATATGGGAACATAATCTTAAGTCTAATTTTCACTGTTCTCACTGAAATAAATCAATATACGCGTTTTATTTACATATTGCTTCTTTCCACAACACCTCTTTTAAAGAACTAATCTAGTTTACTATTATTTTCGTTTGCCTTCAAGATAAAATAATAAGATCAGATGATAAAAAACTGAAGCACTATTCTGCACTGCACACCTTATAGGACCTACTTACCTGTATGATACGCGATACGCCTATCAATCGATAACAAATACAGCCATAGGTATTTTACGCACTGAAGAGGACAGTTAGCCTGTGCGTAAAATGCAAACTGTGATGTACAAATGCTAAAAGTGTAAGGTACCTACTCGTAATCCCCCCAATACTTTACGCAAGAATTTTGCCAGTGCCAAGCACTGGGGCAAATTACCTTACTTTTACCGATATCCATCAAATTTTTTAAGCCAAACCTTGTCAAAATTTCGTCAAAATGTAGTTATTGCAGCTCCTGTCATCTTCTGTAATGTGTATCATCAATTCATCAGTTACTAGAAACAACCTAAATTCCAAATCCCGTCGATTATTAATGGATCTCATCTTTTTAACTGATCTATTATTATAGACGTCTTAACGTCCAAATCATACAAAAGTTGAGTTACTTGACCTTGGGGTTGGGGGCCCTGCCTGCCCTAACGCTAGGTGATTCGAGTAGACGTATTTATATCCGGATTAACCTAAAATAAGAAGCCGTGGAAATGGCTGACTATTAAATTGCTCATGTGCCACTTAATACTATTGATAAAAATACTGACAACTGTGTCGCAGGTCGTTTGTGGTTGCCGGGCTGAGAATAAAATGTAAAATCTGCGGTTGTTTCAATTATACCGGTTTATATAGAACCTTATTACAATGCACTTAAGGTGCACCGATGGTCAGTTAGCTGTGTTGTCGATAGTACCTACTTCTTGGACTCAAAATTGATTTTGAAATGTTCGTTCTAAAGAGCTGCGAAAATGAGAATTGATGATAGGTCCTACAGGACACATCGATGAAACCCCCTCAATCATTAGCCTATACACACGTGGAGGCCTAGGTATAGTACTATTTTTCTACATAAATGCATCGTCTCCAAGTTGGTGTGATGGAATGGAGCGATTTATTTAATTTAGCATTTTAACTTATTATTTATTATTATTGTAGTATTGTGGGCCTTTGTATGCCGCTTCGACCAGCGAGTGATCTATTGTGACAGCCCTTTGTTTAGATTTCACCATCAAGTCCCGTTGCCTCTAGGAAATTCCAGATTCTTTGGGCGGTGATGTGTTGTACCTCTTCCGGGTGCACGATGTGCCGCCCTAGGTAGATACTTCTTTTGTGCATGAGTGTTCCGCAGGAGCATAGGATATGCATTGCTGTTTCCTCTGTCTCCTGGCAGAACCTGCAAGTTGCGTCCTGTTTCATACCCATTTGAACCAGGTGCTTGTTCAATTTGCCATGTCCTGTCAGAATTCTCGTCACTGCGCAGGTTTTGTACCTTTTCAGTTGTAGTAGCTCTTTGGACAGTTTATTATTGTACCCTTTGATTAAGGCTTTAGCATGTTTTTGTCCTTTGGCGAACTTCCACAGCTTTATTGCCTCTGATTTTTCTGTGTTATTTAGTAGGGAATAAGCTTTCCGTTTTGTGATGCCACAGAACGGTTCTGGGCCGACCAGGGTTATGTCTGCGCCCTTCCTTGCAAGTTCATCAGCTTTTTCATTTCCTACTATGTCGGAATGTCCTGGTACCCATCTAAGTATAACTTTGTTGGTATTAGCCAGGGCGTTTAAGTTGTTTTTGCAGTTCTGGACTAGTTTAGAGTAGGACTCTAGGGATTCTAGTGCCAGCAGAGCAGCTTGGCTGTCTGAGTTGATGTAGATGTGTTGGTTTCTTAGGTTTCTATCGAGATTGATCTCCACGCATTTGTTTATTGCGAAGAGTTCAGCCTGATAGATTGAGGCCTCTTTCCCCATGCTGACGCTAGCTTTGAGCTTTGTTCTCTCACCATAGATACCGCATCCAACATCATCACCTTTTTTGGATCCATCTGTATACCAAACGTGGCTTCCCTCCTTGAAGTCCATTTGGTCATTTAACCATTTGTCTCTTGGAGGTATTTCCACTGTATACCGTTTTGTAAATTCGCATTCCACATAGGTATCGTCGGTGGGCATGTTTAGTTTTTTGTTATCGAAAACAAGGGCCTCCAGTTTGATAAGCGCTTGAGAGCGCCATTTTGGCCTTGTTAGTGTGCATATCCTGTAGATGCACTGTTTCGCCTCCTTTTGCACGTGCAGGTGGAGTGGCGTTAGGTCGAGCAGTGCATCCAAGGCTGCCCCCGGTGTTGAGCATAAAGCTCCTGTTGCTGTTAAGCAAGCTGTACGCTGTAAACTGCTTAACTTTGTGATGGCTGTCTTTTGGTTGGCTTTGTTACACCAGACCGCGGAGGCGTATGTGATTACCGGCCTCACTACCGCTGTGTAAAGCCACATAGCAATTTTGGGTCTTATGCCCCATCTTGCTCCTGCCATTCGACAGCAAGTCCACATGGCCATTTTTGCCTTTTGTATTATGCTATTCAAATGAGCGTTCCAAGTTAGCCTTTGGTCAAAAGTAACTCCTAGGTACTTGACCTCATTTGAGTAAGATATTTCCTGTCCATTCAGTTTTAGTTTGGCAAGCTTGTCTAGTTTCCTTTTTTTTGTAAAAGGTACTAGTACTGTTTTGCTCGCATTGATGGACAGTTCATTTTCTTTGCACCATTTATTTATGGTGTTTAGCGCTCCTTGCATTAGGTTCGAGATTGTGTGGAGGCACGGACCTTTGATTATGACTACAAGGTCGTCGGCATATCCTTGCGTGTCATAGTCTAGGTCCTTCATAGTTGCTAGGAGTTGGTCCACTGCTAGGGTCCATAGTAGTGGGGATAGTACGCCTCCTTGTGGACAACCTCTTGTGGTGTAGAATGTAAACTCAGTTGCATTGAGGGTCAGAGTGACTTTTCTATTTGAAAGCATGCTCTGGATCCATCTGATGGTGCTTTCATCCACGCCCTTTGATGCCAATCCTTTGAGGATAGTTCCTGTGGGTGTGTTGTCAAAGGCACCTTCGACGTCAAGGAAAGCGCATAGAGCTGTTTGCTTGTCACCTTAATTACCTAATGCAAGCATTTTACCTTAATTACCTAATGCGATTAATATTGAACTGATTATAATAATAATATCCACAACACATTTTGCCATTATTTTTCGGCAAATGATAATAAACTTACAAAAAAGAAAACTTACTATAGGAAACTATAGTAAGTTTTTTTTCGCAACTTTGACAAAAACTGACTCGACTAAAAATAACATATACCTAATTACCGAACCTGCTCACAAAATTCCACACAACTCGGTTGAGAAATGTGATCAGTAGACGAGAACAGACGGACAGCAAGACATACTTACGATAGAATTTTTGCCCAAGCTGAAAAGGAGAAATTCGTTCGCTTCGCTCGCTCTTTAAATTATTCGCAAAGCACAGGAAGGTGAACCAGCATGAGTCTGAACCTCGATTAACATATCCTCCCCGGAATCATATCCACTATCTCAGGGTTCAGGTGATTATACATATGATGGATTTGACGGAAGATTCTGCGATCATATAACACTTTGTCGGAACTGCCCTGTTAGAGCTCACTGTACAAACGCCAACACAGTTAACTCACCAGCCTGCATTTATATTGAAACTTATTACAGTGCACATAAAGTGCACGGATGGTCAGTTAACTGTGTTGGCAATGCGATGGTACCTTTACGTGGATATAATACAAAGCTACTATTAACGTCTATAAAGCGTGCGCGCGCAATTACCCTGTCATCATTGCCATATAAACACACCGGTCATCCAGCAACACACTAATTTCAAAAGTCATTTGTCCGAAAGCATATTTATTCGGTAGTTTCAAAATTCCGAACGCCATTTTCCTCTATTTCCAATACATAATTTGGTTTCGGACTAGTAAATCTTCAGAATTAGGAATTTATGAAGCAAATCTATTTCGGCCATTATACCTTCTCGTAGCTAATCTATATTATATAAAATACAACCGAATTGAGAACCTTCTCCTTTTGTTTGAAGTCGGTTAAAAAGAAGAAGTCCCGACTGAGTGACTCATCAACGCACAGCCGAAACTACTAATGTTAGAGAGTTGATTTTTGCACAGTAGGTTACTTTTATAACGTGGGCTAGGGATAAGAAGGCATTTTTGGAAATACCTCCCCTAGGGGTGTTAAATAGGGGTGCAAAGTTTGTATAGAGAAACTTTTTTTTAACTAGTGACTTGAAACTTTGTAGAAAGATTACTTATTAAGATACCTACAAAAAAGTGATTTCAGCGTTTTAGAAAATTCCACCCGTAAGGGGGGGGGGGGGGGGGTTAAATGGGGGAACATTATTTTTTGAGCTAGAGACTTGAAACTTTGTAGATTGATTACTTATTAGCATACAAAAAGTGATTTCTGCGTTTAAGAAAATTCCAACTTTAAGAGGTTTAAATAGGGGTGCAAAGTTTGTATAGAGGGAACTTTATTTTTTGAGCTAGAAACTTGAAACTTTGTAATTACATTACTAATTAGAATACGAAAAAAGCAATTTCACCGTTTTAGGAAATTCCACCCCTAAGAGGGTTAAATAGGGGTGCAAAGTTTGTATGGAAAGAACTTAATTTTTTGAGCTAGAAACTTGAAACTTTAGAGAAAGATTACTTATTATAAAACACAAAGCTATTTAGAAAATTCTACCACTACTTAGAAACAGGGTTAAATTGTCATCCCTTAAGCAAGAAAATAAGAGGGTTGTTATACATTTCGCTATTCTTCAGCAGGTGGAGTTAGTGTAGCAAATAAATTTTATTATTCCTTAAGGGATTTGCCACACTGGACGCGTTCTGCGGTCTACGGTCAGGTCTCCCATACAAAATTGTAGATTAGTCACCTCTCGATTTCCAGTGCTGAGTTTAAGATTGTTTTAACAGCCTTACGATTTTTTTTTTTTTAAATCTCACTCTTAATAACTAAGGTCCCCATTTCCTAACACCAAATCCATGCGTCTCTCTATATCTTGCAGAGTCATTTTTGCCAAAGATTTAAAGCATTAGGTAACTGACGGAATATAGTTAGGAAGTAGATTGTTAATCAAGGGCTGAAGGCACCCATTTCTGACGAAATATTTTGGCCGCCAATGGTTCGAGTCAGAAATGGGTGACTTTCACCCGAGTTAAACCCAACAAGCAAAATACGGTTTTATAATTATCCCAGGACCATCGTTTTATCAGGATTATAAGGGATTTATAACCGTTTACAAGTCCGGAAAAGTCTACTTGCACTTATTAGATATTTATAATGACCCGTTGAAATGCCAATTACGCCAGTAGTACTCCTATAATAGAATTACGTTAATCCAAACACACTTTTAAGATATTTATAATGGCCCGTTGAAATGCCAATTACGCCAGAAGTACTCCTATAATAGAATTGCGTTAATCCAAACACACTTTTAAGATATTTATAATGGCCCGTTGAAATGCCAATTACGCCAGTAGTACGCCTATAGTAGAATTACGTTAATCCAAACATTCCTGTAAAACCTACTTTAAGTATCTTACAGTAAAAAATGAAATTAATACGCTCTCAGCGATGTTCAAGCAAGTGCGTGAAACCCAATCCAAGTCTTTGTCGTATTGTGTGTGTAGATTTTTTAAACAAATTTTAAGGTAAGTAAATTAATGAGAATTCTATTAATGTCGTTCAGTGTAGTTGAAATATAAATGATTGTGTTGTTGCTTTACTATTTTTAGCGTCTATATACGTAGGGGAACATGAATTTTCTGTGAAACCTATCACGTTTATGTTTAAATTTTTGACGCGCCTCTTGTATTTGGAATATTTTCATATTAATATTTATAAATTTATTTAGCAAATTATACAAGGCAGCTGCCATTTTCATAGTCGGCATTTCGAATTGCGTTATAGTGCTCTAATAGGGACACTTGGTTTTATAACGGCACGTGTCAAAGCCAAAGGACTCGCCATGTTCTTACCAAAAGGGTTCAGCAACACAAGCAATTTTAACGGCCCGCAGATGTTGTCTTATAAGCGGTTACAAGTCTAAGTAACCGGAGTGATTACTCCTCAGTGTATACACTCCTGGTATTGGCTCTTATAGGAGTCATAAGATTATAACGGCCCGCCGATGTTGTCTTATAAGCGCTTATAAGTCCGAGTAACCGGAGTGATTACTCCTCAGTGTATATACTCCTGGTATTGGCTCTTATAGAAGTCATAAGATTATAACGGCCCGCAGATGTTGTCTTATAAGCGCTTATAAGTCCAAGTAACCGGAGTTATTACTCCTCAGTGTATACACTCCTGGTATTGGCTCTTATAGGAGTCATAAGATTATAACGGCCCGCAGATGTTGTCTTATAAGCGCTTATAAGTCCAAGTAACCGGAGTGATTACTCCTCAGTGTATACACTCCTGGTATTGGCTCTTATAGGAGTTATAAGATTATAACGGCCCGCAGATGTTGTCTTATAAGCGCTTATAAGTCCGAGTAACCGGAGTGATTACTCCTCAGTGTATACACTCCTGGTATTGACTCTTATAGGAGTCATAAGATTATAACGGCCCGCAGATGTTGTCTTATAAGCGGTTACAAGTCTAAGTAACCGGAGTGATTACTCCTCAGTGTATATACTCCTGTGATAGGCTCTTATAGGAGTCATAAGATTATAACGGCCCGCAGATGTTCTCTTATAAACTTTTATAAGTCTACGTTACCGGAGTGATTACGCCTAAGTGCAATCACTCTTGGTGTATGCTTTTATTAGATGAAATACGCTTATAATAGTCAAGAAATATGTTCTTGTAAACAGTTACAAGGTGAAGTTATAGTAGCAAATGGGCTTAAGTTCAAATCGCATTTAATTATGCTGTTAAAAGCGCTGTAGCATACATCGATGCTATAATCGGAGTTTTAAAAGTCCAAATAGCCTTATACTGTACGCGTTCCAGGATAATTTTGCTTGTTGGGAACACTCTACTTTTCATATCGAATACGAGGATAGTGAAAAAAACACAGACAGATATTTAAACATGTGTTTACAAAGAATACGACCCACTTTCAGAGCATGAGATATGAAAAGTATTTTACATATCTCATGCTCTGAAAGTGGGTCGTTGTTGTTCTAAAAAGTGTGCTGAAAGTGATACGTTTCTGCTGCAGTGCAGAAAAGTAGTGTATTCCAGTTAGTCCTTGCCTTATAAACATTATCCGGGAACTAATTCAAATAAATACCAATACTTACCCTGCCACTGACAAAGGGAAATACTTTTATACTGAATTTTATTTAATTTAAAATAAGTTTATGTTGTAAATTCATCATTCTCACTTCGTTCGAGCGCCAAAATATCTTGTCAGAAATGGGTGCCTTTCAGCCCTTGGTTAACAATCTACTAAAGCATCCTGCAAACAATTCCCGTAATGTAAAATAAAAATCTTAACAAAATCTTTAACAATTGCATATCAGTGTCTGCCACTGTTTGAAATATGCCTAGACCATTTTAACTAAGAATAAAATTCACTTAGGACCTATTTAAATATCTTTGTCATCATCAAAAATCTACGCGGACGAAGTCGCGGGCGGCCGCTAGTTTTATTATATGAAATCTACATGGTTCCATGAATTTAATGCATTTTGAATATCAAACACAGTAGAGATCCCCAGGGTGACATCACCACATTACTACCCAAAAACAAGCCGAAAGAGTCCCCGATATTAGATTACCTGGGCGACCCAGCTCTGTTCGGGTATATGGAGAATGCCAATTTTCCCAGATATGATACCCAGATAGAGCGATTTTTCGACCCCATAAACCCCCCAGTACAGACTCCAAATTCCATTGAAATCGTTAAAGCCGTTTCCGAGAACGTGATTTCAAATATATCATACAGGTACATATACATATACAAATATAGATCCTTGGATAGTATAGGATTAAATGAGAATGCTGTTGAGAAAGTATTACCAAAACGCATCTGGTATCAGAATCAGAAGGCGTCTTACCAGTGGAGCAAATGAAGAAGCTATTATTCGCTATTTCCCTTGACATTATAGTGGTGTGCTAAGCAAAGGTCGTTTTAAATGCTAAGGTACCTACATAATTTCTGTTACAAGCCAGAAATGTAATGAATACGATTAAGTTCAGTGTTTAAATATAACTTAGAACGAAATATTTCGTTAGACTACTGATGCACTAGATGTGAAGCAAATCAGGAAAATTTTACCGAAAATGACTAAAGATAATATTAAAACATAGCTCCCATCTAGGTATATTGACGTGGTCATGTAGGTACAAGGCAAATAAGAGCAGCGAATGCAAACTAGTGAATCCAGTGTACCTATGCTGTTTTGCCTCGTTGTTTGTCAAAGGTGCAAGGATGTCAGGTCGGGCCGGGGAGGGGGCAGGGCTATAGTGCAGCCTCCTCGGGCTAAGTGCAACGACCTCGCTGCACAGCCTCCCGGTAACTTGCCGCTACCAATGCATACCGTTCCGAACACCACGCTCATTGACACGTCGCTAAACAGCCAGATTAGCTCCTATTAACTTGCTCGCCTGCGACGAAGCGGGCAAGATCGACAACTAACGACTAGCTAAACCTTTCTACCCAATATTCTATCTGTTACATAAATACTGGTTAGCCCCAAAATACCGCAAAGCAATTAATTCGATAATTTAATGAACTGTAATTTTACCACATTACAAAGATGTACAGTCGAGGACAAAGAGATGTATACACTTTTGGACCTAATCGAATGCGGTCGCCTACAATTTGTGGGCGACCGCATTCGATTAGGTCCAAAAGTGTATACATTTCTTTGTCCTCGACTGTACACATATATAAATATGCATGATTCGGAATACGAACTGAGCGGAAGTGAAAGTATTAAAGTTGTTGATAGTTATAAAAGTAGCCGTCTATTACAAAGTTTGTTATGTAATGCCAAAAACGTAAGTTCGATTCCCTATTCCTGAAACGTGGCACGAGACTGGTTCAAATCTGGACGAGGAATCTCGTCTGTAGGTGGTTCCAAGTTTGCATAACTAATGACAAGCGGCTACATTGAACTAGATTTTAAAATAGATGAACGTCGTCATTGTTCTTTGTGTTTTGGCGGCCTAGAGGTGTCTCCGATTCTGAGGTCATAGTTGCCGGAATCTATGAGATCAACTCGTTACCGTGCATGTACCTAACTACAACTACCTAATAAAACGTCAGGTGTTTTTTTACTAGAACGTACTAAAGTTGATAAATTAAATAATTCTAGTTTCTGGGGTACGAGTCAGGTGAGAAGACTCAAGTGTCGTGTTTTCGATGGCCATTTGCCATGGTTGTTCCGTGCAAACGGAATGAAAGAAACTTTTAGCAAACACGGCAGGTAGAGTGCGATATCGGAGCGGAGCGGCGCCGGCATACCGACTCCACGACGGCTCCGGCGCAGTACGCTTACCATGAGTTAGACAATGACGGCTTACGCTAACGAGTATCGAGTTTTCTATCTGTGCATCCCGCTCGTACTGTCAAAGTGCAATAGAGATGCACAGATAGAAAACTCGAAACTCGTTAGCGTAAGCCGTCATTGTCAAACTCATGGTAAGCGTACAGGTGGCGGGGCGCTCAACCGTGAATCCCGCGGCCCCGACTAACAACTGTTCCCCTGTTTTTTTTTCTCGGTCTAGTCGAGAGCATTGGCCTCGGTCCAACCGCTTACTAAAATACTAAAAACACTCATTTTGACAATTATTGTTCTAATCCTGTTCATTGTTGAGATTGCAATAAAAAAACCTGTTTGGTGTTTCGTGGTAACATTCTTTGTTTGATATGTTTCCTTTGATAATACAGACAGATAAGGAAGTAAGTAGTATGAGGAGTCTTTTCGGCTACTAAAGTACATTTTTATACGACAAAAATCATTCAGCATATTAGCATGTTGTTTGATAACAACGTTAAAAAGATGGGTCAATATTGCTAGGGAACAGAAACCAAAACTCCGAGGGTGACTGTTTGCTGAGTGAAGGGGAATGGATTAATTTCCGGTTAAAACTGGGAAGCCTGGTACCATGCACGTAACTAGAGATTTGGTTACAACATTCCCCTACTGAAGCCAGTTAAGTAATACTCTAAACTAGCAACCATCACGTATCGATCTAATAATTCAGAATATACCTACCAAGCTACGTTTCCCAAACGATGGGTACGAAGTGAATATTGATTTGACCCTGAAAAAAGACAGTCCACAATTTGAACAGTCCTTCAGCCATATAATCATAATCACTTACAGCTTACACCCCCGTTATTCCTAACTTTGTTTTTAATTTTTCGTTAGATCAGCCGCCGCGGCTGATCACGGTTCTAGGTAGAAAGCACTGAGCTTATAGGTAAGGTAAATGTCCCAGTGTTGGACTCTGCCCCAATGTTCATTCTCATGTCAAAATAATAAAGGTGACAAGTGCTGCCTATGCCAATTATTGGAATAAAGGTCAAACATTGGGAGTTTTGTTTTACCTAGTTGTTTAATTATTTTTTTGTATAAGTTTGAATGAACTATTTATTGAGTAAGAAGGGTATAGACATAGTAACGGTCAATTTTGCAATTCATTTTAGTACGTTCCAATAACTCCCAATTTGACATAGTTCACAGATGCCGTAATAGCGGTCCTAAAATGACTACCAGTGATTTAACGCCATTGGTCACTCGGAGAGAGACTAGGTGTTGGTCTCACGCTCACGTTTACTCCGTACGCTGTACGTTTGGTAGGTATACATACATCATGTGTCATAAGAAAATGGTGTACATATATTTAGATATATTATTATATCTAGTAAGTGTCACCGGCGTTGTTTGAAGACTTTCAACCCGATTAAAATAGAAGGTTAAATACAGCACAACGTGGAAAGTTATAAGTATTTCTATGGAGTGACGAATTAGTCCCTCTATCCCTTCCATTCATTAATATAACCCATATACTCTACACTGTTTGATATTCTTCCCCGACATTATAATTTTTACGGGGCCCAGAAGGCAATATTGGTTGGGTATTTCTGTTTGATTGCCCTGCAGATTGTACGGGTAGTAGGATAGAACAAATGTATGCCGTAAAATAACGATGGTGGACACAAGAAACCGGCCCGGCCCGGCCGAGCCGCCAATTAACCGGCATCGACCTTACTCCAATGAAAGAAGACTATAGTATCAATAAACATTACAACAATAGGCATGATTCCTTCGATATTTTTTCGATTCCATTCGAACCAGTTTTTAGAGAGGAACGTATGTATGCATTACCACTCTAATTAAAGTACATAAATAGACAAAAAAATTATTCAAAGATGGACCTCGCTGGCGGCAGGCGAAACGCTTCATACTAATTGACACAGAAATACCGCCGCTGTCTATTTTGTATAATCCTAAATACTGCGTTTATGTCTATACTTGTGATACAATTTTGTTTCTATAAAAGCGTAAGCGCACCCTATTGTTAGCTGTAAATTTACTCTTGGACAATATAAAAAAAGCATATTTTTACCTAATCTTTCTAGATTTTTTAATGATTTATTCATAATTTTTAACTTATACTTTATCCATTTAGCAACACTACGGTATTAATTTTATCATGAGTCTGCACCCCTATTGTATCAAATTAATGTCATGGCAGGTATTTGACTGGCAAAATGGGAACTGTATATTTGGCGAGAACAGGGCGGGGGGGCGGTGACAAAAACAATTTACTGGACGACTAGCTGGTGACCAGTCCAATCTGCTTCTACGATAGTTTGGCTGGAGTTCTGTTTATGTCTCTGTCACTCTCATTTTGAAAGACAGAGGTGTGAAGGAATGTCCGGGTATGTACTGCCACGAAGACACATAGAATAAACCCGGGGGCGCTTTGTTTCACCTATTTTTTTAAGTCCTATTATTGGAAGTCCGAAAATGTTCGTCATAAAATTTTACGCCATAATAATCGTTAGTCCTAATAATTCTTGATCCTAACGATCGTAAGTCATTACCATTCGAAGTCATAATGACGGTAATCATAAGTTTCGCAGGTCCTAATTTTTATTTTCCTAATTTTTTTCGTCATAACACTCACTTGTCCGTTTTATTTCAATTCATAATTACACTAGTCATACATTTTTTAATCCTAAATTTGTTTTTCATAATATTTCTCATCATAAATGTTACTTGGCGTTATCGAAGTAAATAAACGTGTGGTTTTTTATCGCTAGGTACAAGACGAGGTCACAAGACTCTAGCTAGACGTCTCTACATTCACACATCGACTCTACATCGACTCTACATATTGACTCTACATCGACTCTACATTAACTCTACATCGACTCTACATATAGACTCTACATAGACTCCACATATTCGCTCTACATCGACTCTACAGACACTAGCCGCCTGTCTGTGCGGACGTAGCCTAAGGCAGGTCCGTGTAGGTACGACGACGAGCGAAGCGAGGAGGAGTGTTAGTTGTACTGCGACCCTACGCGCGCGAGCCGAGCGAGCGAAGCGAGCGTGCCGCGGCAGCGGCCGGCGAAGCGCCAGAACCGATTTTTTTTTCAATTTACTTAGCGAAAGCTTTATTCATTAGGAAAAACAAAATTAGGAGTTAAAGTATGTTCTTAGTTATGATATTAGGACTAACAAAATTATGATGTATGTCCGTTATGAAGAAAAATGTTATGATTAACAAAATTATGACTTCAAGCAAGTTCTTAGTAATGAAATTAGGAAGTAAAATTTTAGGACAACTGATCATTATGACTTCCAATGATAGTGACAGAAATTTAGGAACAAAAAAGTTAGAACGAAAGAAATTAGGACTAGCGATGATTATGACTACAATACGTTAGTACAAAAAAAATTAGGATCACGATTTTTATGGCAGCCAATATGGACCCAATAAACCCATCAGATGAACTAGCCACCCGCCCCTACTTCGCACGGGTACTATATAATACATGTAAACCTTCCTTTTGAATCATCTATTAAAACATTTAAAACCCGTTATAGTAGTAGAGTAATGATGATGTAGAAGTCTTGGCAAATGCTGTCTCGGGTGGGAGAATAATTTGCAAAATTCAACGCCTACGTTGATTAGGCTCAATTCTGCGGCATGCCTACCCGTGTCCGATACTATTCATAGATACCAAGTTATCCTAGAATGCCTGGCCAGAGACACTTGGCCCGGCTGGTTTGCGGCCCCACCGGCCGCAGGCTTTACTTCTTATTACTTTGTTGTGTCAGTTAACTTGTCATTTACCTTAGTATCCGATTAAATTCCAGTAGCAAATAAGGCAATCGTACAATTGCTTAAATTTACTAAGAAAACAAACGTAGTTTACTGGGTGGTATTCTTAGGTGAGCTATCACAAATCTACAATGCTGCAGAAAAACTATAGGGTGTACCAAAAATGGCGTGTGAACCGATCAAAGACATATCCGGTATTGCATTGCGATTCCAAATATGCACTTGATTACGTTTTTTTAATGATTTTTGTTTACATTGAAATTTTTGCTTTTATTTACATTACAGTCTTTGCTTTATTGTTGCCAAAACAAAAAAAAAAGACTTATATATATACCTATCCTGCTTCCTAGATACATAGTTCTACAGCAACAATTGTTGCAAGTACAACTAGCATT
The DNA here is from genome assembly GCA_945867215.1 of Epinotia demarniana. Classification (NCBI taxonomy): domain Eukaryota; kingdom Metazoa; phylum Arthropoda; class Insecta; order Lepidoptera; family Tortricidae; genus Epinotia; species Epinotia demarniana. The sequence goes on from OX244262.1 coordinate 19,071,361, forward strand.
ATTGATTTACGTAATACGTTTTATTACGTAAATGAATAATGCTGGTTATAGACGATTTGTCCGGGCTCAATCCCGGCCGTTTTGATTAAATATATGAATGCAGTTTTCATTTTTCTATTATCTACGTCGTGATTCCTGAGCCCAAATTTCACTGTCCCGAAACTAAGACATTTTCAGGATTATTATATAACCAACCTTGTTTTTTCTAACCTAACCTAATGGCTATTATACTATAAATACTGAAAACGAATGAAAAACTTTGCAGTCATCGAGGAAACTGGCTATTTGCCGAAATGAAAATTCGGACAAACGATACAGTTGGGAATAGTTCAAAAGTACAACCCTGAGGCCTGAGCTCACATGCTAACAAGGCACGAGACGCCAAACAACTTTGCTGCCGAGCGAAACACACAATTTTTCATCTCACCACCGCGAGGAATAGACAAGTAACAAAATCATGTTCTTAAAATATGGCACTACTATAATAAGCGGCTGTAGTTAAAGGCATATTATAATCAGCTCGGCGAACCTTGATCCCTATGACACTGACAGTTATTCCCACGACACAATCTTGTAGTAGCGTCACCGTTATATTATAATCGAATTGGCGGTGTCTAAAAATGATATTTATTAATTTTAGGCAGATATATGCAATTACAATAATATCCCGTTGGAATTATAATAATTATTAACACTTACAAGAAATTATCTCAATCAGACTTTACGTTGACGTCCTGCAAAAGTTACTCCGTTTGGAAGATATCGACTAGTGCGGAAAAGTATCGATAAACAAATATCGAAAATGGAAACGAGTGTACAAAATACATCAATAGAGTACCTACGCTCTTAGTGTCAGATTTATAATCATTTAAGTTGTTTGCGATAATAAAATAAAGGAGATTTAACAAATTTATTGTATATACCTACTCAAATAAAACAAAAGCGGTTTATTAATGATTTTTTAATATACATTAATTAATCTGAATCTGACAATGATGTCACTGATTGCGTCTCAGACTCGGAATCCGAACTGCAGCTGCTTTCTCCTATGTTTATTAAAAACGGCTGGTCTACTATATTGTCGTATCGCACGTCTCGATTCCAATCATCTAAGCATAGTTTTTTCGTCTTTTCAACCACTTTCCTCCAATTGTCCGGAGTCACTTGACTACATGCCTCTTGTAGCAACGTAAGCATTTTATTAGCTGTGAATGGCGGAGTGGTGTTAAGCCTGGCTGCACAACCTGAAACAATAATGGTTTAGATTAAAAATGATGCAAAGTCAAAGAGCGAGATCGGGGTAAGTACATTATAAGTACATAATTTTGTACGTTAAAAGTGTGTAATTGATATAAGCACATGGATAAAAATAAAAATGCAATTTGCTAGTGAAATAAAATAGCTTTAAATAGTACTAGCCGACTAGACAGTCACCAGTGACCTAAATAAAAACATGTTAAAATAAATACAAATCAACCCACCTTTGATCTGCGCCCATATCATTTCGATTGCATTATATTGGCAGTGGTAGGGCGGTAGCCGAATCACGGTGTGCCCTTTTGATTTTGCCATCTCATCCAAGAAATATTTCTTCTTTGTTTGCTGTTTATGAAGGTTCAACAATCTAACTAATTCCTTTTTCAGCATTTGAGTATTAGCTGCCACACCATTGTTTTGCAGCCACTCTATTATTTCGCCTTTATTGTTGTTCGCGGTAGGCGCTTTATTAATTTGCACAGAGTGGTATGGGGCGTTGTCCATTAAAATGTAGTGGGGCTCGTTTAAATTGTCTAATAGTTTTGTGAACCATTTCTTGAAATTCTCAAAATTCATCTCTTCGTGATAATCAGTTGTTTTCACGGATTTGAAGGCCCACAAGCAGTTAGGTACAAAACCTTTGGCTGTGCCAGCGTGGCAGATAATCAAACGCTGGCCCTTGCCTTCTGGTGCTTTGGTACAGGATTTCTCTGTGTCGTCTGTCCATGTTTTGGAGACTGAGTGATTGGCGTTGAGCCACGTTTCGTCCAGATAAACCACCTTGTCCCAGTTCTCGATGTTTTTTATTTGTCGTAGAAAATCACACCTCATCAATCCAATGTCTTTCCGCTCCATTATCACTTTTCTTTTGTCACACTTCCCATAACGAAATCCACATTTTTTTATAACCTGTCTGAGAGAAGTGAATCCACCTTTAAATAAATCAGCCGATTTCAGCGACGCTAATAATTTTGTGCAAGTCGGCAGTTCACCTCGAAAATAATAGCCGTAAATATGGTTTCGTATCGCTGCCATGTCGAAATCATCGGGGTTAGTTACGGGTCGTGCCCTATTATGTTTTTTCTTCTTTGGAGTTGATAGTTTGTTCTCCTCCATCGACGATTCGCCGAACTTCTCCTTTGTAATTCGGGAAACGGTAGCTTTGCCAATTCCCAAAGCATCAGCAACACGGTCGCGTACGTTGTCAAGTGGCAACAAAGGTCCGCCATTTTGTTGTTCGCGAGCAAAATAGTCACGCAAGCGTACAACAAACTCCCGCGTTTCACTGTTGAGTACAGTTTTTCTCAGTCTTTTCGGCATTTTGAAACACCAACAAAAACAAAACAGCAACAATAACAAAAACAGAAAACAACAATAGTAACAAACAAAGGATTCCGATGACACAACAAAACACGTGGCGCATACAAGGCGTTAGCACTCGTACTGGCGTAGCGAACTGACAGTACTAGCGTAGTGACAGATCAGATAGTGTTGCTATAACTAAAATTTTAATTCACATTAAAATTATACAGTCCGACCATGTTACCTCTGCATCGGAATATTGGCAACCCCATATACAAATACACGGATACTTGTAAATATAACAAGCATTATAATTATAGTAATGTAGATTATATTTTAAAAACATGTTTATCGATGTGGCTGAATGCAAGTCACGCCATTGCCTATAAAAAGTTGCGATATATCGACACGACCCGTCACTAGTATGAACTGTCATAGGGATCAAGGTTCGCCGAGCTGATTATAATTAGTACAATTATTCCAGAAAAACACATCAGAAGAGCAAAAAAACGGTAACTGACATGGTCGTGTAGCTTCTCTGTGATTTACTGGCCGAAGCTGGGCTTCAATGGCGTCGCTTTCGACAATATTGAAGCGGCCAACTCCACTACTATAGTACTAAAAAGATACTTAATTGGAGACATATGAGTATGGTCCACATTATGTAATAAAATAATAATAATAACACTTTCGGATATAGTTAATTAACGTCTTATATAGGTAGGCTGGTAGGTATATGATAATACCTTAGCTGTTATTCTCCCTTATTAATCTCTATCTCACGTTTAAATAATATAACATTTTGTCATAAAAAAATCTAAGTTGATATTTGCTAAATAAATATAAGTAAAACGTGTTTTTCTTTACTTCCAATAAATTTATGGCAATTTCTAAGTTATTCAATAATTATTTTTAATTTGATATGGTCTTGGCAAGAGTGCAAACCATTTATAATCTTTTTCTACTCCTGTACTTTTATCTGTCATTTACGTAGTCCCGAACACTAATATAAAGACATACAAAATAAGTCTGCAGAAAAGTCTATACTCTATTCCCCTTAACAGTACGGCACAACCGTGCTGTTTTGTCGCCAAAACGATACGCTTAGCAGCCATACGCTTCTAAACCTGGGTAGTGCTACATTGTGCAACGGCCTACTAGACACGATCGAGTAGGCCGCGACGCGACTAATCTAGAGGGCCATGCCGAAACATAAAATACATTAGGTACTACCAACTTTTAACGAACCACTGAATGTATTTACTTCAAATAAATTATTGTACTAAAGGCATTGCTGCCAACTTAAGAAAAACCTTGGTCTTAATATGACAGTACTGGCAAGTTGAATTAAGAACAAAACAGACCATAAACAAGAGGTGTCAATGTGTCATGTTTCCAATTTCCCACCAAAGTTCCAGTTCAAAATTAAAAGACGAAATATGTCAAATATGATAACTATTCGTTATTAATAACTTCTTAAGATTTGATTCGTGTTTGTGAAGTGAAGAAAAATGTGTACGTTCCTTTTAAAATGGACGAAGAAGAAAATAACTGCACCGCTGATGAAATTGCGTGAGTAATAGAACTAACGGAAAACTTACTGCCTGAAAAGTCAAATTATGTCAATTAAAATAGTCGTAGAAAAAATATTGTATGCAACGGTGTATAACTTGGTCTTAAAACGCTCGTGGCGTCTTTAATTGCGATGCTCGCCAAGGCTCGCATCGCAACTCACGACACTCGCGTTTTAAGACCCTACTTATACAACAGTTGCATAAAATACTATTATACGTAATGTAACATGTTTATTTAAATACAAATTATACCTGTCCTATTTTTGCTCTAATTGTAGGCTACAATATGCCTAAATGTTCGGAAATTAAGAAAACCGCGATGTAAATTAGAGGATGGAAGTGAAATTCCTTATTAACCTTGTTTATAAATGGTCTTATTATAGCAAGACGATCGAATGCTTTATGCCAGAAGCGTATTATGCAGGCACCTACATCGGTGTGCTAGTTTCCTTAACACGCGTGACAAAATTGCAAACATAATGTCTTATCAACACTAGTACTTAGTACCAGGGGATAACAATGCACCGTTTATCCCACTGCGGTTCCCAGCTATAAGGCAGAAACCAAGCTTTTGTAATAGAAAACGAAGTGGAGACCGCATGGCTTGCGCAATCGGACACATCTTGCACCTGCGCCGCCGCGCCGCGGGCGCAGCCTCCGCGGTTCTGTTCAAGAAGGCACTAACAATGTATATGATTCATACGCGGATCAAACTTTTTACTTAGAAAGGCTGTCTTTGCTCAAGAGGTGACCCATAATTATTATGCAAACAAAATAAGCCTAGTCTAAAACGTTTTAATCTTATATATTAAGCTTAATATTTTCCCCGAACGTGATACTTTCTCTCGACTAATAGGAACAGAGACGTTATGTGCATTAAAACACCCCATACTTGCTGTACAGCTACTTAAATATTCTTTGTGAAAGTATCATACATCGATCAGATGAGGCTACTATAGGCTATACATGTAGGTAATAATTGAATAGACGCATCGCAATCAAGTATAGAAAGGCCCAAAAGAAATCGATAGAAAAAACCTGGAAACTCCATGAATGGATGGAAAGTGAGCTGACAGTCGAGAACAAGACGGTTGTTGCTGTACTAAGTTTCTCGAGTCGTTCACACGCTCCCATACTAATACCGATTTTACCTGATACAAAAACTACACTGTAGTGAGTAATATTGACAAACTAACCACGTATGTGTCTTTTAAAATAAACCTTACAAAGCAATGGTTAGGTATGTATGTACATGTGCACAATTCCTTAATAAAATACAACTTAGAACATGTATACGGCATTGGTATAACGGAAATGTTAAGGAGTTTAAAGTACTTTGTCACAACCTCATAATAAACATAAATTAAAGGAATTTTCTCTACGTAAAATTACAAGATTTTAATATTTATTTTCTTGAGTCTATTGTGATTGTGAACCACCATGACATGGCAATATTTCCGTATTAAGGGATCCATAGGAGTATGTTAGAGTAAGTTTTTACGTCTAGAATAGATACCTTTGTGACATGGAACTTGCTGGAATAAATAAATTGGCCAATTTTATAAATGATGGACATCAATCACCGTGCACCGGAGAGAGTGCACCGTGCATCGGAATGTATCCGGTGTATAAATACCCTAGAAATGTAGTAAACAGAGTTAAATACCGTACTTTGAAGGTGAGTGTCGGGCTGGCTGGGCAGGATACGAGACTGGTTTTCTTGTCAGTCTCGTTTCCACGTACTGCCTAACTGTCATTATCCTGTGGAGAGGGGAGCATCTGATTGCAGCAATTAAATACTAGCCGAGTATCGCTGCCCTGTGGATGCCCCGTCAAAGAAAAAAGGGTAGAACGGAGCTACACACTATGTTAATGTATTTTTAGACCGGGCTTTAATAGTAGATTATACACCAAGGGGATAAAGCACTGTTTTATGTCACGGGAGCGAATTGAATCCCGAACGTAACGAAGGACTCATAATTTAACTCCTGAGCGTAGCGAGGGAGTTATAAGTTAATTCCTGAGTGAAGCGAGGGAATTAAGACTGAGTCCTGAGTGCAGTGAGGGGTTCAACCGCCCAAGACTAAAACAGTCTTATCCCCGAGGTGTATACTCTACTTTTCACACCTTATGCGAGACAAAAAAACAGGCTCAGTAGATAAATAATGTTTATTTAGCAAATTAAAAGTACATAGTAACATTAGACACGTTAGTCCAATTATGGAAAGATAAGGTAATGTTTTTATTTGGTACGTTTATTGAGGTTGAGTTGTCTAATTTGATAAACTCAGGAGTCAAAACACTTTCATCACTCGACATTTTCAATATTATTTTTGAAATTAAATCTTCTATAGGCACCTACAAGAACTCGATTTGTTCGTCACGCGTGAACAAATGAAGGCGCGCGACGTTCCAAATTCGAAAGCACAAGCCGTGGTCCTAGATTCGAAATTCGAATTTCGAACACCGCGCTCCTCCGGACCGGGGTTCACACGGAGGCAAACTTCATTTATTTTGTCAAATCAAGTAGGCCATGGCCTAGGACAAATTGTGTTTAGCAAAATTAAACTTTATGCGTATAGTAATAAGAATTATGAAAAGTGAAATCATATTATTAACCAGCGGGTTATAATGAAATTCAGTACAACATTATAACCCGGCTAATACCAAGGGATTTAATGTCTTGCTTTCGGTAGGGTTTACATGACCTATAATTCGGCATTGTCGAGCATGTGGTGTGAAATAGTAGATTATACACCAAGGGGATAAAGCACTGTTTTATGTCACGGGAGCGAATTGAATCCCGAACGTAACGAAGGACTCATAATTTAACTCCTGAGCGTAGCGAGGGAGTTATAAGTTAATTCCTGAGTGAAGCGAGGGAATTAAGACTGAGTCCTGAGTGCAGTGAGGGGTTCAACCGCCCAAGACTAAAACAGTCTTATCCCCGAGGTGTATACTCTACTTTTCACACCTTATGCGAGACAAAAAAACAGGCTCAGTAGATAAATAATGTTTATTTAGCAAATTAAAAGTACATAGTAACATTAGACACGTTAGTCCAATTATGGAAAGATAAGGTAATGTTTTTATTTGGTACGTTTATTGAGGTTGAGTTGTCTAATTTGATAAACTCAGGAGTCAAAACACTTTCATCACTCGACATTTTCAATATTATTTTTGAAATTAAATCTTCTATAGGCACCTACAAGAACTTGGGTACAATGTTGGTAGTCTATATTAATTGTGGAACTAACCAATTAATAATTGAAATCACTAACATTTGGCTCAACGACGACGATTAGTACCTATCTATACAGTCTCAAATAAAAGTTTGCTTTGCATTGCTGAGGGGTGGACACGTAATTTTTTGAACGCACATTAAGACAACACAACTATATTTCCCATACAGAATTGTCATTTAGTTCTAAGTACCTGGGCGTAAGCGCTAGGCCTGAATGACACTGCTGGCGCGGTCTGCGGTGGCGGTCAGGCCGCGCAGTCTGCAAGATGCTTGAAAGGATGATACTTTTTAGAAAATACAGAGTATTCAAAACTATCGTTATTCAAATTTAGGCTCGCACCGAAAATACACACTGTAGAACTTCAAAGGTTTTTCGGTCGTCGGCGCTTGCAATGTTTTAACTTGTGTTTAGTAGTTAAAAATATTGCTAACGTGACGTGAAAGTGTCTCCGTTATTTACTCAGAACCATGTCCTGCCTATGTACTTACTGTGTTCACTGAGTAAATTACACGTGTATGCCTAAGTGAAATCCATACAATACACCTAGTGCTGCTTATCGCATCTTGCTCGCACACCCGCAACCCGTGTGACTTGCACACACGAACACGCGTACATTGATACACGTATAATGTTCATAGTCTTCACATTTTATTTGGATGTCTCGCATATAATTTTTGTTCGTTTATGAAACAAGAATTTCCAAGTTAACTTCGCTCTCGACTGCCCACGCTATGCGATACGATGTTTCAGGTGTTTGCATGGTAAACAAGTCCAGTCCTATCATTTATTACAACTATAATATGCTATTGTATATGATACATAGTATGCGAAACCATTGCACTATTTCAAATAATTATTTTCTAAGTAGACATACCTACGTAGTGGAGCAGCGGTACGTAGTAGGATTATGCTATTATCAGGAAATGGTTACGTATTAATCGTATTATGGCCTGGGTTACATGTGTTTAACTGACAAAAAAAACAACTACCTAGAGGTTTAAATGAGAATTGACATCTAACCCTGTTCAGAAAATCGTTTTCCGTACGAAAATGTCTTTATCTTTAGCACGTTATATTTTAAATTGGGCATGACTTAAACATTTTTCTTCAAATACCACATACACATACCCTACCTATGTATAATATAGACAATCAATTTATGCTATCATTTTTCATTTTTTTCTAAAATATATTGAATGTAATGAATTGATATAACTATATCGGAGTCGTGTAATATTATCAGTGAGAGGCATTGTAACTTGAGATCTCATCCTGAGATAAGTCATCTTAAAATTTACGCGTAATGTTTACGTAAGATAGGAGACGAAAAAAACATAATTTAATTTTACTTCCTAATCAGAAAAATATGTTTTAGAAAGTAACGGACACGTCTCAGTTCTGTTCTGCTTTTTATAAGATTGTGATAAAAATGGGGTGTGAACCGAACAAGAGGCCATGTTCGGTAGCGTATTGCGATTCCAAAAACTCATTTGTAATTTATGAAATGAAATCTTCTTTTGCGGCGCTGAGCACTTTTTGGGATGGGCAAAAATTGTTAAACACGCGACAGCTTTTGTGAGATCTCAGGAGGTCACGTGACCGTAGAATAGGGAGAGATTCGGGACAAAGCTTGGGGGCGAGGGGGAAAACGAGGGTTTGACTAGGGGCACATAGTTCTAATTTGTACTTTATTGTTAACAGTATAAGGTCGTAACACATTTTCCGTAAATGCAAATTCCATTTTGTTTTATAATTTTTTTATATTTTGTTGTTAGCCGATTCGACTTCATTCAAAACTGAACACTATTCGTAAGAGTATAACGCCGTTAAACACTTTTTGCAATTGCATATTCTGCGAATAAATTTGTAATTTTGTCCACGCGTCCTTTACCGTTTTGCTATTGAGTAATTGGAATAGTTCGAATTTGGACGTTATTCCTAAAGAGCTTTGAAAAATATTTGGCAAAGGCAAAAAGAAATTGGTATTTTATTTCATCGTTTCCTTCATCAATTTTGCTGAGTTAAGTTGAACTTTAGCTGACTACTAATAAGGTTGTTATTAGATATATTGGCACGCAGGGGGAGGGAGGGGGGAGAAAGTGCTTTTTTTTGCAAAATTAAAATTATTCAAGTTTTCACTTCTGCCTTCTGCTTGCACTCCCGGAGTGCAACCCGGTCTTTTTTTAATTTTGTTTACATTCAAATTCTTGTTTATGTTTACCTAGCTTCCGCCCGCGACTTCGTCTGCGTGGACCCGGTACAAAATCTTTTAATCCAGGCTATAAACTATCTTCGTGCGAAATTTCATCCAAATCGGTTAAGCCGTTTAAGCGTGATTCGGTAACTAACATGCAAACTTTCGCAGTCACCAGGCTGTATTTCATGAACCGTGATAGTTAGACAATTGACATTTTCACAGACGATTTATTTCTGTTGCCGCTATAAAATAAAATTAATATTACAACAAACGTGATTTGTTAGCCGTTATTATAGATAATGGTACGGAACCCTCTCTGCGCGAGTCCGGCTCGCAATTTACCGGGTTTTTTGTATTACATCATAGAAAAACGTAATATTTTTCACACGTGAGTCTTGGACAACATGCATTACTGGATGTCCACCCTGTCTCCGCCAACATCGCGAAAACAAAACTCTCCCATCACATCGTCATTCGTCCTATACGATCTAGTATTTGTACGAGTGTGCTATGCATGATTTTTCGATTAGAAATAATCTTATACGACGTTAAACCTTCTTCACCACCCGCGGGGCGGGGCTTAGGTGTTTGCCATTGCCATTTTATCACTTATCGTTGTGGATAAGGGTCCCACACCTATCGACGCGGAATCGGCTTTCGCCGAGTAGTTTGTACCACACTCCTCGTGTTTTGTTCGTTGTCCCGTCGATGGACGTCGCTTCGCGTCGGCCGAGCCGATTGACGTCTATTTCGCTCTTATTGCGTGGACATAAAGAGTTTTTTGATTCTGCGTCGATAAGTGTGGGGAGACCCTAACCTTCACTCTCGCACTCGCATCCTTGTGAGAACGAGACGAACGTCTTATCGACAGCAATAGGCGATAAAACGGCAATCATGTTAGGCCGGCAGGAACACATCATAAAATACCTAATACAAAGCGAGTAGTGGTGCTGGTTCGGAATTCTTACTTGGCCACACTAGGGGATCGTCATTATACAATCGCGCAAACTTGCGAAGTCAATTAGGACACCTATTCGAGTCCAACATGTTTGATCGCAATTTCGCGCGCAGCAGTCGCGTTGTATTAGGACGATCCCTTACACTGCAAAAACGCGTTTGCATTAAAGGCTAAAAACGCGTTTACATTTGATAAACCAAATATAATATATCTACCTACTCGTAGATAATTCCTAGGATCTATTTGAGAAACGTATATTAAATTGGAATCGGTGTTGTAACGTTCACACCCGACGACTACAAGGCTCAGTCAATTCAGTGCGTTTCTCAAATAGATCCTCTGATGCATTGCCTACATATAAAAATAATTTTCTGACAAAAATTTCATTTTTGGTAAAAGCTTTTATTGCCGACTGTACTTCCTGTATACCATCATCACCTACTCCTTGAGACGATTCTAACGAACCCAAACTCAACGGGGTTACGTCGGTTTAGTACTGAATTCCCATGGCCACCTTCTGTCTCCATCATCAGATCAGCTCGATGGTACCATAATATTGAATTGTCATCCAAACTGTACTTGTACCCAAAATTTCAGCTCAATCGGTCACCGGGAAGTGGGTCAAATTTAACTTGCAAGATTTGTCCCATAGGTACTAACATACTAACAGGGCAAGTTAAATACAAGCTTGTAATAAATTATCGAACGACGGCCACTTAATAAGGGCCCTAGTTAGTAAGTGATACTAGTGACTCCGACGAAGCCCTCGGTCTCAGGACCTATAATCCCAGTGAGGGCATTTATTTCTGTGATGAGCATAAATACTTTCTTCCTGAGTCTTGGATGTTCGGTATTTTTTTGTCTATTTAAGTATTTCATCTAAACTTATAAATCTCTGAATAAAAAAAACACCCAGTATCATTTCAAACATTATTTTGGTCATGAAGGGTCTCAGCTTTCCATGAACGGAAGAACATAAATCATTTTTTATAGATATTTTATTGTTCTGTCTTCCGTTTAGGATATGGTTTTTATCCGACTGCGACAGTTACTAAATATTGGTTACCTCATTGTCTCATTGAATATTTAATTTATTTTTCTTCAGGGAAATCGCCGCCATGGCTGTCAGCTGTCAGTGGAATAGAGGATCGTAGGATCGATTCCAGACTCAAGTATTTCGGTGAAAATAGAACGTATTTGTAAAACCTTATATAAACGAAGGTGTATATGCAGGGAAGGCCTTGATTCGAGGCGACCACTCCCCCTTGACAGAGACACGCTTATGCCTTACGCGCACGAGAAGCAGATATGCAACACTCTTCGGGAATGGCTTTTTTTGACAAATGTCGATACGTAACTTACTGAAGTTTTATTTATATTTCATTAGGTGAGATTTTTTAGATGAGATAAATTACTATCGTTTTAAATTGATTGTGTTGTAAAATAATGTATTGTATTGTTTGAGTAGGTAGTTTTTTTTTCTTTAGGCAATCATGAACAATCATATAATCAAGAATCATATATCAATCGGGCTAGCATGGCGAACCGTATCACATTCGCTGTCGTCCATACGAGGAAGCTCCAATAGTCCAATTGAATCAGATGATGATGCCTTTGTTATTTGTGTCGAAACTATATAATTAATTCCGTAATGAATGATGCAGTCAATTTAAGCATTTCTATTTCTCAGTTGCCTACTTTAAATTCACACACAATTATTAATAACAACGTGGAATGCGATGATAAATTGAAAAAAATAATAGAAAATCATCATCACAAGGAAAAGACATCAACGCATTTATAGGACGACCGCCTTAGCCTAGATGGTAGTGACCCTGGCTACGAAGCAAGAGGTCCTGGGTTCGAATCCCGGTAAGGGCAAAAAATTGTGTGATGAGCATGAATATTTGTTTCTGAGTCATGGATATTTTCTATACTGTATTTAAGTATTTACGTCTATTATGTATATCGTCGTCTAGTACCCATAACACAAGCCTTACTGAGCTTACTATGGGACTAGGTCGATTTGTGTAAGATTGTCCCCTTATATTTATTTATTTATAGGTAAATCCCAGACAGACACAATAAAATGCTACGACTCAAATTCACAATTAATAAGAACATCAAATTCAAATGTAAAATAAACACCCACCGTTTCGAAAACCACAATTAACAGATTCCAATGGTGTCCATCATACGCCGATTATCTCTTGATCACCATCTCATTCCACAAAAGTTTTCACCGATCACACGTTTCACTTTAAATTACAACAATCAAAGCATTGACAAGGGAACAAGTGTTAATATTAGTTGACTGTAGTTATACTAGTTGGACGCGATTGGAGCGGAACTGACGGCAGCGGAGCTCGCGTGCGCTCAACGCGGGCACCCGACGCGAATGGTAAAATAAAATAAAAACAGTTGAAGAAAGTGGTACGTCATAGCCATAGAGCCTGCGGTAAGTGCGGACTGTTTGGAGGCAGCCAGTGACACGCGTTGTAACTGTACCGCTAATATAATGGATGTCACAACGTAGATATAGTCTTTAAAGCCATGTAAGCTAACAAACTAGAGTTTATTACCGATTTAATTAAGCATTGGCTCGTTGTTATAAAGGTTGACAGAAGTTGTGAACATTATTTAAAAATCTAAACTTAATCTTATACTTATCTTATACTTACTATAAATAAACACATGTACGTTAACATATGTATAATCTGTAGGTATATTCGTTAAGTATTTATTTAATTATTTTACGAGAAATACGAATGAAATCCGTTACTTATGATTATGACTTACTTAGATATACTTACTTACTTAGAGCACTATATACTCCTGAATTTCATTTTCAAAACACTGTAATTTCTTTTGTCTTTTTGGCATTCATAATATCATGTATTTGTAAGTACCTAGGTTTTTGTCGGGTTCGTTGCTAACTCGTAACTTTTAAACGACTTCAAAAAGGATGTTAGAAGTATAAAATATTACAGACAAAGAAGCGTGACTATCATCATCATCATATCACCCGAAAGATCCACTGCTGGCCATAGGCCTCCCCCAATGAGTGCCAATGTCACCGATCCTGCGCCACCCGACTCCCGCGTCCTTTACAGGGTCATCAGTCCACCTTGGACCTGTGTGGCGGCCTATTATATACCCCATACTATATTCCGTTTCTACTACCTCCTACTATACTTATTTCGTTTTTGTTTACAGATTATCATTTATCAGTCTATTTCGACATTTCATTTCTAGGATATTACTAATTGTTTCGGTTAAAGTGGTAATTGATTACTTGATAAGGAAAGCACAAAACATATTTAGGAGTTCTAAAATGGTTTTCCAAGAACTGGCATAACGGATAACGCAACGTTCTATATACCTACTCTGAAAAAAAACGAAGTACTCGTAGATGGAGGCATATATTGCAAATAATTTTGTTTTGTTCTAAAGCCACAGACAGTAAAACCAAAATAATGGTGGTTATTTATTGATTTTAGTGCAGAAGATATATATATCTATATAGATATATATATATGAATTTTGATACCTGCTAAGTTAGCGGAAAAAGTGAAATAAGCATATTTGAGTCTTAGTTTAAACCGTGATTACCCAACAATACTTTGACTTTTTTGTGTAGGTAAGCGTGAGGTTATTTAAAGATGCAAAAATATTCATGTTACATTTAATAATTATAAAATGATCTAGATCTTTATGAGATGTAAACAAACCTTTATTGAAAATGAGTATAAGGTCCAAATTACTTCCATTACATTTAACTACTTACCTACAATTTTCCTCGCGGTGGTGAGGTGAAAAATTGTGTGTTTCGCTCGGCAGCAAAATTGTTTGGCGTCTCGTGCCTTGAAAGCCTCGCTATGCTCAGGATTGTACTTTTGAACCATTCGCTTCGCTCATGGTTCAATTTTACAATCCTTCGCTAGCTCGGCTTTCAATACTAAGCACTTGCGCCAAACAACAACTTTGCAGCCTTGCATAACAAATAACTATAGTTATTTAATTTTCACTTAGCACACATGTAGTCCGTTTTTTTAGGATTAGAAATACGGTAAACAAAGAAGCAGTCGTCGTCAACCTTTCCTGCTTGGGACAAATATTAGATGTTACCCGGAAATTCATCCTAGTTGCAAAGTTCACACACCAACTTGTAAATGTTGACCACCATATGTTTCTCATTTGTTGTTAATAGACTCAGTTTCTGTCTCTTTGCTTGTGGTGAACGCAAAACGTTCACGGGAGACTTGGACCTGCCTCTGGTTGGTCCATCGCAGCACACACAACGAAAAATAAAATCTTAATATTAATTAACAAATAGATACTCGCATAATAATCTCGTAATCTTCAACAATTTGTTGATTACCAAGAAAACAAGAAAAATAAATTGTCAATTTTGACACTGTTGACAGCGAACAACACGAACCGATCGTTTCAAACCTCTTCTTCTTTAGGTTTTTTATTATGCAGCCTTACCAGAACTGAATAACGAAATTCAAAATAACAGACTCAAAAAATAAATACTTAAAAAATAAATATATTGTTGTAACTATTATTTAGATATAAATAATGAAAACACTTCTATCATTTTAGGGTAGGCAACAATAACGTAAGTCTTGTCTTTTTTAATGGCTGTTCGAGATACTTTGAAAGTTGTGTGGCATAGAGTGTATTATATAAAAGACTTCTTGCTTTATCCTTCTTTCTAATGCTAAAAAAACGCACTATAGCACGTAGAACTGTAGATGGCTGTTGGGGCGGAAAGGTTCTCCAGTGGCGACCACGTACCGGAAGGCGCGGTGTGGGTAGGCCCCCCACAAAAAGTGGACTGATAAAAATAAATAAAATAAATAAATAAATAAATATGAGGGGACAATCTTACACGAATCGACCTAGTCCCATAGTAAGCTCAGTAAGGCTTGTGCTGATGACCTGGTACAGGTTGCTGGAGTCCGCTGGATGCGGGTGGCGCAGGACCGGTCACTTTGGCACTCTTTGGGGGAGGCCTATGGGCAGCAGTGGACGTCTTTCGGCTGATATGATGATGATGATTTTTAATTTTCATTCTCTAGCCTTTTAAAAAGGCGTACATTCCCTTTAAATGAAACTTAATTTCAATGTTCGTTTTTGCGTGCTGGGCGGCTAAAGGTTATAGCTTAGTTAGGAAAATAAAATAATTGAAAGCCACATTCGAACATATTTTATTAATAGCACAACAACTCTAAATCTATCATACAGCGTTTATCACATCATTACCAATTTGGCTATGCCTGTTCATCCCGTCTGCATCCTGCGGCATGCCGAGGATATTTCTCTAGATATGGTGCTTCCCTTTCTCCTCCGAAAATATCACCGAAAAATACAGTCCTCTATATAATACGTAACGCTCTAGAACAGCTCATACATCTTTGGCTCCCAGTAAATCTAATATTTACAATAAACATCTATGTAACATCGATTTAATCAATAATTCTCTAAAATACATCGAATTCAACAACATTAGCTCTATTAAATTAGGCATCTTTAAATTGTCTCGTATAATATACGCAGCTCATAGATATTATCCTACTCTATAATTTCCTCATATTGCCCTGCATCGGCTTGTCCTTTCGCCTCGACGTGTCGGTGCCGGCTCGCACCGAGCGGACTGCGCCTGCATTTATTGTATTACGTTACCTTAGTGCTGTGTCTAGGCACCTACTCTCGTGTGTAAACTTCAATTCAAATTCCTTTTCATTACTCGTGTATACACTTAGCTACTAGGTCATGTGGGAATTTCCAAATATACTTATCGTCAATTCCATCATGGTGAATCAAACAAATAGGTATCTAATTTTCAAAACTACTACCTAAACTACTTTTGTAAATAGTAGGTAATACAGGGTAAATTCAAATCTAAAAATTTAAAAGGGTTCAAAATACTGTCAATATCAAAATAAAGTTATCAAAATAATTGTATCAACTAATTACAATTTCCAATGTCCTTATTTTTATTAAACCTACCACAAATTTGAGTAAAATATCTAAACGTCCATTCTAATTTCTAGTCTTATTATCTAACATATAATGTCTTATTTATCGCTATACAACGTTGGGGATGTGTAAGGTACAGTCATTTCATTACAAGGTTTCTTGGGAACGGGTTTTCAATCATTACGTACTTATGTAATGTAGAGCTAAATGTGACTATATAATACCTAATCAACTATTGCTGATAGGTACCTAAGTACATACCTGGGTCAACCTATTCTGACACAAATCAGATAATTTGTATACTCTTAATGCCTACTGAGCACTTATTTCGAAATCGGTACACACACAGGCTGATTTCCGCGACCGAATTCATTCGCCAAATTCCGCTAGACCGGACTATCCCAGACAGGTAGATCAATTTTCAATAGAGTAGGTATATACTTGCGGTGGGAATCAGCCCATAAGAATTCGGCGACCGAATTCTGTTGCGGTATTTTGCCTCTATACGGGGTCATTAGTCGCATCACACACGGCAGTGAGAGTGGCACTGCGGCGTGCGGAGCGACGGTCCGCAACGTTATATGCCAGTTCCTCAGTTTGTATACAAAATCCGTACGGTATCGCACACTGCACCGCACCACCGGCACCGTCCATCGAAATTTGCGTCCAGCGAGATGCGGCGGCCGTTTGTGATTGTGATGCGCCTTAATTACGGAAATTTTAAATGTCTTATATGAACTTAATATAGTATCTATAGGCATTCAAATAGCAAGAAATCATTTTAGAAATTTACTTAATACAATAATTAAATATCTCATTATGATAAAGTATATCATACCTATGTAAACAGTACAATTGATTACAGCGCGAGTAAGAAAAAAATACAAAAAATAGACGGATCAATATGAATACTCATACTGGACGTCATTCTAGGACTATAGGACAAGTGATTTATTGTGAACAGTAAGTACTATGTATGTTGTAAGATCATCCGTAACATACGCCGCCAGCTTCAGTTACTTCTAACTATTAAATATTTTAAACATTCTACCGTTAAACAAATAGTGAGCCGTGTACAATATTTTTTATAGTTGTGTAACAGGAATCTGTTATACTTTGTTAAGGTAACTAGAAAATATCCTCTCAGTTCACCAACTCATTTTAGTCGCAAACCGGCACACTACATTTGTAGTTGGTCGCTAAACGACTCAATCAACCCTATATTATTTAGTTTTTTTGTTGTAACTAAGAAAATATATTATTATACATTTTATTGTGCTCCACAGTGCTAACATTGTACTATATACATAGGCCAAACCGAAATGATCGGGAATAGATTAATCAGGACTGAGATATGCGAAAATCTTATTTTGTGACGTTAAAACTGAACTTTGGAATTCATAAATGGCATTAAAAATATGTAATTATGGAAAATAGTATAATTTTTAATAAAATTCTGTTTAACTTTATGAAGTCTTCAATGATCGTGTCGAGATTACTACTTGCACGTAAAAATCACTGAATCATATTTTTTTTAATTATCTCAAGGGTTGTTTCGAACTATTGCCTGGTTAGACTTGTTTATTTTTGATGAGGTTTACTTCAATGTTATCTAATCCAATCTAGACCAACGACAATATTGAATAATTTTAATCTAATATATATATTCCATATACCCAGTAGTAATCATTTAGCCGGTAGAGGGACTCTAATAAAAATTAGGGCTTTAAAGCCCAATATCACGCAAACGCATCCCTGAATTGTCCTTAGTATATTATTTTTAAACAAGCTATCCAAGTATATTCCACACCACACTATAGGTTTCCTAGTAAAAACAAACATCTCTACTGTATGTGTAGGGAGGTACCTTACTTATTTATTTTTTAATTTAATTCTACCGTTATCAAGGGGCGGACACTCCGCGCTTTAGGTACGTTCATCGCTACAAGTACATGTCGGTGCCCCAACGTTGTGGAACCGGCATGTACCTACTTGTCGACGTCCGACGACGTACTGTACGACGTCAGAGGGCCATAAATCTTAATGTTTTGGCTGAGAAAAAGCGCTTTTTGTAAAGATCAAAGGAGTGTCCCTTCTGTATTTGTACTATTATCTATTCTGTGCCATTATGTCGGTGGTATTGATTTATATAGTCATTCCGAATTACAGCTTCTATTTTGTTGACTACGAAACCTTAAAAACGGTGTTTGGTAGCTCACCTTTCGAGTTCTTCCTATTTTATATAGACTTTATAGAAGAAATGCGACTTGTGTTGATTTCTGCAAAAGTTCTGGTGAGAGACGTCATAAGCCATTAAAAATATATGTTTTGTTACAAATTCAGAAGAAGTACCTATAACCCTGAAATATCACGTTGCCCGGGACTGACCGAGGTTGGAACTTTGTAGATAAGGCAGAAACTTGGCAGAAACGCACTGAAATTTGCAATCATTTCAATGTAAACCTCAGCTTTGAAACATTGACTTGATAAAATGTTTTATGCTAATGCACACATTACTGATCAAGAAAATGTATAGATACTTAAAACAGCAATGAACCATAAGTAAATTACATCTTCGGTTTTTTCTATTCCCGATCATTTCGGTGTGGCTAATGTAATACCTACACTTAATGTTATTAAGTCAAATATAAATATTTAACATGACAATTTTCCTTTTACATACATTCATTTTTGTAAAAAAATTGTGTTACAAATGTGATGTGCGGATGGAGAAAGCAGTAGCTAAGCTGTTTATTTTAAACATAAATAAACCTCATCTCATAATAAAATATCAATTCAATTAATTATATATCTCCTTGCAAAAAATAGCAACAAGTAGACAAAGTCTAATACATTGTACTGGAATAAAAAAACTCGTTAAGTATTATTCAAATTAATCAGGACAAAAAAACGTTGTTAATACAAGTGCCTAAGTACTTTTACTGATTATTTCTTACGACGCTAAGACGCTATCCGAATATCATCATTCATTTATCGATTAAATTCATACTATACTTGCCTGGATAAAAACTATTCCATGTCCTTCCCCGAGACTCAAACTATCTCTATACCGAATTTCATCTAAATCGGTTCAGCGGTTTAAGCGTAACAGAGTGACAGACACACATTCGTATTTATTAATATTAATATGGATTCCTCATACCTATAACAAGTTTGCGCTTTTATCTCATTCCCTGCAACGCATTTTTTATGCATAATGTATATTACCTACTCCAATTTATGAATAAATGTACAACATTCATGTTTTATTAACATTTAAAAATATCGATTAAGGAAGTAAAATAAAATATATAGCAAGCTAAATCGCTTATCCAGTAATAGTACATTGTATGACAAGGGTCTAAAGTAAGCCATATCACCACGAGATGGATATTTTCCCGAACGAAGTGAGGGGAAATAGTTCGAGGGGTAATATGGCTTTTAGACCAGAGTTATACACTCTACTTTTCACTTCGACTGCGAGAAAATAGTAAAAACAAAGATTATCCATCCACAATCAACAATTCTACCATGGCGAAAAGATTGTTCAATTTGGCGCCATTCTTTTTAATAAACTGATTTGACACAGATACAAAATATTCACAAGACGAATAAACGCCTCTGACCGTCTAATAGCGGCGTAGTCTATCCCGCTCAATCTTCATAGCTTATGTCATGTACAGGTCGACACACGTAAAAAGAGCCCTGGCGGCCATATAAAATGTATGGCCACAAGGGTTCTTTTTACATGTGTCGACCTGTAATTACATCCACCAATCACAACTCTTTAAAATAACATTCGTTTGCTGTCTACTAACCAGAATACAGTTAGACATTAAAATCGACCAATCAGGAAACAGAACTCAATTCAAACATTAGAAGTTTTTCATTCCCTAATTTACAATAATTACAAAAATTAACGCCTCTAACCGACTATAGCTCCATCCAAACGTTCAAGAGTGGTTAACTGCATACATGACTCATGTCATGTATGCAGTTAACCACGCTTGAAAAACACCCAATGTTTGAATTGAATTCTGTTTCCTGATTGGTCGATTTTAATGTCTAGCTGTATTTTGGTTCGTAGATAGCAAATACTTATGTATTTTTAAAGAGTTGTGATTGGTGGATGTAGTATTGAACTGTTGTGAGTGGTCAAATTAAAATGTTTTATAAATCATAAATATGTATACATATTTTCCCTAGGGGCTAAATGTACTACTTTAGCCCCGCTTGCCAAGTCTAATATGATGCACTTTTTGAGCATGAGAAGTGAAAATATTTTTTCACACCACATGCTCGACAATGCCGAATTATAGGTCATGTAAACCCTACCGAAAGCAAGACATTAAATCCCTTGGTATTAGCCGGGTTATAATGTTGTACTGAATTTCATTATAACCCGCTGGTTAATAATATGATTTCACTTTTCATAATTCTTATTACTATATGCATAAAGTTTAATTTTGCTAAACACAATTTGTCCTAGGCCATGGCCTACTTGATTTGACAAAATAAATGAAGTTTGCTTCCGTGTGAACCCCGGTCCGGAGGAGCGCGGTGTTCGAAATTCGAATTTCGAATCTAGGACCACGGCTTGTGCTTTCGAATTTGGAACGTCGCGCGCCTTCATTTGTTCACGCGTGACGAACAAATCGAGTTCTTGTAGGTGCCTACAGAAGATTTAATGTCAAAAATAATATTGAAAATGTCGAGTGATGAAAGTGTTTTGACTCCTGAGTTTATCAAATTAGACAACTCAACCTCAATAAACGTACCAAATAAAAACATTACCTTATCTTTCCATAATTGGACTAACGTGTCTAATGTTACTATGTAATTTAATTTGCTAAATAAACATTATTTATCTACTGAGCCTGTTTTTTTGTCTCGCATAAGGTGTGAAAAGTAGAGTATACACCTCGGGGATAAGACTGTTTTAGTCTTGGGCGGTTGAACCCCTCACTGCACTCAGGACTCAGTCTTAATTCCCTCGCTTCGCTCAGGAATTAACTTATAACTCCCTCGCTACGCTCAGGAGTTAAATTATGAGTCCTTCGTTACGTTCGGGATTCAATTCGCTCCCGTGACATAAAACAGTGCTTTATCCCCTTGGTGTATAATCTACTATTAATATTACTGGATTACTATTTATTACATTTCAACTTCATTTGATATCTGAAACTTCACTATTTAAGTCGATTATTTGTTACCTCCTTTGCTACCCTGTTACATTTAATTATTCTCTCGTTTTCAAGAAGAAAATATATTACTATAATTTTCGGACATTTGTATGTCTGACTTTTCTACAAATTATTATACAAACTATTATCCAAGTTACATGAGTTCAATACCATTTTTTTTTGTTTTTTTGCTTCACTTAATTCTCAAATGCATATTTAGGTATGTGTATATAAACATAGGTACTAGTATTATATTACGAGTATAATATAATATGTAATTTTCTTGTATAATGTATCAAATAAATGTATTAGTCATGTATATGTTGATAACTATAAAGTATTTATCAAAATACTTTATTACACATGTTCAAATTGAGATCGGGTTAATCAAAGTAGGTACCTATTCATTTTCGCAATCATTATAATAAATCATATTTATTATAAAAATTGACACGTTGTTTGAGATGAACCAAAACATCTCTAAAATGGTTTCGAAAATATTTCAATATCGTCTACGAAAAATATCTGTTATTTCATAGCACCACTAACCTACAAGGTAACACATATATATACCATAAATAGATTGATTGATAGGGCGTAAGAGGTTTATGTAGGCATCCTGCCTTCCACGTGTATATATAACTTAGAGACACGAGAACCGAGGTCAAGGCGTTCATATCTCATACCCGAGAAAAAAGCACTACCTTTAAAGCCAGGAACGGTTTAAGTATCTGATTTGCCTTAAGGTTTACTGGTATAGAATGCTTTATAGCATTAAGTTCACCTTTTTTTTCTTTTGTGAAAAATAAGATAAAATAATTAAAAAAAAAATCGGTTATCCGTCAGATCTTAAAGTATGTTAATAGCGTCTCGTTAATCGTATGGTATTCGATATCTACGTAGGCGGTTTGAGAAGTAATTTGTTTCGGCCTCTAATAGATTACGTTTGCGATAACTGTCTATTTATTCGCGGGAATTTTAGATTTGACAGATGTTGGAAAAAAGTAATCGAAGTAGATCGGCGAAATGGAGAAAATTGGAATTCGTGGTGTGATTCAATTCTTTCAATCTTTTTGGAAGGTAAAACAGCAAAATAAATTCATGAAAGGATTTCTCCTACGTTTGGCAAATCTTGTCCTTCATACGAAATAGTTCGACTTTGGGTAAATGAGTTTAAGCGTGGCAGGACAAGCATTGAAGATGCACCTCGACCTGGTGCTCCAAAATCAGCGGTTTTACCAGAAGTCATTGATAAAATCCATGATTTAGTTTTAGCCGACAGACGATTAAAAATACGGGAGTTAGCTGAAGTCTCAAACATCTCGACTAAGCGGGTGCATTTTATATTGCACAATGAATTGCACATGAAAAAGCTTTGTGCAAGATGGATGCCGCGGTTGCTCACTCCAGCCAGAACAAAAGCGTATTCGCATGCAAACATCTCCTGGAAACTTCCAGGTGTTTAATAAAAATCCAGCAGAGTTTCTCGACGTTTTGTGACCATGGGTGAAACCTGGATTCACCACTATATCCCTGAGACAAAACAGCAGTCGAGACAATGGATAAGTCATGGTGAGCCAGCTCCAAAGAAGGCGAAGTGCGTCCCATCAGCTGGAAAAGTCATGGCGTCGGTGTTTTGGGATGTGAAACGTATTATTTTAATTGACTTCCTTGAAAAGGGAAAAACTATCACTGGGGCATATTATGCCTCGCTTTTAGACCAGTTAAAGGTAGCGATAGCTGAAAAACGTCCAGGGTTGGCCAAGAAAAAGGTGATGTTTCACCATGACAATGCTCCGGTGCACACATGTCGGCTTGCTAAACAAAAATTGGCGGATTTACGGTATGAAATACGTCCACATCCTGCTTATTCGCCAGATTTAGCTCCTTCAGACTATCACCTATTCCCAAAGCTCAAAAATTTTCTGTCGGGGCGAAAATTTCAGTCTTATGAAGAGGTGATACTGATAGTAAACGCATATTTTGAAGACCTGGAAGAAACCCATTTCCGTGAAGGCATCGAGAAGTTGCAGAAGCGTTGGGATAAGTGCGTTGAACTTCGAGGGGATTACGTAGAAAAATAAAATATATACAACACCCATACAAGTTTTTTATCATATCAAACCAAGTTACTTATCAAACCACCCTCGTATATTGTTGCGCACTCAAAATCAATATTTTGTATGTATATTTCCGCCAACCTAGTTGGCGTAGGTACTTTAAATGACTAGTCTTTTTCAATTCCTTCAGTTATGAGCAAAATAAGTCGTCGACCCTAGTCATTATAATTAGGTACCTACAACACGAAGTATGTTCCGTCTATAAATTTACTAGTAGTAGGTATTTTAGTTTTTCAACTTTAGTATCTAGGTGTATTTCAAGGGATTCGATAGACTATTCCACTAATATAATAACTCACCCAGTACCTACAATAGGTAGTTAGACTAGTAGCATCATTTTTACAGTTGTTATAAATAACTATTTCTTTGCACGACATTAAATTCCTAATTAACTTATTTTCAACCGGAAACTAATCTGGTGCTCTGTAATTGACAATATGTGACCAGACTACGAATTCAAACTAGTTTTATGAACATCTATGTGTAACTGCTAGTTAATCGCAGATAATGATGACATTACTTATTTAATAGTGAAAAACTAAAATGACACATTTACATTTCAACTGTTTAAACACACTAATTTACACAGTAATTCCGTCAATTTACATAAAATACTTAATATAGTGATCACCAAACTTTGAGCGATAGGCAGTAAGATTTCGAAATATATTTCAATACTCGTTCAGTTATTGTTAGGCTCTTGGACCTTTGTTATCTTCACTGGGTTTGATGTCGCTTTGCGTGGATGATTTTGTAGCAAGCTTTGTCGTAGTAGTTGCTGCAACTTTAGCACTAGGAATAACCGTAACCGTATTACTGCCTTTAGCTGCTAATGGTTTTTTTGATGTTGAACTTGCATTATTGCTTACAGTAGACATTGCTATAACTGAAGTCGAATCGCCTTTTGTACTAATCTTGTCATGATGCACAGTGCCGACACCTGCAGATTTAACCGTTGGTACTGAAGATATTGTCTTGACTGTGGAAGGAGATGTTAGTTGTTTGGAACTTAAAGTTGCCTTTTTAGGTATATGCGAAGACGAACTCGGCGATATAGTTTTTGTACTAGATGGTGTTGTGGTGGTGGCTTTTGAAATCGATGACACTACTGTTGCTACGTTTTTCGATTTGAGTTTAGATACGTCTGCAGTCGTTATTACTGTTGAAGAAATACTAGATGATAATTTTGAATTTATCATTGACGTGGTAGTGGTCATTACTTTCGCAGAATTTTTGTTATTGGTTGTCGTAATTGTAGTAGTTGGCACTTTGTTAATTTGCGGCGCTACACTTGCAAGAGTCACGGCCGTGGGCAGAGAAGAAAAATTTGATACACTTGATACATTAGAAAGATTTTTTGAATCAAATGGTTTTGATTGTGAACTTGTTTTTATTCCTGTAGTTGTACATTGTATACTTGACTTCGTAAGACTTGATGTCGCTAGTGGTTGAATTTCACCAGATGTAGCAGTACTCAGTAATGATTTCGCCGAAGATTCAGCCTCAACATTATTGTTTTTTGGTGATTTTGCAGAATCAACTTCATTATTACTAAGTGCAGTTAAGTTCTTTGCAATGATCGCGCTGTTAGCATTATTTGATGCTGGGTCGATTGTGCGTTTTACAGTACTCATAGTTTTTGTGATATTTAGTACTTGTTCGTGGTCAGGTGATTTGACTTTGCTTATAGCAATCTCATTGTCTTGGCTGATATCAGACTTATGGTCTCTTGTATTTGTGACTACATTCGTAGTTGTAGTTGAGCCCAAGTTTAATCTAATATTATGTGCGCTATACGATGGTTGAGATGATACGACTCTACTGTCCACTTTTTTATCTTCATTTTTCTTTCTACCATCTGTTTTGAGTTCAGACTGAACGTTTTTGTTTACATCTGTATAAATCTTATCGATAGCAGAACAGGTGTGACTTAGTACAGAGGGTTCACTTGTTTTTATTCTCGTTGATTCCACTGATGTGATTTTACTAGAGTCTAACTTTTGTGCTGCTGTACTAAATAATGGCGTACTTACTTTGACTTTATTGTCGTTGTTTTTATTTCCAAAACGTTTCATTGATCCATTAGGAATAATTTCATTTGAAGTGACATGAGAATCATATTTCTCTTGTACGTTAAAATCTGTTTTACGTGATCCTGGAGATTTGGGTGCAGTCTCTTTATTTTTCTCAATATCCTTCACTTTATTTTCCGTTTTTACAACGCCACTTTCGATAGTGGACAAAATAGGAACCGGAGTAACTTGCACGGGCTCCATTTCATGCATTTTCCCGTCAGTGTGTATTTTAGCTGTAGTAAATATCAAAGGACTTGGAGCATATCCTGACGGTTTGCTTGTGTCTACTTCAACAAGTATTTGACTTTTAGTAACCACTGTATTTTTTAGCTTACCCACATTATTAAACGCATTCGTATTCATGTGATTATGAATAGCGGTTCTCGATGAAGACTGACTCATATCTTGTCCTAAATCTTTTGAGCCACTGCCTGTGAAAGCGTCCGTTATTCCTGTGATGTCTGTAATAGAAGGCTTTGCTATTTTATCGTCCCCTAATAACTTATCCTTATCGTTACCTTTTGATGATGCGAAATCAATCTTTGTCTTTGATAACAATAATTTGGCACTTTGTTTTTCTATTTCGCTATTTTCTTTACTTTTGTGCAGCAACGGTTCATTTGCCGTGTCATCGCTTTCGGTGCTAAAACTCTGCACTTTTCTTTTGAACGAATTTTTTGTTGATTTTAAAATACCTGCACCAGATTTCTTTATCTCTTTCTCTATGCCACTAGTAATCGATGTGTTATCCCCGCCATCTTGAGACAACTGAAATGGAAACAGAATCTTCATATACATAAATTGACTGTAAGTAATCGCAGATAAGTTACAAGAACAATATTCCTTTGCTATTCCGGAAAGGAACGCCTGGTTAAATCACTTTTACTACTACGATGTATACATACCAATTAGATATAACTTTGTACCGTGTCAGAAATTGTTATTGGAATTTTTGGCCTAATAACAGTAATAACGTATTGGATCATCAGGAAGTGAGGATGTCTTATCTGTTTTCCCAATAAAAATACAATAGCCATAAGTAATATATTTGTTTTATATTGCTACTGATAATTTCTACAGTATAGGGGGATACAGGTAGTTGTTATTTTTTCAACAGCAGTTAAAAATAAAATGGCATAATGGAAAGCTGAAAGTTTTATTGGGGAAGACATAAAGTCGTGGGGTGTAGGATGACATTTTGCCCGAAGAAAACTAAATTGGAATTTGAATAAATTGTTAACCAAGGGTTGAAAGCCATCGATTTTCGAACGAGATATTTTGGTGCTCAGGCGAAGTGAGAGCGCCAATAGTTCGAGGCTGACATGGGTGGCAGTCCCTGTCAGCCCCTCTACTTTTGTGCATGTACATATCGGTCGGCAGCGATAGCGCGCTTTCTATGTAGGTACACATAGTTATACCTTGCGCATGGCAAGCAGCGGGTGCGCATGCGGGGGTCAAGCGCCGCGCTCGCGCAGCACGGGCCGGCCGTGCAGCAGCAGCACGGGCGGCGACAACTCGGGCTCCGAGCGCCGCGCGGCGCACACGCCCACCTTGGCCGGCGGGCCCCACTCGTCGGTCGGCCGCGACAGCACACGCGCTTTCTATACAAATATGGGTTTCGCTTTATAAACAAGATTTGTGACAAAGCATTCAGTTTAGTTATGCTTGCCAATTATATACTTTCAAGCAAGATCCCGGCTGCTGTCTATGACAGTAGTAGTTCAGCTGAGTTAGAGGCCTTATTCGGGCGGCTTAAGAACTTCTAACAGTCGACTTGCCCACTCACTTGACAAAGGGGTGACAACTGTTACTCGCGTCCGCAGGTGCTACCTTTTTTTTACCACAACCCTGCACGTGTCCCCTGGGTGGTACTAAAGGGTGACAAACTTTAAAGGCCAAAATAATGTAGGCCATACGATTAAATAAAAATGCCTATATAAAGTGTATTAAATGTTTCACCTCCATGATGGTGAGGTCGTCAGGGCCGCTGCAGATCTGGTCGACGGCCATCAGCACGACCACGACCACCGGCAGCACGCCGAGCGTCCACCCGACCGCGTCCGCCCACATCGGGTACACGTAGTGCCCGTACGACGCCGGCTTGTACTCGATCCAGTTGAACACGAGGATGAACTACAGTGAACAAAACAAATCATTTTTAAATTAAAGGAACAATTTAATGCTCCGAGCCGGATTCGAACCGGCGATCACAGGTATTCATGGCCCATTGCTACTGACCAACTGAGCTATCGGAACAATCCGGTTCAGCCACCAAATCACCATCAATCATGTCTGTGGTCACCGGTCGGTGGTCCGGCTCGGAGCAATATTTTTTAAAAACTTGTTTTTTATCATAAGTAATTTCTGCTAGGGAGCAGCGTTACTGCTCAATACAAAATTAAAACAAATGATCATCAATAAGTTACATCGATAGTGTTACGTCGTCCAGATTGCAAAAAAACAGTGTCAACAGCATGACGGATATCTACGCAAACGGAACAGGCGGGCGTTGGATGTACATATATAGGTAGGTATAGTCGGAAAAAGACATTCCAGGTAAGTATTTATTTTCAGATAAAACATGTCGGAAGTTTGTAATATGTATGGATAGATTTATACGAACCACTAAGGCGGCAGGCGTGATAACTCTCCACATAGCGCTCCAGAAGATAACCCACAGTTTGGACTGTCGTCCGATCATACGTTGAATGTCGCGGCAGAACTTCTCCGCTCCATAAATCCAAGCAATTAGAATACACTCGCCGATAGCGATGATCAGCACCGACCAGTTGGCTGCGTATTTATCCATCAGTTGCAGCCAGTACATGCCACTCTGTGAAGAAAATCATTTATTTATTTAATCCTCTCGTCCTAGATAAAAGCTCGGTACTTACATTTAGCGTAGATAAGATAATAAAGTTAACATACGTTGGTAGTGAAGATAAGTCCGCCCAAATATCCGCCCACAGCGACAGTCAGCACAACCCACACTTTATTTTGTCTCAAATTGGGGAATCTGTCCAAGATGGCTGTTGTTACCGTCTCCATAAGCGCGAACTTCAAAGAAAATAAGTACATCAATAAATGATCGGTGGTAAAATTACTTTCACATTTAAATATGGGTATTATAAAATACCTGAGAATCTAGTCCAAGGGTCAACAACATGACAAAGAAGAGTATAGACCAAAGCGGCGAGACCGGCAGCCTAGTCACCACTTCAGGGTACACGATGAACGCTAACCCGGCTCCTTGGTCTACGACTTTGTCCACTTCCACATCTAATTCGTGCGCCAGAAACCCGATGACGGAGAAAATGACTAGTCCGGCAAAAAATGACGTTGCAATGTTGGATGCGGCGACAATTAACGAATCTCTGTAAAGGAAATAATAAGCAATTGCAATCGATATTACCGGGTAACCGGGTTCAATCCCTTTCCTGTCCCTGCGGATAGTGGAAGTCCACTTGGAAATGGATAATAAAAGTGTTAAAATTACTTGCCGCTTACGCGCATAGGTATGCTTTCTTTTTTAAGAAACTGGGCATGTAAAAAATATCACAACGTATAAAATATCTAACGAACGTAATTAATTGAATAACGGGAAAAATGTTAATTAACGTGGTTATACTCACATGTAGCAGTTGTTGGAGAATTTGTTGTATGAGGATAATGTGATTAGTCCGCCCCACGCCGGACTCAGGGCAAAAAATATTTGCACGGCAGCGTCACCCCAGACCTGAAAAATCGTTTTATAATTAAAAACATTATGAACATTCACCGCCTGGGGGCATAACATTTGTTACTTTTATTTCCTCTAATAATTAGTAGAATAATTACTAAACTTAGGAGTCTCAGTGCTAGACAAAGGGTGAAAACGCTTTTTCTTTCTAAGCGTAAGCGCACGTGAGAAAAATAATTATAACTAATTCGACGACTGTAGCCTAGATGGTAGTGACCCTGCCTACGAAGCCGGAGGTCCCGGTTCGTATCCCCGTAATGGCATTTATTTGTGTGATGAGCATGAGCATGGATATTTTTCCTGAGTCATGGATGTTTTCTATGTATTTAAATATCGATTTATCTATATAATTATGTATATCGTAGTCTAGTACACATCGTACAAGCTTTGCTTAGTTTGGGACTGGGTTGATTTGTGTAAGATTGTCCACAAATATTGATTTATTTATTTGATTAATACAAAATTACAAAAATGTTACTGTTCATTATTTGTGAAGTCCAAGTTCAAACAGTTAACTACCGAATTGGTTATAGTAAAATAATAAGCAGGAAGTGGGCACTTACTTGTGCGTTAGCAAGTTGACTAAAGTCCGGAGTGAGATAAAACAGTATTCCAGTCCCAGCACCGGGCAACGTCACTCCGCGGAAGAACAGAATCACCAGAACCACATAAGGAAACAGTGCAGTGAAATACACCACCTAAAACAGTTTAGATTTTGTGTAAAATATAGTTTATTTTGCATCAATATAGATTTGATTGCATTAACTACAATACATAAATTTTTTAAAACACCTCCGACGAAACAAGCACTGCTAAAAACCACCTCTATAGACAAGATTTCCGATTTAACCGGACTCAAATCGGTTCATTCGTTTGGTTTGACAGACACAGATACACGTTCAATTTTATAAAACCCGCGTCGGGGACAGCAGGACCGTACCTTTCCAGATGACTGCACTCCTTTGCACAAGCAAAGGAACACAATAAGCCAAGCAGCTAATAGGCACGCAGCCATGTCCAATCTTATGTGGCCAGTTTCTTCTATCCCAGACGAAAGCCCAAGCACTTTATTACTGCAAAGAAGATTACTTAATAAGTGATCTATTAGCTGTCAAAGTTGATGTTACCTCAATGCTGTTGCCCGTGGGGCTCGGAATGCTTTGACTTACGTAAAGTATTCCTCAGCCGGTGGTCGCCGTAGGGCCGAATCTGCTAATGCACTGATATTATGCGCAATGGAATACGTCTGGTTGAAACATTTTCGCAGGTAATAGGTTCCATTCTGTGCTTCACACAGGTCGGCTTCCTCATACGAGTAACAATCTGAAATAAGCAAGCAAAGTGAATACGTAGATATTAGGTACTTAAAATAGTTTTCTTTGTTGCAAATCAAATTCTCATTTTCTGTATGTTTCGGTTTCGGTCGCCAAGCATTGCCTTAATTATCAAACTTTAATTAAGAGGCCGCAGTAAGCTCGGCTGAATTTCACCTTCCCATACAAACGTAGTTACGCTCTCATTTTAAAACTACGTTTTGGATTGTGACGAAACTTTGCATATACAATGACATGAGGTATATCTATGTCTGTAATTAGTTTATATGGTTCCAATTTATAAAACAAACTAAATACAGCAAAAACTAGTTTTGTATGAATAACTTAAATTCGCTGTATTTTTTTTATTATGGTATCTGAAGCTACATAAACTAATTTCAGACATAGATATACCTCATTTCATTGAACATGCAAAGTTTCGTTACAATCCAACACGTAGTTTTAAAATGAGAGTGTAACTACGTTTGTATGGAGAATCGAGCTTACTGCGGAGTCTTAAGGATTGCCTTAAGACTCCGCAGTAAGCTCGATTCTAAAATAATTTTACTAAAATATAAAATTTATAAATATGCTAAATTTACTATAATATAAAAAGAGCAAAGCTAAAATAGTGCTAAAAGTATGTTGAACATGTGGCCTACTCTCGCTAAGGAGACCAGAACCGTAGTGTAATACCTGCCATGTATTTCTTCCCTTAACTCTAGGTGTCATATAAAAGCATTCCTTACGTTGAGTACTCCAATCTGCGTCGCAATTCTGCCACGGCAGTTGATCAAACATGCTGGCAAACGAGACAGCCATATAGTATATAGTCCAGGCGATGATGAGGTTGTAATACAGCATCACGATGCAGGAGACGATGACCATTCCGTAACCGAGCCCGCGGAATAGCGGGCAGAAGCGGTTGTAGACCGCCACCGGGCCTAGGGCGGCGTACTGCCCAAACGACAGCTCCATGAACATCAGCGGGAGCCCCGCTATTACGAGCATTACTGTGAACGGGATCAGAAATGCACCTGGAAATTAATAGTACATTGTTGTAAAGGCTAGAAAGTAGGCAATAGATGGACGAGTGGGTTCGAGGTCCGAGCCGCTATATAGGTAAGGACCTAGAAGGAGACGAGTCCGTCTATTGCACATTTGGCCGAGACATTACATAGTGCTTTTCACGCCTACTGCGAGGAAATCGCAAATAATTACTTTTTCTTTTTAGGGTTCCGTACCAAAAATGGTAAAAAAGGAACCCTTATGGTGCGACTCCGTTCGTCTGTCTGTCTGTCTGTCACAAAGTGAAATATCTCACGAACTACTTAAGCTATCAATTTGAAATTTGGAATGATTATAAATGAGAGTTATCCGCGTGCATGGAAAATGAAAAAAATAAATATACATTTAAATTTACTTGAAAAATTACGAATTTGAGGAGGAAGCAAAAAAAAAATATTCAACTACCTATTAGGTCAAGTGGGGTATCATTTGAAAGGGCTTGAGTTGCACTTTTCGAAGCAGTTTTTCTTTTTTTTCTCCATTGGTAAAATTTCAATTTATGAAGGAAAATTTAAAATAAAATACCTCCCCCCCCCCTTATCTCCAAAGTTACCCAAGCGAAAAATTTGAAATTATTACTTGTGAAGATAAACGTAAATATCACTGGAAAAGTATAACTTTTTCTGTATAGTTTTTGTTTTGTTTTGATTTTGAGGAGGGGGCAAAAAAAATATATTCAAGTATTAGGTCAAGTGGGGTATCATATGAAAGTGCTTGAGTTGCACTTTTAAAAACCCTTTTTTTACATTGGTAAAATTTTGAGCTATGAAGGAAAATGTAAAAAAAAATACCATCCTCCCCCCCCTATCTCCGAAGTTATCAAAGCGAAAAATTTGAAATAATTACTTGTGATTAAGATAAACATAGATATTACTGGAAAAGTATTTCTTTTTTCTGTATCTAGCATATTTTTTGTTGTATTTTCAATAATAATTTCCTAGTTGAGTTTGCAATTTAATCAACTTTTTAAGTATTTTTTCGCTTTGAAATTCCTATAAGACTATAATAGAAATACTTTCTTTCAAATAAAACAAAAATAATAGAGATCGGTTCACGTGATAAACAATAATCGCTAAAAGACCAACATACATACTAAGCCGATTGCCCTTGCACGTTAGTACCAAATGGGGCCGATAGATGGCGCTGACCCCATTCGCGCTGTTAAGATTTTTCTAGAATTATAATCAGCTCGGCGAACCTTGATCCCTATGACAGTTCATACTAGTGACGGGTCGTGTCGATATATCGCAACTTTTTATAGGCAATGGCGTGACTTGCATTCAGCCACATCGATAAACATGTTTTTAAAATATAATCTACATTACTATAATTATAATGCTTGTTATATTTACAAGTATCCGTGTATTTGTATATGGGGTTGCCAATATTCCGATGCAGAGGTAACATGGTCGGACTGTATAATTTTAATGTGAATTAAAATTTTAGTTATAGCAACACTATCTGATCTGTCACTACGCTAGTACTGTCAGTTCGCTACGCCAGTACGAGTGCTAACGCCTTGTATGCGCCACGTGTTTTGTTGTGTCATCGGAATCCTTTGTTTGTTACTATTGTTGTTTTCTGTTTTTGTTATTGTTGCTGTTTTGTTTTTGTTGGTGTTTCAAAATGCCGAAAAGACTGAGAAAAACTGTACTCAACAGTGAAACGCGGGAGTTTGTTGTACGCTTGCGTGACTATTTTGCTCGCGAACAACAAAATGGCGGACCTTTGTTGCCACTTGACAACGTACGCGACCGTGTTGCTGATGCTTTGGGAATTGGCAAAGCTACCGTTTCCCGAATTACAAAGGAGAAGTTCGGCGAATCGTCGATGGAGGAGAACAAACTATCAACTCCAAAGAAGAAAAAACATAATAGGGCACGACCCGTAACTAACCCCGATGATTTCGACATGGCAGCGATACGAAACCATATTTACGGCTATTATTTTCGAGGTGAACTGCCGACTTGCACAAAATTATTAGCGTCGCTGAAATCGGCTGATTTATTTAAAGGTGGATTCACTTCTCTCAGACAGGTTATAAAAAAATGTGGATTTCGTTATGGGAAGTGTGACAAAAGAAAAGTGATAATGGAGCGGAAAGACATTGGATTGATGAGGTGTGATTTTCTACGACAAATAAAAAACATCGAGAACTGGGACAAGGTGGTTTATCTGGACGAAACGTGGCTCAACGCCAATCACTCAGTCTCCAAAACATGGACAGACGACACAGAGAAATCCTGTACCAAAGCACCAGAAGGCAAGGGCCAGCGTTTGATTATCTGCCACGCTGGCACAGCCAAAGGTTTTGTACCTAACTGCTTGTGGGCCTTCAAATCCGTGAAAACAACTGATTATCACGAAGAGATGAATTTTGAGAATTTCAAGAAATGGTTCACAAAACTATTAGACAATTTAAACGAGCCCCACTACATTTTAATGGACAACGCCCCATACCACTCTGTGCAAATTAATAAAGCGCCTACCGCGAACAACAATAAAGGCGAAATAATAGAGTGGCTGCAAAACAATGGTGTGGCAGCTAATACTCAAATGCTGAAAAAGGAATTAGTTAGATTGTTGAACCTTCATAAACAGCAAACAAAGAAGAAATATTTCTTGGATGAGATGGCAAAATCAAAAGGGCACACCGTGATTCGGCTACCGCCCTACCACTGCCAATATAATGCAATCGAAATGATATGGGCGCAGATCAAAGGTGGGTTGATTTGTATTTATTTTAACATGTTTTTATTTAGGTCACTGGTGACTGTCTAGTCGGCTAGTACTATTTAAAGCTATTTTATTTCACTAGCAAATTGCATTTTTATTTTTATCCATGTGCTTATATCAATTACACACTTTTAACGTACAAAATTATGTACTTATAATGTACTTACCCCGATCTCGCTCTTTGACTTTGCATCATTTTTAATCTAAACCATTATTGTTTCAGGTTGTGCAGCCAGGCTTAACACCACTCCGCCATTCACAGCTAATAAAATGCTTACGTTGCTACAAGAGGCATGTAGTCAAGTGACTCCGGACAATTGGAGGAAAGTGGTTGAAAAGACGAAAAAACTATGCTTAGATGATTGGAATCGAGACGTGCGATACGACAATATAGTAGACCAGCCGTTTTTAATAAACATAGGAGAAAGCAGCTGCAGTTCGGATTCCGAGTCTGAGACGCAATCAGTGACATCATTGTCAGATTCAGATTAATTAATGTATATTAAAAAATCATTAATAAACCGCTTTTGTTTTATTTGAGTAGGTATATACAATAAATTTGTTAAATCTCCTTTATTTTATTATCGCAAACAACTTAAATGATTATAAATCTGACACTAAGAGCGTAGGTACTCTATTGATGTATTTTGTACACTCGTTTCCATTTTCGATATTTGTTTATCGATACTTTTCCGCACTAGTCGATATCTTCCAAACGGAGTAACTTTTGCAGGACGTCAACGTAAAGTCTGATTGAGATAATTTCTTGTAAGTGTTAATAATTATTATAATTCCAACGGGATATTATTGTAATTGCATATATCTGCCTAAAATTAATAAATATCATTTTTAGACACCGCCAATTCGATTATAATATAACGGTGACGCTACTACAAGATTGTGTCGTGGGAATAACTGTCAGTGTCATAGGGATCAAGGTTCGCCGAGCTGATTATAATGGGGTTGGCGTTGGGACGCGTATATATTTATTTTCAATAGCAGGTCAAAAAAAGATCGCGATTCAATTGTCTTGGTGTAAAAGTAACTCGTTGTTTGAAATTGAATTCTATTGTGTTGGGTTAAAATAAGTAATTTAACAAATATTGGGACATTTACTTTACCTTGAGTTAATTGTTAGTTTGTACCTAACCCTCGGTGCGCGAGTCAGACTCGCACTTGACCGGTTTTTATTTTTGTCTCATACCTATTTGGAGATCCCTCCACTGTGTACACATGAACGCAAGCAGGAGAGCAAATAACTATAATTTTAAGTCAAAATTAAGTACCTAATTAAAGATCTTAATATGAAAACACTTCAGCGCGGCCGCTCGCGTGTGGGGGGCACCGCGCCGGGCCGCCCCGCGCCGCGCGCTACCTCCCATACGCGCGGGGCGGGGGCGGGGGAGCTGGAGCTGGAGCTTTGAACACATAGTGGGCCTGTTTGTGGGATGTCCAACTAACCCCAACTTTGAAGCCTGTTTTCTGACCATCTTTTGCCACATTTTCGAGCAGTGGCGTGAAAAGTTAATTAATTAAGTCTACTTAATAATAGCATCAGAAATGAGTCTATCCGCAGCGAAACCAAGGTAACCGATATAGCCCTCCGAATCGCGAAACTTAAGTGGCAGTGGGCGGGGCACATAGCACGTTGGGGCAGAAAAGTTCTCGAGTGGCGACCACGTACCGGAAGGCGCGGCGCGGGTAGGCCCCCCACAAGGTGGACTGACGCCTTGATGGTAAAGGTTGCGGGAGTCTGCTGGATGCGGCTGGCGCGGCACCGGTCACTTTGTCACTCTTTGGCCTATGTCCAGCAGTGGACGTCTTTCGGCTGATATGATGATGATGATGATGATGAATTAATAATAGCAGAGCATCATAAATAAATATTAGAGGACAATCGACCACATACTCACGGTATACTGTCAGTCGTTGGAAATTACTGTCCGAACTTATAGGTATTATAGTAAGTCATCCTCCTAGCGTTATTCCCGGTAATGCCCCTGAAGGTTCCCGGGGTCCGCTTTGACAACTAATCCCAAGATTTGGCATAGGCACTAGTTTTACGAAAGCGACTGCCATCTGACCTTCCAACCCAGAGGGAAAACTAGACCTTATTGGGACTAGATCGGTTTCCTCACGATGTTTTCCTTCACCGAAAAGCTGACGGTAAATATTCCGTACATAAGTTCCGAAAAACTCATTGGTACGAGCCGGGATTCGAACCCACGACCGCCGCTTGACAGCCGCATGCCTGAACCACTAGGCTACCGTAGCACTATAGTAAGTATTGTTAAATATTCAAAATAGTAAGTATACTTATAGTAAGTATTGTAGGTATTATAGTAAGTATTGTTAAATATTCAAAATTGTGTTTCAATGTCGAGAGTCGCACAATCTCGACATAAGATTTTTACGGTCTCTAATTCTAATTGCCAATCTCGACTTAAGATTGCATTCCCTAGATACCGGCAAGCGGCTGAAAAATGGTTATAGGTACTACTTATATACACAGGATGTATAATCTTAATAAGGCAGTGAGGGACCATCAGAAACTATATGACATACTACCTACGAAAATTTGTTCTTTTAGGAATCACGAGGCCGATTAGAACCATAATAACTTCACTAAAAAGTCTAAAAAAATTCATACACGGTTAGGCCGGGAATCGAACCCGGTCAAATCAGACAAAAATCGGTGTCACTTTTGTGCTGAAATTAACAGAGCTTAGCATGGAACAATTATAGCTAATTGAGGGACCATGTATCTAAGATCCCAGAAAATTGCAGATGCACAAAGGTGATGCATAGTATAGTTAAAATTATATAAGCTGTCTGTTTATCACTTTAAAGCTTATTTTTTGAACAATAGCGCTGTTTCCTATTGTAGGTATAAGCCCACCGCAAATCCTCTGACGAGATAAAATTAAGCAACTAGCAATAAAACTCATACAAATAGCTACCATCTCCTCTAAGTCGCATGGTTGATATTGCTATAGCTTAACAAATTAAGAAAGTCATTTTTTTAATAACAATCTTTGTGGACGCACTAAAACGTCGGTGACTTAATTGACTGCGGCTG
Organism: Epinotia demarniana; assembly: GCA_945867215.1. Lineage (NCBI taxonomy): Eukaryota > Metazoa > Arthropoda > Insecta > Lepidoptera > Tortricidae > Epinotia > Epinotia demarniana. The sequence goes on from OX244262.1 coordinate 19,109,195, forward strand.
TCAATGTCCAAGTGTCAGTATCGAAAGTGCAGTTTCAACCTTGTGACTTAGAGAAGATGGTAGCTATTTCTATGAGTTTTATTGTTTATTTATCTGGTCGGAGGATTTTGGGGCTTATGCAATAGAAAACAGGGCCATTGTTCACAAGATAAGCTTTCAAGTGCTAAACGGACAGCTTACATAAATTTAAACTATACTTACCATTTTTTTATGGAGTCTTATACGCTCATTTTCCAAATTACTTTTTTATAAATGATTAAGGTACTGTTCACCAAAACTCACCGCCCCCGTTGTTGTAGCAGAGGTAAGGGAAGCGCCACACGTTGCCGAGCCCGACGCTGTAGCCCAGCAGAGAGAGCAGGAAGTCGAAGCGGCCCGTCCAGTTCCCTCGCTCCGGCTCAGCCTCCGCAGGAGCCTCCCCTCTCAAGTCTTCTTTGCACTATACACCAAAAAAAATTGAAGATTCAGCAGTGCGGTGATTATATATCTATCTATACGCATATATGTATAAGTGTGTAAAAAGTTGCCAGTGCGATGAAAGAGTTTCTGTTGTCGCGCAAGGTTGTCGATATCGACTAAACAAATTGACACGAAAAAATACAAAGTTAATTCGATAATAGATTGTCAACAAAGCGCTGAAAGTCATCCGTTTCAGACGAAATATTTTTGCGCTCTCAATTCGTTCGAGCTGTAAGAGGCTGAAATGGGTGGCTTTTTCTGGTTTAAATACCTACTCTTTTCACTTCTCATTTGCACTAACATGCTTGCAAAGTTCGCGTTTGCACTGGGTGTAAGCTAGCTGAGCCACGCATAACTGTAGGTACATACCACTGTAACGTAATATTTTGCGATCTGAAAGTCAGTGATTTTCATTATTTTCGGTAGCGTCACGTAGCGTGCACGCAAATCCGGAAATTTTGTTTTAATATTTTTTAAGTGTGGTTTCCATGATAGGTGTTTGTCTATACCGATTCCTATAACAGCGTAAATGTGTCGGCCACATCTAACATTATGAATTTGTGGTTACAGTGGGTGAAATGTCATTAATTTTGTCATAGTGTTTCCAGGTAGTGGTCGTGCATCCAATCTGTGACTTTATCGAGAACTAGCGGCCGCCCGCGACTTCGTCCTCGTAGATTTTTGATGATGACAAAGATATAAAATAGGTAAGTGAATTTTATTCTTAGTTAAAATGGTCTAGACATATTACATTTCAAACAGTGGCAGACACTGATATGCGATTATAAAGAATTTTTAAAGATTTTCCAATCAGATTACGCAGAATGCTTAATACTTATTCCGTCAGTTACTGCTGATGATTTAATCTAATTTTAATCTTTGGCAAAAATGACTCTGCAAGATATAGAGCGACGCATGGATTTGGAGCTAGAAAATGGGGATCATAGTTATTATGAGTGAGATTTAAAAAAAAGTTAAATATCGTAAGGCTGTTAAAACAATCTTAAACTCAGCACTGGAAATCGAGAAATTGAGACACATTAATGAAGAGTACATCTCTTTAAAAAATCCAGTGTTCCCTGTACAAAACCTTCAACCTTTTTTAGCCCCCATTGGGATAGAATTTTCTTAAACGCTGAAATTACTTTTTTTGTATTTTAATAAGTTAACTTTTTACAAAGTTTCAAGTCTTTAGTTCAAAAAATAATGTTTCCCCCACACAAACATTGCACCCCTATTTAACCTCCTTAGGGGTGGAATTTTCTTAAACGCTGAAATTATTTTTTTTGTTTCTTAATAAGTAATTTTTCTACAAAGTTTCAAGTCTCTAGTTAAAAAAATAATTATTCCCCCATACAAACTTTGCACCCCTATTTAACCTTCTTAAGGGCAGAATTTTCTTAAACGCAGAAATTGTTTTTTTTTATATTTTAATTAGTAATCTTTCTACAAAGTTTCAAGTCTCTAGCTCAAAAAAAAATATTCTCACATACAAACTTTGCACCCCTATTTGACCCCCATAGGGGAGGTATTTTCAAAAATCCCTTCTTGTCCCTAGCCCAAGTTACAAAAATAACCTAAAGTTACAAAACTCTAGTTTAAAAAATAATGTTTCCCAAATACAAATATTGCAACCCTATTTAACCCCCTTAGGGGTGGAATTTTCTTAAACGCAGAAACCCATTTTTTTGTATTCTAATGAGTAATCTTTCTATTAAGTTTCAAGTTCATAGTTCAAAAATTAATGTTTCCCCCATACAAACATTGCACCCCTATTTAACCTCCTTAGGGGTGGAATTTTCTAAAACGCTGAAATTAATTTTTTTGTGTCTTAATAAGTAATCTTTCTACAAAGTTTCAAGTCTCTAGTTAAAAAAACAATTATTCCCCCATACAAACTTTGCACCCCCATTTAACCCTCTTAGGGGTGGAATTTCCAAAAATCCCGTCTTATCCCTTGCACACGTCATAAAAGTAAGCTCTGGACCAAATTTGAAGTCTCTAGTTCCAGTAGTTTCGGCTGTGCGTTGATGGTAGATCAGGACTTCTTCTTTTATATATTTAGATGGTATTTATTTAATTATTTAGATTGAAGGTTCTTGAATAATTTTAGAGAGATCATTGATGTATATGAGAAAAAGAAGACAGTCGATTACACTTCCCTCTGGTATAGAGGATGTGGTGGTTGTTATATCGGACTGAACATTTTTAATTCTATTGTTTAGGTTAGGTTAGGTTAGTTCTAATCCTCGTATTCCGATGCCGTATATTTTATGTAATAGGATTGAGGATTCCCCCCCATACATGAGAGGAGGTCTGTGCCCAGCAGTGGGACGTATATAGGCTGATGGTGTGTGATGTGATATTGAGGATTCCTTGATTGTATTTGCCAACTGCTAAGGTAGTCGATTTCCGGAAACCGTTTTGGGATTCATCGAATATTTTATATTTTTCGCAGAAAGTATAAATTCAATTGCACATTGCTTTTTCAATTTTTTTTGCAGCTGTCGGTAACAGGCAATGGGGCGGTAATAAATTTTTTTTATTTTTAATTATGTTTATGGATCAGCTTCACTGTAGCGATTTTAATAAGTCGGGAAAAGTGCCTGTGGATTGGTTTCTTAGACTACAGAGAGGTGGGGTAAGTTCGTCAACAATTTAAATGCCCTGGCCAATACCAACAAAGTCATACTTAGATGGGTACCAGGACATTCCGACATAGTAGGAAATGAAAAAGCTGATGAACTTGCAAGGAAGGGCGCAGACACAACCCTGGTCGGCCCAGAACCGTTCTGTGGTATCACAAAACGGAATGCATATTCTCTTCTAAACAATACTGAAAAATCAGAGGCAATAAAGCTGTGGAAGTTCACCAAAGGACAAAAACAGGCTAAAGCCTTAATCAAAGGGTTTGATGATAAACTGTCTAAAGAGCTATTACAACTCAAAAGGCACAAAACCTGCGCAGTGACGAGAATCCTGACAGGTCACTGCAAACTAAACAAACACCTGTTTCAGATGGGTATGAAACAGGATGCAACTTGCAGGTTCTGTCAGGAGACAGAGGAAACAGCAACGCACATTCTCTGCTCCTGCGGAACACTCATGCAAAAAAGAAGTATCTATCTAGGGCGACACGTCGTGCACCCAGAAGAGGTACAACATATCACCGCCCAAAGAATCTGGAATTTCCTAGAGGCAACGGGTCTTAACGGTGAAATCTAATAACAAAAGGGCTGCCACAATAGATCACCTGCTGGTCGAAGCGGCAAACAAAGGCCCAAAAACCAACAATAAAGTTCGTCTACACATTGTCTTATTACAGTTATTACAGATGGCAAAGTTTCAAAGAGGAATCAGATTTGAGGTCTTTTAATAAACGTAAAATATTATTATTATTGTTATTATTATTTTACAGTCTAAGAGCGAAGTTACAACTCTCTTACTCTAAAAAATTCTTGCTCTCCATAAAAAAATTTAACCCTTTAGGGCATGAATTTCAAAAAAAGCTGTGATTATTTTTATTGTCTTTTAACAAACACGCTAATACCGAAGTTACAAATCTCTTTAAATTTTTCTTGCTCTCCATTTAAACTTTGCACCCTTTTTTCACAAAGCATAAAAATGGAGTCTCGCGGGGAGTGTCATGAGGTCATGACAGATCCAAAAAAAAAATTATAGTACATTGTGATACAAGTGAGGTATGTTGATAATTACATCAGAGGCGAAATTGTTCACGCGAACGGCAGGTGAGCGTGATAAGGAAGCCGAGGATGTAATTATCAAAGCTCACGCATATCATACGACGTTTTTCAACAGATTTTGCGAGGAAAAAATCATTTTCATAAGATGAAAATGTTATAGGCCTGCCAAATTATTTACTTTACACTAAGCAAATCATTAAAATGACAACAGGTTTTTACTCACAATTGCACATCGCCAAGAATTTCCAGTGGCGTCCATTCTATTTATCACTTTTCTAATCACCACGAGTCAACATTTTTGATAAGAACCAAGCACACATAAACAAATTTTACAAATATTTGTGAAATAAATAACCTATAATGGCGCCCAACAGTTTTTTTTTCGTGAAGTTTGCGCAATTGCGCATCCATACAGAAATCTCTAAACAGCCAATACAAAATAAAATTATATTTTCGTTTTAAAATGTTATCTGTATTTAATTCATGTAAAATGTTATGAAAAGTGAATAGTTTTACTAAATTAAACGTTTCCATATCATATACAAAAAGAAATAGTCAATTAATTAACAAAAAGGATTTAATTTGTTTAGTCGAGTAAGAATCCATTTGCCAAAAATTTAAAAAAAAGCTGTAAATTCTGTACAACCCGGTTAATTTAAGAATGCACCGTGTTCATGCATATATCTTGCTGCAAGGTGCCAACGTGACTTAATCGGGATATAACCATAACACACAAGTGTTCTAATGTTATAAAACACGCGTGTTTAATATCCAGGATTATGAGTTTAATGAGCCTAAAAGCGACACAATAAGAGGTACGTTACGAGCAATTGTGTTGAAAAATCTATTACCTACCTATACATAATCGTTTAATTTGACCTGTCAAGAAAATATTTTCATAAAAATAATATTATACCAATACAAAAATACTTACTAAAATTACTTACAAATGGAATTTATACCATCTTTTTCTAAGCTTGAAGTGGTTGAGCGTTTATTACATGTGCTTACTGCACTGTGGGGATTTTTATGATCAGTGTTCTCTTGCGAGGCTATTTTGTGAATGTTCATTAATCGATTGTGCGCGTACAGGAAAACTTGCATTGTGGCCAGGTGAAGACGTAAAATTTTGTACTCAACACGGGCGGTAATTCGTAAAGCCCCAGAGCGCATATTTATGGCCCTCACTTTCGGTTCGGGCCACAAACACCTGCGATCTGGGGCATTCACGAATTCACCGCTCTAGTTACGTAATGTACCTACTATTATATCTACGCACATATCATTAGTGCTCCAAAATGCGTTCAGAAACCGTAGGAAATGACCAGCATTACTACAACCGATTTTACTATGAGAACTTTCTTGTCTGTGGTAGTAGGTAAAATCTGTACTGTAATGTCATTACAGTACAGATTTTTGATAAATTTGTATCGTTATGAATTTAAATTTGGAACAGCTGTCAAAACTCAAGTGGGTCTCTATTCTAGTATCCATAGATATTAAAACAGTTATCGATACGAAACGTCAATTCAGTACGTTTTTTAATACAAACCGTACGACATTTGATCTAGAGTGATATGAGGATAGCGACTTCATTCGTTTGTCTATGATTTCAAAAAAAACCATTCGTCATGACGGATGATCGAATTGCCGCCATTGCTGTTGTCATTTTACTGTTGGTTTTTTGGCTGTTACTACTACGATATGTGTAGATAAAGTAGTGTATGCAACTGTGCATAATTAGGCCTTAAAACACTCGTGTGATCCTATTACCACACTCGTATTTTAAGGCCTCTAATCAGTCGCATAAACTACTATTCTATGATTTTTATTTTTTGCACATTGTGCAAGGTTATCAACAGAGGGGTAACTCAAAGGCTACTCGAGTCATGTATTCTCTAAGGCTACGAACTGTCGCGCAACGCTACGAGGGTAGCGTGGCGGTGAGTGATTTATAAATATAACCCTTTAACGGGTATCTGGGTTTTCGTAGAATCGAACCCTATCACATAGATATAAGGTTCATTCATGGGGAGAATATAGTACCATCTGACTTGTAAAGGGTTAAGTTCTTCAATGTTTAACTTCGTAGATTTTCATTGGAGTGCTCACGGCTTGCGGGGTACCAGCCCGAGTATCAGCCTGGTTATTGTCTGTGCCAGCAGTCCTGAAGCCGAGTTGGTGGTTTTCAGCCTAGCTTATGGACTAAACTTTAGTCCATAAGCTAGGCTGAAAACCACTTTATTTTGCACTAACACTTTAGCATGCTTTAGTGACTAAAACAACAACAGATGCTTTAGTCACTAAAGCATTCGTTGCATCCTAAAAAGGTCTAGTTTCCTAATCGCTAATCGCCACCGCAGGCCACACACCATCGACCAGCAGGTCTATCATGAGACGGCCGCGACATACTCTCGATTTTTCTCGCACTATACCTCTTGTTCAAGATGTTCTAATACTTCTAATAAGAGAGAGACGGATAGTGCGAGAAAAATCGAGAGAACTCGCGCGCGGTCTCGTGATAGCCGTGCTGGGACAAAATAAGAGAGAAGGGTTGGACCGATTTTTCATCCAGTTTCACCCGGCTTAATCCAGTCCCTGAACTTATAAAGGTGTGCTTAATTAATGGCAGCTCACTTATACCGGCAAGGGGTCTATATCGGGTGGCATTAAATTGTTGGTCCTACTATTTTGTCGCATTCCAACTTTATGCCGAATAGGGTATGGCATAAACATTGTTGTGCATATTTTTTATTTGCCGAAATTGTTGTTCCTAATATCGATTGTCCTAAATATTTATTGTCTGAATGTTTATTGTGTCCAAGTTTTTTTTTAGAATGATTGATGTGCATAACTTTAATGTTACTAATATTTAATGTTCTAAAAATGTTGTGCATACATTTTGTTACGCATATATATCGATTGTCCTAAATATTTATTGTCCGAATATTTATTGTGTCGAAGTTTTTGATGTAACATGATTAAATTACGGGTGGCCGTCTAGTTGAATAACAACTATTGTCATAATATCGACTGTCATACAACATTACGCATAAAGTTGATGCTCATATAATTTTTTTGGCATACTATGGCATAATTGTTCCCTATGTATATATATATGTATTATATGGCATAATTATGTGGAGTCATAATTGGTTTAACCATAATGTAGAATGTCATACATTTATTTAGTCATAATATTGATAATTATAACAATTTTTCGTAATAATTGTAAATGTCATACATTTATCAAGCCATAATATTGATGATAATTAAATTTGAGATTTGTTCAAAAAACAGTACAAAGGGTGCGTCAAATGAACTTTTCTCTGAGATCAACCAACGCCAAGATAGTGGTGTACAAAGTTCAAGTTTTCGCGTAGGCAGGGGAGAACAGAGACTTAGTGGCAAAATCGACTTGGATTGCGGAAAGGTTAGAAGAAGAAAGCGGGAGCTTTGCTTCCGCTTTCGTCTTCGAAGTTATTTTTTTATAAAAGAGCGGAAAAACTTGTTACTTAATTGTAAACTTTTATACTGACCGCCCTTTGCTTGTACCTTGCTTTGTTTGTAACTTACTTGCTTCTGGTTCGAGATCTTCATTTACTACCAAGAAAAACATAGGCTTATGCTTTTTGTAGTTTATGCGTTTATACAGTATGGTTAAATTTTTTTATGAGCAACCACTTTATGCCCACTATAAAGTATGCATAAATCATTTTATGCGCATCAAATTTATGCGGTTTACACAATATCACCGTATAGACGAATAATACAGTAGGTAATCTGAGGCCGTTTAGGAGCGTTCGTTGCCTACTTTCGCTCGATGCGTAGGGCTGTGTCACGTTTGTGGCATGGCATACCTATTATACTAATTTTGCTTTTAAGTAAGCAAATTATTTCTGTTACACTCACTACACTGTTCTGTTCTGTTAGACAATATTGTATACACAAAGTAATAATATTATAGATAGTTAGGTATGTGTTTTTTAGTTTCCCACTTCATCGAATATTTCAATACCACTAATACTATACTATATATATATATTTATATATATATATATATATATATATATATATATATATATATATATATATATATATATCTATATATATATAGTATATATATGTATATATCTCCGTGTGGTGTCGGGTTAGAATTTCACCACCCCCTTTCTTCCCGTGGGTGTCGTAAAAGTCGGCTAAAGGAGCAGGGTTAAAGTGTGTTGTGGGCGATGGGCTAGCAACCTGTCACTGCAATATCACATTTTGTCGATCTTTTATACCCACATTGATGCTAAAGTGGCGCTGGAACATAAGCTTCATGTGCTCTGCCTACCCCTTTCAGGGATAAAGGCGTGAATGTATGTATGTGTGTATGTATGTAATACTATACCTAAAATATTTCCTTGTAAGTACTTATAATAGTTGCTAAACTGCACTAGGTTGGTAAGTGCTTAGTTACAAGCCTATTCGGCTCCTTTTGATATCGTGGCACTGGCGGCTCGCTGTCTTCATACTAACGAGGCGGCTTCCTTTGACTTGCGGCACCTGCCGCGCGGCGGCATTCGGTAAAATCAATATATCTAACCAATTGTTTTTACATTTCATTGTGATTAAAATGAATACACTAAGAAAAGTTACTTACTTCTCGGGATCCCTTGGTATTTGGAAAAAAGATAGCTCGGGAGTTACCCCAGTGTTATTAAGGCACCCATATACACAACAGTACACACGTTTCCGAAAGGACGACATGGTAGCGAGTGAGAGCGAGCGAACACGGCAAACGGCAATGGCGCGGCCCCGATTGAAGCATTCTCCATCATTCCTGAAGGCTATGTGTGCGTGCGTACCGAACACGCGCGCATGTGTGCAGCCGTGCGATGTACCTTTGTTCGATGTTTATTTACTGTCTTCTATACTGTGACAATATGTTCTTAAACATTATGACTATTTGCAGTTATGCGTAATGATGAGTATGACGAATCCACGTATGCCGATCAAAAATATGACTTTAAACTTTATGCAACCCGACCCCTACCCTTAAATTACTAACCTTTTACTTAAATTACTTATGACCCGAGCTCATGTTGACGGTGCCCCGCTTTGCGAGCCCCTATTTCTGCTTTGAAGGACAAAGGGTAACTAACGAACCTATCTAATTAATCTAAATGCAGGTTGGCTGTACAGAGAATTGCGTATTACTTGAATAACTTATGATCCGCCCGGGGTTCTGCCTGTTCTCCGAATTTGTTATGTCCGAATTTCACTTGCCAACCAACTTTTCGCCGCTACTTACACTTTCACAACTAACTAATGACAAATTTTTGTTTGACAACGTATCATTTGGCACAATTATTGTAAAGTCGATTATTATAATGACTTTAAATGTATGGCATACCTATCATTTGGCAAATCTTTCAGTTGGACAAATAACTAATAAATTAACCAAATAACGTTTCGTCAGTGCAACAGTTCCCTTTTCTTACATTAGCCAACTTTTTACATCAAAGAACAAGATACATAACATAGTCAGACTTTTATTTAACGTGTATATAAGTTACAATGATGGAAGGAGGGACGTAGCCACCCATAACGGGGGTTCGGGGGCAAAGCCCCCGCATTAAAAAAAGCCGATAATCGTAACAGTGGTATTATTTGTAGGTTAGGTTAGGGTTAGTTTGTGCCCCTTAGAGCAGAAATAGGCACCCCGCGTAGAGGCGTGACGTCGACACGCTGGCGGTTACATTTAGGTTAGGTTATAATATAAGAAGGGTGTTTGTTAAAAAAAAGTCATATATACATTAACACATTCTACCAAGCAACAGTCCAGAAGTAATGATGTAAACACTTATCTACAATGATGCGATTAATTCAGGTACCTACATTGTCATAAAAAAGTGGGCGGTTACGCTTACCCACTTTATAAATATGTTACATAGTTACTAAATGAAACCTTACTAAATAAAACATTTGGTTAGCGTTATACTACGAAATGTATATTTGGCGAAATGAAATTATGCGAAAAGTTGGTTGCGAATGCGAAGTGATAATCGGCTGTACAATTTTCGGCGACAAATCAGAGAACCGATCCGCCCTCATGGCGGCTCCGTCGTCATTCGTCCCGCTTCGTGGGGCCCCTATTTCTGATCTGAGGGACAAAAGGCATCTAACGAACCTATCTTATTTATCTAAATGAAGGTTGTCTCTGCTGAGAAGACCTACATCTGGTCGGTTCTGCTCAGTCAGAGTTTCAAAATAGTATAAAATTTTGGAAAAAAATAGGATAGGTGGTGTAATTTTAGCTAATTAGCTAATAGGCAAAATAATTACTACGACAATGAAAATTAGGACTACTACTTTTTAACCGACTTCAAAAAAAAGGAGGAGGTTCTCAATTCGGTTGTATTTTTTTTTTTTTTTTTTTCAATGTTTGTTACCTCAGAACTCCGTCATTGATGAACCGATTCGGAAATATTTTTTTTTGTTCGTATGTATATACTTCCAGGTGGGTCCCATTTTTTTCAAAATTCAGTTAGATGATGGGATCCATGAGGAATTGAGGGGACTCCTCAATTTTATAAGGCACGCATGTAGTGATTTTGGTATTTTCTGTTATAACTCGTGTATTTACATCCGGAATCATAAATTAGGTGGCGAGGAATTGATGATGAAGACCACAGATGACTTATCGAATTCCTCAATTATGTACTTAAAAGTGCAAAAGTACGTCACAGGTTCTGATAAGATTCCGTTGAAATAGGAACTAATGAAGTGCCATTGGTGATGATCTTGGGGAATCGATGGAAGTCCTCAAATATTATCGGCCCACATACAGCGATTCGGTTTTTTTCTATAGTAATCAACGCATTTGCTATCGGAAATCAGTTCATGTGGTAAATGGTAAAAAATAGGAAATGTGCTCGTGGCTTGGCGGAGTACTAAATTGAAGTAATTCGATGTTCGAGTAGGTAATCAATATTAGGATAAACATACTTTAGAACTTTTAAAAGTGTATGCGCAAAAATGAATAGGCTAAATAAGTAGTATGCCACTGCCACTCAACATTATGCGAAGCATTCTCGGCCAAAATTTTTTAGGACGATCAACATTATGTGATACGACAGGCACCCACCGGCAAGTGGTTAATAGGTGCCTATTTTTGAAGGACAACTTCCCTATTTTTTACTGTTTTCATAAAAGGAGGAGGCTCTATGTTCCATTGTCTGTTTTTTAATAATGTATGTGCACCGGGTGGCGCAGAACCTCATGCCGACTCAAAGAGCGCTTTAGGCGTTTCACAAAAAGTTGGTAACTATTAAATTATTAATCAAATAAATCCGTATTTACATCCCCATTGTCTCTCGATTGAATCAAACGCCATGCCATCGTTTAACCAATTAGTAGTTCTGCTGATTCAGAACTTGATCTAGTAAAATTACCAACTGATTACATAAATTTTATCTTATTGAATTTACAAAAGTTCACTTTATTTCGTCAGTCTAGTGAAAAAGGATCAGGTCAAGGGTACATAATATAACCCACTGGTAACGTCACTGATCTGTGGTGAGCAAGTCAAATCACATCGTTTACGACACGAGCGGGTATAGGACTTCTACCGTTTTTCAAACGGCCGTTTAGGTAGGTACACATACATGGTGCAACCACTCGTATGCGATTTTCATTAGGTACATTACGGGGCTGCGGGCTATACGATGAATTCAATCAAACCTTGCAATGTATAAAACACGCATTTTTGAAGTGGATACTTCTTTGCTCGCGTTCTTGTATAGGGGTACAGTTCAAAATGTATCACGTGACTTGCGGAATAACTTTTTGTAGAGAAGCCTAATCTGATTTCAAATAATTGTTTGTTACTTACATGTTTTAATCCTTCTTTATTTGCCATTAGTTGTTAATCGCAAAATGTTATTTAGTTTATGTGGCGGACATAAAAACAAAAATGCTGAAATGACCGCCATTTTCAATGTATCGCGAGTCAAATGAGCTACGTCAGTCAATGTTGCCATATATACCGATTTATCTGTACTTATACTGATTTTAGTAAATTAATTCAGATATATATTTTACGGGAAGGTACACCATAATAGCAGATTCCTTTAAATACCTAATCAAAACACTTTGAATTTAACAGTTAGACTCGCACTTGGCCGGTTTTTTTTATTAGGGTTCCATAGCCAACAAAGAAGTAACTTAAACTTAATTGACGGTTGTATCTCCGATACAACCCGCTTCTTTTTTGGCACCATGTACTTAATGTAAATAGCCCTTATGTATTGGGATATTGTTCTGCCCAGGTAAAGTGCAATTCGATGAACCGCTACTGCTACACGGAATTAACGCTTTTATGGTAGAGTACACAAACGTGCGTTTATGCTTTTAACGGAATATGAAAGCGTTGTTTGAGTTGTCTATTCTGGAAACGTACGTAACTTTGTATCGTATTTGTCGTCTTTGAGGGCGAATTGCCGCCCGACCGAGACGACGTGAAGTTCTGAAGGTGTAGCACGGCTGCTATTTTATCACTTATCGCTGTGGATAAGACATCCGTCACGTTCTGACAAGTATGCGGGTGCGAGAGTGATGGATGTCTTATCCACAACTACAAGTGATAAAATGGCAACCTTCGAAGGTCGGATCCGACTATTTGTCGTATTCTTCATTCTATACACGTCCGAACTTTGCATCAGGTTTTTACTGTAGGTACTCGCATCACTATCTCTGTCGATTGCGCGTGTATGTATTGTATTGACTAAGTAAGAAGTCAAAATCGGACGTTTATTTCACTTCCTTATAATTCTTATAAAGTATGAAGTGTGACTTCAGATAATCGGGTCAGCAATCAAATCGTAGGTTAGGTACCTAGACGGAGCTTACAGCACGGTTACCATGAGACGGCGCGCGAGCTCTCTCGACCTCTCTCGCACTACCTGTGTCTTTCTAAGTTTTCTAACAAGAGAGAGACGGATAGCGCGAGAGAGCTCGAGAGAGTTTGCGCGCCGTCTTGTGCTAACCGTGCAGAGGTGTAGTTGTATCGTCTTTTTATTTATACAAATGTATGGCACTGACGACTTACGTTAGTCTATTCAGGCTATAGGAAGGAAAAATCTAATAACGTCTATTGTGTTGTCGGTTATTTTCATTTTATTTTTTATTTAGAGAAAACGAACCTTATCAGTGACCCTTTCAATCTGCATCACAAAATATTATAAGGCACGTTATTTTTGTCCTGACTGAGGCAAGCGATTTTTCATAAATCCATAAATGCAGAAATTATTGTTTTTAAGAACAAAGGAAAGTCTCCTTGGCCTCTCATAGACTGGCGCGACAATAGTAAACTTGTCCGCCGCTGTCAAATTTTCTATTGTCCGCCACCGCAGGCCGCGCCAGTGTGTTGCAGGCCTTACAGCCCGTTTATACAGGGTCTCCGTTTTACTGTTCCATTTTATTCATTGATGGCGTATGGAGTTGTATGAGCGACTTCACATATGACACAGTATTCAGTATACAGTAATTGTATGAAATTGTGTCCGTTAAAACGGGTACCGTAAATACGGAGACTCTGTGTGAACGGGCTGTTACACAGAATGTGCTATATTTAAGGTAGTTGCCATCCATGTGGCATTCGATCTTTCCGCCCGCCCTGTCATATATATCAGGTTTCCCAGAATAGACCCCCATATCAATCGGATCAATTTTATCCACTTTAGTCGATGAATATACGAGTATGTACCTATGCATTTTCAACTGCTACGGACCAAAGCACTCAGCCGAACGACGTGAAAAACTCGTGCATTTATTTAGTAGGTACAAATATACCTACCGATGCGCCCACGTATGAGGGTCCTTGTGGCCCATTGTGTCATAATTTGTGTGCCTTTAAAGAGCAGGCGGGTTAAATATAGCCTATGTTCATATTGTTCATGCCAAAGGTCAATTATACCAACTGGTGAAAGTTTTTTTTAATCGGGTGAGTAGTTCTGTAGATTACCCAGACTTACATTCTGACAGACATCTTCTCATTAGTAGATATGTGCGGATCAACGGGTCAAATTTTGCCTTTTTTTTTTTATGCAGCGACGGTTTCAAACAAGCGTGCCCGCCTGATGGTAAGCGGACATCCAGCCTACAGACGCATGCAACTCCAAAGGAGTAATATTGGCATTGCCGACCCTTGATATGTTTTAGAGTTTTAGGGTTCGCCGTGTTGACAGCCTAAGCATGCCTAAGGAACAAATTCCCTCGCTCTCAACACAACGCATCCTCGGAAGCTCTGGCGACTTTGCTCACCACCAGAAACACAACACTACTACAGAGCAAGTAGTACTTAGTAGTTTGGTTATGGCTGTGTTCTTCTGCAAGGCGGAGGTACTTCCCCAGTTGGGCTGCTCCAAATTCGAGAGGGATGACATTTCGCTGTGCCCTACCTCACCAAATTCAGATTTGTCCATCATCCCGAAGACTAATCGAGTTAAAATGTTGTACAGTCAGTCGGATGACAATGCAACTACCGTAAAGCTATCACAAAGTTATGCTACCATAAAGCCTGCATCACACTGACGCGGCTTGGCCGCGGCGGACAATAATTAAATAAACTTATCATTAAGATGGTCGTCACACTGCGACTCATCGACGTGCATCAACGGAGGAAGGAACGGAGCTGCATACAAATTTCACCGGACGGAGGTGCGTTGCAGTGTGTCGTACCACACGGAATCCTATACAAACTGAGGTACTTGTATATAACGAGAAACGCACCTTATCAGTATGACATCCACCTAACTGTCAAATTTACTCTTGACCGCCGCTCCCTGGCCGCTCCAGTCAGTGAGAGGCCTAAAGCTTGTCTGATGATGGAGACGGATAGTGGTCATATAAACTTCTTAGTTACAAGAAATAAAACCGTCGTGTTTGGGTTCATCAGAACCCTGTCACTGTCAATGAGTAGTCGATGATCGTGCAAAAAAAGTTACCGTCTACAAATTACAAAATAATAAAACATTTCTGGACAATTTTTTTTTTACTGAAACCATATAAATTACTCTTACAATAAATTATTATTATTCTTATATTTTTAAACAGTAGGTAACTGAAAATAATGTCCGTCAGTTGTCAGTATTGTCATATTATGCACGAGTAAGTAGGTAACTACTGTACCTACTGCGTGTGTAGGTAAGATACCACCTTATTAGATATATTATATAGGTACATTGTAGGACATATGACATCGCGAATCTTCACTGCCACGTGCTAATACAAGTGATGAAGCAAGAAATTATCATGGAAACTCGGCGATTATCATACTTATTCGAATAAATCTCGGTGTTACGTAACCCTAAAACTTCCCGGGATTGGGAAGTGTACAAATTTAAGTTACTATTTTTCATATGAACACCTGTGTATAGGGGAGAAACGGGGTTCAGAAGTATTTTTATTCATATTAATCATTACCTACATGATATTATGGTGCTTAGTTTTGAGCGATTTTCAAGGTCTCAAATCAATCAAATATGAACGAGTTCATATTGTGTAAATAATGTATTAATGTAGATGTGTTAAAGTGCGGGTAAATATTGATTTCAGGGTAATCCTGCAACTTGTTTAGCGGTACGACAGCCATATGAAATCCATCAAAACTCACGTCTGAATATTTATCATCCATGGGTGGTATTGTTTTGCTCGGATCTGCAAGCGCCTTGGCGCTCGCCATCGCGCGAGGTTGCTGATCGCGCGCTACCTATTTGCGAGCCGGCTCCTCCACGAGACTGGCAGACACTGCAGCGCCGCTCTCGCATGCTCCGACCATCTCACGACACATCGTATCAACAGACTCACTTAAAACTCACTACCACTACGCCTATACGCAATCAAGAAAATAGCACGTCAGCTTTGTAAAGCATCACAAGCACTTTTTGTTCACTTACTCATATAGAAATTCAACTCAAAACATTAAAACATGCATTAAATTTGAAAACACGTAACGCAGGATCGCGCAGATGTCAAGTTTCGCATCGACCGAACTCTGAATGAACATCTAGGTCAATATCAAACCTTCTCTCTTACCCCGCGCCCCTGCGGGAACCCCTCAGGGCTGTTATTCATAACGTTTCACCTCACTCACCTCAGGCGGACCAGTGTAATTCCCGGTGTTAAGATATAGGTACCAACAGAGCGGTGAGGTGAGGTGAAATAACTCGTGAATTGCATAGCCACGAAAACGCTCTCGGCCTGACTAATATCACTTGAAAATGTCTCGCCACACTACCAGGGCTGCACGTCTATCATGGGACCTATATACCTCTTGTTCTAAGTGTTAGAATAAGAGAGAGACGGACAGTGGGAGAAAAATCGAGAGAGCTCGCGCGCCGTCGGGTGATAGCCGTGCTGGTTGGCGAGGTGATACAGGTACCTGAACCAAAGCGTAGCCCGCGTTTTACTGGCAAACTCTACAGTATGATGACCTATTAAGAACGTTCCACAAGAACAGCACAAAGATACTGCACAGCACGAGCAGGCTGTTGCCGTACATGCTATTTATCGTTGTCCTGAATTCGGCGACCTATGTAGATGGGATAATTAAATAGTACCTGGGAGACCGAGTCTGCTTTGGTGAAAACAGAGAAAACGAATGTTTCCAGAAATGAGACCTAGCCAGATCGAGTTTTCACCCTCGTAAGCCCCTATACTGCAAATTTCATCGAAATCGTTGGAGCCGTTTTCGAGAACGTGATTACAAGTATATAAGTACTTACTAGCTTCTGCCCGTGATTTCGTACACATATTAAATTATGGTTTACATGATATTCTTATGTTTAACCATTTTTACTTTACTGTCAAGTTTGAAAATAAAAATTTAATTTCGATACATTGTACGTGTGACAGTTCAAATCCTTTTAGAATCTAAATAAACACCGTCATAAACTTGATCGTCAATAATATTACATAATCCCCACCAACATTAACTATCCCCAGACCGGTGGCGGGCAGGCCAAAGTCCCGAAGGTGAGCGGCGAGGCAAGCGAGGCCGAAGGCCGAGCTTTTCATTGTAATTAAAGGCCTAAAGCAATCCGTCAGAGGGCGGTTTCAATGCGAGCCCAAGGGCCTAAGGCCCGAGGCCGAGCCCCCACGGATACTCGTTATCTCCGATTAACTTGCAAGCGAAACCTGAGGGCCGACGTCCTGAATGTAAAACGGGGAGGCAAGCGAATTCAAAGGCTGAGCTTTTCGTAGGAATGAAAGTCCCTAATCATGCTTTTAGAGAGCGGTCGCTATGCGAGCTCGGGGCTGACTCTTCCTCTCGCCATATATAACACTCTTTCAAGCGTACTGTACATTGCTGTACACCTGTAGCCTGTGGACGAGGTACACGCAGCGCGCCATGAACGCCATGCGTGTACATACAACGACGCGTTCAGGATACTGTTGCGGTTGCGGCTGCCGCGACACTGCAGTGCGTCCGGCATGTTTGCGGACGCGCACGTAGACGGTTTCCATGCGACGCTCCGCAAACGCTGTGCCGCGACGCTGCGCAGGGTGCGCGCCAGCCGCCACAGTCTCTGGCCGTTGTGGCGGAGAGATGGGACAGTGCCCTAATCAGGCACTGGACCACTCAACATTTAAGCTTAGGTACTAACATAATTATTTAAGTAAATCTGTAACACTAACACTTTATTGACTCCAAATGTCTGAAATAAATGATTTTTATTTTGTTTTTTATTTTTATCGCTTTATAGTATTTTAAGGCAAATTTATTGCATTACCTCTAGAAGCAAACAATTAAACTTTATCTACACTATTATCATAAAGAGGAAAGATTTGTTTGTTTGTTTGTGTGTATTGAATAGGCTCCGAAACTATATTGGACCGATTTGAATATTTTTTTACCATTAGAAGGCGACAATACCCTGATGAACATAGGCTCCTTTTTGCCGCGGGAAAATGCTTCATTCTTACGGGAAAACGCATAAATAACCGTGCAAAGCCGGCCCGGGCAGCTAGTTGATAATAATTTGAAATAGCAAAAACACCAAGATTATGGGTCACCCTATTCGACAATACCAGAGGGCCTACCGCGAAAGTAATACGAACTTCGTTCGTCAATCTCCATCTCTGTCGCACTTTTTGCCTGCATGGTCTCACGTCCACAGGTTTAAACTAAAGTTAAAGAGTAAGACACTATTTCTGTAGGATATTACCTATGTATAGGATTCACCCTGTATATGTAGGGCTGGTGCGAACTGATTAATGTGAGCCTTGAGTTCGTTGTTGTTGTTGTCTTTTGAATTTAATGGGTTTATAGAGAGGTAGGGCACAGCGGAATATAATCGCGTATCATTAACTTATTTTTTTTACGTCCTTGAGGTTTTCTCAACGTTTAAGTTGGTTTAAGATATGTCACATTGTCACACGTCTTGAGTCAGTTCACGGGATGACTTAAGTCCTGTTTAGTTAAAATTATCTGTGAGAATCGTGAAAGTTGAAGTTTAAATCAACCTATTTGACTTTCTGTCAACAAAACGAGTCCTCAAATCAATGTAGTTGGGCAACGTGCTTGTGACTCCTCTCTCTCCTCGTACCTAGTTTCTATAAATTTGAATTAATTAGTTACCGGGGCTACACATCTTTCATCTCTCATCTCTCATCTCTCACTTATAATAAATCTCTAAATTAAAAAAAGAATCAGCCAGTATCAAACTAACCATTTTTATGTCCCCCGATGATTTCAGATTCCCATGAACGGAAAAATATGTAACTTTTTTCATAAGCACATTATTACTCTAGCTTTCGTTTAGGATAGTTTTTATCCGACTGCGACGGTTAATTAATTTTCGGAAACATTTGACCTCATTAAATTACTAATTTCTTTTGCTTGAAATCGTAGCCGCCATATCTGTCAACTGTCAGTGACGTCAAAATGGCGGGCTTGCCATAACTATCGAATATCAATAATTTCGATCCGGTGTTGTGATGATAGACCTTCACAAAACGCATATTAAATTCTAAAGCGTAAAAAAATAAACGATTCTGATATGGAAACTTATATGCGATAAATGGGTAAGGACCAAATTCTTGGTCGTTGTGACACGAAAATTAGCCATACAATTCTATGGCGAATTTTCGTGTCACAACGGAACTTTTTAACTACCATCAATTAACTACGCTAACTACTGGCCAAGAATTTGGTCCTTACCCAAATTCGTATTGAGGCGTAATTTCAATAAATGTATCAACTAATTTCAACAAAATAACGTCAAACGTCAAAAGTCTGACTCTCTTCCTTTTTTTTTAATGGCATGGCGATAGCGCTGTTCTTGCGTTCAGCTAAAGTCTATTTGAGTTTCTGCAAGATTGAATCACACGCTGAGTATTTAATTGTCACGATACTGCACGGCTATCACAAGACGGCGCGCAGCTCTCTCGATTTTTCTCGCACTATATGTCTCTTTCTAAGTTATCTGATAAGAGAGAGACGGATAGTTGGAGAAAAATCGAGAGAGCTCGCGCGCCGTTTTGTGATAGCCGTGCAGTATCGCGCTGGTTTGTCAGTATTTATATTTATCAGCAATAAAATGTATGTATGAAATCAGTATAGAACGGGCCTTTTATAAACATTAATTATAAAGTGCGTCAGTATTAGGCCTGCATCACACTGGCGCGGCCTGGCCGCGGTGGACAATAGTAAACTTGTCCGCCGCTGTCAAATTTAATATTGTCCGCCACCGCAGGCCGCGCCAGTGTGGCTGTGCCTTAAGATGGCTTCAAGTTAGGGCTCGCGGTCGTGTCCGGGTTTCGTGTACACGTGTCGGGTACCCGTGTTCGTGTAATCCGCCCGCGGGTTTAAGCGACCGGTCCGAACGGATCCGTGTAATTAGGGCACGGGTACCCGTGTACACGTGTACACGTGTACACGGGTACCCGCGTCCTAATTACACGCGGGTAGTACTACCCGTCCTTGAGGTGTGGTGTGAAGCTAGGAACTATCCCGTTGTTCTAAGAATGTACATACAAGTACTAAATGAGTGTTCGCAGATTTGCAATTATAACATCTTTTTTTGTGAATAAAAATAGCATATTAATAAATGTAACAAATTATAACAAAGTACGTAAAGTTCGCCTTCTCAAATTCAGATTTTAAAAAAGTAAGTACGAATCCATGCTAATGTTACAAATGTGAAAGTGGGTCTGTCTGCCTGTGTCTTTCTGTTACCCCTTCACGCTTAAACAGCTGAATTGATTTAGATAAAATTTGGTATAGAGATTTGAGTCTGGGGGAGGGACATAGGATATAAACGAGTTCCACACGGACGAAGTCGCGGGCAGAAACTAGTAAGTTTTATCCCATAAAAAAACATAACATGTAATAAAGAGGCAAAGTCTCGAACTCTTCCACCTTAAAAAGTTGTGAGATATTTCGTAGTACCAATTCTCAGGCATTCTCATTATACTTTATTTGCTAGCTAAATAGAATTCTGCCACTTGGCAATCACACCACTTTACTGCATTTATGAATTTTTGCATACCTTAAACTATGTAGTATTGTGTAATTGCCAAGTCACAAAATTATATTTAGCTAGCAAATAAAGAATAATAAGAATGCCTGAGACTTGGTACTACGAAATATCTGAACTTTTTTGAGCAAGAGTTTCGCGACTTGGCCTCTTTTTTTACATAAAATGTTTTTTTATGGCATCTCACTTCTTTTTGTAGGTTATTGTGTCATCAATACATACAAATTATGAATGCAGTCTCATTCTTGCTTTGGAATTTTTTCTCCCATTCACTGCAAATGTAACTTTGTAGTCTTATATATTTACCTGGCAACCGTACTGTCTTTTCCAAGATCTCACGGTTCTAAATACTGATTTGCCATACGATAAATAAATAAATATGGGATTGTTTATGCGTATCTAGAAATCTGGACCGAAACTTGCAAAATATTTTAGTTTCATCTTGATTTTAACACTAAACACTAATTATGTTCTAATTTAGTGTTTTTGTTGATCGGTCAGTATGTGAGTGACAAAATTAAGAAACTTGTAGTAGTTATAATTCGTAGTAGTTATAATTCTTAAACTACTGCTTCTAATTGAATGAAATTTGAAATATACCGTATTCAAACATTACCAGCTTGGTTACTGACTTCTAGTCAGGCTCCAAGTTTTATTCACAACGAAGTTATTGGGGGTCGAAATCGGCCTGAACCGCTTTGAAAAAAGATTGTACGGCAGTGCCGCTTTTTTGCTCGACTTGGCGGGGGCACCGCCGTGCACCCAGATTTTTATTTGAGCTTGAAATGTGAAAAATAATGTAGTAGCATTAATCTAGTTTTGGTTTTGAACCATAATAGTAACGAAGCTGGTGGTCTAAAATTGGCCGGTCCCAATTTAGAAATAATGATGAGAAATTTACTGCATTAATGAAATTTTGCATACCTAAAACTATGTAGTATTGCTTGATTACCAAGTCACAATAGTACATTACGTAACTAGGGCGGTGAATTCGTGAATGCCCCAGATCGCAGGTGTTTGTGCGCAGCGTGCAGTAAAACTCGTATTATGGCCAGGTGTGACGTAAAATATTATTTAGAAAGTATATAAAGCCCCCCGCAAGGTGGACTGATGACCTGGTAAAGGTTGCGGGAGTCCGCTGGATGCGGGTGGCGCGGGACCAGTCACTTTGACACTCTTTGGGGGAGGCTTATGTCCAGCAGTGGACGTCTTTCGGCTGATATGATGATGATAATGATAAGTAAATAATGATTAATAAGAAT
Organism: Epinotia demarniana; assembly: GCA_945867215.1. Classification (NCBI taxonomy): domain Eukaryota; kingdom Metazoa; phylum Arthropoda; class Insecta; order Lepidoptera; family Tortricidae; genus Epinotia; species Epinotia demarniana. The sequence goes on from OX244262.1 coordinate 19,131,146, forward strand.
GCCTGAGACTTGGCTCTACGAAATGTCTAACAACTTTTTAAATTAGAAGAGTTTTGAGACAGCCTCTTTTTTCCATGAAATGTTTTTTTATGGGATAAAACTTACTAGCTTCCGCCCACGACTCCGTCCGCATGGAACTCGTTTATATCCTATGTCCCTTAAGACCCCTTCCACCTGCCCCTTCCACTTCCCTAATATATCCGTTCAGCGGTAAATTACCACAGCTCAGGTCGGCGAAGATAACAGATAATAGTACCTACATTATTGTCAAAGCAAGGGAAGTAGGTAATTGCTGGCTGAGTATTGAATTTAAATGGACGACCTTGGGAGACCCGTTTCGCCGGCAGGTGACGAACAAACCAAACAAAGCAAATTTAGGAGTGTTAAGACGTAAGTAATTAGCTTCCATTTTTTTGTTGAAACCTCGACTTTATCGCAAAGGCATAAAACTTAATATTGCTTCTGAATTCCAATTCAACGACTACTTTATCTATATTTTAGTCGCTAAGACTTTTGGGTTTATCCAAAAATAGTTGTAAGATACTGATAACACCTATACAAATGATAATCTCGTTACTGCAAATTATTTTTACCTCGTTAAACTACATCAACGATGTTAAGTATGTCCGAAATTGTAAGATAAAATCCTGTCAAAAACGCAAGTAGAAAACAACTTTATCATGAGAGCATTAAATCGTACCGTTATCCGATATCGAAATAATTATGGTATACTTTGTATCGGTAACGTAAAAGTGAAAGTATCTTTTTGTTTGAATAGGCACCTTTATTTTAAAATGATAACGGTATACTTTGAAGCAGTAGCAAAATAGTCGCAATATCGTTTGTTCGAGTACCTTTCTTTTAAAATGATTTCTGTATCCTTTAAATAGTCGTATGCAGAGTAATGTTGCAAGTATCGTTTTAATTCAGTGCCTTTATTCGGTGCTCATATTCAACCTCGTGAGTATAGGTACGGTTTAAAACGGTATACCTTGCAATACCTTTATTAAGTACCATTAAAACCCTTTATTTCGATACCACATTCAGTCCCTTATTTAGAACCATAATGGCATGACCGTACGGTCGAGGAAAATGAAGGTTTGGCAATTGTCAACTCTATTTGAATGACGTTAAGGATCAAAAGTGCTCAACATTAAATTTCCTCGACTGTACAATACAATAAGCGCTCGGTTAATATTCAATAGTTCTAATGTACAGTCAGCCAAGAAAGTGGGCTACCACTTTTGGACCTTATTTTGCATGCAATAAAGTACAAAAGCGGTAGACCACTTTCTTGGCTGATACCGTACTTACCTACTGTTTTTGTTTAGCTATCATAACCATAAGCGGCTATTTATAAAAGTTAAACAGTTTGCGTGCCCTTTGTCAGGCTATCATTAAATAAAATACTAGGTTTATACAATACTAGCTTCTGCCCGCGACTCCGTCCGCGTGGAACTCGTTTATACCGCAGTTCCATACAAACGTTCACCCCCCCATTTCATCCCCTTAAGGGATGATTTAGGCGATAAGAACTAGCCTATGTCCTTTCTTGAGGCTATCTCTATACCAAAGTTCACTTAAATCCGTTCAGCGGTTTAAGCGTGAAGAGGTAACAGACAGACAGACAAACAGACACACTTTCGCATTTATAATATTAGTATGGATGGATTATGTCGCAATATAGCAATCATAGGCTTCCTGCGATGTTTCCTTGTGCCTCATACCTAATACAAAACAACATCATACACACCAAACCCATAGAGTTGCTAATGCAAGTAGAGTAAAATGAAATAATTATATTCTATTTGCCTCAACTCAAACGGCCGCGGACGGTCCGAACCCGCGCGTAATTAGAACCCGCGGGTACGTGTGTACGGGTACGGGTACACGGGTACCCGGGTACCCGCCCGCGGACCGGGCGGGTTCGGGCGTGTCCGTGTGGAACGGACGCTTAGCACCGCGGGCTTAAGAACACGGGTATCCGGGCGGGCGGGTTTACAAGTGTAGCGGGAGCCCTACTTCAAGTTGACATTCCGCCAATATAGAGACCACAATAGAGACTAGAGACACAGAAATTGGCCAACATACAGGAAAATACTTTTATCATAAAGCCTGCAACACACATTATTATGTTGGCAAGGGCGGGAACATACACAAGATTTGCCAGAATGTGATAGTGCAATCTGAAACATTGCAATATGAAAAAAATAAACATATTGCCTTTACATTTTTAATAATTTCCTTTATTAGAAAGGGACTCGGACTCGCGTTATAGTTGTAGAACTTACCTAGTGGTTAGGTATAGTTTGGAAAATATAATTGGCCGTCTGTTGTCAAATTAAAAAGAGATCTTTTGTTCCACGTACTTAAACACTTACCGGTCAATGGGTACTCGAAAGGATTATCTATTATTAATTCCTAAACACATCTTTACCTGAGAGTCGGAGTGACTCAAGAACTCAAGATCATTTCAGTCATCCATCACGTTTTTATAATATAACATAACACAGTGTTAAAAATATGTAGAAAAGAAGATCAATAAACCTGTAATACTGCCGCGTGTGTCCTACATGTTAGATCTATTGCCACAGACATCTACTAAACTTTTACCCCATCATTCATAAAACTTAAAATACCTCTGATAAATAACACGTGTTTTGTCCCTTTCTTAATAATTTAAATATCAGAGTGACAGGTTTTAACGTCATTTTAACTAAAATATATATAGGTTTATTGAAAGTTTTATATGACAGGTTAAAATTAGAACTTCAAACTTCAAACTTTTTTATTTGCAAAGAATAATTATATATACAAAGAGATTACAAAATAGTACTGGAAACATTATTCTGCTATAAGTATTACAAAACAATAATACTAGCATGCAAATAATTAAAACTTATCTAAAAGGAACAATTTTGTGTCATAATATTGTTTTTCTTGCAATAGTTTTATTATGTTCCTTCGAAACATATTGAAAGGCAATTGTTGTATGTATGGTGGTAACTTATTTAATAACTTCATGCACATGCAATAACATTGTTTTGCATATAATGATGTTCGCGGGATGCGGTCGTGTGGCAGTCGGCCTGGATTTCTTGTATTACGGTGATATACATTTCCTGCTGTTTTAAACAAGTCAGGGTGTTTTTTAACAAATAAACAGACCTCTAAAATGTACATACACGGCAATGGTAGTAATTTTAATTTCTTAAATATAGGCTTGCATGACTTATATTGATTTACACCACATATCGCTCTTAAGCATTTAGTCTGGGCTATGAAAACTCTTTTAAAATTTGAACAGTTTCCTCATAAGACCAGTCCGTATCTAACTGCATGTGTCCTATTTACAAGAGAAGAAATGCGTTAACTCCTACATTAACATGCAAACGAAGTCGCAGGTACAGCTAGTTACTTAATGAAACTGTTGCCTACTTGTTAAATGTGGTCTAGAAATGACCAAGGCCTCCCCTAAGAAAGGCTGCTGAAACTGGAACACCGTATTGATTCTGTATTACAGTGCCTCGATTACCTCTAAAATGCACTCCATGCAGACTAACTATTACCTACCTGGACCATTACTATGATGTCAAGAAAATTAATTACTGTACAAAATAAACGCTAAAAGTATCTGTAAGTACCTACAGGAATCTCTTGTCACTAACTAAAAGCCTGTAAAGATCTGTCGATCGTGGAGAAGAAGTGCGTTACCTCACAAGAACGTCATTTATGAACCGATTCGTACAATTCTTTTTTCTATGACATTATCAAAACTTCGGTTAGATTATGGAAACCATGAGGAATTGATGGAACTCCTCATTTACATAAGGGACGCATGTAGTAATTGCGGTATTTTCTTCATGAACTCCCCAATGATGTAGGTACCTACCTACATCATTGGGGAATCATATCAGAAACTGTGGCCTACTTCTATACTTTTAAGTAGGTACTTAAAAGTATTAAAGTAGGCCACAGTTTCTGATATGATTCCGTTGAAATAGCAACTAATGAAGTGCCAAAGGTGATTCTGACTGACTGTTCTTGATGCATCGACGGAACTCCTCAAATATTATCGGCCTGCATATATAAACCAGTTTGGTTTTATTCTGTATATCAATCAACGCATATTTTGCACTCGGAAAACAGTTCATGTGGTAAAGTGGAAAGAAAATGTTTATGTGGCTTGGCGGAGTACCGAATTGAAGTCGGTTAAAACTTTGTTTTTGAAGTAAATTATTGTTTTTGGTTTTGCACAGATATTAAATGTTGTTGTCTCCTACAAGCCACGTGGGTAAGTATATGAAGTATCTTGTTACAACTGCCTTTAAATCGAGGGTAGTTAGCGGGTACCAAAGCTGCAAACAAAAGTCAAAAATATACCTAGGTACCAACCTATCTGCAAAAGACTCTATTTTCACTAAGATTAAAGTTCAGGTAAGTAGCTAAGTCTTACTAACAATAATGATCCATGTTGGCCTTTGAATAAAAAGCGGCCAAGTGCGTGTCGGGCCACGCGCAGGGTAGGGTTCCGTAGTTGCCCGTCTGTCGCAGAATGCGGACATAAAAGGGGCTTTTGGGGTTTTTATTATAGCTTACCCTTGTAAATAATCGTAAATATGATTATTTTTATAAAACAGGTCGTTTCGGCGGTTACGCGACCACCTTCGGTTAGCGGCCACCTGAAGGACAAGGTTTTTTTTCTATTGAAGATAACGTGCCGTGAAAAAGCAACTCTACCGACGGTAAAAGGTTCAAAATCCAATGACAAATATGTATATGCATCCGAAATTAAGTGCATTTCTTACCAGTTAACTAGTTATGTCTACTACTCGTTAACTAGTTATGTCTACCTGTGATAGTTTTCCTTTTAAATTCATTATATGTACTACTGCCACAATTTTTTTCACGTCCCCAGTAATAGCCATTTAGCCGGCAGGGGGGGGGACATGACTCGAACAAAAATTAGGGCTTTCAATCCCATTATCTCGCAAACGCATAACTGAGTTGAAAAATAGTTTTAGAAAACCCATAATATTTTTGAACAAGCTATCCAACGATACCCCACACTATAGGTTAAAAGGTAGCATAAAAAAATATATTTTTTTCTTTATTTTATTGTACTGTTTTGTCGGCGTGATTGGTTTGTCTACCCACGCCGAATTGCAGTTTTCTAGTTATAAGGGTTACTGAGCTAAGCCGAAGACGGACAGACAGACAGACAGTACAGACAGACGGACGGACATGGTGAAACTATAAGGGTTCCTTGTTGACTACGGAACCCTAAAAATTTAATAGATATTTTCTCAAGAATTGTTATCTCATAAAACCTGGTTTTGAGAACTTTGATATTATTTTTAGGTAATTCGTAGGCACTTCCGATTGAGCATTTCGTATTGATTAATAGTAGGTACCTAGTTAGTGCTAGTTCGTGCATTTGCTGCAGGAGCGAGAAGCATTAGTACGGACCACTGATCTCTAATCGAAGTGTGGCACGGCCATTTACTGCATCGATGAATTCGACAGAGCTTCGCCTCTCTCGGAATTACCCAATTAGGTTATTTGTCCGAAGTTATTCCACAATTTCAGAATTCCGAACGCCACTATCCGCTGAACAAACAACGAGGTCGATGTGATTTATGATAAGACTTAGGTTAGTATTTTATCCTGAAATAGCATAAATTCCTTCTGCGGAACCTAGTTTTCCGAATGAAAAGAGAAGCGCTCGGCGCTAAATTACAACCTAGATCAACCGGCTCTAGCACAGGACCGCACGAAAATTGACTCGCGCTTGAGATAAACTACCCTTAAGGCCGAGCCACACCGACTGCGTGTGCAGCACGTACACCGCTGCGTTGTCATCCTCCGCATCCTCATACGACATGACACACCGGATGCGTCTGCACCCGGTGCACCGGGTGAGTCATGTCGTATGAGGATTCATACATTACAACGCAGACGTGCTGCACACGCAGTCGGTGTGGCTCAGCCTTTAGATTAGCGCGCTGTCTCCTGGGGTGATAATGAGTTACCTACACCTAACCCATGAATCCTAAACTCAATGCTCAATCCTAATCCATATCCATTCATAAGTACCAAACAATAGCGGCTGTGTGAGCTGCAGAACTGGCAAGCATGTATTTTTTTAGGGTTCCGGACCCAAAGTGTAAAAACGGGACCCCTATTACTAAGGCTGTACCTCATGAACCGTTATAGTTAGACAGTTGAAATTTTCAGTTTGTTTTTATAGCGGCAACAGAAATACATAATTTGTGAAAATTTCAACTGTCGCGGTTCTTGAGATACAGCCTGGTCACAGTCAGACGGACGGACGGACAGCGAAGTCTTAGTAATAGGGGTCCCGTTCAAAATCAAAGGAAAAAAACGAAAAAGAAAATGTTGCGTCGTTGCCTCTCTTTCATTTGCTGTAGGAAGAAAAAAGACGCAACACGAATATTTGGGCAAATACCGCCAAGTGTAGTGCGACATCTTCATCATTGTCTTGAACACTAGCACAACCAATGATGTAATCATTTTTATATTACATCATTGAGCACAACTAAGTACAGTGTGCCAATAACCGCCGCACAGTGCCACACATCGGTGGACCCGCCTTAAAGTACATGCGGAGCACTGGGGACCGATTATTGACTTTCGAGCGCTCGACTCTTTCACTCGAAAACTGACAAAAATTATGAAATGCTATTTTGAAATAGCGATAGAAAATTTAAAAAAGAGTGGTATTAGTAGTGTATTGCTATCCTTATCTCGTGCGCATACGTCACGTCACGATGACCGGAGTGGGGGGCGGGGCAGTAGTTGTCCGACCGATGCCGGGAGTGGTGTGCTATCGAGCCAAGGAACGTGTAAATAGCAACACCGGCATACCTATAGAACAAGCAAATAAGTGAACACTACAGTATTGACCACTCTTATTCAATTTTATATTGGTAGCAAGTAAGTGCCTGCCATTTTGACATTACAAACTTCTTTAATTTTATTTGATTTTCGAACGCTCGAAAGTCAAAAATCGGTCCCCTGTTCATTCAGCAAATAAACGATAACAATAGAAACATCGCACATTCATCATCTTCGCTAGATGAATACTTGTTTTTCTTTTTAACCCCCGACGCAAAGAGGGGGGTGTTATATTTTAAGTTTAAAGTGTCTGTATATCTGTGTCTCTGTCTGTAGTATCGTAGTTCCCAAACGGATGGACCGATTTGAATGCGGTTTATTTTGTGTCATAGATAATTTTATCCCGAGTGTTCTTAGCCATGTTTCATGAAAATCTGTTCAGCCGTTTTTGAGATATTGGACTTTGAAATGAAAATCCGTGGTTTTACAACTTTTCTAAGATGTAGTTATTATGGTTATTTGTGTAGATTTTCCCTTTTCTTTTCCTTCTGGTGCAGGTATTTGCTGCGTTTCCATTTTGCCCGTCCCGTTTTACCCGTTTTACAGCTTATTTATCGTTAAAATTAAGTGAAATAACGTGGTGAAAGTGAAGGTTGACCTAAATTTTTAAGGTTAAGGCCCCGTAGGTTCAGCGAAGTTGAGCGAACAGAGTTTTTGAAACAATATAATGCGTCTGTTTATAATAATATGGTTTTTAAAAAATACGAATAGTAATCTTGAGGCTTTTTTGCAGGGAAATCAGTGTTTAGAAACATGATTAAGCAATTTTGACTCGATAGAAAAAAATCACGAACATAGGTCTAAAAGGGTCTAAAATACACTTAAAATAAGTCTTACAATTTATGCAGAAAAGCTAAAAATATTAAAATGGCTTCTAAAAATCGGCAATACCATGTTTGAGAGAAATCAGTGTTTACTTTTTTATTTATTTAAACGCCAAAAAAACTAAAATTAAAAAACATGATTTCCGCGCTTCCGAGCACGCACTTCCATCTCGCTCACGCTTAAGCTCAGTGAGAGGGAGAGAAGACCATGAACCTACGGCGCCTTAATAAATTTTTGTGTATTTTTACATCAAAATACACAAAAAAAACTAACCTTGATAAAAACGTGTGCCGCTGCAACGAGTCCAAAAATGAGTGAGAGTCGACAAGAACTGGATGTCGTTAACAGTTTAAATGTTATTAGCCCGGTTCGTTTCACCCACAGGGTTGGTTTTATGGTGGGTACACATTGAGCAAACGAACGTCCAACGAACGCGAAGCATTTACGTGACAGCTATTTGTTAGAGTGAGATACATAGCCGTTCGTTGGCTTGGTGTGTACCCACCATTACCCACAGGGTCCGTTCTATCTTCCTCTCCCCTGCTAAGTAACCTGAATATGCATGTGTTACGAACTTACGAAGACGAATGGTGAGTGCACGAGGCCGAGGGTTCCGTTCCGTACCATACTGAAAAAAGAAAATGAAGAAGCCACGATTATAACTTTATTTTGAGGCATCTCAAGCGTATTACGTGAGCTCCTGTCATGAAGTGTTTTCAAGTATTTTATGTTGTGAACTTACACAATATGAACTCGACTGTACACTAGGCGTCTCCTACTAAAGATTTCAATCCGCCAATAAAATAAACCGTACGTATTCAATAAAATAAACCGTACCTATTCAATAAAATAAACCGTACCTATTCAATAAAATAAACCGTACCTATTCAATTGGTAAAATTGACGACCGCCGTAGCCTAGCTGGTAGTGACGCTGCCTATGATAAATAAATAAAACGTTTATTTGTTTGCTACAATCACACAAACAGAAACAACATCGTACAAAAACAAAATTATAACAAATATTCGATACACAATATGAAACAGAGTAGTCATACAATTACATACCGAAAAAAAAACAACATACAATTGCTGTGTGCGTTGCACCGAAACAAATGAAGCCGGAGGTCCCGGGTTCGAATCCCGGTAAGGGCATTTATTTGTGTGAAGATCACGAATATTTGTTCCTGAGTCATGGATGTGTTCTATGTATTTAAGTATTTATCTATATACGTATGTTTATGGTCGTCTAGGTCCCATAGTACAAGCTTTGTTTCGTTTGGGACTAAATCGATTTGTGTAAGATTGTCCCCAAATATTTATTTATTTTAACTTATTTATATAAATAAACCGTAATATGGCTTATGTTGTTAATGAATCTTATAAAATCTGAAGAATTTCATGCTGATAACCTAAATTTATTTTAACCACATGGGGTATTACATACTTCAGACCATTCAGACGTACACACTATCAAACTTGTTTACCTTTCCTTCATAGCATTACATTTGTTAAAGATTAAATATAAGAATTGGGTAGTTTACAATAATAGTACATTACGTAACTAGGGTGGTGAATTCGTGAATGCCCCAGATCGCAGGTGTTTGTGGTCCGAACCGAAGGTGAGGGCCATAAATATGCACTCTGGGGCTTTACGAATTACCGCCCGTGTTGCGTACAAAATTTGACGTCTTCACCTGGCCACAATGCGAGTTTTCCCGTACGCGCAGCGTGCAGTAAAACTCGCATTATGGCCAGGTGTGATGTAAATATACTTTATTTTATGATGTTCTAAGTGTTGTAGCTGATCATGATCAAAAATGTGACATTAGGTACTGTAGGGGTGGTTAACTCAGAGGTACAGACTTGTTTAGAATTGATCTTTTATTTACTTTGTAACTTGCTAGATGAAAGCCTCGAGCCATCCTTGAAATCTTCGGTTCCTCTTCTATTTATAGACTTCGTGACAGTTTGATTTGAACTCCGAACGCCTGCACAGTGCTGTCCAGCCAGCACTGTAGAGGTTACGTAGACAACCTCTACAGTACGATCTTCGTGGCGGAAGCGGTGGACGCCTTGCCTCTTAAGCGGAGCTTCTGATGCTGATTGCATTAGGCCTGCCACACACTGGCGCGGCCTGGCCGCGGCGGACAATAGTAATCTTGTCCGCCGCTGTCAAATTTACTATTGTCCGCCACCGCAGGCCGCGCCAGTGTGTGTCAGGTCTTATTGACGACTGACTAAACTATCGAACAACGTCGCTTTAACAAACTTGGCATTGGCGAAATCATCTTAACTTAGATGGAAGCCACATTTTAAAAGAAGATGAGAAGACATTAGGTACAATAGTCTGTCAGCCAAACTAAACATATTTTATGACACACCACCTGTTATTGGTCCGCGCGATACAGGCACGCCTAGTGAGGGTAACCAACGTTAACCCACTGCTATTTTTAGCCGTAATATGTAATGCATGCTAGAGATAAGTAGGTATTTCAAAATAATTGAAACTTAAGACACTGTAGTAACAATGCGTAGGTATCGTTGATAAAAAAATAAAAAATCACTTTTACACAATATTTGAACGGTATATGGCCTTATTCATATACAGGGTGCCTCGTGAGGAACCCGAATAATTTGGCCAGCGTATTCCTAAGGTCGTATGGAGTAAAAAATGTTATATGAACATAGGTCGAAATATGGTTTTTTTTTTATGGTTTCATACAAGAAGTTATTTATTATGTATGAAAACATTTAAAAAAAAAACCATATTTCGACCTATGTTCATATAACATTTTTTACTCCATACGACCTTAGGAATACGCTGGCCAAATTATTCGGGTTCCTCACAAGCACCCTGTACGTTCATCAATCCTATTTTAACTGAATTTCATTTCTTTATGGCACTGGCACTTTGACTTTTTGTGCGGGAGGAAGGAACAAAACACGTTTTAGTTAACAGTGGTTAGTTAATCTCTATGAATAAGGGGGGTACTATATGGCTTGCCACTTGGAGCAACCGGAAGATTGATTATATTAATTGGTGAAATAATTTTACTAATCCGATAAGTACTACTAAATAAATAAAATGTATATGTACGAACTTATATTATAAAGTCCCAAACCTCCTTGGCTCTTTTGTGTGTTTATTTATAGCTATGATTTCTAAATCGCTTATTTATTACGAAAATAAAAGATAAAAATGATTGCAAATCACCAGATTTAATACAACAATTAGGTACCCAACAATAGTTTCAAAAATATAGGAATGTTTTTGGATTTCTTGGTCCCATAAGCATAAATAAATCGATTTTGTACTTAGGTACATTTTTAACAATCATTTCACATAATATATAAACTAGGCTTAGATATGTTACGCTTAAATCAACAATCGTATAAAAGAAAAAAAAAATATAAAAACGACAACAAAAAAATACTATTGATATAGCAACATGAAAAAACTGACAGCTTTACCCCATATTTATGTTTGAGACGTTAAAACAACGCGTGTATCATTAAGTGAATAAGAATAAGTACCTGCTTGTATTTGAACAAGTATTCAAGGATTTAAATTGCAGCAATAATTTATATAAAGCACAGACAGGAGAGACAGTCCCGAAACATAATTTACCGAAAAAATCCTCCCAATATGTGGTACAAAGTGAAAGTAATGGAAAAATTTTTGGTTGGCGCCTACAAAGGCGGTCCCATTGTCTGACACATCCACTATATGAGACATAATGACTAATTCTCGGGTCGTCCCAAAACTAACTTTACAGAATTACCACTTCGCTTTACGAACACTCATCTCAATACGCAACACCGAATTGGTCGGAAGGTACTATGACGTACACGATACTTATTACATATTCACTTGCAGTGGTATCTACTTCTTGGCGAGCAGAGTTTTGATGAGCGACTCCAGTTTCCTGGTGTCGGCGGCGAACTTCCTGATGCCGTCGGAGAGCTTGTCTGTCGCCATCTGGTCCTCGTTCATGTGCCAGCGGAACTGGGACTCTGAGAGCGTTATCTTCTCAATGTCACTCTGCGCCGCCGTCTTGGGGTCAAGGGCCTATAAACAAAGTTATTTGATGTTAAAGCGCGTTATAAACTACAAATGACAGATACGCAGATATGAGAGAGTAATGTCTCTCTCTCTCTCTCTCTCGCTCTGTAATCCAAACTATAGTCGGCTGTGGTCATTTATAGGCGATATGGTATGGGAGTCTAACAGATTTGTTTTTTTATTTGGGTCTCGAAACGCTCGGAGTCTTACTATTGGTTGTCGTACACGAAAGAACATGGGATTTGCTCTCAATTACATAAAGAGAAACTCGGTCGAATTATATAAACACTAGTTTGTGCACGCGACTCCATCCGCGAGGATATCGTTTCTATCGTAGCTCCATACAAACTTTCACCCTTTCACCCTCTGGGGGGACGATTTCCGGGATATCTGACTATCTGTGTACCTATCAAATTTCTTCTGAATCGGTTCAGCGGTTTAAGCGTGAAGAACAGACAGACAGACACACTTTCGCATTTACAATATTATAGTATGGAACAGTGAATCTTTTGTACGTAAGTGTAATGTAGTTTCGTAAAAAAATATGTGAGACAAAGTTCCTTATCTTTTGTTTTGTTTTACATACGAAACAAAACATGTGTATGAACACGTCACACAAGTTGATAATAAGTATTTTTCACGCAGTCCACAAGTGCAAAGTTCATGATTACCCACTCCAACCCATTCGTACGTGTCAAGTTCCACGTGATCGTCAACTGTCATGGCGAAATAATGCTAGTTCACTGACAGTGAAGCAAACAATTTAGCACTAAAAGCAAAACGTGTTTCGGAAATCCATTTTTTTAATAATAACCAAATACGTGTCGAGGAGGTAATTCAATAATGCAAACGTCTATCTCTTTATATCTGCAATATTATTATATTATGCTAGTTATTACTAGTCCATCACCTCAAACCCGGATGCCTGTTGCCCATAATCGTCATTAACGCCATAAAAGTGATTATCTCTGAACATAGGTTAAGTTAGGTTTGCTTTATAACAATTCTGAAACTTGTTTTTCATAAAATGGATTTCATTTGCAAGGCTCTGAAAAGTTACATACTGGGTGTACCAAAAATAGGGTAAAAACCAATCAAGGGCATAACAGATGTCGTATCGATAAGGAAAAACTAAGAGAAAACATTTTACAAATAAATACTTTTAGTTTTTAGGGTTCCGTACCCAAAGGGTAAAGACGGGACCCTATTACTAAGACTTCGCTGTCCGTCGTTTTATTTTTATTTTGCCGTTTTGTCTGTCACCAGGCTGTATCTCAAGAACGGCGATAGCTACCCAAGTAACACATCAAAGCAGTATAACAGCCGAGTTACAGCATTTGTGTATCGTTTTGGCATTTTGAGTTAGTTCTAAAGTAGCATTATAAACGTTTATTCGGCTATTGTAGTGCTTATTTGGGCACAAATTTTACTGCTTTAGATCCTAAAAAGGTTCACAATAGTTGTTTAATTGCATGACAGGCGCATTATACAAGCATTATTGTGGTCAAAGAAAGTGTCAATCGCATTAAAGCAGCATTATTATGGTCAATGAAGTTGCCAATGACATTACAGAAGCATTAAGCCGGCAATATTATTGATAATGAACATGTTAATTGCATTACAAAAGCATTAGACTAGAATTAGAATGTACTAAAAGAATTACAAATGTTCACATGTAGGCCTACATCAGTATAAAAATTTCATCGATCGAATACATCGCTAGTACAAATGTTAATTGTCTCGCAATAATATATAATATATGGATGCGTGAGTGTTCAAAACTGACAGCAGTGACGAGTGTTTGCAAAATTTATGATAGATGGTAAAGTGTTTAACTCTTTAGTTATTTTATGCCTTCAAATATTACTGCGCAATGTAGTTTACTGTAAATGTCTATATATGTTTCATTCAATATTTTCACGCGCCTTCGATATTTTGTGGTTTTTATATAAAGTGTTATATAAAGATATTTGTGAAATAACCAAAACATTTTTTTTGTTGCTAGTATACAACGAATTTTGCATTATTGACATAATAGTTTTCGTTGGGCAGTATTAAATTAAGTTATATCATTATTATTCAGGTATATTACTTTTATAAATAGGTCCTCATGGTAATATTTTTTGGTTATAATATTAAACAAAATGGTGTCGGGCTATAGCAGCCCGGTGAGCCTTTAAAAAGTCCAATTAATGCCACCAGCAGTAGAAATACTCACACGTGAACACTTATTAAGCCAGAGGCCAGAGAGAAGACTTTTTATGAACCACTGTAGTGCCATTGACTGTAAAGTAGTTATATATGGATTCATTATATGGATGCAATATAATAGAAAGAAAATATGCTATTAAGCAGCTTTAGGCATTATCTTATTACTTAAAAATGCTATAGTAGGTCCTAAGGCATAAAAAACAGCTGAAAGCTGTATATCGGATTTACGTGGCATTATAATGGTTCACGTTTATGCTATTAAACAGCATTAAGCATTTATTTACTACTTAAAAATGCTATTGTAGATCCAATGGCACTAAAAACAGCTGAAAGCTGTACAATTGCGTTGTGGTTTGCTGCACTAAAACTAAAGGCTTTATATAAGCATTTTGATATGCCATTATCGAACCGTTATACAGTGTAAAGCATCATAATGGTTTTCAAATGCCAATATAAAGCGTCAAGATGCTCGGTGAACTCATATAAGAGTTTATACGAACCTTAAGTTCTACATAAGTTTACTAATCGTGTGATAAAATGTTTTCTGTGTTACTTGGGTAGACAGTTGAAATTTTCACAGATGATGTATTTCTGTTGCCGCTATAACAACAGATACTAAAAACAAAATAAAATAAATATTTAAGGAGCTCCCATACAACAAACGTGTTTTTTTTTGCCGTTTTTATAGATAATGGTACGGAACCCTCCGTGCGCGAGCCTGACTCGCACTTGGCCGGTTTTTTCTTATCAGAACACGATACCTATTATGCCCTCGATTGGTTCACACCCATTTTTGGTACACTCTGTATAAAAATATAAAGAGAACTAGCGCACAGTGGAATGTCATCTCGCTCAGATTTGGACCATCCCAACTGGGGAAGTACCTCCGCCTGACAGAAGACTGCAGCCATATAATAACGCCACTAGGTACAGTCACCGGCATTAAGGCAGACTATATTGGTGCTCGGGACTGTATTTGCTCTGTAGGTGCGAGATTGAGTTCCTGGTGGTGAGTAAGCTCGCCAGAGCCCCCAAAGACGTGTTGTGTTCAGAGTGGGGGATGCGCGTTCGTCTTTGCTATCAACACAACGAATCCTCGAATACTATACAGGGTCGGCAACGCGCTTGTAATTCAGTTGTTCCACCTTATTGTTAACCAAAATCCGAATCGCTAATCTTAAGTGGCAGTGGACGGGACACATTGCACGTAGGTCGTAGAACCGATGGCCGTTGGGGCCGAAAGGTTCTCGAATGGCAACCACGTACCGGAAGGCGCGGCTTGCGTTGGGACAAGGTCGACTGATGGCCTGGTAAAGGTCACGGGAGTCCGCTGGATGCGGGTGGCGCAGGACCGGCCATTGTGGCACTCTTTGGGGGAGGCCTATGTTCAGTAGTGGACGTCTTTCGGCTGATGTGATGATGATGATGATGATTGTTAACCATGTCACAAGTAAATTTTCATATCGTCGAAAGGCTACCTACGGTGTCTGTTTACCATCAGGCAGACCGTACGCTTGTTAGCCACCGTAGTAGTAAAAAATGTGTACCTTCTTGAGCGGCTGGTCGCTGGCGGCCAGTTCTTGCAGCAGCTTGGGGCTGATGGTGAGCAGGTCGCAGCCCGCCAGCTCGCGGATCTCGCCCGTGTTGCGGAACGACGCGCCCATCACCTGTTTGTATTTATGGCATTACAATACAAATATTCTTTTCTCAAAAATCATCGGCAATGTTGACTTTATTGGTAAAAAATCAGGACGTGAAGTGCATAGTTTATGGTTAGTCAACATTTAAAAAATAAAAAACCTTGCCGGCTCGATTTTGCTCGACTACAATGTTGCATACAAATTCCCTTATTTGTCGTGGTACAAACTGTTTGACACCGCCATATAAATAAAAGGCATAGGTCCTAAACAGCCAAAACGCAAGATCAGTAGCTGTGACTCATCGCGACTTTTTAGTTGTCTCAAATAACTTATGGCGCTTTCGGAAGAAAAATACACTCCCAACTTATTATTAAAAAAATTAAAAGGCGGCAATGCAAAAAATATTCTGTTTTAACATACAGTGTCTAATTCTTTTTACGGAAAATATAGAAAATTGACGTGTAAATTATTCCAGATTTAAAAGAAGCTGCAAGCTCAGTTATTGATTATTTGTTTAAGTGTAATTTGTTGGTAATTTGCAAAGCCAAAAGACAGATATCGGAAGGCGTATACGACAATTTCTTGAAGCGGCGAGAAGAAATGCATGCCTTATCATTTTCGGAAAATACATTTTTGTTTTCTTGCACAATTTTTGAGAAAAGCACTATATTTGTCTCAGCTGGGAGGGCATTGGCTTCGTATTAAATAAAACGGAAGGTCGTCCGTTTAAAATTAATACTCAGCCAGCAATTGCCTACTTCCCTTGCTTCGACAATAATGTACTATTATTGCTCACCAGACATAGTAGACAATACAAAAATAGTGGCAAATTAATTTTAGTGGTCCCGGTAAGGGCATTTATTTGTGTGATTAGCACGAATATTTGTTCCTGAGTCATGGCTGTTTTCTATGTATTTAAGTATTTATTTATCTATATAAGTATGTTTATCGTCGTCTAGTACCCATAGTACAAGCTTTGTTTAGTTTGGGACTAGGTCGATTTGTGTAAGATTGTCCCCTAATATTTATTTATTTATTTATTTTATTTTATTATATTAAACATAAACAATGGTAGACAACAGGCGGTCTTGTCGCTAAAAAGCGATCTCTTCCAGACAACCCATGGGTGGTGGAGACGATGCAAGAAAAGATATGATTTGAGTAGGTGAAAACAGAAAAACAAAATATAAACAACTCAACTATAAGAAAGACTATTTTTATTATTATTATGACATTATTTGTAAGCATTCACTAAACCTATTTTAGCTTAAATGCCGATCAAATTGGATCTGTATCTTTGACATGACTAAGACCGCGCAACGCAATGCCATTACATCCAGTCCTCAGAAACTCCTATAGTGAGAACCAAATGTATAGCGACATCGAGAAACTTGGGTCGTTTTGCCAACTTACAAGACGAATATATTGGTTGGCAACACTCATGCGTTGTCAACTTGTCAAAATCTCTTATTTTTCTTTATATTTCAAATTCTAACGTTTAATTGACATTTGATTTGACATTGTGTTTTTCCATATTTTGGTGAAAATTGAATTATTCTTTCTGGATTTCCTGTAACTCCTTTGCTCGCGCGCGCGCGTGTTTATGTTTTATTTTTGAGACAGAGACTCGTTATTTTTGAGATAGAGAGTCGTAGTGTGTTTTGAGATAAGGACTCGTAAAAGTGTTTTAGTGTTTGTATTGTAACTATTATAATAGTGATTCAAATGGTATGTATAAACGACACGCTGTGATGCCTGTGTTGTGTCCGTCCGAGAAAACCTCAGGGGAGGATTCTTTGTCAGTTTTCCCAAACATAATATCCGGTAAGTCAAAAACATAACTTAGCTACAGGTACACATTTACCGTTACTTTTTTCATAGTGGACGTTTTTAAGGTTCTGTACTCAACATGGAAGCCTTAATATTTTCGCCATGTCCGTCTGTCCATCTGTTCGTCAGTCCGTCTGCGGCTTAGCTCATTGACCTTTATTACTAGAAAGCTGTAATCACGCCAACAAAATGTTAGGTACAATAAGATATAAAAAAAAATATTTAAAGGTACCCCTACCCGTAAAGTGTGGAAGTAATTTATTTCTCTGCAAACTCATGGTGTGGGCTATCGTTGGGTAGCTTAGCAGGGTCACTATCCACTAGGCCAATTTACATGTCAAATGATGATTGATGGTTGTATCCCCTGAACAAAAAGTTGATTCATGTACTATTTTATTTAATTCTCGCAATGTATTTCAGTTTCGCCTGCAGTCCTGCAAACTTGATTGTTCCTGTGGAATCTCACCCTGTGCCTTCAACATCAGTGCCTAAAAATATCCCATATCGGTAATGAGAATTTTAAAGTAGATTCTTGCTCTCGCCCGCACTGAAGAGCCGACTGGCCCAGCCAAGCACAGGAGCGCAGTGCTCAATGTGCCGGCACCTCGTGGGCACCTCAATCACTCATGATAAAGAGCAGCATATTGGTTCGAAACTTCTAGTGGGATAACCGATTTTGGTAAAGAGGTAAGTTTGAATCCCAAGCAAGGATATGTGGCTGTCCTCAGATGTTAACTGTTCGTCATCATGGTCGTCCATCCGTCCGTCTGTCTATAACCATCAGTCTCCCTGTCCGTATCTGTGTCCTAAGTGTATATATTATTAATATACCCGTATCCAGTACACTGTCGCGGGCAGCATATAGAAAAACGATACTTCCAGCAAGAATCACTTTCTATTCATAATGTTAATTGACGTTTTCAGGGGAACAATGAATAGAACAAGTCTTGATTGTTTTTAGGGTTCCGTACTTCAAAAGGAAAAAACGGAACCCTTATAGGATCACTTTGTTGTCCATCCGTCCCGTCCGTCTGTCAGGACCCTTTTTCTCAGGACCGCGTGTAGGTATCAAGCTAAAATGTATACCAAATACTCAGGTCTACTATCCCTTGAAGCTATGAAAAAATCAAACTTCTAAGCCAACGCAATCAAAAGGTACAGCTTTTATGCCGCAAATTTTCGCAACTCGCAAGGGAATCAAAACCTACAGGGTACTTCCCGTGAACTCAGAATCTTGAAATTTGGTACGAAGCAACGTCTTATAGCACAAATAAAGGAAAAATTGCGAAAACCGGAGACTTTTTGGACGGAGCCCTCAGTGCGCGAGTCCGACTCGCACTTGGCCGGTTTTTTATTCTTTTATACTACGATGGTCTACGGTGGAACATGTTAAACGCATTGCCAATCCTTTATTGATTTGAGGTATTTTTTTCAACTTCGACGGTGGCAAACATGCATATGGTCTGCTTGATGGTAAGCAGTCACCATAGCCTAAGGACGCTTACGATTCCAGAAGAGTCTTAAACGCATTGCCGACCCTTTATTGATTTGAGGTATTTTTAACTTCGACGGTGGCAAACAAGCATACGGTCTGAGCGACGGTAAGCAGACACCGTAGCTTATGGACGCCTACGATTCCAGAAGAGTCTTAAACGCATTGACGACCCTTTATTGATTTGAGGTATTTTTAACTTCGACGGTGGCAAACAAGCATACGGTCTGAGTGACGGTAAGCAGACACCGTAGCTTATGGACGCCTACGATTCCAGAAGAGTCTTAAAACGCATTGGCGACCCTTTATTGATTTTGAGGTACTTTTAACTTCGACGGTGGCAAACAAGCATACGGTCTGAGTGACGGTAAGCAGACACTTTAGCCTATGGACGCTTACGATTCCAGAAGAGTCTTAAACGCATTGGCGACCCTTTATTGATTTTGAGATTTTTGAGGTACTTTTAACTTCGCTGGTGGCAAACAAGCATACGGTCTGAGTGACGGTAAGCAGACACCGTAGCCTATGGATGCTTACGATTCCAGAAGAGTCTTAAACACATTGGAAAAGAAAGAAAGAAAGAAAATATGTTTATGTAGCATAAGTATAAGAAATAAAAGACAAGAAATAACAGGCATATAATCATAATCAAAACATGCTAAAATGGTGGGAAATTGGCGACCCTATTGATTTTGAGGTACTTTTAACTTCGACGGTGGCAAACAAGCATACGGTCTGCGTGAAGGTAAGCAGACACTTTAGCCTATGGACGCTTACGATTCCAGAAGAGTCTTAAACGCATGGGCGACCCTTTATTGATTTTGAGGTATTTTCAACTTCGACGGTGGCAAACAAGCATACGGTCTGCGTGATGGTAAGCAGACACCGTAGCCTATGGACGCTTACGATTCCAGAAGAGTCAAACGCATTGTAGACCCTTTACTGATCTGTGGATTCGTTGTGTTCATGGATGGAGACAAGACAAACGCGGCTCCCTCACTCAACACATCCTCGGGAGCTCTGGCGGCCTGACTCACCGCCAGGAACACAGTATCACATACCTAAAGAGAAAGTGGTGACGTTATTCTGGCTGCTTTGTTCTATAAATTGATAGGTACTTCCTTAATTGAACTGGTCTAATTATGAGCGAGATAACTCTGCGCTGTTTTAGATGTGAAGGTAGACTAGACCTGTCTTAAATCTTTACGTTTGAATTACATGGTCACTTAATCAGGCCTTTATTCTACAATATATTGTAAGGATCCGAAAATTTTGTTTTGCCTTGTCTTTACTATTTAAAGCAATATTGTATTCATCGCTTATAAATACCATTATCAGTATTAATAGACACAGGACAATATTACCTATTATAATTACTTAACTCTATACTAAAATTGTATATATATACTTTTTTTTTAAGATGAGTATGCGGAATAAGGTGGATGGCGACAGTACGAGACTGAGAGAAAATGATTTGGAACCCAAATGTAAGAATGGTGTGTCGTTAAGTGATAAGTAAAACAACCGCACTGCACTGAAGCTAGTTTATTACGGTTTGACGTAGGTAATGCGCTTACATATATGTCAAAGAAACGACCAATCGATCACGACGGAGCTGCATGCAGTGTGTCGTATCATACGAAATTTATATACAAAAACTGAGGTACTTGCATACAACGAGCTCCGCACCTCCGTCCGGAGATGCGGTGCAGTGTGACATCCGCCTTAGCCTTGACTAGACCAAGTGTAGCGTAAGTTGTGACAGATAATTCAATGTATGTACCAATATAATGAAATATTCGCTGAATGTGATGTGACATTATGAGCATGAATTGAGCTCTGCTCATATGAAAAAAAAACTAGAGAGTATTATCAGGCGCGGGACGATTACGCAATTTACGTTCATCGCTACAAGTACATGCCGGTGCCCCAACATCAGAGGCCCATAAATATTAATGTTTGGGCTAAGAAAAAAGCGCCTTTTGTAGCTTGAAAATATCAGAACGTTTCCGAGAAAATACGATGGAAACCAACTCTCCATTACATCTTCAATTAAATTTCAGGATCAATACCAGCAAAACGTCCTCGTCTTGAAGATGAACTTGGTTCCAGCGGCGCTCTAGTTCCCGGGCCCCAAAAAACGAAACAAGCACATCGAAAATCTGGTGACTACAACCCTTAATTTGACAAAAAGTTGCGAAAGTCCATAATTCAACCCTCGGTGACGCAGGACAGTCCCAAGGATTCTGGAAAGGCAAAAAATACAAAAAGACGGTCAAATAGTTTTACACCCGGCTGGACACTGCCAAATTAAGGAAGCACCTTCAGTGGTTTCCGTAAAGGAAAATTAGTCTTAGTACCTAGTGAGATGTCATAGAACGCCGCGATAGAACATCCTAGATTTACATAACCTTTAAACAAAAATCCTGGAAAACTGGGAAATTTAAGGGTTCGGTTCGCTAAAGAAGCAAAAGTAAAAGCTAAAATGGCAAAAACGGAACATATAGTTTGGCCCTGTCAGGCCGGTTGTGTCTCTCTGGATGTCAATGGCTTTAATGCGTCTGTGAATGAAATTTGTAATAAGTATAGATTTGCGTACGCGTTTTGCGTACCTCTCTTTATAGTTATGAAATCTTTTGGACTAGGTACAATTCGAGCAGTAGAATATGAACCAGTGCCACAATAACTGCTATATTAGTATGATAAGGTATTTATTATAAATGAGTAGATAAAAGTAATATCAAAAAGTAGAATAAAATTAAACGTGATGCTCCCCGTACAAGAAACGTGTTTTTACCCAACTACAGTCCGTATTTCACGGGCTACAGTCCAAACAGCTTGATGGATTTTGACATATGAGGTGTCGTTGGATTCCTCATAGTCGTTGAAGTGGCATAGGCTACACGTGATCTTGTAATTACATTGGTTTTTAACCCTGCACGTGTCCCCCTGGGTGGTCTAAAGAGTGACAAACTTTAAATTGGCGAAAATAATGTATGCCATAGGATTAAATAAATAACTGGTTTTCTTCGATCTGTTAAACGTGGGTATTCATGTTTCAGCACATTTTATTTGGAAATAGCCAATTGTCCGTGTGTAGGTACCAACATTAGAAAGTAAATAGAACTAGAATATATTGAATTGAGAATATCCATACTTATATACTTTATTATATAATATTATAAATGGGAAAGTGTACCTATGTGTGTGTTTGTTTGTTTGTCTGTCTTTCACGGCAAAACGGAGCGACGAAGTAACGTGTTTTTTAAGTGGAGATAGTTGAATAGATGGAGAGTGACATATGATAGTTTATATCCCCGAAATCATCCCCTAAGGGGGTGAAATGGGGGCAGGGGGTAAAAGTTTGTATAGAGCTGCGATATAAACGAGTTCCACGCCGACGGAGTCGCGGGCAGAAGCTAGTGATGAAATAAAAACGATTGTATCTATGTTCTCCACGCTTCTCAAAACTAACGAGTTCATTTTTTTTTCACAGATTGCGATATGAAAAATGATGAGCTAATAAAACAATTGAAAGGATTAAAATCCTTTTTAAGGTCATTACATTAAAGAAAAAAGTAAAACATGGCGAGGTTGGAGTCAACGTTTCTTCATCTCTAAGTTTCATTTCGACTGGCCGTAGGTACTTTAAGAAAACAATGTAAAGAACATAATAACACATATTCCGTTCAAAAAGAAGATTTAGCAGACAAGTACTACAAGTGCGAACAATACGAAACGGTTTGGTGAATATATGTAACACGGCGGATGGGTGCGGATCCGGAGCGGTCAGAGTCAGGAGTACGGCGCGTAGCGGCGGGCCTATTCGTCTTATAGCTCTCTGTGAACAACATCACCCAGGCAGCCGAGCGAGTAACGAGCGGGCGAGGCGAGTGGTGTCGTTTCATTGGGCGTAATACCTGTGTTATGTTACAAGCAGAAATCAATTTAACGAACCTACTTGTATGTATAACATACAAAACTTCCACTTGAACTTCATAAAAGTTCATTGTGAATTTCACTACATACGACGACACCCAAGTGAAGAAAGGCGATGGTGCGATATGAACCCGACAAAACGCGGTAGCTTAAGAGTCCGCAGGCCGAATTTCACCTTCCGATAAAAACGGAGTTTCGTTCTCAGTTTCAAACTACGTGTTGGATTGTGACAAAATTTTGCACATACAACGACATGAGGTATATCTATGTCTGTAATTAGATTATATGGTTCCAGTTTATAAATCAAACGAAATACAGCAAAAACAAGTTTTGTATGAAAATTTAAAATTCGTTGTATTTATTTTACTATGGTATCTGAAGCTACATAAACTAATTACAGACCTGGATATACCTCATGTCATTGTACATGCAAAGTTTCGTTACAATCCACCACGTAGTTTTAAAATTAGGCGTAACTACGTTTGTATGTATGGAGAATCGAGCTTACTGAGGACTCTTAAGAGATAAGCATATTTACGATCCACCATCAAGTTACATTTTATTGGTGAGAACAACTTAATAATTGACACTGACTATGTATAGTAGTTTTCACATTCTTTGGCAGATAAAAGTTTATGTTATGAAACATAATAATCAGGTGTCAGCAATCATTTCCATAAAAGTAGTACGTAAGCTAATAAGTACTAGGGATTAGGAAGCCTAGCACTTTCACTGCCAGGAACCCGACTAGCGATCGCCTACGCCGCCGCCGTAGTCGCTTTCCGCTGCATCTGGGGAAAGCCACGGGATTGGCTATGAGCGTAGTGTGTTGCGATTTTTGGCAGTAAATGTGCTAGTGGAGCCCCCCAGCCCAGCCTCACTCAGGATGAAACCTTGATAAGACTAACATGAGGAGAAATTAATTGCTTGATTGCTAGTAAATTCCTATCAAGTTCAGATGCTTGTATTATTAATGTTACAATTATTTAAGGAGTGCATTCATGTTGTGTTCAGAAAGTTTAAGTAGGTATGTATCTGATCACCGAGTTAATGTAAAGCTTGTAAAAATAACCAGATCGCTTTTTATATGGCACATACTTAAATATGCCTCGTGCTGACCAGACGCTTAGCATTTATTTCATTTTATGTAGCATAAGTGACATTTTAGTTTAATATTGCATTTAAGATCCTATTTGTTAATTCCAGTCAGTGAAATTGAAAATTGGGGTGATTAATGCCGGTTGCGCGACCAGATTCAGGCCGGCCTCCTACAACGGAACTCAAAAGCAAATAAAAAGGCACACTTTATGCATCATTTCTATCAAATCCTCCTTTTTTGCTCTCGATTGGTCCAGATACTCTGTGATCTGATCTCACTGTGTAAAGCTCTGGTTTCCTTGGGTAGCGGTGCCGTCTTATAGCGGCGAGATAGGCTATCTGTCTCTTTCTGATTAGACCACTTAGAAAGAGACGGATGTAGTCTATCTCACCGCCATATGATGGCACCACTATCCTAGGAAACCAGAGCTTTAGCCCAGCCTCAGCGAACACCTGACACAGTAAAAGGTTTTTTAATAAATTCACAATTTTACAGATCTTTATTAGATCTCTATCTCTCTCTATGAAAACCTGAAAATATCCTTTAGTTCAGGTTGTCCAAATCAAAATGGTCGTATAAACATACTAAATTAGGTGGTGGCCATTCAACCGCCTTAATCACTCCACTAAAATTTCTTTACAAGCCAGTGTAATCAATCGGGTAGTTATGCTTTACCTTTTTGGCAATCAAAATGTATGAAAGAATAAATAATAACCTTAACTCAAGATTGTTTCATTTATAAGGGAAAATTATAAGCCAAATCAAAAAAAAATGCTTATAACTATTATTATTGGTTCTTGAAATCACTATTATCGGTTCTTGAAATCACTATTATCGGTTCTTGATATCACTATTATCGGTTCCTGATATCACTATTATCGGTTTTCGCAGCACTAAATTTGGTAAATTAAGCGTTTTATACACGACAAATTGAATCACAACCAACCGCCTAAAAGTGAATGAATTGAACGTTTTCCGTCTCTTTCCATCTTATAGGTGTATAATGGCCTTTATGAGTAAAAAAAACCATTCGATTTTTCTTCTGTATGTTGGTACGATCCCCTCTCCTAGCAAAACACTCGTACTATGAAGTTCCGTCTCTTAAACGTAGTGGTTATATTCTCTTTGATTACATCTACGATAATGCCTCTCACAAACGGGCGCCGCTTGACCGCGGCGGTCCATAGTAAACTTGTCATCAGCTGTCAAATTTAGCATTGACCGCCACCGCAGGCCGCACCAGTGTGAGGCATAAAAACAACGCCTACTATGTCATTATTTTCGTCACGGAAAGGAGTACAACATTTAGGGCCTGGCTAGCAAGTAAGAATTTCCGCTCGCGTACCGGGCGGTAATTGACACTTTATGTACATACCTGTCCACGTGACATATTATTCCTTACATAGGCCTTGTTACATAGGCTGATATGGAAATTAAAAAAAAATTGAAGTTGCAATAGAAATGAATAAAATTACGTACAAAATAATAACTGTGAAAAAACGCCAATTTCATAGGTAAGGACCTAATAATAATCGTATTTTTGTCTTGAGAAGATCGGCGCTAAAAAGTTTGGTAAAGATCAACGTTTTTTCGATTTCGTCGACGATATTCAGTTTATAGAATGACTACAGTAGTGTTACCTGAGTGTTGTAGCCGAACTTCTTGTAGTAGTTGAAGATGCGTGTGACGGACAGCACGCCGGGGTCCTCCTTGGCCTCGTAAGTCTTCTTCGTGTGTTCCACGTACCTAATCACCATGAATAACGTAAAACGGTATTAACAAGGATTATTTTAGTTTTTTTAGGGCCGCCACATGCAGACTGAATTTCACGATCGAATTTATAGCACTACAGCTGTCTGCGGTAGGGCCTTAGATTTTGTATGGAGGAGCTGCGGTCATAAATCACTTAAATCAGCTCCGCAATATTGTTTGCCAGGCGGGGGGAGCTGTGATTGAGCGAATCGCTGTTTAGACTGTCGTTGGACAGTCAATAACATTGTTGCATGACACAGACAGTAGTGACGTGGTGAATAGATATATTTTCGAGACCCTCTCTACGCATATTGACCAATACGCAGAATGAACAAAGTACCTACTACGCAAAATGACATACGTAAATTAATTAAATGTTTGGTTATGGCGCTTCGCCGGCCGCTACAGCGGCACGCTCGCTTCGCTCGCTCGGCTCGCGCGCTGTAGGGCCGCAGTACACCTAACACTCCTCCTCCGTCGTTGTACCTAACGGAGACCTGCCTTAGGGTACGTCGAATTGGCATTATGCGTATTAGGCAATTTGCGTTTGGTCATTTCGCGTATTATTTAACCCATCCTTATTCGGAAAGTCGAATCTTTTACGTTCCCCGTCTCCCTGATATTACAGATATCCCAGATATTTACAGTTAAATTAAAACCATATTTACAACTTGCGACAGGTTTAAAATGCCGGGTTACCCACTGACCCATATGTGGGTCAGCGGGACATGAATCCCCTGACACATGTGGGTCACCGGGAAAGGAAGGGTGGTAGGTCATTTTGCGACTGATCGCTCGTGTTGGCATTATGCGTATTGGTCAATTTGCGTGTCGTTTATTGGTCAATATGCGTAGAGAATTTCGAGACCCACCAGTCCAGGATCCGGCCCACGAACGGCGAGATGAGGGTGACGTGCGCCTCGGCGCACGCGATGGCTTGGTACAGCGAGAACAGCAGCGTCAGGTTGCAGTGGATGCCATGTTTCTTCTCCAACTCCCTGCAACAGGTTTCACATTATGATATCGCATGGATACTTTTTAGGGTTCCGTACCTCGATAGGAAAAAACGGAAGCATAAGAGGATCACTCTATTGCCCGTCTGTCGAGACCCTTTATCTCGGGAACGGGTGGAGGTATCGAGTTCAATTTAAAACCAAGAAAGTCTTTTGAAGCAGTGAAAAAATAAAACTTCTAAGTTAATGTTAAATAAAGATACGCCGTTGATAATAAGATAGGCGGTTCCCTTTGGCATTATCACCCTAGTTCTTCTTCCCTGTTATATACTCACGCGCATAATATCTCGGTAAATATTTTAGTGAATCATCAGTTTTGTTTCACAAGCAAGCACTACCTTTACTAGTTTTGAATTTGTCAATGGCTAATGTACGCTATCACTTTCTCAGATTAGAAATAAGGTTAAAATTTGCATACCCTCAAAATGCTCGGGCACACCTAAGGTGTGCCATGGAGAACATTGTTTTTATTTATGACAATGATAATAGCCTGCAATACGCATTGACAAAACGTTGAATCCTCTCCACTCTCTATTTTAAGTTATTT
The DNA here is from genome assembly GCA_945867215.1 of Epinotia demarniana. Classification (NCBI taxonomy): domain Eukaryota; kingdom Metazoa; phylum Arthropoda; class Insecta; order Lepidoptera; family Tortricidae; genus Epinotia; species Epinotia demarniana. Next base: position 19,158,477 of record OX244262.1, read on the forward strand.
ATTATAGTATCCACAAAACCAGTGGCGAGTCAGGCAATAAAAGTCAGTACGATTGTTGCACGGCCCGCTCCATAAGGCAGCGAGTGCGAAAGAGGTGCATGATCCAATGCTTTATGACCGGACTCGCCACTTGGTTTTGCGGATACTATAGTCTTACTTGGCAGCTTGGATGCCTTCCCAGGTGGACGCCAGCTTGATCAGGATCCTCTCCTTCTTGATCCCATATTCCGCAAAGGCATTGATGAGCTTGATCGCCTTGGCAATGCTGGCGTCTTTGTCAAATGACAATCTGGAAAAACGTATAATTGTTTGATTGATACAACATTGACAACAATAGTAACTGCTGAATTTACCGCGTTAAACGTTATTTTTAACCCCCGACGCAAAAAGAGGGGTGTTATACGTTTAACGTGTCTGTCTGTGTTAGCGTAGCTCCCTAACGGATGAACCGATTTGAATGCGGTTTTTTTTGTGTCACAGATAATTTTATCCCGGGTGTTCTTAGCCATGTTTCACGAAAATCTGTTCAGCCGTTTTTGAGATATTGGACTTTGAAATGAAAATGTCGGGGGTTTTTCAACTTTTCTAAGTTGTAGTTATCTACTGCACATCTCTTGATGAGTTGAGTCGCGATTTCATGCCCCCAACCCAAGGCAAACATTTTGTTAAGTGGTAATTATTATATTTCAGTTAGAGGTGGTCATTATTTTATTATATTTATTTGATTCGTCATTATTTTATTTAAGCTACGCTAACAAACGCCAGTGACGTATGCAGTTATATATCAAAATAAGATAGTAAATAATCCATACAATATATGTAAATATCATGATGACATGCATCCCTCTTCAACTGGTGATTTATGGGCTTGGTGGCTTTTACTAATGCAACAATTTGAGCCAATTTTAATGTATTCAAAGATTTGAAGATAATTCATGGAAAACGAGGAATCAGAAAAATTTATAAATCACAATTGAATGAGTAAGTTGTGTTGTGCAAGACCAGAGTGCTCAAGATTAGCAAAGGTGACACTGTAACAAATAACAGTGATGAGACAACAGTTAATTTCCATATTTTGTTAGTCATAATATAAATACCGTCTGTAGTTCATAGCTTATTGCGGTCAAAGCAAAAATAATGTATAACTTTAATTGGGAACATAAAATGTCTTTCCAATTGGAGACAAATGGAGGGAGCAGGGACAGTAGATATAACAATAATGATGAATCAATCAATCTTAGATTGTTATATTTACCCTTAATTTGTCTGTTTTCTATCCCTAACCTAACCCAGACTTGAGGAAGGCAGTTTACCCTGTTCTGTGCTAGTCTAGATCCATGATTATTGATTTCCCTCAGTCTGCCAATATTTATCAGACCAATAAGCGGTGGTCTGCCTTCAGATCTATGCCCTAACCTTGGCCACCACTCTGTGGTCAATGCTGCTGTCTCATCTTGCCAATTTTCCTGCCCATGTTTACTTTAACCCTTTATTTCGCAAAAAATTGCTAAATTCCATAGTTCAAGTCTCAATGAATAGCCCAAATAATATTGGTCAGGAAAAATTTACGAAAAGACAGTGAATGTCTATGTCTAACCGCAGGACAATTCAAATTAAAGGGTTAACTGGGACATTCTTATACCCACATCCGAAAGTTTATACTGCATCATATTACTATATTAGAGAGATGAATATACACATTTAATTTACCTGGCATCAACTTCCACAGACACCCGACCAGGGATGATTTTCAGGATCTCACATCCAAAGAGAACACTCAACATGTCCAATGTTTCCATTACTTGTTCCTCAATGGTGCTGAAATGTTTAAAATAAAATAAAAATATATTTAAATGATTGCCTTATACATAAAAAATATTACATTACTTCAGAGGCCAGTAAGGGGTTGCTGTCAAGTATTAATAGATAGTTATGAGGCTGGCAACCCCATTTCACGCCGTACCAGTGCTCTAATATTTCATTTTGAAGTTTTTTTTATGTTATTGTGGTAATTATCACCTGCCAGTATCCTTGCCATGCTTAATGGCTTTGTCCAGTATATGCTGGTACTGTTCCATCGCAGCAGCAGACAGGATCAGGCTAGGATTTGTTGTGGCATCGGTGGGCTTGTAAGCCTTCATGGCTGAAATTGACAAATTCATCATCATTAGTTGTTCCCTCAATGCTGAGGATCGTGACATCATGTCCTCTTCTTGTTGACTAGACTTCTCCAAAGGCTCCTATCACCCACTTTATGTATGGCCTTGTGCAGGTGTAGTTGCGAAGCTTAAAGGTGGTTAGTTAAAATCAGAATGTATGGAAAGTTTGTCAAGTTTCTATGGAATGGCAGCTGCCAGTGACATGTTTAATGTTAATTGGTCCGGAAAGTCAGGAAATCTGGTTCAACCCACCCTAAAAGTAAAAAAAGAATGGTGGTATGGTTACCCTACCACACTTACTACATCCTATTTATGCTCTGCCAGGAACAGGTGAGGTGGCCTTTCTATTTCTTCTAAGTTTCTAATGTGTATCTTACTTTATTTAATTCGCCTGCATATTGTAACGAACGCAGGCTAACCCAAACCTCTCAATAACTGAGATTCAAGGTAATTTATCAAATATTTAACACTACTTATAAGGCATATCTTCATTAATCAAGTAAAAGATGCAGCAATCTCTTATCATTTCATCACATTCAATTGCGGCATGTTAATACGTTGCTGATTACCATGTAACTGTATATTCAAACTTTCCTTCAAAGGGTTGAAGTTCACTTAAGTCATGCAATGCATACTTAATTCATTACATAGCTAACCTTCAAAGTCCCCGGTGTCAGCGACGACCGTGGACACTTGCTTTAGCTGGTCGAGGACGCTCATTTTGGTACGCTTGGCTTGAGGTTCACCGCTCATACTGACTGTTACGTGCTACAGTGAATCAGTGATTGTTAAGTAGAGCGAGAATACCACAACCAAATACCGACACAGAATATAACCTAGGTTCACAATCGCTTGAAGGCAACTTGAAGGTGACCCTGCTACTATCGGCATTCATTCACTAGCCTTCGTTTTTTTTGCGCGTTCCCACTCTCCCACAACATGACAATACTGACAACTTAGGAAGCGTTCGAATATATAACATTAAGTAAGTTACTGTGATTAATGAACTTACCTCATTAAGTTTCATATCAAAAATATGATATGATCATATGAATCTCAATTTTGTCTACTATTTTAGTTAATTTTTTTGGATTACTTTCGAAGTTGGCTATCTAAGATTTGTTTAACGAGGTGTAATATGTTATAAAAGCCGAACGCTTGTTTTTATTTTCCTCTGATGGTCGCACTACACTTGGGAATGCGTGTTCGCGTTTGCGTCGTTGCCTCTCTTTCATTTGCCGTAGGAAGAATAAAGATGCAACACGAATATTTGGGCAAATACTGCCAAGTGTAGTGCGACCATGATGGTGGGTACAGAGATAAGAGATAGAGAGATGGCGTTTAGAACTATCGTGTTACAAATTCGACATTACTTATCGGCCTGGGAAACAAAATGTAGCCGCTGACGCTTTATCGCGAGTATGTGCCACATTGAGTGGAGCTACTAACAAACTCATTGAAATTCACAACTCTCTATGTCATCCAGGAGTTACCAGAATGAGTCACTGGGTTCGCTCGAAAAATTTACCATATTCTATCGAAGAAATAAGAAGAATGACCGCGGCTTGTCCTGTATGCGCTGAAATAAAGCCTAGGTACGCCCGTAATGAAGGGCACCTGATTAAAGCAACATCGCCATTCGAAAGACTTAATTTAGATTTTAAAGGACCGGTACCGTCAAAAACACAGAACAAATATATCCTGACCATCATCGACGAGTACAGCCGGTTCCCATTCGCGTATGCATGTAAGGACATGACGTCCGAATCTGTAATAAAAAGCCTTAAGGATCTTTTTTCATTGTTCGGCACGCCAGCAGCCTATATTCACACGGATAGAGGGACGTCGTTCCTCTCTGATGAGATAAGAAGATTTCTTACAGGCCTAGGAGTTGCGTGCAGTCGGACAACTCCCTATAATCCACAAGGCAACGGTCTCATAGAACGCCTTAACGGGACACTGTGGAAAACAATCCAACTCCAACTGCGATCGAAGAATCTAGATAGCGCCGACTGGGAGCAAGCTCTACCGGTCGCTCTTCATGCAATTAGGTCTCTACTATCGACAGGGACTAACACAACCCCGCACGAAAGGATGTTCATCCACCCTCGTCGGTCTTGCAATGGGAGTTGGGACGTCAATGCCTGCGTGGTTAATGTCTCCCGGACGTGTGTATATGAAAAAAAAATGTGAGAAATTCCATATACGATCCTGCCGTTGAGGAAGTGGAGCTCTTACAGAATCCACAGTAGGTATTCATACATCCGTCTTCCTGACGGTCGCGAGACAACAGTCTCAAACAGACGTCTGGCACCCTCTCCACTCAGTGACGACGACGATGAGGAAGTGGAGCTCTTACAGAGCACTCCAGAATATTCTCCACTCAGTGACGACGGTGACGAGTTTGATGATGCTTTGGAAGTCTCCCTGTCTCCCGAAACCGGAAACGGAGAAACAGCTCCATCCGCTGAAGAGAGTCAACCACCTGTTCAAGAAGTTGAACCCCGCCGATTAGCTCGAGAACGAAGACCGCCTGATTACTTACGGGACTACGTAACGACCATAAACAACGGGGCGTGAATGACGCGATCTATTTGGCTAACACCTATTTGTTATCGGTAGTGTCACATTGATGTGACGTAGTCACTACTGTTTGCAATTGTCCAACCAATAATTACTAGTTTCGATAATGTTGAATAAAGCCTAATAATTCTGTAAGGCTTGTCTTATTCACAACACTGAGCAAACTAACGACCAACGAACGCGAAGCATTTATGTGACAGCTATTTGTTAGAGTGAGATACATAGCCGTTCGTTGGCTTGATGTGTACGCACCTTTACACTCGGCTCGACTACTGTCATGGACAGCAGCCGGGTTCAACTGCTTACCGCTCGGCCACGACTTTGGTCTTAAGCGACCTGCGACCAGCGTTTTATCTGTTCATTGCGCGGTCGAGATCAGGTTATTCATTATACTCTATGCGCGCAGCATCGAGTCTACCGCGCGCTGACCCGTCTCTTCGACGAGCTGTCGATGGCCTACAACCGGAGGCTGACCGTCGAAGAGAAAGGTTACAGGGCTGTCCTCCGTGGCATCCACAAGGATATCCCGGAGGACGAGGTAGCCGCGGACCTCAAACGGAAGGGGATCGCCGTTAGGGAGGTTCATCGCCTATACAATAAGCAAGTAGGGAACAAGTCGTGCTCGTGGCGTAGGCTGCCAGACGTTATTTTGATAACGCTCCCCACCATAGGAATCCGTTAGTTAGGAAGGCTGCTGACTACGTCCCCGTCCCTCCCCCCTCTGTCGTTACTCGGCGCTCACTGATTAGGGGCCGCACGGTCCGGCTTCCTAGGCACACACTCACGGACCCGGACGACGAAATCACAGCGTCCATCGAAAGATGGAACGCTGCGCTTTCGGCGTCCAACACATCGCGTATACCTCAGCGTTCCCGCCGGCGGGGACGTCCACCGCGAAATCGCGACAACACAGACACATATAGTCCGCTTTCGTCCCGGTACCGCCGCATACCGGGTAGAGTCAGTCCGACGCAAGTCGGGCCTAGCTGAGTTTCTTGCTGGACTCTTCTCAGCTAGGCTAGCGATAAAACTCCCAGTAGTTCGACACCACTTACACCCCAGATACGGTTGATACCGTTCAACCAATCTCACTGGAGCGCAAACTCTTAGAGTATTCCAGTGAACAAACAAACTTCCCCGCGTGGTCGTGCCGGAGGCTTCCCCTGGATTTTCCCCAGGCCACCCTCCAACCACGCAGTTCGACCGCTGTATTGGGTCCGTCCTATTATAGCAACAGTCAAGTTCAAAAATAACTAACTAACGTCTACCGATATTGATCTCACAAATGTTTACTTAGATGCTATCGGCGGGAACCTGTAATTGGCTTTTTGTATTTTATGTACATGATCTTTGTGTTTCTGTATTAAATAACATAACATTACTATTTGTTTATTACCTTTTTACACGACTGCCCAACGAAAAGGAGTTTTGTTACTGCTGTCATAACGTCATAAGCCAGCAGTTCTAATTTTGATTCGCAACTCCCGGCTTCATAGTGTGGCAAATGATATTTGACGTATTCGCATTCAATATTTCATTCAAGTTTTCTATTTAGATATTTAACATGGGCAAACATTTTGGCGAATTAGGCACCATTCGTGGAATAGTCTATTACAGACTGTCTGGCCATGAGCTGAACCCTTTAGCCGGAATGATAAGCAAAGGCCTTCCAAATGTTTTGCCAAGGACCCGAGCTACCATACTCACCTGGTTGCCGCGTAAGTGGATTCATATTTAGGTGCTGCAAACCTTCAATTCGAAGTAGAAGACGTGCGCGTATACTGCGCCAGCTACCACCAATTTCCGCTACCTAAACGCTACTTAGCTGGCTAATAGCAGTCATAATCAGGGACTGAAAAGATACCTTTAAAATCGGTTATGACCGGGTCTTTTTTCAGGTATCCGTTAAAGTTGCATTCCGGTATAAACGGTACCGTTGAATAAAAGTACCTTTAAAAACGGTTTTCACCGGGTCTAGCTATTCGGTTCTGCACTATAACCACAAAAATGTTTAGAAAAATGCCGCCCTCGTCGCACTTGCGTGAGTCGAGTGACAGAGATCGAGATGTAACGAACGTTCGTGTTTGAAATTAAATATCTCATTTGCTAAGTAAGATTTTTTTTACTCCCAGAAATATAGTGTCAGTACTCTTAATGTTACGAAAACTCCCTGAATAACAAATGTTACTTGCATGTTACGCGTTACCTTTACTTGAAACGGTCAACCTTTAGCTGTACCATTTTGAGAAGGTACCTATTAAATTGTATTTATTCGGGTACCGTTACTGTTGGATACCTTTTCAATTGATACCTTTATTTTAGGTTACCGGTTTCTTGCGGTTTTACACCTTATAGCCCAAGCACTTTATTTTCATTAGTATGGAAAAAAATGCAAATTTGGAAATATTTCATAACAGCAGCTTTTTTGCGTGTAACTGATATATTATCACTTTAGTAATTACGTAGACTCAAAATCCACCAAAATATTAGTCATCAAAAAAAATCGATATTTAACCTATTCCTAAAAAAGAGGAAAAATATTAATAGATATTTTAATTTTTGTTTTAGTTAATTTACAGGAGCTCTTCAAGAATAATAAATAAATCACACAAAAAACATAATGGATGTGTCATTTATTTTTATATATTTACTTCCCGATGGAAATTTTGGTGGATTCTTGGATAAGGCATCTTAGAATAACATCTGAAAATTAAACAAACAAAAAAAACGGTGTTATAAATTAATGTTTGAAAAAAACGTAATTTTCCTGGGGTATTAGCGGTACCGTTTAAAAAGGTACCCATTCAATATTATTTAGTTGAGTGCCAATGTTACCGGTCTTTTGCGGTTTTTCAGTCCCTGGTCATAACCTGTGACCTTTCAGGAAACCGGGCAGATAGCTCTTGCTCAATTTAAGGTAACGAAGACTTAGGTACTCGCTCAAGTAGCTATTTATTTATTTTTGCAGCATTCGTCGTAGGCTACCTTTGGTATTCGTACGTAGAGTGGGCCTACGATCAGTCGAAGAGGAAGAATCCGAAAGACTACTTAAATGAAGTGGACCCCAACCCACCGCCACCTCCGCCGCCGGAAGAAAAGAAGTGCGAGCCGAAAGGCAAAAAGAAGTAGCCAAAGATTAGAAATTCGTAATGATAAATTTTATTGTTTATATTAATTAATTAAATTATGTTCACCGCCAAAACTTCTAAGAGTTGTAAGTCTTGTAAGTTTACCCTACTACCCCTACCCTACAGAGTTATCACTATATAGCGACAAGTGCACATTTGTAGCTTTATTTGTACCGGTAGGGATAGGTGCACTTCCCAACCCCCTGGTACACTTATCCCTACCGACTTATCCAGCTATCCCTTCTGGTAGGGGGAGCACTGCCCAACCCCCTGGTACACTCATCCCTACCGACTTACCGAGCTATCCCTACTGGTAGGGGGAGCACTGCCCATTTCCACACAGACAAACTGTCCCGACAGTTTTGTGTGACCATGTTAAGAATTAAGTTTCTATATTATGTTTATTAAATAAATAATAAAAAAAGACTAAAAATCCTCTTTAGGATTGCAAATATTTATATCTCCACTTCTGTTGTAAAAGATGGTAGGTATGTTAGGTTCGTAACACGTAGGGCAAACATACCAGAAATAGGAACCCCGTAGAGCGGGGCTCCATCAAAACTATCGAAATACCATCAGGAGACCATATAAGATCTAAATGGGTGGCCGTCTGGTGGCATAGCAACTATTGTCATAATTGTTCCCTGTGTCGTAATTTGTTTAACCATAATGTAGAATGTCATACATTTATTTAGTCGTATTATTGATAATTATAATTATTTTTAGTAATAATTGTAAATGTCATACATTTATCAAGCCATAATATTGATGATAATATTTGATCAAAAAACAAAACAAAGGGTGGCCGTCAAATACACTTTTCTCTGAGATCAACCAATGCGTGTGCGTGTGGACTGAGGGACCACTTGGTTTTTAATGCAAAAAATAAATTTTAGTAAGTGGAAAATTTAGTAGTAGTAGCGAATTACTTTGTAAAAAAAACCTGGAATTCGTAAAGAATTCACTAAAAAGTTATACAGCCAAAGGTGTGGTCCCTCAGTTCACACACTGAACCTTCCACTTCTGGGCAAGTATTTAATATGCTGGCTTATTTTGATGTTACAGATTTAGTAAAAACATGTTTAAACGTATTCGTAATGACCGAAACGTAATTTGGCAATGATTATACACTAAAGCAGTCTTCCTTCGTTGGTCCCTGAGAGACCACATAAAATAACTAATAAATCGGTACATTTGTACAAATAAATAATGCATTTTTCTTTGCAAACATTAGTAAAAATCGCAAGGAAGATTATAAAAGTTAAACAAAATCACAATTATTGATAAATTTCGTCCAATTTATATTAGTTTGTGGTCCCTCAGTTCACACACTATGAATTAATAAAATAATTAAAATATCCTAAAATATAAACAATATGGAAAGGTTTGTCGTACTGAGGTTTAGTTAAAAAGTTTGACTACATATATATATTTTTTGTACGTGGATTGATGGCGTATAATATAGGATAAATTGCTTTTTAATATTTCCTTAGCAGTGTTTATTAGGGTGTCCACACAATGAAAAGCATTTAATAACGTGAATCATTTTTAAATACTACTTTTTAAATTTGCTTACTTAAATTGACCAAGGAAAAACTGCATACAGCTAACTACATTTTAGATTCTGTAAGCAAAATTACAAAATTAAAAACAAACGAAGTATATGGTATCAGCGGCCCTAGCATACTAACAAAATGACGTCTTTTATGCACATGTTTTATGCCCACAACCGACGTATAAAATTTTACCGTCATGAGCTAACATGGTATACCGTCATCTACGTAAAATGTGACCATTTATATGTCTTGCACATAAAACTACTTTTTTACGTCACATTCTAACATGCTCTTGACTTTCGTACATAAAACGTGACGATATGAACCGTTGACGGACGAAATTTTACGTAGGTCACTCGAGACCCCTGATAAATTTTAACACTATGAAAACAATACAATTGGCCGCAGGATATCTGTAAAATTTCTGTCACAACACACGGTTTCAGTTTCAAAACTTATTAGTTCGTTTGCTGTTTGGATGGATTACTTTTCTACGACTTTTTGATAGATAGATAGATAGATAACTTATTTATTTGGCACTTTGCAACAAAATAAAAAACAAAAAAATACAGAAAACAAAAGAAACACAGAAAAATAACGATAAAAGAACATGTAAAACAATTGTGGTATGGAGAAAGAATTATAAATTAAGGCTAAGACATACTTGTGCGTTGCAATAATGCCAAAAAGGTACTGGCTCAGTTTTGCTTTGCTCGTGTGAGCAAGCACTGATATTCTGCCAGTACCTCGGATCACGATGCAGGTGAAATATTTGAAGAAAAATAATAATAAAGGGGGGGCGATGCATACTAGAATCCTTTTGCTTGACAATTGGATTTCGATATCGCATATTAAAACGACCCGTGGTAATTTGCTTTCATTTAAAGGCATAAATAATATGCGCATCTTCAAGAAACCTAATAAAATAATTATGGAGTAAATATTTAACGAAAATAATTATACTTAAGTATACACAAATTCTCCTTATCCATTGTTGAAATTATCTATCCTTATATTATAAGAGGACAAATTCTGTGAGATTGAAGCTTTGCAACTTTGCGTGTTTCAAAAATCTTTGTATGCGTATAGATTGGGGTTTCTGGGTGGTGGTAGGCTATATTTTATCCCACGGGTTTGACTACTTTCTTTGAATTATGCGGAGAAGCAGCGCGGGCAGCTTGTCGTCTAATAAATCAATTGTTAGCTTTAGCCTTGGTTAACATTTACTTTTCCTCAATTTCAACAAGCATGCACGAAGAAAACAGTAACACTTGTACCATAAAATGAATTACGGTACAAACTTACAAATATTATAGGAAAAACGGGGCGGGAGTAAAGTAAATAAATAAAAACGAAAAACGATTACAATACAACTTAATACAAGAGTACAACTTTTTAGTAGCAGGGCAGTGCTTATTATTACTCTTTAATTAAGTAGTATTGTATTGGGTCTCTAACCATGGACTGCGATTGAACGTATGAAAAGAATGTAATAATTGGTAAAAATAAAGTTGTATATATTGGCAACACTACACTTCTTTTTGCTATATATATATTTTACGTAATTTAAGTAATGTAAAAATGGGCACAATCGTAAAGTTATACGTCCGAACGTAAATAATATGGCCGATTAGTATGCTTGCCGGGCTGATTTGGTGCGGTAAAACATGTAGCTTCTGTAGCTTCATGACTCGAGTGCATATTTTTGGTATATAAAAAGTGCCTTTTAGGTATTTACTAACAAACCAGAGAGAGTTACTTACCAGATAAACAACGCGGAAATCAGGAGTATAAATAACAAATCCATTACAACACAATACTAATTTGCCTATCACACAGCTATAACAAACCAAATACATCAATTCAAGTAAATTTACCGCCTTTTTATTTTTTAAACATAATACGCGGGGCAAATATACGAGCTACATGTGTTACCGCACCAAATCTGATACCATATACTTAGTTTGTTTTTAATTTCGTAATTTTGCTTACAGAATCTAAAATGTAGTTGGCTGTATGTAGTCTTTCCTTGGGCCATTTAAGTAAGCAAATTTAAAAAGTAGAATTTATAAATTATTCTCGTTACTACTTAAATGCTTTTCATTCATTCATTGTGTGGACACCCTAATGAACACTCTGCTAAGGATATATTAAAAAGCAATTTATCTTATATTATACGCCATCAATCCACGTACAAAAAATATATATATGTAGTAAAACTTTTTAACTAAACCTCAGTACGACAAACCTTTCCGTAGTGTTTATATTTTAGGATATTTTAATTATTTTATTACTTCATAGTGTGTGAACTGAGGGACCACAAACTAATATAAATTGGACGAAATTGATTAATAGTTGTGCTCTTGTTTAACTTTTATAATCTTCCTTGCGATTTTTACTAATGTTTGCAAATGAAAATGCATTATTTATTTGTACAAATGTACCGATTTATTAGCAGCGTTTTACCTACCAATAAAACGCTTATTAAGCGATAACCTTATTTGAAGCCTACATAAACAATTTGAGAGTAGCGAACTTGATTTCCTGTAACAGATCGGTCTAAGGCAATACCCCCACTACATCCCCTCTCTAGTGACGTCATGTCCTGTGCACCTGGCGGGGACCAAGTTGCTGGCACTTGGAGCTCTCGTCATTGGATCTCAAATTAAGAAATTGCTAGATTTACCAGGCAGAATTAAAATATGTAGGCTTCAAATAAGGTTATCGCTTAATAAGCGTTTTATTGGTAGGTAAAACGCTGCTATTAAGCTTTGAACCGTTATTTGAAGCCTACATAAACAATTTGAGACCTGTTTGTTATCGCCTGGTGCACAGTTCGACGCCAATGTGATTAGAAGGAGGGGATTATAAAAATATCAATTATAAGACATTGAACTCTGCAATTATTTATTGTATGTACACACAAAATATACATTTAATAAATTATAAAGGTAGTGTAGTGTTTAGCTATAGGGCTATAAAGTAAACCACCAGTTTGAGAGCAAGATCTAGACTCATTTATTTAATACAACACCTACCCTACGTTACACAGCTACCCTCATATGTAATTATAATATACAACATCTTCCCCCTTATGGATACCTAACTATAGTAGCACAAATGCAATACGGATATAATGCTGTATAGTTGTGATACTTGTGATGAAGAGACCAGACCAGACAAGACTCGGTTGTTAATGTAACAGAGACTTGTTTGACCTGCTTTAACTACTTTTATTTCCTTAACACTCACAACGCACAACAGCAGTACACCCACCTGATCACAATAATGGACCCTAAGCTGTTGATTTAAGGTAGGTACATACACGAGTGGGCAGTTAAGTGTGTCACCGATGGTATATATTTATTGATTTTAATTACATATTTATTTATTGATTTTAATCACTTATACTATTCAGCTTTATACTGCAAATTAATTGCTAAACGATCCGTTCTAACTGCATAATAAAACTAACGAAGTAGGTACGTATACTTGAGACTATCTGAATCGGCAGAACTACATGTAAACTATTTACCTCACTGAGGTCTCCCGACGTTTCGGATGTGTTGCAACATCCATGGTCACGGGACAACTGGCTTGTGCGGGTATCAACATCTTCTTGCTGCGCGGGTTTTCCGAACTACCCGCATTTGGTCTTTTTGAACCACTTGTACACTAGGGTTGTCACCCGGCCGACACACGACACTAACAATGTCCGGTGATATAACGGACGATGTTCTCTGACGCTGGCATTTACTTATGATAGGATTCCACGAAGATGAAATCTTAAAACCGTCATCCCGATTGAAATTACGATGTTTCCTGATTTCAACGGCTTCACGTATTTTTCTACTATAGAAATGACGTTCCGTAGACAGGACTTTCGGTTTATGGAGCTCAATCCAGTGGTTTGGTCCTGACTCCAACAAATGCTCGGCTATCGCAGACTTATTCACCTGCCGATTTTTTACAGCCGCAATATGTTCCTTGACCCTTTCCGCGATGGTTCGCTTGGTCTCACCAATGTAGGAACTTCCACAACTGCAGTCAATCTTATAAACTCCTGGTGATTGAAAGGGGATAACATCCTTCGGTGATCTTAGATGTCCCACGACCTTGGATAACGGCATGTATACGGTTTTAATGGAATACCTTCGCAGTATTGTACCAACTTTGTCCGTTACCCCCTTAACGTAGGGCATAAAAGCTGGATGCCTTGGAACATCAGGATGTTTTCCTCTAGACTTCCGTCTGGGTTGCCGTCCGTCTAACTTATACCCATTCCACCTAAGGACCTTCTCAATGTGCAACATCTCGCTCTCTAAAAATTCAGGATCACAAAGGTCCTGTGCCCTGTTCCGCAGAGAGTTAACCACAGACTGTAGGTGGCGGGGGTGATGATGAGACAGAGCGTTGAGATACTTGTCTGTGTGTGTCGGTTTTCTGTAAACAGTGTGCGTTAAGGACCCATCCATCCGACCTATCACTTTAATATCCAGAAAAGGCAGACTGCGTTCTGATTCCAATTCATATGTGAACTTTATTTTTGCGTGAACGGAATTCAGATGCTGGAGTAATTGCTCAACTTCCTGCTTGCCACCTTTTATAATGCAAAACACATCATCGACGTATCGCTTCCATAACTTCACTGCCCATGGTTGCAGATCTATATTGGATTCGAAGTGCTCCATCCAGATATTTGCCATTACCGGAGCCACCGGTAACAATGCCACAATGGCCGGTAACTTCATAAAGTATAAAATTAAAAATCGGCCACATCAAACAATCTCAACATACATAGCTAACTATGTTTATTTTTATTTTATATAGTTAACTTAAAGGAAAATACATGAAAAAAAAAAATACACATTTATTAAAATCTATCGGGCGTGCGCACTCGCCGGCCTGAACGGGTATGACGGAAAGTCGGATCTTGAGATGTTTTGGTTTGGGACTCCCGGGAGCTCCGCGGCCCCGTTTCCTGACCTCCGCCACACTCCTCCAAGTCATCATAATATCGTGCACTCGTACTCTTAGCATTAGCGGCGGCAGTGTCGGGCGGCTGCGCCCGTATGATCTGCTGCCTGTTCCGGCGGTACCGGCGGCCGTCCGGCGTGCGCACCCAGTAGGAGCGCGGCTCGGCGGCGGCGCGCTCCACCTGCGCCCGCACCCAGCGCCCCGCGCCATTAGATACTCCCGGCTCTCTAATACGCACCTGCTCATTGTCACTTAATGGTTTTAGTACTCTAGTTCCTCTGTTGTAATTTTGGCTTGATTTCTCGTTCTTTACTTCGCGGCTGATTTTAATCTCAATTTTCGAAGGCGTTTTCGGGTTTAGTAGATTACTTTTTACCGGTAACTTTGTATTTAGTCTTCTTCCCATCAATAACTGAGCAGGTGAGTATTGTTCTCCCGTTATTGGTGTATTACGAAAATTCAAAAGTGCTATGTAAAAATCAGTCTTATCTTCCTGCGCTTTTATTATCATTTTTTTAACCGTTTGCACATTGCGTTCCGCGAGACCATTTGAACGAGGGTAGTGGGGTGAGCTTGTTACGTGTTCAAAGTCCCAATCTTTCGCGAACGTTTTAAATTCCTGCGATACAAATTGAGAGCCGTTGTCAGAAACTAATCTATTCGGTATACCATGACGAGCAAACATAGGTTTTAAGATACCTATTACCGTCGTACTCCTCAGGTCCAGAATGGTCGCTACCTCTACATACTTTGAATAATAGTCAACCACGATTAAATAATATCTGTCTTTTACCTGAAAAATATCAGCAGCTAGCACCTGCCATGGTCTCTCGGGCGTGGCGTGCGGTGCGAGAGGCTGGCGCGGTGGTGACGCCTGGCGCGCCGCGCACACCTCGCACGCCCTCACGGCGCGCTCCACGGCGGCCGCCATACCTGGCCACCACATCACGTCCCTTGCTCGCCTCTTGCACTTCTCGATACCGAGATGACCTTCATGTACTTTCTCGATCATTTCTGTCCTTAAACTGCTCGGAACGATCACAATGTCATTACGAAACACTATCTCCTCGACAACGTGGATTTCATCCCTGACCTCCCAGTAGGGCTTGGCTTGCTCTGTCACGATGCTCTTTGTATGCGGCCATCCCTTTTTGTAGCATTCCATTACTTCACATAGACCCTGGTCTAACCTAGATGCTTCTCTGATCGCCTGCATTTTTCTATCGCTGAATGGTAGGTTACCCAGTAGAGTATTTATATGTAGGCTTACCTCGTTCTGCATATGTTGGTCCCGCATACCTCCCGCATCAATTGTCGCCCTAGATAACGTATCTGCCACGTACATCAACCGCCCCGGTACATAACAAATGTTAAGAGAATATATTTGCAATTTTAATAACATACGTTGTAGTCTAATGGGTGTCTCATTCAGCGGCTTTCTGAAGATAGCCTCCAAAGGCTTATGGTCCGATTCGACAGTTACCTGAGCGTGTCCATAAATGAACTGATGGAACTTACTGCACCCAAACACGATGGCTAAAAGTTCCTTCTCAATCTGAGCCCATCTCGTCTCGGTGGGCGTGAGCGTGCGCGCGGCGTAGGCGACGGGCCGGCCGCCCTGCAGCAGCACCGCGCCCAGCCCGCGCGAGCTGGAGTCCACGGACACCGTCACCGGCTCGTTGGGCGAGTAGTACCTGAGTGTCGGAGCATGCGCCAGTTGCTGCTTCAGCTCCTGGAATGCTTTTGTATGCGCCTCATGCCATTCAAAATTTACGTTATTTTTTAAAAGCTCCCTTAGTGGCTCAACTCGATCCGCATACTTATGTATGAAACGTGACACATAGTTTGTCATACCGATGAACCGTTCCAATGCTTTTTTGTCCCCCGGAATTGGCATATTTTCGATACACTTTACCCGGTCTGAATCAATCCGTATGCCATTCTTATCAAAGATATGCCCTAAAAATCTAACCCTGTTCTGAGCGAAAACACATTTGTTTTTATTAAATTTAACGCCGTATTCGGCTGCTAGTCGTAATACTTCCGTTAGCCTCTCATCATGCTCATCCCGCGTTTTGCCGTAAACTAAAATACCGTCGACAAACACCTCCACACCCTGCCTGGCAAACAATTTGTACATAATACCATGGAAAACCTCACTAGCACTCCGGATTCCGAACGGTAACCTAAGGAAACGATACCTACCGAAAGGGGTCGCAAATGTGCACAGTTTTGAGCTCGGCTCATCTAAAACACACATATAAAATCCTTTGCTTGCGTCTAAGACTGAGAAATACATAGCTCCCGAAATATTCGCTGTTATTTCATCAAGAGCGGGGAGTTGGAAATGGCTTCGCTTTATCGCTCGATTTAAATGCTGGGGATCAAGACACAATCGAATACTCCCGTCTGCTTTTTCCACTAATACTATATTTGAGACCCAATCGGTGGGCTCACTCACCGGAGCTATGATATTTAGCTTTTGTAGCCTTTCCAATTCCCCCTCTAGTTTCGGTCTTAATTTTATAGGTATTTTTCGAGATCCCCTAACAACAGGTGGGATAGATTCATCGATTATTAACTTATGGAGCCCCGGCAATTGTCCAATCCCTTCAAAAATATGACTATAAGTCGTAATTATGTCATTAATTTTCATGTCACAAACTTCTTTAATGCGCAATATCAAATTTAAATCTGTACAAGCATTTCTTGACAATAAGTTACCACATGAAGTGTCTAGTACATATACTTTATGCCTTATTGACATACCATTATGGCTTAAAAGTGCTTCAAAGTAACCTACTACGGGTAAAGTATGTTTACTGACCTCTTTTAAAACTGTATTTGTGTTACGTAATGCTCGCTTATCAAATCAGGCAGTCACATAACTGTTCAGCGACATTACCGTCGCGTCGGCCCCGCTGTCCAGTTTAAATTGCACAGGAATGCCATTCACACCTATTACCTCCTGCCAGCCCTTGATGCCAATACTCTCAACCTCGATCCCCCGTATCATGAACTCTTCTTCGTCGCTCATCTCTGCCGCAGACTGGCACGATAACTCACGAAGGGCACGATTCGCAAATCCTATCGAACGACAACACCTCGCGAAATGTCCCCTTCTGTCGCACTTGTAGCATACTACTTGAAAAGCAGAACATCTATTGTTGTCATGCGTGTAGCCGCAATTTCCACACTGGCGCGAGTGTCGGCTGCCGGTGGGCGGCTCGGCGCCGCGAGTGTGCGGCGGAGCGCGCGGTCGCGCGGCGGCGGCGGCCCGCGGGCGCGCCACGACGCGCTCAACGGCGGCGCTGGGCGCGGGCGCCTCCCCCGCAGCGCCGGCCCGCACGGCCCCAGCTTGCTCGCTCGCTACCTCCGCCGCCCTGCACCACGATGCTGCTTCTTGCAATTCTAAGTCCGACTTCCTGAGCATCCTCTCCCTAAGCTGACCGTCTCTTATCCCCCTTATCATTTGAGTCAGTATCAAGCTCTCTCGCAAAGTTCCAAACTCGCATGATTTACTCTTGACTTTCAGCGCTGCGAAGTACTTATCGAATTGTTCAGTGCCTTGGTTACACTCGAAAAATAAATGTCTTTCAAAATTTATATTCTTTGACGGGTCACATCTCCGATCAAACTTCTGGCACAACACATCATAATCATCATTTTCGGCTTCCATAAAATCCAACTCTTCATATATTTCGCGACCACTTTTACCAATTATATGCAAGAACAATGCACACTTCTCCTTTCCTGGCGAGTTTTCGCGTCCTGAAGCTACCATATACCACTCGAATGTCTTTTTCCAATCTCGCCAATTGTCCGCCATATTACCGCTATCGCACATCGGCGGCGGCTGCTGTATATTCGCGTAAACATTATTTGTGGTGTTAGTTTGCTGCGCACTCGTCCCGGATTTATTATTTGTCTCGCCCGTCATTGTCTATTTTTCGTTTGTAACTCAATTTCACGATTTACACCTGACACCATGTAGTGTTTAGCTATAGGGCTATAAAGTAAACCACCAGTTTGAGAGCAAGATCTAGACTCATTTATTTAATACAACACCTACCCTACGTTACACAGCTACCCTCATATGTAATTATAATATACAACAGGTAGGACCTTATTAAATGAAGTTCCAATGGGTAACCATTGCATTTATTATTCCATAGTTGATTACTAATAGCAGGTACTTAATAGTAAGAACTAACAACAGTATATGGTACATTATTTATATCAACTGCTAGTTGCAAGCATGTTGCTGAAGAATCAACTCTAATAATAAGGTAACTAGACAACAAACGACTGTAGTTTTACGATAATACACAAAACAAATTTTAAAACATTGAGTTGGGCGACTTGACCCGAAACTTATTTTAGCTAAATCAACTTAACATAATGAAATGAAAGGAAACAAAACATTCTAGTGTTTTATTTATATATAGGTTATTATCCTAAATCATAACATTAGCTAAATTTCACTCAATAACTGGTGTAAATAAGTTAGCACAAGATTGTGACGGCATAGCCGAGGGCACAATTGGTCGACAATAATATTTCAGAAACGTGTTTTCTGACCGCCAGTTTCCTCTAGCCAAGATCTCGTCTAATGGACTATTTTCAACCCAACTTTTAGAGGCTACTGCGGGCCGGATGCTGCCTGCACTGGCTTTAATACCGGCCTGGAGTAGAATCTTCTTTACCCAGCCAGAAATATTTGTACGCGACGCAGCCTTCGGCCGCCCACATATGGTCAAAAATAAGTTGTCATCACCACAAGCTGCGCGTCTAGCTTGAGATAGTAAAATTAGTTTCTTAACCCAAAACAATGTATCCAAAGCCTTGAAATCATTATTTTTAAAAATTTGCCAACCAGATTGACGATTTGTTACTGTGTCAGTTTTGGATCCATATTTTGGCCAGAAAATGATATAATTATCAGTTATTATGCAGCTCCTAAGTCATGCACCCGTCGGCCGGAACATAATAATAATAGAATCGCAGCGCGTGCAGAACATTCGAATAAGCTATTCTCATTGCTATGATTAGTTTTCAACCAATTAACAAGGATATCAGTATCCCATATTGGGGCTTTTTTATGTTTTATGCTTGCAATATTTATAGATTTCAAAGCTTGACGCACTAATATATGTGAACTGAGACGATAATTTTCGCTTGGGTCGCAAAGGGTAGAAATCGCAGATTTGTAAACCAAAATAGTGCTATACGCCAAGCCTTGTGTAAGATGAAGATCTATAAAAAAATTTGCCAAATCAGCACCCTTGGGGTTCAAGCCTGCCCTTGGGGCAGCCCAAACACGCCATTTTTGCCACGCATTCTTGTAAGTCTTAATAGAAGACTGTCTCCAACTTCTCTTCAAAAAATCAATTTGTTCCTGAGACCATCCATCTAAGCTTGCCGACCACCCCCACATTTCCAGACTTCCAGAATCATATCCCGTGCCATCGGCGGGGGGAGACCTGTTGTCACATCGGACTCTGTCCAGATTGTAAATCGTAAACGGGGGACCCAGAGCTCTGTTCTTCAGGTCTGGTCGCCAAAACACCTTCAACCAGCGTGGGGCTACAATTAAAAATATCCCTCTCGCCTTGTTGAGATGTTGTAGCACGCGGGGGATCAGGAAGGGTGGCGGAAACACCCACGCTAGGGGAAAGTCCCAACTCTGACTGAACGCATCGTGTAAACTGGCCTGATTGTCCGTCAAATCTAGGGTGCCATACGATGGAAGGACATGTGCTACTGACGAAGCGAACAGGTCTATTGATGGGCAACCAAATCTGGCAAAGATCTGATTGATTATGTTGGGACGAAGGTGCCACTCGGGAGGCCTCGTAAGCCGAGATAAGTGATCGGCTTCGCCGTTGTACCGACCTGGCAAATAATGAATCTCTGTATAGATTTTGTAATGATCCAAAATCTTGAATATTCGATAGGCTATTTCCATCAGCGGGGCCGATTTTGTACCCCCTTCGTTCTTGATATAAGCTACTACTGCTCGGTTGTCGGATTGTATTAAGAGAGAGGAACCGGCCAGGCGTTGACCGTGACCTTCTAGGACGCGACAAATTGCCAACATCTCGCGCTGATTGGAGTGAAGTTTTGCTTCCTCCGGAGACCAAAGACCCGACAGCTTGAGGTTGTCCAATTGGGCTCCCCACGCCTGGAGCGACGCATCGGTCACCAGGTAATTGCTGACCGGTGGGTAATGAATTGGAGACCGCTTCTCGAGATTGGTGCTCCACCATTTTAACTCCTCCATCACAGGGGGAGGAATTAGGTAATGATAGCGAGGGCTCTTTAGTAATATACTTTGACAATGATTTAGTAAAGCTCTGTGATTTAGACGACCCCTGGGAACCATGAAACTGGCAAAGTTGACCATCCCTACCAGACTTTGGACCTCGCACACGTTGCCTTTTTTCCGCTTTAGCAGATATCGCACCTTTTCTTGAAAGTTTTGCGCTTTTAGAATTGGCAGGTATTTTTCGTTTGTGTGTGGATTCCAAACTACTCCTAAATATTGGATGCTCTCTTGTGGGGTCAATACAGATTTGTCGTAATTGACCTGCCAGCCTTGATATTCTAATAGCCGTGTTACTTCGAGAGCCTGGTGGACTAGATTTGGGGGTTCTGATTGGCCAACAAAAAATCGTCCAAATAGACTACTACTCGGAAGCCTTTTTCCCTGAGTGTTTGAGCTATCCAATTCGTCAAGGATGCAAACACCTTTGGAGCGCAAGCCAGACCAAGAGGGAGACATGTCATTTGTAGTAACTGTTGGCCATAAATTAACCGCAGGAAACATCGGTGTGCTTTGGCAACCGGCAGATGGAAGTACGCATTTTTTAAATCTATCTTTATTAGCCAATCGCGTGGTTGCAGGAATGAAGCTATTTTCTGCATGTTCATTAAACGAAACTGTTTCACTAAAACGTATTCGTTTAGGTTCTTTAAATTGAATATCGGACGGGCCGAGCCGTCGCTTTTTGGTATTAAGAACATTGGGGATATGAAGCTGGGACTGGGATCTACAGGTTCCAATACTTTCATTTGTAGCATTTTCTGTATTACGCGATCCATTTCGCAACTGTTTGGTGTCGACCAAGGATGATCGGTTAAATTTGGAATAAATAAAGGGGGTTTGGCTATGAATGGTATTCGAAAGTTTCGAATTATCTGTATTAAAATTGTTGGGGCCTGTAAATCCTCCCAATGTTCCACAAAATCTAGCAAACGGCCAGCTTGAAAATTGTTCGAGTCAGAATTTTCTTCTAGCCTGCCCCCGAGATGTGGAGGGCCCTGAGAACCTACCTCCGCGGTAGTTATTGGCAAAAGTGTCTGAGCCGTGAAAGTTTTTACTAGGCCTTTGCCGCGAAGGCTTAGTTTGTTGGCCAACTTTTTGAGCAAAGCGGGGGTAGTCGCGCGCTTGCGGGTGATAGTTCATAAATGGCGTAGGCCATGGCATCCGATTCATGGCTTCGGGATAGGCGTAATTACCATTAAACAAAGCAGGAGCTTTGTTTGGGTATGTATTAGCATAACTAGGCATGGCCTGAGCTTGCTGTTGTGGCTGAGCTTGCGCAGCAGCTTTGTTGTTAGATGGCGCCCGGGGCGGCCAGAATATTTTAGAGGGCCCGCCGGCCTTTTCAATTGCGTTAGCGAATTGTTCTTTGTTAAATAAGATATCGCAAGTGGGTGGAATTTTCTTCAGGCTAGCTTTCAGAAAATTGTCCTTTACTGACCGCAAGATATTGTCACGTCTCTGTTGTATTAGCTCGGCCCTATGACCGCAAGCAATTTGCATCATTACAAATTTTCTGAAAGCTACCCTGCACGAAAATTTCGTTTAATTTATCCTCCAACAATTTTGGTGTAACTACGGTAACGGAATTCGACCATTCAACTAACTTCTTGAAACCGCACTGAACTGCTTCATTTTGTTTTATAAGGGCCTGAGTGATAGTCGCAAACCCACGTTCAATAAGCGCTAGCGAGTTACACTTATCAAATGGTTTAATCTCATCATTCGTTTCTAAATATGTGAAACCTGGTGAGGAACAGTATTGTTTTTGCACTTCAGCATAACGAACACTATCCCAGTCTTGAGAGTTGAAGCGCTGAACGCTGTTAATGAAATCAACTAGACCTGGCAAGGATTTAGGAATAGCCGGTTCTTTCAATACGGTATTCAGAGGCAATTGGAATGAGCATCCGGGTGCTGGCTGCTCGGTAAGTGGGGGCGGGGGCGCGGTGCCCGTTTCGTCATCAGCAAAAAGTTCACCACTCACATTAGCACTAACACTATCAGAGTGATCTAATTCCTCTACACCAGGGGTGGAGTGAAAGTTAGCTTGAAAAGGCAGCAAAGGGTTAAGCTGAAAGGCAACGCTACCCGCGATAAGATTGGATATACCACTTACTTGCGCGGTTAAATATTTTAACGAAGCAGCCATGCGGCTCCGTTTGTGCTTGTGCCGCTTTGCTTTGCTGGGCTTCCGCTTCTCGCCAACCCGCGGTGCTCCGGGCTCCTGCGTCCCCGCACCCGCAGGCGGCATCGCTCCTTCCATAGTGGGAGTATCCGCTGAGGAACTACTCGAGGAATCAGATGAATCTGATGTATCACTCTCCATGCTCCAATAATTCCAATCTGGAATTTATAAAAAATTAAAAAACCGAACGGTAACACCGTTAACAATTCAAATAATTGTATACTTTACCTAGTTAGGTACTCGCCTATTAGGTTTATTAAAAACGACCGATTGCTACGGCAAACAAGACGCCAATGACGAGAGCTCCAAGTGCCAGCAACTTGGTCCCCGCCAGGTGCACAGGACATGACGTCACTAGAGAGCGTATGTAGTGGGGGTATTGCCTTAGACCGATCTGTTACAGGAAATCAAGTTCGCTACTCTCAAATTGTTTATGTAGGCTTCAAATAACGGTTCAAAGCTTAATAGTTATTTTATGTGGTCTCTCAGGGACCAACGAAGGAAGACTGCTTTAGTGTATAATCATTGCCAAATTACGTTTCGGTCATTACGAATACGTTTAAACATGTTTTTACTAAATCTGTAACATCAAAATAAGCCAGCATATTAAATACTTGCCCAGAAGTGGAAGGTTCAGTGTGTGAACTGAGGGACCACACCTTTGGCTGTATAACTTTTTAGTGAATTCTTTACGAATTCCAGGTTTTTTTTTACAAAGTAATTCGCTACTACTACTAAATTTTCCACTTACTAAAATTTATTTTTTGCATTAAAAACCAAGTGGTCCCTCAGTCCACACGCACACACCAATGCTACTAGTGGTGTACAAAGTTCAAGTTTTCACGTAGGCAGTAGGAAACAGGGACTTAGTGGCAAAACCGACTCGGATCGCGGATAGGTTAGAAGTTATTTTTATAAAAGAGCAGAAAAACTTGTTATTAGATAAAACTTGCTTGTAAACTTTTATACTGATCGCCCTTTGCTACTGTGACCCAACATAAAAGACAACTTTGTAACTTACTTGCTTCTGATTCGAGATCTTCATTTACTACTAAGAAAAACAGGCTTATGCGTTTTCCAGTTTATGCGTTTATACAGTATGGTTAAATTGTTTTATGAGCAACCAATTTATGTCCATTATAAAGTATGCTGAAATAATTTTATGCGCATCAAATTAATGCGCATTACACAATATGTTCTTAAACCTTATGACTAAAAACGTTATGCGCATAAATGTATGACTATTTACATTTATGCGTAATGATGAGTATGACGAATCCACGTATGCCTACCAAAAATATGACTTTAAACTTTATGCAACCCGACCCCTACCCGATCTAAATCAATGGAATTTGCTAACTATGTAAACAAACCGTCATAGTCATACTGAAATTGACATTAAATGTCAATTTGAATACATTGTTTAGGTACATAGCAAATTCCATTGATTTAGATCTTACATTGAATGGTCGAACACACAGCACCGTCGCTGGCGTGGGCGCGCCGCGCCGCGCGATATTTCCCTACAAACCGCTAGCACGGTCAAACAGGCAGCGCCCCGCCAGTAACCCGCCGCGCACAGGCCGCGCGCCCGCGACGGTCTCGCGGCGCGTCACCGTCAGTCAGTGTTGCCGGTGCGGATCTTTTGGTCCGATTTCGGATAATTCAGACCTCTGGCGGATCTTGTGCGGATCCTGACTCAAATCGGACTATTTCGGATCCTATCCCACGGGACTGTTATTTTGTATATATATATTTTTTTATAAATCTGTATGCATCAATACTATACCTGCAATCCAGCACGGCTATCGAAAGATGGCGCGCGAGCCCTCTCGATTTTTCTCGCACTGTACGTCTATTTCTAAGTGTTCTAATAAGGGAGAGACGGTTAGTGCGAGAAAAATCGCAAAAGCTCGCGCGCCTTTTTGTGATAGCTGTGCTGGATTGCATGATGATTGATGAAAAAAGCGACATAGGGAGATGAATGATTTGCTGCTCCTATAGGTCTTAAACAAATAATAACTTATTGTTATGTTTTAAGATTTAGGCAGACGATTCACGATTATTAGAAGATACGGTTAGATTAGGTTAGGGGGGCGGTTTTTGCACTTAGAACCTTTTTAATAATTTTGTTATTTTTAAATTTTCTCTTATCTTAAAAAATGCGTAAAAATAAGTATGTGTTATGCGTAAAACTTTTTCTCTCAGATCGATATTTACCTAGATATTTGGGTTCATTTAAACGGTTCTGGGACTTAAAAAAATTCCGTATCGTGAACCAACTCGGATGGTGGATAGGTTAGAAGATGGTGGCAGGAGCGGAGCTTGTTCGTGGTTTTTTTTTTATAAAAGAGCGGAAAACTTCTTTAGAGAAAAGTTTTTCAAGTAAAAAATGCTTATTTTGACGTGTTCTATACGTGTCTGACACCACTTAGGCAAAAAATTGAAAGTGCTGAAATGTCCCTGATTGCCCTGCTCCACAAAATAATGAACTGTGAACCGCTATAGTCTCTAAAAGTTCTAGTTAATAAAAAAAATCAATAAAAGATGCTTATTTTCATGTATTCTTTAAAGTTCTTATAAAAAAACTAGTAAAAACGCAAATAATGTCCGAAAATCGCCCGCCTTTTGCTATACTCTGACGTCATGATCAAAAATACGCCTTGTGAAAGTTATTTATGGTGATCTACAATAATGCTCATGCAAACAGCACGGCTATCACGAGCCAGCGTGATTCGCGAGCTCTCTCGATTTTTTTCGCACTATCCATCTCTCTCTTATTAGAACAATTAGAAAGAGAGGTAAAAATAGTGCTAGAAAAATCGAGAGTATGTCGCGGCCCTCTCATGATAGACGTGCTGGGTGAGTGAATAAAGAGCTAAATTGTTTATCTTTTAAAACGTCTTTTCATGGCAAATTTAAGCTAGTAAGGACGTAGTTGGGTTAGGCACAGCGAAATGTCATCCCGCTCGAATGTGGAGCAGCCCAACTGGGGAAGTACCTCTGCCATGCAGAAGACCACAGCCATAATAGCAGCGTTTTACCTACCAATAAAACGCTTATTAAGCGGTAACCTTATTTGAAACCTACATAAACAATTTGGAGAGTAGCGAACTTGATTTCCTGTAACAGATCGGTCTAAGGCAATACCCCCACTACATCCCCTCTCTAGTGACGTCATGTCCTGTGCACCTGGCGGGGACCAAGTTGCTGGCACTTGGAGTTCTCGTCATTGGATCTCAAATTAAGAAATTGCTAGATTTACCAGGCAGAATTAAAATATGTAGGCTTCAAATAAGGTTACCGCTTACTAAGCGTTTTATTGGTAGGTAAAACGCTGCTATTAAGCTTTGAACCGTTATTTGAAGCCTACATAAACAATTTGAGACCTGTTTGTTATCGCCTGGTGCACAGTTCGACGCAAATGTGATTAGAAGGAGGGGATTATAAAAATATCAATTATAAGACATTGAACTCTGCAATTATTTATTGTATGTACACACAAAATATACATTTCATAAATTATAAAGGTATGACCTTATTAAATGAAGTTCCAATGGGTAACCATTGCATTTATTATTCTATAGTTGATTACTAATAGCAGGTACTTATAGTAAGAACTAACAACAGTATATGGTACATTATTTATATCAACTGCCAGTTGCAAGCATGTTGCTGAAGAATCACCTCTAATAATAAGGTAACTAGACAACAAACGACTGTAGTTTTACGATAATACACAAAACAAATTATAAAACATTGAGTTGGGCGACTTGACCCGAAACTTATTTTAGCTAAATCAACTTAACATAATGAAATAAAAGGAAACAAAACATTCTAGTGTTTTATTTATATATAGGTTATTATCCTAAATCATAACATTAGCTAAATTTCACTCAATAACTGGTGTAAATAAGTTAGCACAAGATTGTGACGGCATAGCCGAGGGCACAATTGGTCGACAATAATATTTCAGAAACGTGTTTTCTGACCGCCAGTTTCCCCTAGCCAAGATCTCGTCTAATGGACTGTTTTCAACCCAACTTTTAGAGGCTACTGCGGGCCGGATGCTGCCCGCACTGGCTTTAATGCCGGCCTGGAGTAGAATCTTCTTTACCCAGCCAGAAATATTTGTACGCGACGCAGCCTTCGGCCGCCCACATATGGTCAAAAATAAGTTGTCATCACCACAAGCTGCGCGTCTAGCTTGAGATAGTAAAATTAGCTTCTTAACCCAAAACAATGTATCCAAAGCCTTGAAATCATTATTTTTAAAAATTTGCCAACCAGATTGACGATTTGTTACTGTGTCAGTTTTGGATCCATATTTTGGCCAGAAAATGATATAATTATCAGTTATTATACAGCTCCTATCATCTACGCCTAATAGTGTCAAGTCATGCACCCGTCGGCCGGAACATAATAATAATAGAATCGCAGCGCGTGCAGAACATTCGAATAAGCTATTCTCATTGCTATGATTAGTTTTCAACCAATTAACAAGGATATCAGTATCCCATATTGGGGCTATTTTATGTTTTATGCTTGCATTATTTATAGATTTCAAAGCTTGACGCACTAATATATGTGAACTGAGACGATAATTTTCGCTTCGGTCGCAAAGGGTAGAAATCGCAGATTTGTAAACCAAAATAGTGCTATACGCCAAGCCTTGTGCAAGATGAAGATCTATTAAAAATTTTGCCAAATCAGCACCCTTGGGGTTTGATAGACTAACGGAATTGCGCACAGCCCAAACACGCCATTTTTGCCACGCATTCTTGTAAGTCTTAATAGAAGACTGTCTCCAACTTCTCTTCAAAAAATCAATTTGTTCCTGAGACCATCCATCTAAGCTTGCCGACCACCCCCACATTTCCAGACTTCCAGAATCATATCCCGTGCCATCGGCGGGGGGAGACCTGTTGTCGCATCGACCAGGACTCTGTCCAGATTGTAAATCGTAAACGGGGGACCCAGAGCTCTGTTCTTCAGGTCTGGTCGCCAAAACACCTTCAACCAGCGTGGGGCTACAATTAAAAATATCCCCCTCGCCTTGTTGAGATGTTGTAGCACGCGGGGGATCAGGAAGGGTGGCGGACACACCCACGCTAGGGGAAAGTCCCAACTCTGACTGAACGCATCGTGTAAACTGGCCTGATTGTCCGTCAAATCTAGAGTGCCGTACGATGGAAGGACATGTGCTACTGACGAAGCGAACAGGTCTATTGATGGGCAACCAAATCTGGCAAAGATCTGATTGATTATGTTGGGACGAAGGTGCCACTCGGGAGGCCTCGTAAGCCGAGATAAGTGATCGGCTTCGCCGTTGTACCGACCTGGCAAATAATGAATCTCTGTATAGATTTTGTAATGATCCAAAATCTTGAATATTCGATAGGCTATTTCCATCAGCGGGGCCGATTTTGTACCCCCTTCTTTCTTGATATAAGCTACTACTGCTCGGTTGTCGGATTGTATTAAGAGAGAGGAACCGGCCAGGCGTTGACCGTGACCTTCTAGGACGCGACAAATTGCCAACATCTCGCGCTGATTGGAGTGAAGTTTTGCTTCCTCCGGAGACCAAAGACCCGACAGCTTGAGGTTGTCCAATTGGGCTCCCCACGCCTGGAGCGACGCATCGGTCACCAGGTAATTGCTGACCGGTGGGTAATGAATTGGAGACCGCTTCTCGAGATTGGTGCTCCACCATTTTAACTCCTCCATCACAGGGGGAGGAATTAGGTAATGATAGCGAGGGCTCTTTAGTAATAGACTTTGACAATGATTTAGTAAAGCTCTGTGATTTAGACGACCCCTGGGAACCATGAAACTGGCAAAGTTGACCATCCCTACCAGACTTTGGACCTCGCACACGTTGCCTTTTTTCCGCTTTAGCAGATATCGCACCTTTTCTTGAAAGTTTTGCGCTTTTAGAATTGGCAGGTATTTTTCGTTTGTGTGTGGATTCCAAACTACTCCTAAATATTGGATGCTCTCTTGTGGGGTCAATACAGATTTGTCGTAATTGACCTGCCAGCCTTGATATTCTAATAGCCGTGTTACTTCGAGAGCCTCGTGGAACAAGATTTGGGGGTTCTGATTGGCCAACAAAAAATCGTCCAAATAGACTACTACTCGGAAGCCTTTTTCCCTGAGTGTTTGAGCTATCCAATTCGTCAAGGATGCAAACACCTTTGGAGCGCAAGCCAGACCAAGAGGGAGACATGTCATTTGTAGTAACTGTTGGCCATAAATTAACCGCAGGAAACATCGGTGTGCTTTGGCAACCGGCAGATGGAAGTACGCATTTTTTAAATCTATCTTTATCAGCCAATCGCGAGGTTGCAGGAATGAAGCTATTTTCTGCATGTTCATTAAACGAAACTGTTTCACTAAAACGTATTCGTTTAGGTTCTTTAAATTGAATATCGGACGGGCCGAGCCGTCGCTTTTTGGTATTAAGAACATTGGGGATATGAAGCTGGGACTGGGATTTACAGGTTCCAATACTTTCATTTGTAGCATTTTCTGTATTACGCGATCCATTTCGCAACTGTTTGGAGTCGACCAAGGATGATCGGTTAAATTTGGAATAAATAAATGGGGTTTGGCTATGAATGGTATTCGAAAGTTTCGAATTATCTGTATTAAAATTGTTGGGGCCTGTAAATCCTCCCAATGTTCCACAAAATCTAGCAAACGGCCAGCTTGAAAATTGTTTGAGTCAGAATTTTCTTCTAGCCTGCCCCCGAGATGTGGAGGGCCCTGAGAACCTACCTCCGCGGTAGTTATTGGCAAAAGTGTCTGAGCCGTGAAAGTTTTTACTAGGCCTTTGCCGCGAAGGCTTAGTTTGTTGGCCAACTTTTTGAGCAAAGCGGGGGTAGTCGCGCGCTTGCGGGTGATAGTTCATAGATGGCGTAGGCCATGGCATCCGATTCATGGCTTCGGGATAGGCGTAATTACCATTAAACAAAGCAGGAGCTTTGTTTGGGTATGTATTAGCATAACTAGGCATGGCCTGAGCTTGCTGTTGTGGCTGAGCTTGCGCAGCAGCTTTGTTGTTAGATGGCGCCCGGGGCGGCCAGAATATTTTAGAGGGCCCGCCGGCCTTTTCAATTGCGTTAGCGAATTGTTCTTTGTTAAATAAGTTATCGCAAGTGGGTGGAATTTTCTTCAGGCTAGCTTTCAGAAAATTGTCCTTTACTGACCGCAAGATATTGTCACGTCTCTGTTGTATTAGCTCGGCCCTATGACCGCAAGCAATTTGCATCATTACAAATTTTCTGAAAGCTACCCTGCACGAAAATTTCGTTTAATTTATCCTCCAACAATTTTGGTGTAACTACGGTAACGGAATTCGACCATTCAACTAACTTCTTGAAACCGCACTGAACTGCTTCATTTTGTTTTATAAGGGCCTGAGTGATAGTCGCAAACCCACGTTCAATAAGCGCTAGCGAGTTACACTTATCAAATGGTTTAATCTCATCATTCGTTTCTAAATATGTGAAACCTGGTGAGGAACAGTATTGTTTTTGCACTTCAGCATAACGAACACTATCCCAGTCTTGAGAGTTGAAGCGCTGAACGCTGTTAATGAAATCAACTAGACCTGGCAAGGATTTAGGAATAGCCGGTTCTTTCAATACGGTATTCAGAGGCAATTGGAATGAGCATCCGGGTGCTGGCTGCTCGGTAAGTGGGGGCGGGGGCGCGGTGCCCGTTTCGTCATCAGCAAAAAGTTCACCACTCACATTAGCACTAACACTATCAGAGTGATCTAATTCCTCTACACCAGGGGTGGAGTGAAAGTTACCTTGAAAAGGCAGCAAAGGGTTAAGCTGAAAGGCAGCGCTACCCGCGATAAGATTGGATATACCACTTACTTGTGCGGTTAAATATTTTAACGAAGCAGCCATGCGGCTCCGTTTGTGCTTGTGCCGCTTTGCTTTGCTGGGCTTCCGCTTCTCGCCAACCCGCGGTGCTCGGGGCTCCTGCGTCCCCGCACCCGCAGGCGGCATCGCTCCTTCCATAGTGGGAGTATCCGCTGAGGAACTACTCGAGGAATCAGATGAATCTGATGTATCACTCTCCATGCTCCAATAATTCCAATCTGGAATTTATAAAAAATTAAAAAACCGAACGGTAACACCGTTAACAATTCAAATAATTGTATACTTTACCTAGTTAGGCACTCGCCTATTAGGTTTATTAAAAACGACCGATTGCTACGGCAAACAAGACGCCAATGACGAGAGCTCCAAGTGCCAGCAACTTGGTCCCCGCCAGGTGCACAGGACATGACGTCACTAGAGAGGGGATGTAGTGGGGGTATTGCCTTAGACCGATCTGTTACAGGAAATCAAGTTCGCTACTCTCCAAATTGTTTATGTAGGCTTCAAATAACGGTTCAAAGCTTAATAGTTATTTTATGTGGTCTCTCAGGGACCAACGAAGGAAGACTGCTTTAGTGTATAATCATTGCCAAATTACGTTTCGGTCATTACGAATACGTTTAAACATGTTTTTACTAAATCTGTAACATCAAAATAAGCCAGCATATTAAATACTTGCCCAGAAGTGGAAGGTTCAGTGTGTGAACTGTGGGACCACACCTTTGGCTGTATAACTTTTTAGTGAATTCTTTACGAATTCCAGGTTTTTTTTTACAAAGTAATTCGCTACTACTACTAAATTACTACGAGGGAGGGGCGGACGCGGCAAAAGGCAGCCCGCCATCACCACAGACACCGTCACCCAGACGACCACCGCCGCCGCCCAGCCCGCGGCCGCCAGCACCAGCACCGCCCCAGCGCTCGCTCCCTCTGCAGCAGCGCCGCCCACATTACCCCACGACACTGCCTCCCCCCCCTACCGGCAAGCCAAGATGGCGCCAGGGATAGGGTGATAGAGCAGTGCGTGGAGATACTGCAGAACGTGCTCGGCGCTCTGCGGACAGGAGCCAACCCTGCCCCCATGATCCTCAGGGGACTGGCCGCCCTGTACCAGGATGGCTAGCCCCCCCCGAGACCCACCGGATTGACCGCGGACGTTCCTGTAGTGCCGTCGGCTCGCAGGTCGCTCGCCGGGCCTCTCCTAAGGGAGTCTCACCCGGCAGGGCTCGACCGCGCCGACGGACGAATCAGAAGATCCCGCAGCACCACCGGACCTGACGGGCGTTACGTCCACCACAGCCACCCGTCCGTTGCAGCGGACGGCGCCCGATCCCGCCAAAAGCGGCACAGCCGCGCCAGGCCTCTCCGAGCCCATTATAGGGTTTGTGAGATTACCATCAGGATCAAAGCTTAATAACACTTCTACTTGCTCTGTAGTAGTGTTGTGTTCCTGGAGGTGAGCAAGGTCGCCAGAGCTCCCGAGGATGAGTTGTGTTGAGAGCGAGGGAACTTGTTCCTTCAGCTGTCAACACGACGAACCTTCAAACATAGCAAGGGTCGGCAACGCCCATGTTACTCCTGTGGCATGCGTCTATAGGCTGCGGTCTCCGCTTACCATCAGACGGGCCGTACGCTTGTTTGCCACCGTCGTTGTATAAAAAAAAAACTTAATATCTTTTAAACACTAATACTTATATCGAGAAATTATGAAAATGTACTTTGCGGATCCTCGCCACTATTTTCGGATCTTTTCAAGGCTCAGATCGCATCGAATCGAACTCCAGTGCTGGCAACACTGCCGTCAGTGTGACGCCAGACAGCGCAGCGCGCGGTGCGTACGTAGTGCTGGCGGGTTGATGGCGCGATGCGCGCGTGCTCTGTGTGACCGGCCGTCCCGCGCGCATCACGCGCTCGTCAAGCGCCGCTACCGCCCCGCTGGCAGTCTATTCGACCCTTAAGAGGATAATACATTTTTCATTTTCATAACCAGAACCTATTCAAGTAGTTATGGCCTCCTGGTATCTCGACTGTTTTGACGGAGCCTCGCAGAGGCTCCTGTTTCTGGTCTATTTGCCCTTCGGGCGTCTGAGGATACTTAACCTACCTATATTGCGTTATTAAGGTGCATGGTAACCTCGAAAATGGAGTTAGTCAAAAATCACAAATATCTACTAAAATAAAACCTAAAACTAAAAGCTATCCAAATTCCCCCGCTTCTGTTCGCTCCGGTCAGTACCTAGCCGTTGTTGAAAGGAAATACGTGTGCTTCGAACAAATTTCCGAGTTTACTCCACTTTGGTGTCTCTTAAGGATTTGTGAAATTACCCGTGTCATTTAACTCTGGAACGATACGCATACGATAAATAATTGTCTGATTGTTTTAACATTCGATTCTATTTTTTGACGCATTCTTGAGAAGAATATAAGTAGCGGTCTAACTGAAGCATGAAGTTTAAAAGAAGCATTAAATTCTACTTTACCCCACGGGTAAAATTAGAAAATATGCTGTTATTTCGTTCTGTTACCAAGTCTACGGTGAATTCTTTAGGGTAACATATCGGAATAACCAAAAATATGTATCTACTTTTTAGAAAGTTCATCAGTTAAACACTTCAGTTAGACCGTTATGACTTACTCAACAATGCGTTAAAATGACTAGGTATACAACTTTAAAGCAATCAGACAATTAGTTAACATGTCAGGTTCCTTTTAAAGACATCTTTTTTTTAAATAACACAAAAGGGGTAAACCAGGACAAAGATTGGTACCCTATAGACTGATAATGTGATAAGAGGGTAGTAGCGAATAGTGGAAATGGGAATGCACCTATCCCTACCAGTTATAGCTCCCTATCCCTAGCAGTAATTGTACCAGGGGGGCGAACAGCGCGTGACGACGTACGAATTAGAGCAAAATAGGTAAGCCGCACCTTACCGTTATTTCTAAACAGTTCCTGCACCTGCCCCACCTATCACATTACGACCTGCGTCTAAGCGTTCTAATTAGAAAAAAATAGTCTATTTCGCCACGACATAGCTCGCGGACCGTCAGTGATAGCCGTACCTACCTACTATGTAGTGGGTGTGCTGCTGCTATCTGTTGTATGGGAACCTTGCACTTTTTGACTATGCGCTGAAACTTGGCACAGTTGATCCTTAGGTGGTCTTGAGTGGATTCAGACCGGGAGCCATCGAGAGCCGCCCCGAATTTAGGGGGGAGAGGGGGGGAAAGTTCGACTCCGCCGCGCTTTATTTAAAGCCATTTCTTTCTGAAACTATACACACCAAGGCAAGTATTATATCATTTTCGGATAAATAAAGGATGAGGAATCTATTTTACGAACCAAAATAATACATTTTGGAGCAAAAAAATAAACTAAAGTAGAAAAACATATAAAGCGTAAATTATTTTTATTCAATATTACCAAATTTTTTTTAACTACATAAGATACATTAAAAACAAAAAATACGGTCATAAAGCCACATTAATTCTGTTTTAGAAAATATATTATTTTGTACATAAATATGTTAACAGACCGGAAATAAAAAAATATGCGTGAGTCAGGCCGACCTCAATGCATGTGTCGTTCGTGAAGGAAATGAAGGGGTACAATACAGTTTTAAAATACGATAGTTGTCAATAATATGTGATTACTTTGGGTTTTCCAGTATTTAACATGAAATATTTTAAATGAAACTACGCCCGGTCAATTAGTTTATATGTGCTTATATAACACGCTCCACTGCAAAGGCACTGCAAGGAATCCAACGACACCTCATATATCAAAAACCATCAAGCCGTTTGGACTGTAGCCTCTAAAATAGAATTTTCATCCACGTCCACAATCCACATACATACATACATATATGTAAATCTACACACATACATGTATACATAAATACGCTTGAAAAACATAACCCTCTTTCGAATCGACCAATCAGCACGGCTATCACAAGACGGCGCGCTAGCTCTCTCGATTTTTCTCGTGGGATCTTTTCTGCATTTGCCTACTCCCAAGCTCGCTCCATCATTTCCACAAAGCGGATGATGCAGCTCAGCGAAAGCACCTTGAATTATTTTGGTTGCGGATAGCCTTTACCGAAGTAATTCATTATTTGTCTGGCAGGGGCATGACATTCACACAATAAGTGTTCCATAGTCTCATTCCTCCTCACCACACATTCTACAGTCTAAACTATCCGATAGTCCCATCTTGGCCAAGAGATTCTTCCTCTCGTTCCTTCCCCGAAGTGACCTGTGAACACCCCAGATATGATTCTGAGTTGCTTCCTACTGGATTTCCAGAGTTTGTCAGTCTAGCCCGAGTTCACTCCTTCTATGAAGAGCTTAGAGTGCCTTAAGCCCGCGTCATTCCTACTCGTGTTGGTGTTTGATTTTGGCGTAGGCTTTAGAGGCCGAAATTATGGTTCCCTGCGAGAGCACAAATGGTTCTGGACCTACAAAGTGATTTGTAGACCCCCTCTTGCAAGCTCATCCGCTCTTTCGTTGCTGATGAAGCCCTCGTGCCCTGATATCCAAACTAGTTGCACCTTATTGTGCTTTCCAAGCTTGTTCAGTGCCTGGACGCCATTATAGACTAGTCTAGATTCCACTTTCGGCGCCGTAAGTGCTTTAAGAGCCGCTTGCCTATCACTGAGTATATAGATGGTCTGCCCTCTGGTTTGGCTGTCTATAGTTTCAAGTTTCTTATGCCTGCTCCCGTACCGAATCCAATTTTTGATCCGTCCGTGTACCATATGCTGTCTTGGATACCAGACCTCGGTGGTTCCAGGCCTTCGGCTCAGTCAGCCCTGGACCATTGGAAAAGGCTAGGTATCAACATCTATGGCGAGTACACCACTCACCTGCGCTTTGCTGACGATATCTATGACTTCTTGGCTGAGACCATGGAGGAATTAAATACGATGCTCGATGACCTTTTAGTAAAGCTTCCGAGCGAGTTGGTCTGAGAATGAACATGGATAAGGCGAAGATCATGTTAAAAGCACATGTAGTACCAACTCCCAGACTCCTCTCTAACTTCGAAAAGAGTCAATTGGCGACTCCAACTCGGCTGGGCAGCATTCTGGAAACTACGGCACATATTTTCATCCAATATTCCGCAGTGTTACAAGACGAGTCTTTGACCAGTGTGTGTTGCCAGTGATGACATATGGCACTGAAACGTGGTCGCTTACTATGAGCCTCACAAGAAAGCTCAAAGTCACCCAAATGTCAAGGGAGAGGTTTATGCTGGGAGTTTCTCTGCGTGATCGCATCAGAAATCGGGCTACCGCAGCGGAAGCAAGGTAACCGATCAAGATAGCCCTTCGAATCGCTAAACTTAAGTGGCAGTGAGCGGGGTACATTGGACGTAGAACGCCGATAGTCAGAAAAACTATAATGCATCACATGAACAATCGTCAGTGCTGAACCATTTTCATAGCTAGAATCATTTCCATGGTAGGGTAGACCGGGGTCAATAGTACCACGGGTCAATAGTACCGTCGCCTATAATTCTTTAACCACATCGAAATATGCATGTGTGTAGATACACCAGTGTGCCTTGAGCGTGTCTCTACCTGCTCACTAGGCGGCCACTCGCTGCCGTGCGAAAAGAATATGCTATACCACGATTTGCATTTTTGACTGACCAAAGTAAGTATTTGCGATTTACGTTTTGTACTAGTGTTTATAATTAGACAGTCGTAGTGTGAAACTTGTACTGAATTGTGACTCTCTAGTTATTAAAGTTTGTAATATGTCACAGTGTGGGGGTCAGTTAGATATAGAAATCGAAATTTGTGAAGGTTAGTGAGTGCGAGTAAAAAAGGAGAAATGTACCACAATTAACACTCGGGGTTAATTGTAACGTTACAATTGACCCCGTGCTACAATTGACCCAAAGTTTTTACACGACTACTAAAATAAGACAATTGAAACTAATTATTTTTGTAACAAGTTACATCTCCGGTAGGTATTTTATGTTATACCTATGATTCATACGACACTTCGGAATGTATATACATTATAATACCCGCAATGCCATCCGTTTTAGTGATATTATTTAATATTTATTTGTGGAGAAGGATGGGGTTGATTGTACCAGGGCTCAATTGTAACTGTATGGGATTAGTAATTGTTAAATAAGTCGTTATTTTGTTGTATTGAGATGTTCTTATTGATTGAAAGATGTGTGCTATGAGCACCCCTAAGTATTTTTTTATAATAAGACGACATAATATGTTTCAAAAACTTGGAAAATATTGTTACTTTTAGTTCAACTGAAATGCTACCTTTGTCTAGTGTAAATACGAGTCTCTATAATTAAGTCTGATGTACGTAACAGACTGATTCTTCTCAAGAAATTAACAATAATTACTGATTGATTAAAACATTATTTTGGGTTTTATTGACCTCTGATTATCTGGTACAATTGACCCGTACTAGGGGTCAATTGTAACACAAGGACTTCATGAACAAAAACTCAATTTGCACCATTCTGTTGCCATTAAATGAAAATATTTTTCTAGATTCTGATAGCCAATGAGACTAGAATGTTATATCCTTAGCGATTTTTACGTGGTAGCATTAGATTCTGAGTTATAGGTCATTATTTCTAAAGTGGTACCATTGCCCCCGGTCTCCCCTACACTTTTGATGTCGATTTGTCGGTGTCGAAGGTAGACACGACAGGGAAACCACCCTAAAACATGCGAAACTAGAAACTTCGCATTTGAGAATTAAAGGGTTATTTATTTAAAATAGATGCCAACCTGACCGTTGAATAATAAAACACATGAGGGTCGCTACACTCGCTAAGTACTGAGTGTGTAAAATAAATAGGCTACAATAGCGGACACGCCCGCAAAACAGAAATGGTGCTGCGTGGGATTTTCGTCGGCGGCGGCGGCGCGGCGCTCATATCTAGTATGTCATTACGTATGCATGTATGTTTGTATGTGGATTGTGGACATGAAAATTCTATTTCACGGGCTAGAGTCCAAACGGCTTGATGGTTTTTGATATATGAGGTGTCGTTGAATTCCTTCCAGTGTCTTTGCAGTGGAGCGTGTTTTTTAAGCACATATAAACTAATTGACAGGGCGTAGTTTCATTTAAAATATTTCATGTTAAATACCGAAACACCCAAAGTAATCACATATAATTGACAACTATCGTATTTTAAAACTGTATTGTACCCCTTCATTTCCTTCATGGACGACACATGCATTGTGGTCGGCCTGACTCACGCATATTTTTTTATTTCCGGTCTGTTAACATTTATATATACAAAATAATATATTTTCTAAAACATAATTAATGTGGCTTTATGACCGTATTTTTTGTTTTTATGTATCTTATGTAGTAAAATTTTTTTTTAGTAATATAGATTAAAAATAATTTAGGCTTTATATGTTTTTCTACTTTATTGTATTTTTTTGTTGCAAAATGTATTATTTTGGTTCTTAAAATAGATTCCTCATTCTTTATTTATCCAAAAATGATATAATACTTGTTTTGGTGTGTATAGTTTCAGAAAAAAGTGGCTTTAAATAAAGCGCGGCGGAGTCGAACTTCCCCCCCTCTCCCCCCTAAATGCGGGGTGGCTCTCTATGGCTCCCGGTCTGAATCCACTCAAGACCACCTAAGGATCAACTGTGCCAAGTTTCAGCGCATAGTCAAAAAGTGCAAGGTATCTTGCACGCGCTATATGGTACACCCACTATATGGTAGTTTATCGATCGAGGTACATGTAAAAAGCCTAAATTGAAGAATAAATCACTTTGACTACTGTCCAGCTCACCCATTTCAATCCATTGAGCTGTTAGATATTCGGAGCGCATCACCTCACCAGTCACGCCTAAGGCCTACTGTCCACGGACGCGTCATTTGACGAATGCATGCAGCTTTCATACAATAATCGACGTACCAATGTATGAAAGCTGCAT
Source organism: Epinotia demarniana (assembly GCA_945867215.1). Lineage (NCBI taxonomy): Eukaryota > Metazoa > Arthropoda > Insecta > Lepidoptera > Tortricidae > Epinotia > Epinotia demarniana. The sequence goes on from OX244262.1 coordinate 19,197,243, forward strand.
GCATTCGTCAAATGACGCGTCCGTGGACATACTGTCTAACGAAACTAGACCTACGCGTGCCTACCAAGTGCCTACGCTTAGTAACTACGAATCGCACCGTCATGATTATACAGGTATACATAAAAGGTACGCTGTATGTACAGTCAAATGTAAAAATATGGGTGCATAAAATTTATGTCCCATCACTATTATATCAGCGGATCCAGGTTTCGGTACATTTTTATGAGAGGAATACGTCGATACTTATTTTTTCAACACACCTGCTCGTAACGTAAAGTAGGTCTTATTACAGCGTATTTACACTGATAATGCAGAATATTACCCATGCAGTGCCTTTTACATTACATTATCGCACTAGTACCTTTTCATTACATATCTTTTTAAATATTAGCAAGAAGTATTAATGTTTCGAAAACAGCTAAGTAGTTATTTGCGTAAATATAAAATTCAATTCAAAATGTGATAAATAATTAAAGAATTTCATGAAACTGCTTGTTAGCTTGTTGGTATTTATATTTTGACGGTGTATTTTTACCTATAAATACCCAATTTCAACATTTATAAATATGTGGCTGATTAGCTACTTTGCCGGTGCCCTTATCTCAGACTTGCGCGCGCATGCAGCGCTGAGCGCGCGAAAAAATAAAATTACGGCCGCCATCTTTTAAATGGGTTTCTGTTTGTTAAGTTTATTCACAGTATTGCATTTCGTTAGTGTAGTTTTGTAAAATGTCAAATTTAGATAACGAAGAATTACTTATCGAGTGTACGCCGCCAGATATCATAGTTGAAGCGCAAAATGCGAGTGATAGTCTTTTGCCCTCAAAATCAAAAGATAAATACCTGCAAGCCTACACAAATTTCATTCAATGGAAAAATATCAAAAATGCAAGCTCTTTCTCAGAGAACGTGTTGATGGCTTACTTTAGTGAACTGGCGAAGAGGTATAAACCTAGTTCGCTTTGGTGTATATATTCTATGTTGAAGAGTACCGTGCAGAATAAAAATGCAATTGACATCAAAGCGTACACCAATCTAACTGCATTCTTGAAAAGACGTTCAGACGGCTTTTACAGTCGAAAATCCAAGGTTTTAACACCTAATGAAGTGGAGAAGTTCATTAAAGAAGCACCGGATAATCAATATCTAGCGACAAAGGTCAGTTCCACTATTTAGTTTTGTATTCATTATTATAATATTTGTAGGCGGTATTGTGAGTGTTGATATAATAGGAACTAAGTACGATTATTATAACTTAATTATGATTTTATTTATTTTCAGGTTGCATTAATATTCGGAATTACTGGTGCCTGTAGGCGTCAGGAATTAAACAACATTACGACAAAAGATATAGAGAATCACGGAGAGATGCTACTTGTCAAAATTCCGAACACTAAAAATAAAATTCCTCGGTCATTTACTATTCACGGACCATTTTATGAAATAGTGAAAAAATATGAAACTTTACGTTCAACAAAAGGAAAATCTGACCGGTTCTTCCAAAATTTTCAAAACGGCAAATGCACGAGTCAGCCTATCGGAGTGAACAAATTTGGATCGATGCCTAGAGAAATTGCCAAGGCTTACCACAGGCTGACGCCTACACCGGACACAGTTTTAGGCGGACTTCAGCTACATTGCTGGCTAATTCAGGAGCCGATATATTGACTTTAAAACGCCATGGGGGATGGCGATCTAATAATGTCGCCGAGTCATATATTGAGGACTCCATCCAAAATAAAGCCGACATAAGTGCCAAAATAACACAAGCAATCCATTTGGAGCCACAATCCAAGAAGTTCTGCCCTGAACCGCGTCCTTCCACCTCATATGCCAATGATGATTTGGGATTTCATACGTTTGTTAATGATGAAACGCAATGTTCTTCTACCTCCTTTCAGAATGTTGCATTATCACCGACATTTACAGTTACCCAAGAACAAAGCAATGAAATAATTAATAATACAATTAAACATACAGTACAAATGCCTCATAAGGCGGTAGCATATCATTTCAATAATTGTACTTTTAATAACTGTTTCAATAATTAAAGTTTTTAAATAAAAGTGAACTTTTATTTACTTTTCCTCGCAAGTGTGTTGAAAAACGTCGTATGAAACACGTGAGCATTGGTCATTACACTTCTCGTCTCCATTAAGCCTTCGCCTTCGGCTCAGGCTTAAAAACCGACTCGAGTGTAATGACCAACATACCACACTTGTATCATAATGTACTATTGCACTTGACTGTACAATTACAGAACGAAAGGTCATTTGATTCCTCCACTTGCCATGCCGCAGCCCCCTTGTAGGATGAAAGAGTTTATCTTATTGGAGAAAGCAGGATATATTTATGGAAGCTGTGTATTAGAAACAATCAGGACTAATGGAATTAACTGCACAAAAAGAAAAAGAGACTGAAATAAAACGAGAGTATTGTTAAATCATTCATTTACTAAGCTCTTTACATTCAAAATGCACAAAATAACGTAGTAATGGTTCAACCATTTGCTTTAGAATGTAAATTATAGGCCAATGGACCTTTTCTAGTGTGTTACATCGATGTTAAGTCAAAAAATACTTGAACCACAAAGTCGTAGCCGTGCTAACCAAAAAAAGAAATAGGTTCACCTACACTTTTTAAAGGCGGTTTTGGTTGCGAAAATACAACAAGGTAATTCTTGAGATGTCTCACATAAACCTAAACATACCTATGTATTAAAGACGTCAAGAGGTACCGGAACAAGAGAGTTCCTAAGTGTGTGGATAATTTGTTACCAACACAAAGTAGATATTTAGTAAAAGAAAAGCACAACAGTCTATATCACAACAAACTGTATGTTATGAGATAAACTGTGCGACTCGGGAGATGTAATTTACTTTAGAAAATCTTATACCGGTTGTAAATATTTAACTTGGGTCAACAAGAAATATTTCCAAATCGGTAATATTTAGATTATATTTATATTCCAAGGGCACCAATATTTATTGACACAAAGTTTCATAAATATGTATAACTACAACCTTATTGTTGCAGAAATATGGCCTGCCTACACATTTTTGAGCCTGTGGTGTATACATATTGGTGCCATTGACTGTATATGTATTATGTATATTTGTAAGGCAAACCCTAACTAAGTACATGATATAAAGGGCCATTTACATGATGCAACAACGCGTATGCGAGTTTTATTACATTACAGGGTTTGATTGAATTCGTCGTATTTTGCTAGCCCGCAGCCCCGGAATGTAATGGAAATCGCATATAAGCTGTTGCAACATGTGAATGGCCCTTAATGCTAAAGAATGGGGTACACAATATTAATTCAAAGTGGGTTTTAAGGTGTCAATAATAAGGGAGCATTACCTTATTTTAATTTTATAAGGTCGTGTTCACAATTTTTTTTACACACCAAGGCACCATTCCATCCTTTTGTTGAAAGCGTACGGAAAAGCCCAACTGACAAAATAGCTCACATTTTATCATAAAAATAAAACCACTAATTAATTAATAAAATAAATGCTATAGGATACAGACGGTCGTCGCGTTTGTCTATAATAGGCACCGATATAATACCGGCTTACATCGGACAAACGTCATCTGATATCCTTAGGTGATCAATTGAGGTACCGCGGCCAAATTACTTCCACCCGGTTTTGTCGTGGTCCTAGAGTAAGGCCTACCGGTTAAACCACAAGGGAGAACTTTTTCCGTTGGTCCGACTAAGTTGCTATTAGGCCAAAATAGTAGGACCACGAGGAAACGGAGGCAACATAACCTTCTGTTATATATGTAACGACACCTATAGTGCGCCCCACGTAAATAAAGCAACTTAAATTGTGTTTTAAAGGGCGTAGTGGTGACATTAGATTGCCAATTTGCTATTATGTCCGACAAGTCTCAGTTTCTGTCACAACTTTTATCAGATATTATTGGAGGTGACCACTGTTAAAATGACAAACATGACACCCTATATTAACGAGACAAGTTAAGTTTAACATGGCTGTCTGTGTATCTGTATGGCATTGTAACTCCCAAATGGATGAGCCGATTCAGGTGCGTTTTGTTTATCAAGATGATTATTAGCTATATTTGTTGCGTTATGGGTGTATTTCAAATCCATAGGCAAAATGTTTAGCTTTTCTTAGTATATCTTTACGAAAATGAATATTATTGCAATGCACTGTCAAGGTTCGCAACAATATACTTATGCATTCAGTACATACCACAACGACACACACTTGCCTAATCCAAATTGCAATAGCCAGTACCTACAAGATTACAAAAATCGTAGCGTCATAGTAGTTAATTTCGTGGATGTAAGTGCATTCGAGGATGGTTTTAAGAAAAATGCAGATATTTTATATCTTTTATAAGTTAAAAAAATTAACTAAATAAAATTATATTAAACGATTCTTAAAAAGGAGAATATTTAATAAACAATATCCCAACTTGCCTATTTTTAAGAACTAGCTCACAATCAACAACGTAATCAGTAATCACACGAGCGGACTGCAAAACAACAATACAAAAGGCATTCATTCACAATTTAAAATTAAAATATTAATGGTTAATGCTATTCAGCGTTGCATCAATTAGAATATTGTTAAACTAACTACCTACTGAATAATAGTGTTATAGATCCGAAGCCCACGGTGAAACGGCACAACGGTAATAGAAAATCTTATGCAGATTCGCTCTTTTAGCGGAGGCAAAACGGCAAACAATAAATTAACATTTGCGATCGGCTAGTAAAATAAATATTTATTCATAACTTCAGTAGTAAAGTTGAGAGCCGAAACTCGCCCGATACATATATCACAAATCTGACCTATACAACGTATAAATTAATAATTTTAATTTCACCCGAGTTACAACTGCTCTAACAATCTAGTAGTTTACCGCTGCAACGGCCCGTGTTCGTGCAGAATTGGTCCTCGGTAATCTGTAGGGCACGCTGTACATGGATAGCGTTTGTAATCGAGCCCGGCCTGGTCATTAAATGCTACATTTTGTAATGTACAAGTTTATTATCAAGACATACTTCATTTTATTTTATAGATGTACAATTTTGCTACCTTCACTAATTTAGGACATTGCGGACGTCGAAACAATGCTCTATAGGAATATAATACAAGTACATGTAATATGTAGTGATTTTCATATCGATTTAAACCTGAAAGTATCGAGTCGATCATTTCAGCTCTTGGACATAGTCATAGGATATAGGAGGCCACCCACGTGTAAAATTGTCCGCTCGGCCCGCGTCGGGCTCGTCGATCGAGTTTCTGTCGGTCGGACCCAACGCAGAGTTCTCATCCCGCTCGTCGACGGCCGATCGAAGAGAATCAAAGACGAACCTATAGCGCCCCGTACCGCATCGAATCTTAGAATCGGGACGCCGCGGGGGGAACATTCGAGCCCCCGGCTCCGTGCTCGACAACTTTCAAGCGGCATTTCGAGAAAAGGGAGGGGCAGCGGCTCGTGCCGGTCAATAATGCTCCCTCAATTACAATTACGGCCGCGAGGCGTCGACGACGACGGTGGGTCGAGCGCTCGAATATTTTCCCCCGTCGACTACGGCGGCGCACAATCTCCCTTCGGGGCGGTTAAAGGCGGGTCGGACTCGGGTCGAGCGGAGCTCCCGCTCCTATAAGTTACAACAATCCCGCGAAGAGTTAAACGTGAGGGTCGGAATATTGGGAAGAGTTAGATCAGCGGGAGCGGGGAGCGGTGGGTTAGTGGTGCTCAGTCCACGTCCATGGGCGCGGCGGCGGGCGCGGGGGTGGCGTCGGCGGGGGCGGGGGCGGGGGCGGGGGCGGGGGTGGGGGAGGGGGGCGCGCCGTCGCCCGTGGGGTTGGCGCCGTTGGCCGGCGGCGGACTCTTCTCCTTCGGCTTCGGCTTGGTCATGATCGGGTTCACGGTGCTCTCGAAGTTCTGCAAGCGGACGATTATCCCGTTACTACTCTACTATCTCTATTACCGCATACAAACTCACGCCGAGAACACCCGAGAAGCGTGAATGTGATCGCTTTCTCGCCGTCTCGCTCTCGCGCTCGCCTGTTCTCCGATCGGTGTCGGTATTTTCACAAACATCAAAGGGTTTCTCGGGAGAGAAACGAGAACGGTATCACATTCTTGTTCGGTCTCAGTGCGACCGTGGCATTGATTGTGTGTTGTCGTGTAGGTACTTAGGTAGGTACTGTAGTCGCCGAGCTATTACAAGTTAGGTGAATTGTGCCACGTCAGTAACGTCAGTGCTATAAAAGTATAATTCACTGTCGTCCATTCCGGATAACAATCGAGAATGCGAATGAGAAGATCGCATGAGTGTAAATGCCTTCTCGGCGAAACTTCTCCCGTGAGTCTGTACCCGCTATCTAACTTTTCACAACAACTAAACATTCGCTAGCTGATTGGCGTCCGGTTCGAGTGATGAGCGGGATGTAACTTATAAAAGCCTCGTCGCGGGTGTCGACTTCCGCCCGGAAGCTCTACTTTAAATCGAATGCTCTCAGTAGCTCTTGTAAAATGAGTGTCGTGTGAGACATCACCTACCTGTCTCTCCTGACGGATCTGGTGCGTGGTGTGCTGCGGCGGCAGGTGCTTGGGCGCGCGCGCGAGCGCCTGGCGCGCGGCCTCCAGCCAGCCCAGCGCCGCGCCCGCCGCCTCCGCCACCTTCTGCACGTCGGCCTCCGCCAGGTGCATGTGAGACATCACCTACCTGTCTCTCCTGACGGATCTGGTGCGTGGTGTGCTGCGGCGGCAGGTGCTTGGGCGCGCGCGCGAGCGCCTGGCGCGCGGCCTCCAGCCAGCCCAGCGCCGCGCCCGCCGCCTCCGCCACCTTCTGCACGTCGGCCTCCGCCAGGTGCATGTGAGACATCACCTACCTGTCTCTCCTGACGGATCTGGTGCGTGGTGTGCTGCGGCGGCAGGTGCTTGGGCGCGCGCGCGAGCGCCTGGCGCGCGGCCTCCAGCCAGCCCAGCGCCGCGCCCGCCGCCTCCGCCACCTTCTGCACGTCGGCCTCCGCCAGGTGCATGTGAGACATCACCTACCTGTCTCTCCTGACGGATCTGGTGCGTGGTGTGCTGCGGCGGCAGGTGCTTGGGCGCGCGCGCGAGCGCCTGGCGCGCGGCCTCCAGCCAGCCCAGCGCCGCGCCCGCCGCCTCCGCCACCTTCTGCACGTCGGCCTCCGCCAGGTGCATGTGAGACATCACCTACCTGTCTCTCCTGACGGATCTGGTGCGTGGTGTGCTGCGGCGGCAGGTGCTTGGGCGCGCGCGCGAGCGCCTGGCGCGCGGCCTCCAGCCAGCCCAGCGCCGCGCCCGCCGCCTCCGCCACCTTCTGCACGTCGGCCTCCGCCAGGTGCATGTGAGACATCACCTACCTGTCTCTCCTGACGGATCTGGTGCGTGGTGTGCTGCGGCGGCAGGTGCTTGGGCGCGCGCGCGAGCGCCTGGCGCGCGGCCTCCAGCCAGCCCAGCGCCGCGCCCGCCGCCTCCGCCACCTTCTGCACGTCGGCCTCCGCCAGGTGCATGTGAGACATCACCTACCTGTCTCTCCTGACGGATCTGGTGCGTGGTGTGCTGCGGCGGCAGGTGCTTGGGCGCGCGCGCGAGCGCCTGGCGTGCGGCCTCCAGCCAGCCCAGCGCCGCGCCCGCCGCCTCCGCCACCTTCTGCACGTCGGCCTCCGCCAGGTGCATGTGAGACATCACCTACCTGTCTCTCCTGACGGATCTGGTGCGTGGTGTGCTGCGGCGGCAGGTGCTTGGGCGCGCGCGCGAGCGCCTGGCGCGCGGCCTCCAGCCAGCCCAGCGCCGCGCCCGCCGCCTCCGCCACCTTCTGCACGTCGGCCTCCGCCAGGTGCATGTGAGACATCACCTACCTGTCTCTCCTGACGGATCTGGTGCGTGGTGTGCTGCGGCGGCAGGTGCTTGGGCGCGCGCGCGAGCGCCTGGCGCGCGGCCTCCAGCCAGCCCAGCGCCGCGCCCGCCGCCTCCGCCACCTTCTGCACGTCGGCCTCCGCCAGGTGCATGTGAGACATCACCTACCTGTCTCTCCTGACGGATCTGGTGCGTGGTGTGCTGCGGCGGCAGGTGCTTGGGCGCGCGCGCGAGCGCCTGGCGCGCGGCCTCCAGCCAGCCCAGCGCCGCGCCCGCCGCCTCCGCCACCTTCTGCACGTCGGCCTCCGCCAGGTGCATGTGAGACATCACCTACCTGTCTCTCCTGACGGATCTGGTGCGTGGTGTGCTGCGGCGGCAGGTGCTTGGGCGCGCGCGCGAGCGCCTGGCGCGCGGCCTCCAGCCAGCCCAGCGCCGCGCCCGCCGCCTCCGCCACCTTCTGCACGTCGGCCTCCGCCAGGTGCATGTGAGACATCACCTACCTGTCTCTCCTGACGGATCTGGTGCGTGGTGTGCTGCGGCGGCAGGTGCTTGGGCGCGCGCGCGAGCGCCTGGCGCGCGGCCTCCAGCCAGCCCAGCGCCGCGCCCGCCGCCTCCGCCACCTTCTGCACGTCGGCCTCCGCCAGGTGCATGTGAGACATCACCTACCTGTCTCTCCTGACGGATCTGGTGCGTGGTGTGCTGCGGCGGCAGGTGCTTGGGCGCGCGCGCGAGCGCCTGGCGCGCGGCCTCCAGCCAGCCCAGCGCCGCGCCCGCCGCCTCCGCCACCTTCTGCACGTCGGCCTCCGCCAGGTGCATGTGAGACATCACCTACCTGTCTCTCCTGACGGATCTGGTGCGTGGTGTGCTGCGGCGGCAGGTGCTTGGGCGCGCGCGCGAGCGCCTGGCGCGCGGCCTCCAGCCAGCCCAGCGCCGCGCCCGCCGCCTCCGCCACCTTCTGCACGTCGGCCTCCGCCAGGTGCGAGTACTTCGGGTCGCCCGACCTGCGACAAACACAGTACACACTCAGCATAGGTATCATAACACGGCGCGCGAGCTCTCTCCTATTAGAAAACTTAGAAAGAAGGTATAATGCGAGAAAAATCGAGAGCTCGCGCGCCGTCTCGTGATAGCCGTGCTGTATTACAACCAGAGATGGGCAAAATTTATTCGAATGACGAATAACGATTAAGAATAACAGAATTTGTCGAATGATTATTCTTATTCGAAATCAGGCAAATAAATTATTCGCGAATTAATTATTCCACGAATGATTTATTCGCGAATAAAATACTCCACGAATAATTTATTCGCGAATAATATTGTCGAATAATTAGCTAATAAAATAACTACCTTCGTGCCTCGTTACATGTATTTACAAAAAAATATATATCCCAATCATTTCAAATCTGTCTTAATAGATACATATATTTGGTATCTCAGAAAAGTTCGAAAAAATTAACTGAGGTATCGGCGGTGTGTGTTACCACTACATTCAACAAAACATATTCAGCTTAAACAAATTGATGAAATAATTTTAAAAATTATGGAAACGATGAACTGAACATTTGTGTAATGGATCATTCGTGGTATTTATTCGAATAAAATAACGAATGAATCATTTATTATTTGAAAATGCTACCGAATGATTTATTCGCGAATAAATCATTCGCGAATAATTTATTGAATCAGGCGTTACTTTGCGGAAGTCCATGATATATTAGGAGAACAATATTTCTTTGCTATTCCGCTAAAAAACGTGCTGGTCTATTAGTGAAGATAAGATGCAACTATTTGCGTAAAAACATGCAAAAAATTACAGCAAACCACCACCAATAATGACAAAAACCTCGACACGTGTTTCGCCTCTCTACGAGGCATCATCAGGAGATGCTGGCAGGAGATGTTGCTTGCGCCACGTCCACTGAGCAAATGACCCGCCCGGAGCCATCCGCCATATTTATATTCTGTCCCCCCATACTACCGTTCATGCGTGAAAGAGATGGAAGAACACGTAACAACGGTGATGACACAACATTCAATTGTTCGTTGATAATAACGCCTCTATTGCTGTACCTAATTATTTCTAATTGTTCTAGAACACTTAGACGCAATCCTTTTTCGCAAACATGCAAGATGTTGAAAGAATGATTGTCAGATAACGCATGGTTATTCTCCAATAAATGTTTTGCGAAATTAGACTTGTCCGGGTGATTATGCCGATACGACGCAACATGTTCCTTATACCTTGTGCTAAAACTACGGCCTGTTTGTCCCACATAAACTTTATTGCAATTATCACAGGCAAGTTTGTAGACTCCCGACTTTTTGGCACTTTCCACTTTCTCCTTGCCATTGCACAGTCTAAAGCGCAAGGTGTTATTCGTTTTGAAAGCCACGTTTATGTCGTTAGACTTTAAAATATTGTAGATCTTATCAGACAACTTGCCAACATAAGTTATGCTTGCTTTGTACTTTTTAGGTGGGTCCGAAGATCGTGCAGCGTACAGAAGATAGTTTGTCATTCTAGCCCGTTTTTTCCTAAAAAACATGCGAAAAAGGATTGCGTCTAAGTGTTCTAGAACAATTAGAAATAATTAGGTACAGCAATAGAGGCGTTATTATCAACGAACAATTGAATGTTGTGTCATCACCGTTGTTACGTGTTCTTCCATCTCTTTCACGCATGAACGGTAGTATGGGGGGACAGAATATAAATATGGCGGATGGCTCCGGGCGGGTCATTTGCTCAGTGGACGTGGCGCAAGCAACATCTCCTGCCAGCATCTCCTGATGATGCCTCGTAGAGAGGCGAAACACGTGTCGAGGTTTTTGTCATTATTGGTGGTGGTTTGCTGTAATTTTTTGCATGTTTTTACGCAAATAGTTGCATCTTATCTTCACTAATAGACCAGCACGTTTTTTAGCGGAATAGCAAAGAAATATTGTTCTCCTAATATATCATTCGCGAATATTTTTTTAACGAATGATTGTTTATTATTACAACCAGGTCCACGTCACCCGCGACGTAACCTCGAACATTGGCAGACGTTTATGCCGCGCGACTCAAACTTTGCCATGATCATTTTCATTAAGTTATGCGTGTCATTTGAAAAATCAAGGAAAATAGTTTATGTTCTATCCAAGTTTTAACATCATAAACGATCCTATTTTCTTAATCAAACATATATTATACTTTAGCAAAACGTACTTGTACATATCTACAGCCTTCTTGGCGAGCTGTATGGCGAGCGAGTAGTCGTCGAGCGCGCCGGGACGCAGCTCGAACTCCAGGCGGCGCTGCTTGATGGGCTCGCCCTCGGTCCGCAGCTCCGTCAGCTTATCGCAGTACACCTGTTATAACAATTATTTATATTATTTATTTATTTAAGAAACAAACAGTCGTTTATAGTTATACATAACGCAGGAACATTTTTAAAGATAGACTTACAGTTTCCTTAATGAAAATACTTTGACATCGTGTTTCAATAATAGTTACTACAGCGTAAGAAAAACAGAGCTCTTTGTGCATACAAAAACAAAAAAGAAATAATAATAACAATAATGATAAATAAAAAGCAGGAGTATAAGAATAATAACAATTTTTGTGTTTACAAAAACTGAAATACTAAAACAGGTTTTGTTATTCTTAATCAGCTATTAATATGCAGTAACATTTAATACTGAGAAAAATTCTTAATAGCGCCATTCCAATAATTTGGGTTATTAGGTACACTGCAAACGCACTCTTAAGTGTACTTTTATGGTTCATACATTTTCCATAAAAGCACTGTTTACTATGATGTCAAATCGTCTAACTTTTTTTTAATCAGCCGCTATATTGCAGTGGTACCAACTTCATAAGCAAATTTTTCGAAATAAAGAGTTTTTATTTACTATCAAATATTTGTAAAACATAAATTATTTAATAAAATAAAAATAAATTATCATGTATTGTGTGTTAATATACATATTTTACCAATATTTGGTATTATTTATAAATATAAACCGATCCGATTCGGTTCGGATCCGGATTCAGTTTGGTTCGGATGGCAAGTGCAAGGAAATTAAAAACAAAACAGACCATAAACAAGAGATTTCAATGTGTCATATTTCTAATTTCCCACCAAAGTGCCAGTGCCAGTTCAAAATTAAAAGACGAAATATGATTACTATTCGTTAAATAACTTCTTAAGATTTGATTCGTGTTTGTGCAGTGAAGAAAAATGTGTATGTTCCTTTTAGAATGGACGAAGTAGAAAATAACTGCACCGCTGAAGAAATTGCGTGAGTAGTAATAGAACTAACGGAAAACTTACTGCTGAAAAGTCAAATGCTATTTATTTAAAATTAGTCTTAGAAAAAGTATTGTATGCCACGGTGTATAACTTGGTCTTAAAACGCTCGTGCCGTCTTTAATTGCGATGCTCGCCAAGGCTCGCATCGCAACTCACGACACTCGCGTTTTAACACCCTACTTATACAACAGTTGCATAAAATACTATAATAATTTTATAAAGAGTTAAAATATCGGTACGTTCTCGACGATAACCAAGGGAAGTTATATTATGTACTCTCTCTCATTGCCGTGGCGTAATCCGAGTATTTATTTCTAATTCTGTACTCTATCGTCTTCGCAAACTTTTTCTGAACTCTCTCTATCCTATCACTATGTATTTTATACTGTGGGCTCCACACAGCGCTTGCAAATTCCAAACGACTACGAACATAACTGTTAAACAGTACCTTATAAGTTAAAAGTCTCTTAAATGGTTTACCTACGCGTAATATAAATCCTAACTGCCTCAATGCTTTACTTAACATGTCATCAATGCCAGGTATAAAAGTGAGTTCTGAGTCCATTATGATGCCGAGGTCTTGAATCTGGTGAACACGACCTAATTTTTTATTCACAAGTTTATAGTCACAATTTATACTACTCCTTTTTCTGCTAAAACTTATCATCATCATCATCATCATCATATCAGCCGAAAGACGTCCACTGCTGGACATAGGCCTCCCCCAAAGAGTGCCAAAGTGACCGATCCCGCGCCACCCGCATCCAGCGGACTCCCGCAACCTTTACCAGGTCATCAGTCCACCTTGTCGGGGGCCTACCCACGCTGCGCCTTCCGGTACTAAAACTTATAACAAAACATTTGTCCGGATTTACGGACAACTTATTATCAATGCAATAAGTCTCGAAAAGGTCCAAGTCATCTTGTAAAGCTTTGCAATCATCCACATTACGAATGACTCTAAATATCTTTGCATCGTCAGCGTATAACAGTAGATTTGAATTTTTTATGAATGCAGAGATATCATTGATGTAGATGATAAACAATAAAGACCTCAGATGAGACCCTTGTGGAACACCAGATGTGATGGGCCTGTACTGAGAAGTAAACCCACCCACTGCCACAGCCTGCGAACGATTCTCTATATAGGATTTTATCCATCGGAAAAGGTCACCGTGTATACCGATATGCCAAAGCTTCAACAGTAAGCGCTTATGACAAACCTTATCGAAGGCCTTGGCAAAGTCGGTATACACAGCGTCCACCAGATAGTTATTATCTAGTGCGTCCAATAAGATCTCAGTATAACATATCAGATTGGAATCAACACTCCGGCCCTTCAGAAAACCATGTTGGTTTGGAATAATTAGACGACGTATGGCAGTGGATAACTGATCGGTTACATTTTTTTCCAAAATCTTCCCAAATTGACAGTTTCGAGATTGGTCGATATTTTTCTATGTCATGGCTAATTTCACCTTCAGGTATAGGAGTGACTAGTGCACGTTTCCACAAAGGGGGCACGCACCCATCTGTTAGGGATTTTTTTAAAAGTAATGTAACCGGTTCTACTAAATTGGAAGAGCATTTATTGATTATTACAGGATGTATAAAATCAGGACCAGGCCCTTTATTTACATTTATGTATTTAAGATATTTATTAACTAATTCTTTGGTTATGTAAATTGTATCCATGTCGAAAACTGAGTCACTTGTTGATGGGAATTATTAACTTGGTTATTAAAATCAAGTATCAACTTCAATCTATCAAAAGCAGGTATCGCCTAGCCGACAATACAAATGACAACAATTCAAACAAGTATACTGAGCCAGCGCGGGGTCTGCGTTATCAAGTCCGCGGACTTTACGTGCCCTTCAGCAAATGAGCCTGGTACCGGGCGGTGACGGGCCCTCCTCGTAGAGCCAGCACTCGAGCGCGTCGAGCGCGGAGACGAGGCGCGCGCGCTGGTCGGGCGCCACGAAGTCGTGGAGCGGCTCGCCGTCGCCGAGCTTGACATGTATTGTGTGTATACCTGTCTGTTCTGGTCCTCGCCCTCCTCGTAGAGCCAGCACTCGAGCGCGTCGAGCGCGGAGACGAGGCGCGCGCGCTGGTCGGGCGCCACGAAGTCGTGGAGCGGCTCGCCGTCGCCGAGCTTGACATGTATTGTGTGTATACCTGTCTGTTCTGGTCCTCGCCCTCCTCGTAGAGCCAGCACTCGAGCGCGTCGAGCGCGGAGACGAGGCGCGCGCGCTGGTCGGGCGCCACGAAGTCGTGGAGCGGCTCGCCGTCGCCGAGCTTGACATGTATTGTGTGTATACCTGTCTGTTCTGGTCCTCGCCCTCCTCGTAGAGCCAGCACTCGAGCGCGTCGAGCGCGGAGACGAGGCGCGCGCGCTGGTCGGGCGCCACGAAGTCGTGGAGCGGCTCGCCGTCGCCGAGCTTGACATGTATTGTGTGTATACCTGTCTGTTCTGGTCCTCGCCCTCCTCGTAGAGCCAGCACTCGAGCGCGTCGAGCGCGGAGACGAGGCGCGCGCGCTGGTCGGGCGCCACGAAGTCGTGGAGCGGCTCGCCGTCGCCGAGCTTGACATGTATTGTGTGTATACCTGTCTGTTCTGGTCCTCGCCCTCCTCGTAGAGCCAGCACTCGAGCGCGTCGAGCGCGGAGACGAGGCGCGCGCGCTGGTCGGGCGCCACGAAGTCGTGGAGCGGCTCGCCGTCGCCGAGCTTGACATGTATTGTGTGTATACCTGTCTGTTCTGGTCCTCGCCCTCCTCGTAGAGCCAGCACTCGAGCGCGTCGAGCGCGGAGACGAGGCGCGCGCGCTGGTCGGGCGCCACGAAGTCGTGGAGCGGCTCGCCGTCGCCGAGCTTGACATGTATTGTGTGTATACCTGTCTGTTCTGGTCCTCGCCCTCCTCGTAGAGCCAGCACTCGAGCGCGTCGAGCGCGGAGACGAGGCGCGCGCGCTGGTCGGGCGCCACGAAGTCGTGGAGCGGCTCGCCGTCGCCGAGCTTGACATGTATTGTGTGTATACCTGTCTGTTCTGGTCCTCGCCCTCCTCGTAGAGCCAGCACTCGAGCGCGTCGAGCGCGGAGACGAGGCGCGCGCGCTGGTCGGGCGCCACGAAGTCGTGGAGCGGCTCGCCGTCGCCGAGCTTGACATGTATTGTGTGTATACCTGTCTGTTCTGGTCCTCGCCCTCCTCGTAGAGCCAGCACTCGAGCGCGTCGAGCGCGGAGACGAGGCGCGCGCGCTGGTCGGGCGCCACGAAGTCGTGGAGCGGCTCGCCGTCGCCGAGCTTGACATGTATTGTGTGTATACCTGTCTGTTCTGGTCCTCGCCCTCCTCGTAGAGCCAGCACTCGAGCGCGTCGAGCGCGGAGACGAGGCGCGCGCGCTGGTCGGGCGCCACGAAGTCGTGGAGCGGCTCGCCGTCGCCGAGCTTGACATGTATTGTGTGTATACCTGTCTGTTCTGGTCCTCGCCCTCCTCGTAGAGCCAGCACTCGAGCGCGTCGAGCGCGGAGACGAGGCGCGCGCGCTGGTCGGGCGCCACGAAGTCGTGGAGCGGCTCGCCGTCGCCGAGCTTGACATGTATTGTGTGTATACCTGTCTGTTCTGGTCCTCGCCCTCCTCGTAGAGCCAGCACTCGAGCGCGTCGAGCGCGGAGACGAGGCGCGCGCGCTGGTCGGGCGCCACGAAGTCGTGGAGCGGCTCGCCGTCGCCGAGCTTGACATGTATTGTGTGTATACCTGTCTGTTCTGGTCCTCGCCCTCCTCGTAGAGCCAGCACTCGAGCGCGTCGAGCGCGGAGACGAGGCGCGCGCGCTGGTCGGGCGCCACGAAGTCGTGGAGCGGCTCGCCGTCGCCGAGCTTGACATGTATTGTGTGTATACCTGTCTGTTCTGGTCCTCGCCCTCCTCGTAGAGCCAGCACTCGAGCGCGTCGAGCGCGGAGACGAGGCGCGCGCGCTGGTCGGGCGCCACGAAGTCGTGGAGCGGCTCGCCGTCGCCGAGCTTGACATGTATTGTGTGTATACCTGTCTGTTCTGGTCCTCGCCCTCCTCGTAGAGCCAGCACTCGAGCGCGTCGAGCGCGGAGACGAGGCGCGCGCGCTGGTCGGGCGCCACGAAGTCGTGGAGCGGCTCGCCGTCGCCGAGCTTGACATGTATTGTGTGTATACCTGTCTGTTCTGGTCCTCGCCCTCCTCGTAGAGCCAGCACTCGAGCGCGTCGAGCGCGGAGACGAGGCGCGCGCGCTGGTCGGGCGCCACGAAGTCGTGGAGCGGCTCGCCGTCGCCGAGCTTGACATGTATTGTGTGTATACCTGTCTGTTCTGGTCCTCGCCCTCCTCGTAGAGCCAGCACTCGAGCGCGTCGAGCGCGGAGACGAGGCGCGCGCGCTGGTCGGGCGCCACGAAGTCGTGGAGCGGCTCGCCGTCGCCGAGCTTGACATGTATTGTGTGTATACCTGTCTGTTCTGGTCCTCGCCCTCCTCGTAGAGCCAGCACTCGAGCGCGTCGAGCGCGGAGACGAGGCGCGCGCGCTGGTCGGGCGCCACGAAGTCGTGGAGCGGCTCGCCATCGCCGAGCTTGACATGTATTGTGTGTATACCTGTCTGTTCTGGTCCTCGCCCTCCTCGTAGAGCCAGCACTCGAGCGCGTCGAGCGCGGAGACGAGGCGCGCGCGCTGGTCGGGCGCCACGAAGTCGTGGAGCGGCTCGCCGTCGCCGAGCTTGACATGTATTGTGTGTATACCTGTCTGTTCTGGTCCTCGCCCTCCTCGTAGAGCCAGCACTCGAGCGCGTCGAGCGCGGAGACGAGGCGCGCGCGCTGGTCGGGCGCCACGAAGTCGTGGAGCGGCTCGCCGTCGCCGAGCTTGACATGTATTGTGTGTATACCTGTCTGTTCTGGTCCTCGCCCTCCTCGTAGAGCCAGCACTCGAGCGCGTCGAGCGCGGAGACGAGGCGCGCGCGCTGGTCGGGCGCCACGAAGTCGTGGAGCGGCTCGCCGTCGCCAAGCTTGACATGTATTGTGTGTATACCTGTCTGTTCTGGTCCTCGCCCTCCTCGTAGAGCCAGCACTCGAGCGCGTCGAGCGCGGAGACGAGGCGCGCGCGCTGGTCGGGCGCCACGAAGTCGTGGAGCGGCTCGCCGTCGCCGAGCTTGACATGTATTGTGTGTATACCTGTCTGTTCTGGTCCTCGCCCTCCTCGTAGAGCCAGCACTCGAGCGCGTCGAGCGCGGAGACGAGGCGCGCGCGCTGGTCGGGCGCCACGAAGTCGTGGAGCGGCTCGCCGTCGCCGAGCTTGACATGTATTGTGTGTATACCTGTCTGTTCTGGTCCTCGCCCTCCTCGTAGAGCCAGCACTCGAGCGCGTCGAGCGCGGAGACGAGGCGCGCGCGCTGGTCGGGCGCCACGAAGTCGTGGAGCGGCTCGCCGTCGCCGAGCTTGACATGTATTGTGTGTATACCTGTCTGTTCTGGTCCTCGCCCTCCTCGTAGAGCCAGCACTCGAGCGCGTCGAGCGCGGAGACGAGGCGCGCGCGCTGGTCGGGCGCCACGAAGTCGTGGAGCGGCTCGCCGTCGCCGAGCTTGACATGTATTGTGTGTATACCTGTCTGTTCTGGTCCTCGCCCTCCTCGTAGAGCCAGCACTCGAGCGCGTCGAGCGCGGAGACGAGGCGCGCGCGCTGGTCGGGCGCCACGAAGTCGTGGAGCGGCTCGCCATCGCCGAGCTTGACATGTATTGTGTGTATACCTGTCTGTTCTGGTCCTCGCCCTCCTCGTAGAGCCAGCACTCGAGCGCGTCGAGCGCGGAGACGAGGCGCGCGCGCTGGTCGGGCGCCACGAAGTCGTGGAGCGGCTCGCCGTCGCCGAGCTTGACATGTATTGTGTGTATACCTGTCTGTTCTGGTCCTCGCCCTCCTCGTAGAGCCAGCACTCGAGCGCGTCGAGCGCGGAGACGAGGCGCGCGCGCTGGTCGGGCGCCACGAAGTCGTGGAGCGGCTCGCCATCGCCGAGCTTGACATGTATTGTGTGTATACCTGTCTGTTCTGGTCCTCGCCCTCCTCGTAGAGCCAGCACTCGAGCGCGTCGAGCGCGGAGACGAGGCGCGCGCGCTGGTCGGGCGCCACGAAGTCGTGGAGCGGCTCGTCGTCGCCGAGCTTGACATGTATTGTGTGTATACCTGTCTGTTCTGGTCCTCGCCCTCCTCGTAGAGCCAGCACTCGAGCGCGTCGAGCGCGGAGACGAGGCGCGCGCGCTGGTCGGGCGCCACGAAGTCGTGGAGCGGCTCGCCATCGCCGAGCTTGACATGTATTGTGTGTATACCTGTCTGTTCTGGTCCTCGCCCTCCTCGTAGAGCCAGCACTCGAGCGCGTCGAGCGCGGAGACGAGGCGCGCGCGCTGGTCGGGCGCCACGAAGTCGTGGAGCGGCTCGCCGTCGCCGAGCTTGACATGTATTGTGTGTATACCTGTCTGTTCTGGTCCTCGCCCTCCTCGTAGAGCCAGCACTCGAGCGCGTCGAGCGCGGAGACGAGGCGCGCGCGCTGGTCGGGCGCCACGAAGTCGTGGAGCGGCTCGCCGTCGCCGAGCTTGACATGTATTGTGTGTATACCTGTCTGTTCTGGTCCTCGCCCTCCTCGTAGAGCCAGCACTCGAGCGCGTCGAGCGCGGAGACGAGGCGCGCGCGCTGGTCGGGCGCCACGAAGTCGTGGAGCGGCTCGCCGTCGCCGAGCTTGACATGTATTGTGTGTATACCTGTCTGTTCTGGTCCTCGCCCTCCTCGTAGAGCCAGCACTCGAGCGCGTCGAGCGCGGAGACGAGGCGCGCGCGCTGGTCGGGCGCCACGAAGTCGTGGAGCGGCTCGCCGTCGCCGAGCTTGACATGTATTGTGTGTATACCTGTCTGTTCTGGTCCTCGCCCTCCTCGTAGAGCCAGCACTCGAGCGCGTCGAGCGCGGAGACGAGGCGCGCGCGCTGGTCGGGCGCCACGAAGTCGTGGAGCGGCTCGCCGTCGCCGAGCTTGACATGTATTGTGTGTATACCTGTCTGTTCTGGTCCTCGCCCTCCTCGTAGAGCCAGCACTCGAGCGCGTCGAGCGCGGAGACGAGGCGCGCGCGCTGGTCGGGCGCCACGAAGTCGTGGAGCGGCTCGCCATCGCCGAGCTTGCCGCGCAGCTCGTACACGTACTCCTCGAGCGCGTTCCGCGCGTCCGCGCGCTCCTTCTCCTGCCGGTCCGCTGCCTGCATCTTGCCCTGACAGACAGACAAAAATTACGAAAGTCAATTCCATATTATCACTTCTTTAGTAGCCTTAGAACAGAATATGTGCATTCATTTGAGACCTGTTGATTGCTGATGGATCTCATCATCAGATATAGACGACTATTATATTGGGCCACTCATGCGGTAGCCATTTTCCATTAATAAAAATAACCAGTCAAATCAGGGCCACTATCAGCTGCTGTAATCACTGCATCAATACGATGTTGATTAAGAAATTTAACAGTGTACAACCACCAAAACCAAAATATCCTTAATTTTAATTTAGATCACGCCTACGCCTATTTAATTTACCTCTTGTTCCATGTACGAGTTAAGCTCGTGCTGCGTGAAGCCGTGCGTGCGGGCTTCGATCGGCAACTCCACGGTCTTCACTAGGACCTTCTTCTTATCTTTTGACTTATCCTTTTTATCGTCAGATTCCTGAAAAATGTCACGGACGGTTCACACCTAACATAGAGACAATTTTTCCCCATCACCCACGCTGCTTGGAAAATGTATAAGCTTGGCTCCAGTGCTATGTGGAGGTCGGAGTTTTCCAAGCGGCGCGGTGCACCCATTTGCACCGGCTCTTCCAAATCCACACAAGCTACTATGATAAAAGAAAGCTTACTTCATTACGTCTTCATCTTCCGTCGCTGCCAGAGAAAGTTAGAAACAAATGAATAACTGTAAGGACAAAAACATGCGTGGACACAGAGACAGAACTTTAAAGAAACTTCACTCGACGAATGCATGAAATAAAAAGGAATCTAAAGGCGATATTCAAAGCCTTATGAGAAATACTGTGCAAATGGGGCCTCGGAGCGAGGATGGGGATGATACAAAGCATGGATGTCTGCTGGCTCATTGAGTGTGCTACGAAAGTATTTAAGAACAGTGAAGTGACAGAAAGCTAAGGTACATTCATACTTATTGTTCTATTTAGTAATCAATTTGCTAACCTCAAAAAACCGCATTTTATCCTAAACCAGCTATTATACCGTAAAATAGTCTATAAGATTGGCAATTTGTGTTGTTGCTTTATTTACTTGTTAATAGCAGTTTAGATATAAAATGTGCAGAAGTTAGAAATTAGTGTCCAAATAAAAAGTAAGATAGAATAGGTGAAAGTGTGAATGAGTCAGCAGACATCTCGCAAATCACTCGACACTCGCGCTACCGACACGTACCCCGCTGAACCACGATCCTACTCTCTGTGTCCACGACTGTCTTTGCTCAGGCTCGCCTTGCATAACGTCTTCTCTCACCTCTTGGGTCTCGGGCCCATTTTGTTGTTGCTCTTGAGAGGCCCCGTTAGGTTCCATGGGCATTTTCTGGCTGTTAGCGTTTTCATTGTTTTCCATTTCCACGCTATCGCTTTGGGCGTCAGCTTTCTTTTCCACCAAGGACGCGGATGCAACAGTAATGATTCCGTGAATGTTTACTCTCACTTTCAATTTCACTTTCTGTGATTCACCCTCGGGTGTCGGCTGAACATCCTTGATGTTCCATTGACCTGATTGGAAAAATGATTTCTAGAGAACCACTAATTTTACAGAAGCTTTCTAACTACTATGGTCAACATTTTTTTATTAAAAACACAATATTTGATGACACTTACCAATGAAGGAATCAGGATAAGGTACAGGGTCGTTGTAGTAGGCTCTGACTGTGAACGGTTCCTTTCTGTAGAAGGTCAGCATTTTAGAGAAGGGTGCTTGGTGGAAAGCTGGGAACACCTGGCGAAAAAGAACAGAAATTATATTACAACATTAACCTTAAGTATTGGCGTCAAAATCTATAGACGGCCGAGATTCACATAACGATCGAGGCAGTCAACTTGGATGTTGGACAAATTGTATCTATAGCTTTATTAATTAACACATTTCAATAGGAGATGAATAGAAGGCAGGTTCTCAGTTTTTTTATGTATCTTCCGTGATAATTCTCTATTTACGAATTAGAATTAATTCATGCAAGTATCTGCAGGGTTATCCCATTTTTTTTGTGAAGTCCTGTTTATGGGACCCATAAGAAATTGAGCGAACTCCTCAAGTACAATGAGTGGGATCCTGTTGTTTTACCAAACTTATTTTGGTCAAATTTCATTTCCCAAACAAATTTTAGCAACTATATTGTTTGCCAATGCAAACTTTGGCACAATTTTAATACGAATATTTTCATTACGTCAAATTTTCGGTTCCCCTCCGTTAGCCCTAATAATTTCATACCTAATTTCACTAGCCCTAATTTCATTAACCCTAAAATCACAAACCCGAATTTTCATTGTTCCTAATTATTCATAAGCCCTAATTTCAGTATCCCGAATTTTCATAATATCTAATTTCTCATGACCGAATTCTCACTAAGACTATTTTTATTTGACCGATTTCTTCCTAGGCCTAATATTGCAATGCCTAATAATGACTACACCTAATTATCAATGTCTCTAAAATCACTAACCCGAATCTTCATGTTGCCTAAGTATTTTAGCCCTAATGTCATTATCCCGAATTGTCAGTAGTACTAATTTTATTTCACTGTTATTTTATTTTTCTTATTATGTCGGTTCTGGCGCTTTGCCGGCCGCTGCCGCGGCACGCTCGCTTCGCTCGCTCGGCTCACGCGCTGTAGGGTCGCAGTTCTACCTAACACTCCTCCTCGCTTCGCTCGTCGTCGTACCTACACTGACCTGCCTTCGGGTAGAATAGGTGGGTAATCCGATGTCTATCTAGCTCACTCTCATTAGACAGAGAAGTATAATGCGAGAAAAAATGAGAGAGCTCGTGCGCCGTCTTGTGATAGCCGTACAGCAAGTCGACGCCACCCCGCTGCGCGGGGTGTCTATTTCTGGTCTGAGGGACACAAGTGAACCCTAACCTAACCGACCTAAGATATGAGTTCGCTTATGACATGCCATTTTCGTCCGCCCTGATAATGCACGATCCAATAATCAGGGATGCAGTAATTAGTACTAGTCAAACATTAGAGCAAAAGTTAATAGGTCAAGTGATAGTTAGGTGTGACGAAATTAGGTGTAGTGAACATTAAACATAGTGATCATTAGGCACATTAATCATTAGGCTTAGTAGTCATTAGGAAAAATGATTATTAGTTTGCAATATATTAGCACACTTGATGTTTAGTACAGGGACTGCATAACCGAAAAATACCGGTATTATTCATAACCGATATGACGTCATATCGGTTTTGAAATAGCGGTTTCGGTAGCGGAACCTTTATATTTCGCTATCGAAATATAACGGTAACCTTTATTTTTTTCGGTACCTCAACCGATTTTTAAAGGTTACCGATATTTAGATTTTGGCGTCGTTGCCAAACCGCCGGCGCTGCCGTTTTGTCTTTCTTTCCGCGACATCGTCGCATCGTCAGTAGAAATATTACATTCAGTACATTGGCACAGCAACATAGCGTGAGGTGCGGGTGTGCGGGCGGGGACTCGGAGAGTGCGGAGCTATGATGACAGATGTACAGCCGGATACCAAACAGGATGATGTTTTCGCTTCATTATGAAAAGAAAAGAAAGCGTATACCGTTTTTTCGTTTTCTTACCATTGTAGATTTTAATTTTTATATTTTAATCGAATCGAATTTACCGTTAGCTTTTCGGTGAAGGAAAACATCGTGAGGAAACCGGTCTAATCCCAATAAGGTCTAGTTTTCCCTCTGGGTTGGAAGCTCAGATGGCAGTCGCTTTCGTAAAACTAGTGCCTATGCCAAATCTTGGGATTACGTGTCAAAGCGGACCCCGGGCTCCTTTAGGGGCACTACACGGGAATAACGCTAGGAGGATGATGATTTTAATCGAATCGAATAGCTCGCGTTTGCACTGTCGAGTGTCGTTGTCGGTGAGCATCAAAGAAGCGTATGATATGCCCCTGCGAAACGGCAGGGGCATATCCCTGCCGTTTCGCCCGCGCCCGCGACGACGCCCCCCCACACGCCTCTACTACCGCTCGCTCCCCGTCCCCCGTTCCTCATTGTGCGCCGCGGCCCGCGCCATTCCGTTTATCATACCAGGGACCCGCCCCCCCCCCCCCCCCCCCCCCCTCCCGCCCACACGCCTCTACTACCCCGCTCCCTCCCCGTCCCCCGTTCCTCACTGTGCGCCGCGGCCCGCGCCATTCCGTTTATCATGCCTCGGACCCGCCCCCCCCCCCTCCCCCGCACGCCTCTACTACCGCTCGCTCCCCGTCCCCCGTTCCTCACTGTGCGCCGCGGCCCGCGCCATTCCATTTATCATGCCGCCGACCCCCTCCCCCCACCCCTCCCCCCACCTCTACTATCGCTCGATCCCCGTCCCCCGTTCCTCACTGTGCGCCGCGGCCCGCTCCATTCCATTTATATGTTGGCGCGGCGCGCGTAACCTTTACACCATTACGGTACCGTAATGGAATACAGGTTTCATACCGGTAAAACCGTAACCGCAATCAGTCCCTGGTTTAGTATTAGGAATGATTAGGAGGTTTGAAATTAGGCGCAGCAAATAATTATGCCATATAAAATTAGTTATCCGAATATTAGGGCTAATGAAAATTATATCGAACGTTGTTAGGTGTAATGAAATTAGGACTAACGATATTAGTTTAAGTGGGGGCGACCCCAAATTTTCATTCAGCAAAATGTTATTACGAAAAATTACATTATGGCATGTGGTCTTTTAGCAAATGGTTTAGTAAGGCAAAAAAATATTAGACAATAAACATTTCGTCAAGTTAATGTTATGGCAAACTATAAATAGACAAAAATCACAATTGTTTGGGTTATGACATTTTACCAAAATACTATTAAAAAAACGGCACGGTCCCTTAAATAAAATAATGCACGGTTAAGTAGGTCGGTAGGCAAAGGCGATAAATTAGGTTAGGGCAGCCAAAAAAGGGGTGCTCGGGGGGCAAAGCCTCCCAGCAGTAAAAAAACAAACAATCGTAACTATTGTAGTATTTGGTAGGTTAGGTTAGGGTTAGCTTGTGTCCCTTAGAGCGGAAATGACGTCGACACGCTGGCGGTTAGGTTAGAATTGCGACCTCTACACAAATTAATTTTCCCTACCCACATAATAAAAAAAGTTGTTATTTTATTGTGTATCTTATACACCATTGAAATAAAGATGCAAATGATTTGTCATTGAAGAGTTCCTCTGCTGATTAACCGACAGAATAAAAATGGTCAATTAAATATTGACGATACAAATCATTTGCCTTATTTTGTTTTGGTTAAAACATATTATGCCAACTAACATATTTGACTGAACGAAATTTGGTCAAAGTACCAGTTGGTAAACGAGATATTGCCTAAACATGAATATGCCAAACATAATTTTGCGTAAGAATTATTTGTCGAGTGTTAATTTAGCAAACGATGATTTGGCAAATGAAATTCTACGAAAAATGTTTTGGGAAGTGATAATTTTTTTTTGGTAAAACAAAGGTAACCCACAATGAGTACGTATGTGGCGATTTCGGTGTTTTCTTAAATGCTCTTGGAAACCACAAATTACATGATCTAGAACCACAGAACAACCCCACTAAAAGCCTAATGTTTGTCATTTTGTTCCTGACAAAAGTCACCAAAGTTTGAGGAAGAGGTGAGGGGAAGGGCAGATACTAACAGCATTGCGATTGATCGATGCGCTGGCACGCAGAATGCATAGTGATGGGACATGTTCACTACAAGCATCCTAATTGTTTTGGTCCATTTTAAAATATATATTTTTTTACCATATTAATACTTACTGTATATTAAAAAGGTAGGTAATAAAACCTATGATGAAATCACAGATGACCTATGGAACTCCTTAATTATGTAGGTACTTCATAGAATCGAATAAGATTTCGTTGACGTAACAACATATCTTTATCAAAATACACATTTTGAAGTGGAACTGATGAAACCTACCTAGAGTAAAAATGGATTCCTTGAGAAATCACAGCAACGCATATGGGTGAGGACCAAATTCTTGGCCAGCAGTTAGCGTGGTTAGTTGGTAGTAGTTAAAAAGTTCCTTTGTCACACGAAAATTAACCATAGAATTGTATGACTAATTTTCGGGTCACAACGGAACTTTTTAACTACTACCAAGTAAGTAGGCTAACTACTGGCCGAGAATTTGGTCCTCACCCGTATATAATGGGCCCCTATACAGCGAGTTGGCAAATTTCTGTAATAACCAACAAATTCTTGGTAGACAGTACATATGGTCAAGTGAAAAGAAAATGTGAATAACTGCATGTGGCATTGCAAAGTACAATATATAAATTGGTGTTCTCGGGTGTAAATTATATGTAAAAAATAGTTAGCGTAGTGCCTGGCTGTAATGAATGGAGCATTTTTGTTGTTTTAGCGGGAGTTACATTAAATCAGTCGCCGCCTGGCATCGCCTATTTAAGGGACCGCTGTAGGCGGGACAGAGTAGTGTGAGTGAAGACAGTGTTTGGAGGCAGACGTAAGGTTAGGCAGTGTAATATTAGTGTAACCTCCAGGTCGCCGTCCTCGCCGCGCGCCGCGTCCCAGGCCAGGCGCACGGCGTAGGGCTGCACGTCGGCCACGCTGAACTCGCGCACGCGCACCGCCGGGCTCAGCATCGCGCACTGCAGCGCGCAGCCGCGAGACACCGCCTCGTCCTGCACCACGCATACAATACTACATTATTGTCCAAGCAAGGGAAGTATTCATTTTAAACGGACGACCTTGGGAGTCCGTTTAATTTAATACAAAGCCAGCAAATGCCCTTCCAGCTGAGACAAATATAGTGAGTTTCTCAAAAATTGTGCATGAAAACAAAAAAGTACTTTCTGAAAATGATAAGGCATGCATTTCTTCTCGCCGCTTCAAGAAATTGTCGTATTGGCGTCGATATCTGTCTTTTGGCTTTGCAAATTACACTTAAACAAATAATCAATAACTGAGCTTGCAGCTTTTTTTAAAATCTGGAATCATTTACACGTCAATTTTCTATATTTTCCGTAAAAACAATTAGCCACTGTATGTTAAAACAGAATATTTTTTGCATTGCCGCCTTTTAATTTTTTTTTAAATAATAAGTTGGAAGTGTATTTTTCTTCCGAAAACGCCACAAGTTTAGGACCTATACCTTTTATTTATATGGCGGTTTCAACTTTTTAAAAAGTTTATACCACGACAAATAAGGGAATTTGAATGCAACATTGTAGTCGAGCAAAATCGAGCCGGCAAGCTTTTTTATTTTAAAAAATTTGACTAACCATAAACTATGCACTTCACGTCCTGATTTTTTACCAATAAAGTCAACAATGCCGAAATTTTTCGAGAAAACAATCTTAACCTCTTAGCGCCCACTCGCCTTTTAAAGCGTCAGTCGAACAAAATTCAAATTAATTCCATTTAAGAGAAACTTCAAATTTCACTGTTCGTATTTGCGTGCTGGGCGCTACGAGGACACAACAACATAGCCATTCAACAACATTGTATTTGCTGCAAGGCCGGCTCCTCCTCCGTAAGTCAGTTGAAGACAAACTTATCCTGTATAATATTAATTAAGAAATGTTCAGGTATGTGGCTTGGCGAAGTATGGAATTGAAGTTAGTTTAAAGTGTTTAAACTTTTATAGTATCAAAATAGCTTCCGGTGGGATAAAGTATATCCTATAGCCATCCAGAAAGACCATTCTATATTTGTTTAAGCATTCTCATATTCTAGCGCTATCTATGGGATCAGGATCTTTAATAGATGATTGGATTTTCATGTTCTTAACAAGCTTTATGGCTGTTGGTTCCCCTTAAAATATATAAATATCACGTTTATCTATCGTTTAGGGAGCAAAGTTGCTAAGGCCCTTTTGTATGTGATCTTTATGAATAAATAAAATAATAACAAAGTGTACTCTTTAAAATATTGATTCTCACCTGGTTAAGTGTAGTGGAACCCACTTTCCCAAATACTTGTTCAATCAAAGCTTTAACTGCAGGGACTCTGGTAGATCCACCAACAATCTCCACCGAGTTGATATCCTCAGGGCGTAGTTCTAATGGGGAAATGAAGTAATATTTAGCAAAGAATGTATAGAATCATACAACATAAATACAAGAATAAAAGTAATGTCTTATTTTAGCAATTTTGAATTCACTTAATAATTCATAGTATACCTTGTTCTGAGAATCTGTCCAGAATTCCATGTCAATGTCCAGAAATTTTTGATTCTATTTTCTTTTTTTTGATACAAGCAACTGGTTCCTATCCAAAATCAAACTCCTCTTTCGATCATAAGGAGGAATCTAAAACGAGTAACATGGTAACTCACTAGCATTGTGCAGTATAGCTCTCAAAGTCCTCTCGACCCTGCTGAAGGTGTCAGCACAGATCTCCTCCATCTGAGAGCGCTGCATCTCGCCCGACACATCTCTCTCCTCCATGAAGCATTCCACGTTCAGCGGTAGTTTAGTACTGTTTGCTGACATTTGCTTTTTCAGTTTTTCTACCTCTTGAAGTAAGCGGAAGAAAGCCCTGTAAAATTTTATTCGTTTTTATTTTTCCTCAATGCATCATCATTGTTAAATCCCACTTCTTCCAAGAACAATGACATTATACTGTCAGGAAAGCACATAAATACATACCACTTAACCACAAACAATAGGCTAGTTTCTAATAAATAATGTTAGATAAATAAATAGCTTACTATGGACATGATGTGAGTTTGCTATGATCAAGTCAAATCCTTAGAAGAAATAATTTCTCAAAGAAATATCATCAAAATGGTAAAATAAGTTTGAGATTTTTCTTTTCATTATCCAAAATTATTTCTCTGATTGCTGGAAAATTATTTACAGATAAAGATTTTACCTCTGGTTTTTCCTAGCATCTAACTTGAGCCTAGTCAAGAAGTCTTGACAGAAGTACTCGGCTAAGGCCACGTCTATGTCCCGCCCGCCGCAGTGGGCGTCGGTCGCGGTGGCTAGCACACGCAGCTTGCCTTTATTGAAGGCGCAGGCAGACACCTTTAAAATAAGGAAACACATAATTAAATAAGGAAATCAATCATAGGTGCTGGCTTCTTACGGTATGTCAGTCTCATTTTCAAATGTGACAAATTATTGTAAAAAAGTTTAAAGAAGTTGTATACAGGGTGGAATTTCATAAGGTGTACTTAATAAAAGGAAAAAAAAATCAGCCAATTTTATCGGTGAAACGGTGTAAAAATTTTTTTTTGGTCATTAGTTTTTTTTACAGAATTTTTAACATTTTAGTAAACACCCGGGTAGCACACCTAATTCAGACGGTATAACTTTTGATCCAATGGTCCTAAAATAAAAATAAAAAATGCTGCGTATTACCAAGAGACGGGTTAATAATTATTAATAAGAATTGAAAAACAACCAGAAGAAAAAAACCGCAAAAAAAAATATTGTTTATGAAAAATGGCTACAAAAATTACTAATTTTAAAAGAAAAACACTATTTCCTGAAAAAAACGCAGATTTAGTTACCCTTTTTTTTACTTAGTATTAATCCTCACTTAATGTCGATTCTAAGACCATTTTTAAACTGTCTCAGACTTTGAAAAATACCACGCAAATGGGTACGTAAATAAAACCATAATTTTATTAATTTTAATCCTCTTAAAATACTTAATGACCCCTTGTTCTCAGGTAGTTGAAGGGTGTTATCGGATTTTAGGTGGAGATTACAAATTACGTGCTTAGTATTAATCCTCACTTAATTTCAATTCCAAAACCGTTATCAAACCGTCTCAAACTTTGAAAAATACCATGATTTTGTCAATTTTAATCCTCTTAAAATCCGAGTGTTTACTAAAATGTTAAAAATTCTGTAAACAAAAAAGAATGACTAGAAAAAAAAAATTACACTGTTTCACCGATAAAATTGGCTGATTTTTTTTTCCTTTTATTATGTACACTTTATGAAATTCCACCCTGTATATTATTGAACACAAACTTTAAGTTATAGTATTTGTATATGTACAATATAACAGTACATGTGCTGCCATCCCAAGCCGAGTTAGGAGTTGTATATACATGTTTTTTTGGAATTATAACACAGTTGCTGCTACTCTTGTACATTTGCATATAAAAATTACACAATGCATATGTTTACCAAGTAACATTGCAAGAAGTTAGTTTCTGAATATGACAGCTCCTCACTAGACTAGGCAGAAGAGCCATACAAAAAGTAATGGAAGCAAATAAAAAAACTATAACTGTATAAATTACCTGTAGGGAACTATGGCCAAGGTCTACAAAAACCACATTTCTGGGTTTTTCCTCAGGGGCAGGCAGATCCTGTTTGTAGATACCATAAGCGAGGGCAGTGGCAGTGGTTTCATTCATTAATCGCAGAACATTCAGACCTACAAACAAGCAAAATTAATGTTTATCAGAAATATTTCCTGTGAAATGAACACTGATTCATTACATAACAGCCAGATGTGAAATGCGTGATATTCTCCCCATATTATTACAATGAGGTGCCATGAATGAAATGAAATAAATGAACTTTATTCTGCAAGTACATACAAGTTGTGATGACAACTAAAAACTGCACCTTTAAAAGTCAAATCTAGCAGCGTTTTTAAAAAGAAAACACTGACAAGAAGAACCACCAAAACAAACTACAGTCAAGACAGTTGGACAACATTCAATAAAGTCTTCAAATTTACCTTTTTTAAGTCATAGTAAAATATACATAAGAAATAGAAATAGAAATAGAAATATCTTTATTGCTGTCATGTTGGTATACAGGTGGTTACAATATTTACAGTACACATGAGACCCTGTTAAGGTATTGCAAGTTTTATTTTGAACCTATTTAAAACCTAAAACTAATATAATATAGGTAGCTAATGCAAGTGTTTATTAAAATTAACATATTTAAGTGGAACTCAGATAAGTTGCAATTGAGATTATTAACTTGTTTCAGATGAATGAATCAAATTTAAAACTGAACTCTTTCAATCCTTAGAGATGAATGAATATAAGTTCTCCAAGTATTTTTGTTCATTGTTTTATTGGTAATATGAAAAATAATTATTTTTAAGCTGGCCAAATACCATATTCTTCTCATCCTAACAAATGTGGAGGTGTGGTTACCCGTGTTTTACTGAAAAATGTTCTATCAAATGAATGACTCGCCGAATTTTTGTTTCATTGCAAACATTTTTTTCAGAAACTTCTGTCGAATTTTATAAAACAAACCTAACCTAATGGGTTCTACACAATGACCTTTTACCTGTACCACAAACGGGACTAAAATAAGGGTCTCCCAGATGAGAAAGATAAAATGACTAGTATAATTACCAGAAATAGTAGCAGCATCTAGCAGAGCATTTCTCTCAGCATTAGTGAAGTAGCTGGGCACAGAGATGACACAGTCATTCACTTGAGTCCCCAGGGCCGTTGCTGCCACATCCTTGAGCTTGGTAAACAGCATTGCTGTTATCTGAAATTAATCATTTGAGAAAATTATTTATACACTAATTTTAATTGATCAGTCATGTTTATTAGAAGTATAGTTTTCCTATGTATGTAAGTTACACATAAATAATGTTATAACAATGGAATTGTTTCAACAATTATTTTTACCAGTTGTAACTTACTCTAAAACATGAACCAATTTTGCAACTAGATTTTTATTCCATACCAATACTTGTAAATGCATGAAGATGTAATGACAATGCGATATTCCTAACTTATGTTTAGATAGTTGCTTAGAAACCAAGCAAGTACTATAACTGCTACTTGTTCAGCAAGTCAATGATATTGATTTTAAGTCCAGCCACTACTATCAAAGCTAATATGAAGGTCCAGGTTCTAGTATTTCATTTTAACAATTTCATATATACTTGAGATATAAACGACTTTTATGTCACCCTTGAGCAAAATAGCTTCATATTGCACACCTAGTTTACATTTTATGAACTGACAACTAAAAAACGTAAAACAAAGATTTGCATCTTTGAGAAGCCAAAGGTTATAACTGAACTGCCATACCTGTTCAGGGCTGAAAACATTATCTTCACCGAGGTAGTGAACCCGGATACCAATGCCATCATCAGGTCTTTGTTCCACTTTAAAAGGGAAGTGTTTCAGCTCCTTCTGCACATGTGGGTCAGAGTACTTCCTGCCTAACAACCGTTTGAAGCCAAAAACTGTGTTTTTCATGTTTGTAACTGTTTGGTTCTTTGCAGCCACTCCCAATATTCGATTTTTAGATGAAAACGCAACACATGCTCTGAAACATGACAAAAAACACTAACCTCTAAATGCTTATTATGCAAGCCAACACTTTTTTAACGCAACGCTAGATAAAAATCATTAGAAATTTCGTAACATTGAGATAGTATTATGAATGACACATAATTATAACCAAAAACCTTATAATCACTTAATTAAAGGAAAGGTTTTAATAGATTTAAAACCATTTTTTTCAACCAACTTAAAAGTCTGATGAAATAAATTATCTAAATGAGCATGACTTACTACCATACAAGGTATCGACATGAACATGACGTGCAAATCATCAAGTCCTTACGTTTGGTGAAGATGCTAGTAGTAAAATGAGAAGGATTGCAGTTTTCTCTGACATTAACTGAAGATAAATGAAAATGTTGAATTTACTTACGGTGTACCTCGAAGACTGTAATCATTAGCTATTGTTTCAATGCCACCTGCTTTTGCCACAGCAATATAGCAAGATTCATTGCCGAAATCAATACCTATGACAGACATAGCAGCCATTGGGACACAAAATTATTTCTTTCTAGGATTGCTAAACGAATGGATCTCGAATTCACAAGCACAAAAATCACGCTGGTGAAAAATTATATTCAGTACGTGCAGAACAATTGCCGGTTGAGCGCTGCAGTCTTCTCTCGCTTAGTTTACGGTGCGGTGCGTGCCCGAATTTTCTAGAAATTGACAGAAATATGGTATTGCCTGTTGAATAAATAGAGATACTCGCATAAGCATTTTTAAAATATGCTATCAGCGATTTTACACGTAGGTGGAACACTCCACAGTTTAAGCGTTTTTAAACAACTGAGCAGCTACTATGAAACGCCAACAGCGAGCTACATATTAGTAATCTGTGCAACAGCGGCCCTAGCATACCACTGACCTAGTTGTAGAATCCTAACAAAATGACGTCTTTTATGCACATGTTTTATGCCCACAACCGACGTATAAAATTTTACCGTCATGAGCTAACATGGTATACCGTCATCTACGTAAAATGTGACCATTTATATGTCTTCCACATAAAACTACTTTTTTTACGTCACATTCTAACATGCTCTTGACTTTGGCACATAAAACGTGACGATATGAACTGTTGACGGACGAAATTTTATGTAGGTCACATACAAATCTGATTGACGTTTGTTCTTTGGCATGACATTGCCTGAAAATAATAATTTTTAATGTTATTTGGAAAAATATTGTGATCAGTCCTGATTAGAGATGGGTAGGGGTGGGTAAATACCGGGTAAATACCCGGTATTTACCCAATGCACCCGGTAAATACCCGTATCTACCCAAATTGGTGGGTATAAACTATTTCGAATGGATTTATTCAAAAAGTGACATTTTAGGGCCGAGTTTTTTTTAATGAAATGTTTAAAGCCTTCTGAACAACTTTTGTTTTTGCAAAATATCCATTATGATGCATAGTTTATGAGAAAAAAAATGTTTGTTATTAAAAATAACGTATTATTTTCCGAAATAAGATCAAGTTAAAACGGGAGCCACTACCAGAATAGTAACTATAAGCCTTAACAAAATGTAAGAAAAATATTGAAATAGTGTTGCCTTCTACTTATTGGACAAGAAATCATCATCTTGCTAGGCCTTTTTCCCATTTACTTGGGGTCGGCCTTCCCTGTTCTTTTTCTCCATTTTGCACGATTGAGTGCAAGGTCGGCGTCTATATTAAGATCTTTCAGGTCTCGCTGAACCGTCGTCAGCCAGGTGGCAGGTGGTCTTACTCGTCCTAGCTTCGTCGTTGGAATATCGAGCGCTACCTTAACCATGTAGTCTACTGGGCGCCCCTGTACATGACCGTACCACCTCAGACGTTTTTCCGTCAGCTTTTCTGTTATTGGCGCTGCTTTAAAACTACCCCAGATATACACGTTTCTTATCTTGTCCATCATGGTGACACCCGCTGACCAGCGTAACATGCGCATCTCAGTGGTGTGGAGCTTGTTCAGGTGGGGTTTATTTGTAGCCCAGTACTCGGATCCGTACAACATCGCTGGTCTTACTACTGTCTTATATACATGACCCTTCATCTTTAGAGGCATTTTTCTATCGCATAGGATGCCTGTGAGTTCTTGCCATTTCATCCAGTCTGTCTGAGTTCTATGGACTACATCGCTGTCAATCTTTCCGTCGTTGCTGAGTACGGAGCTTAAACCTTGAAACAGTTGGCAGGCGATCATTACCTATATAGAATTTGTCATTTTCTGGGTTATTAGCCGTTTTGTCGAACAGAAAGGACATGTGTTCGGTCTTCTTCCGACTGATTTTTAGGCCGTCCTTCTAGCGCTTCCATCCAGCTATTCAATGCGCGTTGAAGGTCAGTCTCAGTCTCTGCTATTAAGGCCACATTATCGGCATATAGAAGGTGCCAGGGTACAACCCGTTGGCATTTTCGTGTGAGGTAATCCATCGTGACATTAAATAGAAGTGGACTAAGTGTGGAACCCTGGTGTACACCGACCTTGAGCTTGAAGCTGTCACTCGCACCTCCTGAGCAAATCAC
Source organism: Epinotia demarniana (assembly GCA_945867215.1). NCBI lineage: Eukaryota > Metazoa > Arthropoda > Insecta > Lepidoptera > Tortricidae > Epinotia > Epinotia demarniana. The sequence continues at coordinate 19,231,450 of OX244262.1, forward strand.
CTGTGTAGAGACGTCTGTGTACATGACCATAATAAGATCTATATACGACTCTAGGATAAGCTGGGCGCGAAGAGCCTCCCATATAATGTCGCGTGGTACATGGTCAAACGCCTTCTCAAGGTCGATGAATATCATATGCAGGTTTTTGTTGTTGACTTTGGCTTTCTCAATCAGGATTCTTATAGCCTGAGTAGCGTCAGAGGTGCCCTTTCCATTTACAAACCCTCACTGATTGGGTGTGAGCTTCACGATACCATTAAGTCTGCTGTTGATTATCCTCTCCCATAGTTTAAAGGTATGATCCATGAGCTTTATTGCTCGGTAATTCCCACAGTCACGTACGTCGCCTTTTCTTTTATAAAACGGTATTAAATAACTTCTTTTCCAAGCATCTGGTATTTTCTGTCCTGCCATAAGTCTGTTAAACAACTCGCTTAGCCAGCCGATGCCAGAGTGCCCTATTATGTTTCCAGATCTATTGGAATCTCGGCTGGACCTTGGGCTTTGTTGATTTTCATCTTTCTGATCTCTTTGATGATTTCCTCCGTTGTAACTGCTGTTATTGCTTGGTTTAACTTTCGAGGATTCGTAACATTAAGCAAATGGCGGTAGTACTCTGCCCATCTTTTTCTTAAATCATTGTCTTCTGTTAATAGTTTATTGTTTATATTTGTGATATATTTGGCTGAAGTTATATCTTTGCTGTTATTATTTCGAGCTTTTGCGACTTGATGGATATTGATTTCTGTAGTGGAAGATTCTAATTCTTTGCAAAAGTTAGCATCGCTCGGCTTTGGCTCGTGCGCTTGTCACTTCAGGTTTTGCGTTGGATGTCTCTCTGTTGTAGTCTGCTTTATCCGCATCATTACCGGTTTTTTGTTTTCTTAAATGCAAACTTCTTGGCCTGCACAACATCATTGACAGATTGTTGCCACCATTTAGTCTCTTTAAAGAAAGAAAGAAAGAAAGAAAGAAAGAAAAACATTTATTTATGACAAACACATATAACAACAGAGATATACAAAAAATAGGACGAACACTGCTTGTCAGATAAGCAGCAAACAGCGTGAAGGGGGCTCTCTTACTCCTGGTTCTCCCTAAATGTGTTTTTTGCGGATTTTCTACAGAATGTTTCTAAATCGCTCCACATATCGTTTTCGGTTTCTACCTTTGAAGTGTCTTTTGTGCCAAAGTACGTTCCTATGTTTTGAACGAATCTTGATCCCGCGGCGGTTTTCAGGGATTTTAACTTAATTTTAGGTATCTGCTTGTTGCTGCACTTAACAGGTTTGGGCAATTCAACAAACAATAAGATCAGCCCTAACTGGCAGGTAGCGACGTCGTGATCGTGCCATCTGCGACGCGCGAATATTACACCGCGTCCGACCCGGCTAATTAATGTTTATCAGTTGCCTGGTTGAGACGGCTATTGTGCGTTAAGTGCCACGATATATTATATGCCAGGATATTTGATCCATGCTTTAAATATCGATTTTGTTTTCTATTAATTCTAATTTAGATTCTACTTAATGTAACCTATTATGATAATTTCTATCCTCCTTTGTTCCTTTTTTGCAACTTTTTATGGCTGTATATACTTTGTAAATGATTATTTTGTATCGTAATTTTTGCATGTTTTCTCGTATATTTCTGTCTAATCTTGCATGTGTGCATGGCAAATTTTATGTTTGTATTAGTGATGTTTTGTACGTTTTAAGGTAGTATCTTTAGTTGTATATAGTTTTTAGTTTTAAGTTTGTCCTTTTTATGGTTTTCTGTTTCTTGTACATATTGTTTTTATTTTTGGTGTGTATTTTATACTACCTCGGCAATTAGTTGAGGGCCCCTTCGGGGCCCAACTTAGGAGGTAATGAAAGGAAAAAAAAAAAAAAAAAAAAGCATACAAATCTCGATAAGTGTGACAGAAATGGAAATATCATTTATTGTCCTTGTCATAGTTCCACTTTTTTTTGTTGGGCACGACTGATTTAGTATAAAGTTGTGCCCAACAAACCATTACCCGTCCAAATTTAGTAGGTTGTTTATGGCAAGTCATAAGTCATTAGCCATTTTAGGACCGGTTCCACACCGGTTCTTAATTTTATTTAGCTGCATAAGAGCTTTTCCGTCCCTCACTGTGGCAATATGTACAGCCCGTCCATAGTATTCTAAGTTCATGATTGAAGCGAAATAAAATGAAGATATTGCGAACTTCTTTCGTGGTGGTGTGGTTGGTGTTTCATGCGCTATCCACATTATGTGATTAAACCCCAATTTGTCAGTACAACATGTCGAAGTCAGAATTGGGTGTAGCGTACAGACGTAACAACTGCAACTACGCAACTAGCAATTTTCGCTTTCTTACTGTAACTGGCCACACTGAATGAAATTGTAGTTGCAAAACACCGGATTAAAAAAAATACAAAATTACAGAGTAAATGATTGAAACAATACTCTTTAGTATATATTTTTTAATTTTCGTTTAAATTTATTTGAATGAAATATGTGAGAAAAAAAAACTTGGCAGATCATGCAAATTCCATGGTCCAAATTGTGATTTTCATGCAATTAGTCCGTACAACTCGTTTCATCATTCAACTAATGGGCCATCCACATTAAGTGATTTGTCAGCCCCAATTCATCAGAATCTGACTAATTGCTATAGTGTGGATGCATGTTCCAACCGTCAAACGAGTTGTACGGACTAATTGCATGAAAATCACAATTTGGACCATGGAATTTGCATGATCTGCCAAGTTTTTTTTCTCACAAATTTCATACAAATAAAATAAACGATAATTAAAAATTTATGCTAAATAACATTGTATTAATATTTTACACTGTAATTTTGTTTTTTTTTTAAACCGAAGTTTTGCAGCTACAATTTCATTCAGTGTGGCCAGTTAACAGTAAGAAAGTGAAAATTGCCGCATTCAAACGGTCCTGCGAAGCGGACTGCAAGATTGTTACTAACCGATGAGATAGGGCGAGACAGCACGTCGATCATGAGGTGGCCGTGACATACTTTCGATTTTTGTGTGCTGCACGGCTATTACGCGACGGCGCGCGAGCTCTCAATTTTTCTAGCACTATCCGTCTCTCTTTTATTAGGACATGCGAGAGAAATCCAGAGTATGTCGCGGCTGTGTGTTAGACGTGCTGTCTTGCCCTATCTCATCGGTTAGTAACAATCTTGCAGTCCGCTTCGCAGGACCGTTTGCATGCGCCAATTTTCGCTTTCCTTCTGTTAACTGGCCACACTGAATGAAATTGTAGTTGCAGTTGTTACGTCTGTACGCTACACCCAACTCTGACTTCGACATGTTGTACTGACAAATTGGGGTACAATCACATAATGTGGATGGCCCATAAATTGAAATCGTCGTAAAACCTGTCAGAGACTTCTGATTTGAAACTACTGAAGACGTTATTACTGGATTCGATCAAATGAAATTATACTTACTGAAGACTAGGCAGTATGGCCCATGGTCTTATGGGCCCATGGCCTGTCCGAATGGACGAATTTAAAAAAAAAAAAAAAAAAAGTAAAACCTGTCAATTGTCATTGTCACTGTGGTTTTTTTTGGCGGGAACGTTGAAAGTGATAGGCGCGCTTGATAAAATATTTTATTGTAAATTAATTTTAGGTGTTAATTTGTACATATTTAGTCTTAATTTTAATTTAAATTCATAGTTGATTTGGTTATCGGTTTGGTGCGCTTCCCCAGTCATGGGGAAGCGTACGGGAAAGCGTTCTCGGTTGGAGGGCTTGGAGCCGGAGCCAGATCTTCAATCTGAAAGTAGTTCTGATGCGGATACAGGTGCGCCCTCGGAGCGCATACCTGCAAAAAAGAAGACTAAAGAAGATGACAAAGAGAAGTATACTCCTTTCAGGGCCAAAAGTTATTACAGGTTGTACGACGAAAATTCAGCTAAGAAAGAATTTATTGTTTTTCTGAATCACAGAGAGGATGGCCACAAATTTTCTGACAAAGATAGACTTGCTTTGTCCAATGCAATCCGAAAGCATTGCGTGTCGGGCGTGATGCATCTAAGAACAATTAATGCATACAAAGTTGGGATTATGTTCGATCTCCCAAATCACGCCAATGTCTTCCTAAAAAATGAAAAATTATTAAATGAAATTCACATGAATGCTTCAATCCCAGCATCTGAGACCGAGGTTACGGGTGTTCTCACTTCAGTGCCGATTGATTATTCGAACCAGAAGATTTTCCAATTAATAGCTTCCAGTAAAAAGGTGATAAGCGTAAGACGGTTTATGCGGCGGGTAAAAGACACGCTGGGTATCGTCTCAATGGTTCCAACTCAGACGGTTGCCGTGACTTTTGCCTCTGTACAGTTGCCTGAATATGTAACACTTGACCATTGGAGGCACGAAGTAGGGATCTATATTCCTCCAGTAAAGCAATGCCTTCATTGCATGAAATTTGGTCATATAGCAAAGTATTGTAAAAATAATGAAGTATGTTCAATTTGTGCTGAACCTCATAATTTCAAAAATTGTAATAAGGTTAAAACACAATGCGCAAACTGTGGTGGGGATCACGTGGCTATATCTGCTGCATGTCCAATTAAAAAACAGAAAATTGAGGAAAATAAGTTAAAATCACGTAGTGCTAAATATTCCGATTTGTTTTGTGACGTTGCATTTCCGCAGCTCGGCTCAAAATATATTGACACCCATCTAAGTAATCTGACCAAATCTGACAGATTTATGAATCTACTTGTGGAAGCTATAGTTAAAATTTGTGCTGATAAAGAAACGCCAATAAATTCTAACAATATAAAAGAAACACTTAAAAACACTTTCAGGAAACAACCTTAATTTTTTTCTTTATGGACATATTGAACATAGTGCAGTGGAATGCTCAGAGTATAATAAGCAATAGGCTAATCTTTACTAGATTCTTATATGAAAATAACATTCACATAGCAATAATTTCTGAAACCTGGTTAAAACAACATCAAAAATTTTCAATTAAAGGATACAATGTCATTAGAAATGACTGTGGTAATAAACATAATGGTGTAGCAATACTTATTCATAACAATATAGTATATTCTAATATTAAAACTTATTTTGACAATGCTCTACAAAATATCTGTGTACAAATAATTATAAACAACAAGCAGTTGAGTGTAGTAAGTTTTTATAGTCCATCAAATTCTGATCCCCCATTTAATAAAAGTAAATTTGATGCTTTGATAAAATCTATTCCGCAGCCAATGCTTTTTGGAGGCGATCTAAATGCTCATCATATGTCATGGGGCTGTGTTGATACATTGCCTCGAGGTAGAGATGTCTTAGATATTATTGATGGCAATGACTTGGTTCTTTTAAATAATGGTCAAACTACTACAACTGGTTCTTCTTCTTGGCGTCCTAATGCTCTGGATTTAACTTTCGTTTCTCCATCATTGGCACTTTCATGTGATTGGTCTGTTATGGATTGTCCTCTTGGCAGCAGTTATCATTTGCCTGTAATGATAAAAATGATAGTTGGTAATGAAAATAGCTCACAAAGTAACCCAATATGTAATAATGTACATTTGCCCATTCACCCAAATTACAAACAGGTGAATTGGAAAATGTACAGGCAATCAGTTGATTTTTGTTTGGCTAATATTGATTTTGAAAATATGTCTTCGATAGATGCGCTCAATCTGTTTTGTAATATTTTGCGATCTACTGCTGTAGAGTCCATCCCTAGACATAGGTCTTTGAATAGTTCTAATACGTGTACACCAAAATCTTTGAAATTTCCCCGGCTGCCTTGGTGGAATCAAAAGTGTTCAGAAGCTGTACTTAATTCAAAACATGCTTATATAAAATTTAAAAGTGAACCTAGTGAAGAGAATTATATAGAATTTAAAAGACTTCGAGCTCTTAAAAAGCTTGTTCTTAAGACTGAACGGCGTAATAGTTGGATAAATCTGTGTAACTCATTTAACCGGTGCACTCCTTTGACATTAATATGGAATTACATGCGGAAATTTAATAAAACATTCATTTCAAAACACGCTAGTAATAATAGTTGGATATCAGATTTTCTTAAGAAATACACTCCTGATTTTGTGCTTAATGAGTCTTTAAATTATGTTCACACAGAAAATGATAATGATAAGTATCTTACTGAACCGTTTTCTTTGCAAGAGCTTAAATCTGCCCTATTTTCAAGAAGAGATACATCCTTTGGTCTTGATGGAATACCATATATTTTACTGAAAAATTTAAGTTCACAAAATCTAAAGACCTTTTTAAACATATTAAATCAGCTGTGGGAAGAAAACTTAATTCCTGATGATTGGAAAACAGATTGCTTGGTCCCAATTTTAAAGCCTGATAAAGATAAATTGTTACCCGACTCATATCGACCTATAGCACTCACATCTTGTGTAGGAAAGGTTTTTGAACAGCTTCTAAAGCAACGGTTGGAATTTTTTGTCGAACAAAATGGTCTGTTACCCTGCAATCAGTTTGGTTTTCGTAAAGGTCGGTCTTCTCGTGAGAGTATTTGTCAGTTGCAACTTGATGCACTTAACAGCATATATAATAATCAGTATCTTCTTTCGGTATTCTTTGACATTGCAGGTGCATTTAACAGTGTCAATATTTCCGTTTTATGTAGAGAGCTGTCAATGATAGGGTTACCTGGCAAAATAATAAATTTCTTACAAATGTTTTTAACAAACAGGAAGGTTTTTGTTAAATTTAACAATCACTTATATGGCCCAAGATTATCTTCTTTAGGGGTTTGTCAAGGAGGTATCTTATCCCCTTTAATTTTTATTTTGTACATTAGGAGACTAAATCTTATTCTAGGAACAAAGGTTAAAAATCTGCAGTATGCAGATGATTTGGTTGTTTATGTGTCAGGATCTGATTTAAATCAATTAGCTTTGACTATTAATGAGGCATTAATCAACTTACATAAATACTTTGCTTATCTGAACTTAGATGTAAATTCGACTAAAACCAAAGTTTTTATTTTTGGTCGCAAAAGCATGTGTTTGCCCACAGTTTTGTACAATGACATATCACTGCCTATTTCATATGATCTAATAAAGTTTTTAGGTGTTATATTTACTTCAAAACTTTCCTGGATAAAATATGCTGACAGTATTATAACCAAAGCTAACAAAGCATACAATGTGTTAAAATCGCTGTGCGCCACTTCATGGGGTGCAGACCCCAAAATTTTGTTAATCTTGTATAAGTCTCTAGTTCGAAGTCATTTTGAATATGGTTTTCTATGTTTTGCTGGAGATGATAAAATTGTAAATTCATTACATAAAATACAAAACAAATGTATGCGGACAATACTGGGTGCATTTAAAACTAGTCCTATCGCTGCTATGCAAATTGAATCGAATCTTCCTCCTATTCATATTAGATTTCGTTATTTAAAAGAAAGATTTATTTTAAAGTTATACAGCTTGCCTAAGAACGATCTTCTTCACAACTTGATTTATTTCCAATCAGCGCCTTTTCAAAGGCACATGTATGTTCTTCAGGATTTTACTTCTTTCTTTCACTCTTTGCAGGAGTTAAATATACATCTTGATAATGACCTTCTTCCCTGTTACACAGGCTCTTTTAAGAGTAAATATCCCGATATAAAAATTGTAATAGATTCAAAGCTAACTTCCAAAGAGGAGGCTTATTTATTAATAATAATAATAATAAATACTCTTTATTGCACCACAACAAGAGAGACAAACAGGTTACAAAAAAATTGCTTAATAAATAATGGACACAACAGGCGGTAATATATACATATTTATTGTTGTCAGAATGGTCTAATTGTAAATTTATTTATACGGATGGTGCCAAAAATAATAATGCTGTTTCCTTTGCAATTTATCAACCTGAAATTAATAAAGGTATTGGGTTTAATATCAATAAAAATGCAAGTATCTTTACCGCTGAAGCAACTGCCATCTTATTTGCTTTGAAACATGTTAAAGAACATAATCAATATAGTAAAGAATGGGTCATAGTAAGCGATAGTATGAGTGTATTAATAAGTTTATCGAGTAACAAAATGAATGCTAGCACTTGCTATCTAATTTTTTCCATTAAAGAATTATGGTTAGAACTATCTTTAATTGGTATTAAAATAGATTTTGTATGGGTTCCGTCTCATAAAGGAGTTTCTGGTAATGAAAACGCCGACTACCTAGCTAGAACTATTGCTAATGCATCTGACTTGTCCCTGGTTCCCGACAGCAGGGACTTAGCTGTGACCTTGCCATATTCTGATATTATAAGTAATCTAAAACAGCGTATGACTGTTCTTTGGGGAAGACATTGGTATCATTTTACAGAAGTTGAGAATAAGGCTCATTTGTATGCTTTGTTAGATAACCAAGTTAATAGTAAGCCTTGGTTTTGTAAGTTTAATACTTACATGCATCGTAGGTTTTACACCATAATTACTCGTATGCGCATTGGTCATTGTCGTTTAAATTTTCATCTCCATCGTAAAAACTTTGTCTCTTCCCCTTATTGCGATCATTGTCAAAAGCAAGAGGTTCAGTCTATAGATCACATTCTGTTTAGTTGCTCATCCTTTGGCATTCAGCGCCTAGTGCTGATGGATGAGTTGCTTGAGATTTATGGAGCTTCTAATCGAATCCCGCTTTCAGTAACTGATTTGTTGAAGGAGTCGTCTACTTATTTACCTTTGTTTAATTTTGTACATAATACTGTGTGTATGCTGTAAATATGATGCTAAATTTAAAACTTGCTTAAAATTGTATATATTTTTATTGAAGCATTGTACCTATATTTTGTTGGTCAAATGACTTTTTGGAATGTCTGGATGAGGTGTAAGCTTTTTTGAAGAGCTAAATATTGGATTTGACGTTTTTATTGGAACATACTCAAGACTTTATTACTGGATTTGACTTCATGAATTGGATTGGAACAACTGAAGACTTATTTTTTGGATTTGACACATATGTTGATAATACTGATGACTCAATATCTAGATTTGTTCATATGAATTGGAAATAACTGAAGACATATTTATTGGACTAGAGACTTCTGATTTGAAACTACTGAAGACGTTATTACTGGATTCGATCAAATGAAATTATACTTACTGAAGACTAGGCAGTATGGCCCATGGTCTTAGCCTGTCCGAATGGACGAATTTAAAAAAAAAAAAAAAAAAATCATTGTCACTGTCAGTGTCATTGAAAATTAGGTTGACGAGCTATAGCTATCGTTTCGTTAGTGAGCGTAAAAGGTTACAAATTATCTGAACAAATATGTATGCGATAAATTTACCGCGATTTATTACTCCACAAGTAACAGTAGTGTAGGTTTGTGCAGGCATCATACATAAGCAGCTATCGCGCGCGTAGTATGATGCAGTCTATCAGTCTTAGCCCAACTAACCACACATATAATCTATTTCTCGACTATTTACTGTTTTGTAATTTCTGTATTTAAAGTATTTTAAGAGATCATTAAATATTAAATTGTAATAATGAGTTCTGTTTGCTTACCCGCTGGAGACGTTTTTGTGCCTGTCCAAATTGAGGAGAATGACATATATGCTGGAATTTATAGTCTTCTTGAAGTTATACGGCCCGAGTGGTCCAAAGAACACGTTAAATTTAAGGTACATAATTATCTAACGCTGCCGTAATTTTATTTCGTGGTTTGATGTAGATTTAAACATGTATTTATGTTTGCAGTTGTACACAGATGGTATTACAAATAAACTTGTAGCTTGCCAGTATGAGGCGCACTTTAATGATAATATTAACTGTGGAGATAATGTAGTGCTTGTTCGCATTTATGGAAATAAAACAGATTTAATTATAGACAGGACTGCTGAACTCAGGTAAGAGAATCCCAACAAATCCAGCAAACTACAGTGTGTATAGCCCCTATCCTATTCATCCCGAAAAACCGGGATTCTGCACGAACATTTTGTGTTATTGAAGTGATACCTTGCCACCTACAGGCTGCAGCTTGAGCATAGCTGAACTTAGACCAATACTCATAGAACTATTTTACTATTATATATTCTGTGCCAATACTATCAAACATGTTGCAAATAAAGTGAAGGAATAGTATTTTTCACAATCGTGTTATAATAGAGAGCTTTTTAGTCAAGTACCGTGTTTAGGCCACGAAGCTTGCTGAGTGGCCTAAGTAAGGTACGAGATTAAAAAGCTTGATTATGACAGTATTGTGAACAATACTTTTTGTACGAGTTCATTAAAATTAATAATTTAAGTCATTAATACGAAAACTAAATATCGCTTCGTAAGTACTATATTGTCTAGTTCTAATATCCGACTTCTTTTACACAAGATAATCCATAGATAATCACGTCCATAATGTTTCAGTACTGTGCTGTGATTGGCCAATCACAAGGCGTAGTTTATTTTTATTGTTTTCATGCCCTGGATACAGCAGCCAGTTTAAGTAGATTTTTGACAGACGACGCGACGCTGCATCGTACCGAAACGCCATAGATTGGCAATTTTGTATCGGATCAAGGACACATATTATTGAAATACGAAGTTCTATTTTCAAATTTTTTTCGATTGTCTAGAGCGTATCGAAAAAGTTATTTCGGTTGTTTCGGAACTAACATAGACTATTCAATGACGAAAAGAGTGACGTTGCAGTATTCTCTATGAAATCTTAATACACAGATTTTAATCGACGAGTACAAAAAGTATGTTTTTATTTTTTTTATACAACAGTTATTTTCACACAGTGACATTTACTGATATCTGGGACATAGTGTCAATGGTTTTTAATTTACGCACAAAGTCATATGTAATTTCCCAATTTTTTATATTAAATTTCTGCTATTATTCACAAAATAATGAGTTTACTGACATAATCAAGACAAAAAAACGGATTTATGCATATTGACTGCATTACCTAATTGAATAGGAAACAACAAATATTAATTGCATTTTTCTAAATTTCATCTTTCTCCCAGGAACATAAAAAAACTCAACGTTATTGGCTTGGCGCCTAAAATATATGGAATATTTAAAAATGGATTGGCTTATCAATACTATCCAGGGGTTACTTTGAATGTGGACACTATCTTGGACCCAAAGGTTTGGCCGCTTGTAGCAGAGAAAATGGCAAAAATGCATAAAGTTCAATTGGGACCTGAGGTAAGTTATTAATAGTGTTTATACCTACATTCCTATGTTGCATGACCTTAGACTGACCACCTGTTGCTGGTTCCAATGCAGTAAAGTAAAGCATTGAATTTTACCCTTCAATTTAAACAGTGGAGAGTCAATACCGTAAAAACTATCCCAATCATAATTTCATCCACAGGAGTTATACCCCGCACTCTACACACCAGTCTGAAAACCCTTAACATTCATCCGCTTACTTATATTCTCCTGCAAAAGGCCGTTATTATGAATACATGCAGAATAGTTCGCAAATTTCTAGCTCTGGATCCGTAGGCTCTATCTTCAAACAATAGGTACCTTCCATATTCGTTTGGCCAAAAGCCCGCGAATATAGAAGTAAAATTGCCTCCAATAGGAGAGAAAAGCAAAGCAAACCAATAAATAATAATAATAAGCCCGCGGGGGGGGGCAGCTTGTGGCGAGCTGACGGTCAGTGGCGACACCGCGGACCCCTAACCTCCAGAGGGCCCGAGTGATCTGGCCCTCGCCTCTGTGCTTGCCTTAACCAGCCGGCCAGAGTGGAGTCGCAAGAGCGGAACCTATGCTCCAGGTTGGAAGTGTAAAATGTCATAACGCCGGCGGCCCTTGAATGGATTACCGGGATCTGGCGCACCGGAGACTCACCTCTCGACAACCTCACAACCGCTCAGACGTGTTGCTCCATTGTCGCACTGTGCGTGCGACTGTTTGTGGGGCCCACTTAACGAGTAGGCAAGTCACCGCCTGCCTTTTCACAATTTTGTTAATGTTAATTTGGCTAATTGTCATGGCAGGTGTCCGCTAGTCTCCTCCCATAACCCATGACCTTAATTTCCATTGCAGCACAGTTTTGCACTGCAATAGTCTTTGCACCTGGCGGGGACCATCACTGGGTGGATCATGTTGTGCGCTCGGAGATGGTATCCGCCATGTGTATCCCTCGCTTTATATTATATTTGTTTTAAAGGGCCTCTACGCTGTTGTCTTCGGCCCCACGCATGCCTTCCAAAAGTCCAGGACCCCATGGTCCTGAGATATGGAAAAAACATACATAAATAATAATAATAAGCCCTTTTGTCCTGAATTACTAGGGTATGTCTAGACATTAGATTTTGTGGATTTATATAATGTCCCGTAGTTCAGTATGCCTCTTGGCATAGGCCTCCTCCAACATCTTCTTTGGAGTTCTGTCTTGGGTTGGACTAAAGCAAAGGGGATGTAGGACTTAATTTTTTTTGATGGGGTTGGTGTCCTTATGAAACCTATTTTTTATGATGCAGTTGTATAGAAGACGCTAAAATAAGCATGTATTGTATGGACAACTTTTCTCTAAATTTGATAATTACCGAGATCATCATCATCATCATCATATCAGCCGAAAGATGTCCACTGCTGGACATAGGCCTACCCGAAAGAGTGCCAAAGCGACCGATCCCGCGCCACCCGCATCCAGCGGACTCCTGCAGCCTTTACCAGGTCATCAGTCCACCTTGTCGGGGGCCTACCCACGCTGCGCCTTCCGGTACGTGGTCGCCACTCGAGAACCTTTCCGCCCCAACGGCCATCGGTTCTATGTGCTATGTGCCCTGCCCACTGCCACTTAAGTTTAGCGATTTGGAGGGCTATATCGGTTACCTTGGTTCTGCTGCGGATAGCCTCATTTCTGATGCGATCACGCAGAGAAACTCCCAACATGGCCCTCTCCATTGCCCTTTGGGTGACTTTGAGCTTTCTTATCAGGCCCATAGTAAGCGACCACGTTTCAGTGCCATATGTCATCACTGGCAACACACACTGGTCAAAGCAAAGACTCTCGTCTTGAGTCACTGCGGAATATTGGACGAAAAGATGTGCCGTAGCTTCCCGAACGCTGCCCAGCCGAGTCGGATTCGACGATTGACCTCTTTCTCGAAGTTCCTACCTAACCTAGCTCCTACCTAACTGGATAAGTCTGTCCTAGGCCTAGGTATACATAATAGTCTACAACTTCGAGCGTAAAGTGTCCGATTGTAATGGGAGTTGGTACGACATAGTCATTTGACATGATCTTCGTCTTATCCATGTTCATTCTTAGACCAACTCGCTCGGAAGCTTTACTGAGGTCATCGAGCATCGTACTTAAGTGCTCCATGGTCTCAGCCAAGACTACTATATCGTCAACAAACCGAAGGTGAGTGATGTACTCGCCGTTGATGTTGATGCCTAGCCTTCTCCAGTCAAGAGTCTTGAAAACGTCCTCCAGTGCAGCGGTGAATAGTTTTGGAGAAATAACATCTCCTTGCCTGACTCCCCGCTGCAGCGGAATAGGTTTCGAGATCTGGTCCTGGAGTAGGACTAACATAGTGGCGTTTTCGTACAAACACTTCAGCACTTCGATATAGCTATAGTCAACTACTCAACTTGGCACCGCTGGAGAGACTGTAGTACAGCCCAGGTTTCAATCGAATCGAAGGCTTTCTCGTAGTCCACGAACGCTAAGCAGAGGGGCAGGTTATACTCCTCGGTCTTCTGTATAACCTGACGAAGCGTGTGGATATGGTCTACGGTACTAAAGCCTATTCGGAAACTGGCTTGTTCGGGAGGCTGGAAGTCATCTAGCCTGCGTATGAGACGGTTTGTAATAACCCTCGAAGACAGCTTATAGACATGGCTCAGAAGTGAGATGGGTCTGTAGTTCTTCAGCAGAGTTTTACCCTTTTTTGAAGAACAGCACCACCACCCCTTGCCTTCGGAGTTCTCCCTTCCAGTAAGACGGAATCGAACAACTTCTGAAGGGCCGTAAGGACCGGTTTTCCACCCGCCTTTAGAAGTTCGGCTGTTATTCCGTCTTCACCGGGTGCCTTGTTGTTTTTGAGCTGCTTAAGAGCCATTACAATCTCGTACAGGCTGATGTCCGGGATGTCGTTCGGTATAGTGTCGGATTAGTCTAGCTCTAGAGTCTTCCGCCTGACGAACTTCGGGTCTGCGCGTTGCCGTGTATAGGTATAGCTGTCCGTAAAAGCGCTCTATCTCACCCAGAATCTCAGGTTTAGAAGAAACGATTCTACCATCTTCAGTTTTTAACTTCTCTCTAGCTGGCTCTGCCCTATAGACAGATCTCTCGAGAATACTTTAGAGCCCTTATTGCGCTGGATGGCTTCTTCTATACGATTTGTATTGAATTGGCGCAGATCGCGGGTAAGGGACTTGGAGATCTGTTTATTGAGCTGCCGGTATAAGGTCGCATCGGCTGAAGACTGTAGAATCACTTCACTCCTTTCCTTCATGAGCTTCTGAGTGGAGCTAGAGAGCCTTTTAGTTCTGTTGGTCCCTTGGTCCTTGAAGAACTTAGACCCTGTGACACGGACAGCTTCCACCATAGAACACCTCCACTAGAAGCCTAATGTTTCTCAGTTTGTTCGCGACTCGAGTCACCAAGCGTTGGTGTTGTTGCGCTTATTTAATCCGCGGTCGCCCGCCTTTCCGTTCAGTTGCGTTGCGTCCATGTCAACGACCTGTGCGGAGTGTGCATGACTCTCACAAAAAAAAAACAAAATAATAGGATTTTCGCGGCTAAATATGGGCTTTTGTAGTGTGAGGTGGTGCGGAAAGTCGTCAAAGACTTCTAATTACAAAAAAGATGGAATTTCATTCCACAGTTGAGTCAAATTCAATATTTCATTGAAAATATTTATAGCCAGCGGAGGCCATTTTATACTGGTCGGTGCGAATACTGAGGTACAGATACAGACACACTATGTCTGTCACTTTTCATCACTTTGAAAATGCAATATGCTATTCCTTTCTTACGAAAACACGTCACGACTAGTGATGTCCCGATGATGCTATGATGGTCAATCGACAAACCACGTGCTTTCGTTCGTACCGATTTGAAGAAATGTAACAAAAATACAGATTTCTCGTTTATTTTGGTTTGAGTAGTTATTCTGTAGATTAGAACTTAAAATTAGTTTTATTTATTGTTCGTTATTTAAAGTAAATAGTGTAATATATAATAAGTATTAGTAGTACTAGTAGTAGTAGTTACTTTACTGTTTTAGTAACTTTTTAGAATGCTCTTGGTGAACAGTTGCGTCTAGGTTTCAGAATGGGCCTGATGATAAACTTTGGGAAAGTGCGAGGGTACTCGTAGTTGGTTTGAGATAGAGATAGGTTGTGCGGGCTTTTTAGAATCCTCTCGGGCAGCAGTTGGGTTCAGTGCCACAAGATAGGCCTGATGATGAACTTCGAGAAAGTGCGAGGGAACTCGGAGTTGATTTGAGACAGACATAGATTGTATGGGCTTTTTAGAATCCTCTCGCTGAGCAGTTAGGTCTAGTGCCACAAGATGGGCCTGATGATGAACTTCGAGAAAGTGTGAGGGAATTAGGAGTTGGTTTGAGATAGATATAGGTTGTGCGGGCTTTTTAGAATCGTCTCGGTGAGCAGTTGGGTCCAGTGCCACAAGATGAGCCTGATGATGAACTTCGAGAAAGTGCGAGGGAACTCGGAGTTGGTGTGAGATAGATATACGATGTGCGGGCTTCTTAGAATCCTCTCAGTGAGCAGTTGGGTCCAATGTCACAAGATGGGCCTGATGATGAACTTCGAGAAAGTGCGAGGGAACTCGGAGTTGGTGTGAGATAGATATACGTTGTGCGGGCTTCTTAGAATCCTCTCAGTGAGCAGTTGTGTCCAGTGTCACAAGATGGGCCTGATGATGAACTTCGAGAAAGTGCGAGGGAACTCGGAGTTGGTGTGAGTTAGATATACGTTGTGCGGGCTTCTAAGAATCCTCTCAGTGAGCAGTTGGGCCCAGTGTCACAAAATGGGCTTGATGACGAATTTCGAGAAAGTGCGAGGGAACTCGGAGTTGGTGTGAGATAGATATACGTTGTGCGGGTTTCTTAGAATCCTCTCAGTGAGCAGTTGGGTCCAGTGCCACAAAATGGGCCTGATGATGAACTTCGAGAAAGTGCGAGGGAACTCGGAGTTGGTGTGAGATACGTCACCATCCTAAATATCCGAATGCCTTTTTCGTGTTTTGTTTGTTTTATTTTAAAATGAGAACAATAAATACAACTTTTAAAGGAATAATGAGACTTTACTTATTACCAAACTGCTCCGAAACTTTCCATAAAAAATACTGAAGTATTTGTAGTTTAATCTTTAGAACCAAAAATACTAAATGGTCAGTATTTATTTAGCACACTTTTAATTATAGATAGTTTAATTACCATTTTAATATGTACAGTAAGTACCTACCATGATTTATCAGCAAAAAATTACGGTACCAGTTAGGATTCCTAACTTACTGTGTATTGAAATGGTAACAAAACTATCAACACTTTACCTTAACTTAAAGATAAAAGTATAGTAAGTAGTTACTTACTTTACTTTAAAATGTACCTAAAAAATTAGGATGCTTGTACGTGAACATGTCCCATCACTACGCATTCCGCGCGCGAGCGCATCGACCAATCGCAACGCTGTTAGCAGCCGCCCTTCCCCTCACCTCTTCCTCATGCTTTGGTGACTCGCGTCGGGAACAAAATTACAAACATTAGACTTCTAGTGGAGGTGTTCTGTGCTTCCACAAACCCGTCGTTCAATCCATCCACATCGCCGCCTAGGCGAGATTTTTGGGTTAGGAATTATTTATTAGGATAGCATTTTCTTTAACAGCATAGTAAGATGTTATAATTTGGGTTATTGTTTCACATTAAAATGGAGATAAAATTTTGGTGATCATTTACTATTTTCGGCAGTAAAGTGTTTTTTTAACCGACTTAAAAAAAGGAGGTTCTCAATTCGGCTGTATTATTATTATTATAATTATTTTCAATGTTTGTTACCTCATAACTCCGTCATTGATGAGCCGATTCGAAAAATTTTTTTTAGTCCATTTTACGATTTAGTTCGCTAGAAAATGTTTTTTTAAGCGACACGTGTTTTTTTATTTCTCCCTTAATTGTAATTTTCATTCAAAACTATCAAATTGAAAAGTATCGAATTCCAGAAGGTCGTAAGTAAATTATGACGTCAATACTACGACTCTGTATGGCAGTTTGGACACCTTTCATATGGCAGCCATAATACTGACGTCACACACGGTTAAAACCACTTTTATACATTTTCGCGATTTTCTTAAAAGCGAGCAGGAAAAAAACTCAGAAAACTACTTTATTACGTTCAGGTAACATAATTACCGAAATGGTTTTCGATTTAGGCGTCATTACATATTTTGAAATATTGTCAATTGAGGGGACTCCTCAATTTTATTAGGCACGCGTGTAGTGATTTTGGGTATTTTCTGTTATAACTCGTGTATTAACATCCGGAATCATATATTTTGTGGCAAGGAATTGATGGCGAAGACCACAGATGACTTATCGAATTCCTCAATTATGTACTTGTGCAAAAGTACGTCACAGGTTTTGATAAGATTCCGTTGAAGTAGGAACTAATGAAGTGCCATTGGTGATGATCTCGGGGAATCGATGGAAGTTCTCAAATATTATCGGCCCACATACAGGGATTCGGTTTTTTTCTATAGTAATCAACGCATTTGCTATCGAAAATCAGTTCATGTGGTAAATTGTAAAAAAAAAATAGGAAATGTTCTCGTGGCTTGGCGGAGTACTAAATTGAAGTCGGTTAAAACTTTGTTTTGAAAGTAAATTATTGACGTGATCGTTTACTATCCTCTGGTGATCCGTTAAACATGTGCCATATATTGCCAAAATGGATGCTCCTTTCGAAAACAAACATAGGAACTAGAATAATTTTCTTATTGGATGTTCAGTTATGTTATATTTCAATAACCCTATCTCACTCTATGAGGTCTATTGCAAAAAAATACAGCTAACGTCATCTCATTACTTAGCTTAGGCAGTGGACCTTTAAGTACGAGTACCTTTGGGTACTCATCTACTACTTACCTGAAAATGCATTTTACATGACCAACAATTATATAGTCGAAAATTTAAAAGATTCAGAATTTTGGGCTTTAAATATATCCAAATCGTTAAGGTTCAAGAGCACAGACAAGTAAACCTAAAGACGTCGCTTAGTCGGGCGACCCCCGCTGCCACACATACAGTGAATTCACTTTATGTTTGAGACACGCCCCCTTTACTAACTTCAGTCTGCGGACGGCGCTTGCGCAGGTAACATCGTTACAAAATGCATTATTGTTGCGTGAAATTGTGTGGAAAAAACACTAAAACGTCTGGTGTGCAAAAAGACGCTATATCATTTCACAGGTAAGCCGATTTTAATAAAATTACACAATAAATACGTGAGTTTTTAAATAAAGTTGTGA
Organism: Epinotia demarniana; assembly: GCA_945867215.1. Taxonomy (NCBI): domain Eukaryota; kingdom Metazoa; phylum Arthropoda; class Insecta; order Lepidoptera; family Tortricidae; genus Epinotia; species Epinotia demarniana. The sequence goes on from OX244262.1 coordinate 19,249,946, forward strand.
GTAGACCGTGCTCGGGCTCGTTGATGTCTTTCAACCGAAGTCTCTTTCTATCCCGCTGCGAATAGTCGCTCCTTCCTTATCTAGCATTAGTTGGTAAGGTGGGTAGTGCTGTCCATAGTATGTATTCGTTTAGTATCGATAAGATAATTAACGGAGGATGCAATACATCGTAAGTAATTTAAAAATAGCAAAATATTACACATCACATGCTAAACATTTGTGCACAGTGCAGTTATTAAAATACTTAATGTGGTAAATGATCTTCTCAAGCTGGTGTTATAAAGTATTCAAAGCATGTTAGCTATAACGTGTATCCTATGTTTCCTAAATGTCCAAACATCACGGAAATGTGGATTAACGCTACAAGACGACTACCTGATTGGTTTTTATTCTATGCGTAACCTTTGTACAACGTATCGTTTCATAAACGCAAAATTAGAAACTAGGTATTTCAGAATCGAGGGTGGAATTCATTGCATTTGCTTCTATTTTAACATAATTATTTCAGATAAAGATAATTTATGAGTACTTAAAAAAACTAAGGTCCTACACGTACTTATACATAAAAGGAAACATTTATGTTTGCTTACATTTGGGCTCGCAATATATTATTGTATTTTAACGCGTGGTAACACAACTGCAGAGCAATAATTATTACTAGGAATACTTTATAGAATTCTATAAAGTATCGCATGTGTCCCATCACTACAGGCAAGCTCTTGTTACGCGCGGCCTTGAATGCACCAATCATAGCGCACTTGACGTCCCCCGCGTTCCGCAAGTTTGGCAGCTTTGTTTTTAAGTAAAAATTAGGCTAAGCGGGGTCTTTAGGATATATGGTCTGTGTTCAAGAGTGACGAAACTTTTCGTTTTGCGAATACACCTAATCTATTGCTATCTCATCTTTTTCTAATACCTTTAATATAATAGATAAGCAATACTGAAAAATGTATAGTGAAGTCTCAATGAAATAAGTAGATCTCCCAAAATATTGTTAACCGTCAAGCTCTTTGTTTTAATTAGTTTTTTTTTGCAGGTAATAAAAAATCCAATGGTATGGGATAAAATTGACCAATTCTTGAATTTATTACCAGAACCATTCACAGATGAAACAAAACAGAAGAGGTCAGTAACAGGAAAAAAATATTGTTAAGTAATTATGCATTCGGGCTTTATAAGAGCAAGACCGGCATAGTTGCCGGCCACACATTTACGGAAAAGTATAGCTCGTCTACAAGCCCCCTACAGCTACCCTAGCACCCTACTCTGATACACATTTACATATTAAAAGAAAATCGAATTCCAAGACTTTAATTACGTAATTTAAAAAGCGATCATCGTTTTTTTGTCGATTTTTTACCCCCCCCCCCCCCTCACCCTATCATCATCCTTTTATCATTCCTTGAAATGGACCCTCCCCGCTTGATAAAATGACCATCGTCATCCAATGGCCAGACCCCCCCCCCCTATTTTGAAATACGTAATTTATGAATCCCATACGATGAAGCTTGTAAAACTAAAATTAACTAAAATTCTGACGTAAATGGTCGAAATACCGCGTTACTAATACAATTACCTACCTAAAAATTAAACCAGTTGAATAGAAAACCTCTTGTTATCTGACGTTTGTATGCAATTTTAAATTTTGTGTTTAGCACAGAAAATATCTTTAGGTATGTATGTATCAGCTACGGTAGCCTAGCCGTTTAGGCATACGGCTGTCAAACGGCGGTCGTGGGTTCGAATCCCGGCTCGTACCAATAAGTTTTTCAGAACTTATGTACGCAATATCATTTGATATTTACCGTTAGCTTTTCGGTGAAGGAAAAACATCGTGAGGAAACCTGCATACATCCAAGAAGAAATTTAAAGGTGTATGTGAAGTCCCCAACCCGCACTGGGCCAGCGTGGGGACTACTGCCCGTACCCTCTCATCCATGGAGGCCTGTGCCCAGCAGTGGGACGTATATAGGCTGATGTATGTTTAATTTATTTATGTATCTTTATATTATTTAATTAGCCGTGTCGTTCATGTTTTATAGCTATTAGTTAACCAACAAACTTCAGTTTGCCATGGCTACAAATCCGATGTGGCAAAATACTTAGTCTAGATACTCGTTTTTCCTGTTAAATAGTTTATGTAAACCTCTTATGTATCAGTAGGTACATCAGTAGATCACTCGATGACCTACATAAGTATAGCTCTAGGCCTCAATGTAGTACCACCACATCTAGCCCTTGAGAGAAAAATAATACCTAGCACAAGAAACAGGACTTGAAAAACACGGAATGTATCCAAAGATCCATGTGTGCGATAAAAGCAAAAACAAGTCCACAACCGATAAAGTGCGAGATATTTTTTATAATTATAGTTAGGGAGGCGAGGTAGCTAAATGGCGTAATTCAACGGCGCCGTCGAGACCTATCAAAATCGAAAGATAAAATAATTTCGAAAAGAAAAGCTCGTATGGTAAAAGCCATTTTAGCGGTGGGTTTGGCGTGTACGGTTTTTCAAAAATGTTAAAAAAAACAGTTACTTGGGCATTCTCGAGCGCGACGGATATTCATACTACGTATGCCCCAAGTGCCTCTGATAACAACGGTATACTAATCTGCCGGTTTGCGTGGTGGGGGTAGGCATATAAAGTAGTCAAAAATGCAAAAAAAAAAATTTACTCGAGCGCGTCAGATTTTCGGAAGGGGTGTTAAGTAGGCCCCAAGAAAGCTCCCTTTAAAAAAACTGACGATTTTGGCGTGACGATAACTAGGTAACGATGAATTTTTGAAAATGCAAAAAAATAAAGTTTTTCTGAAATACTCGAGCGCGCCAGATTTTCATAGGGGAGGTTTATCTCGGTATCCTGAAAGCATATTTTCTTAATCTGACAAAAATGTTGGTGGGTTCTCTTAATCTGACCGAAAAAGGTTTTTGGTTAGTTTTTCTGAAATACTCGAGCGCGCCAGATTTTCATAGGGGAGGTTTATCTCGGTATCCTGAAAGCATATTTTCTTAATCTGACAAAAATGTTGGTGGGTTCTCTTAATCTGACCGAAAAAGGTTTTTGGTTTCTTGAATTCTATTGAATAATATACATACATGAATAAAACTGACAGATGAAGTTTCACATTTTGACATCTAGTGTCAACGTCAAATGTGACGTATTCGTTCAGAAATCATTCGAATTCAATACGCGGTAAATTTTAAGTTTTGTGACAAGATGAATTTGAAGTCCTTTTAAAAGGTATGCGGGCGTTAAAAACTTAAAATTGTCATTACGCTTGGGCCGGAACCACTACTCACGCGGAGACCTTCTGATAGTTCATTGGGCGGCAGGAGTTTATTTAAACTTTTTTTTTTGTAAAATGTATCGTTCGCGATTTATATGCCGCAACGCGTTTTTCGGAAGACGAAATGGCTCCTCCACACTTCCGGTCATGCGGAAACCGGCAGATTTTGTATTTTTAGTAAGTCTTAGATTATATTCTTCAAAAAAAAAAAAAAAAACGCGCTCGAGAATGCCGGATTAACGTTTTTTTTTTACAAGTTCGCGACACTATAACTCGGCGGCGTCAAGGACTTATCGTCAGAATAGTTAAATTTAGTCTTAAAACACTAAAATCGACCCCCAATATCTTCATCTGACGCGCTCGAGTATTTCAGACTATCGATTTTTTTTTACTAATCTGATCGTCTATCCTAGGCGCGCGTCACTACATATAGAGCTAAATACTTTACAAGGTTGTTCTATTAGGTCTAAGGTATCTCTCATATCTTAAACTGCCACGCTCAAGTACCTATTACCGAAAATTCCCCTATTCGCCTCCCTAACTATTAGTAACACGAACTAGGGTTAAGCCATTTGTAATTATTTTCGACCGCAATCTAAATATGCCCACGGTGTATACTGATCAAAACTACACTCGCGGATAATGAATACGGGTCGGTAAAATACCGTCACATTTCCTAAAAAGACCTTTTAATTAATACTATGAATCAATGAATATGATCATTAGGGTTCCGTACCAAAAATGGTAAAAAAGGAACCCTTATGGTGCGACTCCGTCCGTCTGTCTGTCTGTCTGTCACAAAGTGAAATATCTCACGAACTACTTAAGCTATCAATTTAAAATTTGGAACGATTATAAATGAGAATTATCCGCGTGCATGGAAATTAAAAATTTAAATAAACATTTAAATTTACTATGAAAAATTACGACTTTGAGGAGGGGGCAAAAAAAAATTCAACTATTAGGTCAAGTGGGGTATCATTTGAAAGGGCTTGAGTTGCACTTTTTGAAACACTTTTTCTTTTTTTTTTTACATTGGTAAAATTTTGATCTATGAAAGAAAATACCATTCACCCCCCCCTTATCTCCAAAGTTATCAAAGCGAAAAATTTGAAATAATTACTTGTGATTAAGATAAACATAAATATTACTGGAAAAGTTTTTTTTTCTGTATCTGGGTATTTTCGCGAGAAGAGATGCATCGTTAGTGACGTCACCGAGTATAAGTTAAAAATGTTCCACTTTGTAACTAAAATTAACCATACAATTTGTATGACAAATAGAAGTTACAAAATGGAACACTTTTAACTTATACTTGGTGACGTCACTAACGATGCATCTCTTCTCGCGAAAATGCCCATCTAGCATATTTTTTGTTTTATTTACAAAATTCATTTCCTAGTTAAGTTTGCAATTTAATCAACTTTGTAAGTATTTTTTCGTTTTGAAATTCCTTTAAGACTATAATAGAAATACTCATCTTAACTACAAAAAATGTACTCTTTTGTAGTTAAGATGTAAAATTAAATAAATAAAAAACCGGTCAAGTGCGAGTCTGACTCCAGCTGAGTGCCATCTATCGGCCCCATCTGGTACTAACGTGCAAGGGCATTCGGCTTAATATGTATGTTGTCTTTTAGCGATTATTGTTTATCACGTGAACCGATCTCTATTATTTTTGTTTTATTTGAAAGAGTGTATTTCTATTATAGTCTTATACGAATTTCAAAACGAAAAAAATATTATAAAGTTGATTAAATTGCAAACTTAACTAGGAAATGATTTTTGTAAATAAAACAAAAAGTATATGCTAGTTACAGAAAAAAAAAATACTTTTCCAGTAATATTTATGTTTATCTTAATCACAAGTATTTATTTCTAATTTTTCGCTTTGATAACTTCGGAGATAAGGGGGGGGGGGGGGGGGGGAATGGTATTTTTTTTACATTTTCCTTCATAAATCGAAATCTTACCAATGTAGAAAAAAAAGAAAAACTGCTTCGAAAAGTGCAACTCAAGCCCTTTCAAATGATACCCCACTTGACCTAATAGTTGGTATTTTTTTTTTGCCCCCTCCTCAAATACGTAATTTTTCATAGTTAATTTAAACGTATATTTAAATTTTTCATTTTCCATGCACGCGTATAACTCTCATTTATAATCATTCCAAATTTCAAATTGATAGCTTAAGTAGTTCGTGAGATATTTCACTTTGTGACAGACAGACAGACGGACGGAGTCGCACCCTTTTTTACCATTTTTGGTACGGAACCCAAAAAACAACGTTAACGGAGAGAGATATAGCAAAAATCTTAATTTTTGGATATTTATATTTTTATGATAGAATCCCGGATATTGCTAATACAGTTGGGTATTGTAAATAATAGTATACTTATTTTGTAAATAAAACTAATGTTAAATATAAAAAAACCTATTACGGTTATTTAATTTAGGGTGACCCGTATTCATTGACCGCGAGTGTATTTCAATTGACTACAGTTGTTACTCATTCAAGTCAAATTGGTCAATTGATTCGCTTGTACTCGCGGAATAATTGGAAATATTTCCACTCGTCATTCAGTCTTATCGCAATCAGATTTCATTGCCAGCTGTAAGTAGCGGACAGTATTTTTGTATATAGTTCTTTAAGAGGACGTCCTGCCGCCAAATGAATATATTTCATTAAACTACCTAAATTCATGTGTATTTTAGTAAAAGGAAAAGAAACGTATAACCTTCACATAGATATTATGGATAAACTTAACTACTGATAGTGTACCTACTGATATAATTACTTAGCGATGTAATGGCATGCGTTCAAAATCTCATGCATATCATTTCGTATCTTTCACACGTCATCATCCATCATGTAATTAACGAGTTAAAATTTACCGATATCATTTTCTGTCCGTCTCTTATAGATTTGTCGATAGCTTTGGGTCACTAACCAGACTAAGGATAGAATCAGAGCGATTAAAGTCATATTTAACAAAAACAGAGAGCCCGATCGTGTTTGCTCACAATGATTTGCTTCTAGGAAACGTTATACACAACCAAGACGAAGGAACCATATCTTTTATAGACTATGAATATGCCGCTTATAACTATCAAGCGTTTGATATAGCAAATCATTTCAACGAATTTGTTGGTAAGTTCAACATTCGCGATGTCCATCGTTATGATTTGGAATTGGTTCATAACGGTTATTTTTATTTTAGGGATATCAATTGATGATATCGACTACAATAAATATCCAAGCAAGGAGTTCCAGGTATCGTGGTTGACTGCGTACTTGGCAGAGTTTTTGAATGAAGATTCGCCAGACCAAAAGGCAGTTGAGAAAGTGTACGAAGAAGTGCAGCAGTTGGCGCTGGCGTCTCATTTCATGTGGGGGGCGTGGTCGTTGGTGCAATTTGAATTGTCCGATATTGATTTCGACTTTGGAAGGTGGGTTATTTGGGGTACCTAGTTAGATACCTACTCGATTTGTGAGTGGGAATTTGTTCAACTCTCCGACGTACTTATCGTTTTTTTTATTTTCTAGGTACGCCAAGATTCGATTCGATCGTTATTTCGAACTGAAAGACAACATCTTCAAGCAACTGAGTTGATCTCGTCTCGGACGTGCCAATACCTTGTTGTGTTAATGGTTATTTTAATTTGTACGTAAGTGATTTATCTAACAATCATGTGTACGTGCTACCGACGTTACAGCAATATACTTATCTGTTAAATCGATGTATCTATTGCTTAAGAATTCTTAATATATTAAAGTTACTTATACAAGATTTGCCTTTATTTGCATATGAATTGTCGAAGAAGTTTCCCTACATCGGAGCAAGATTTAAGACAAAATTAGCGATTGTAAGAGTCTACTCTTACAATCACAAATTGTGTCTTAAATTCATGATCACGAATAACAAGATTCTAATAAAATGCAAGTTACTACAAATATACAGGGTTTATTATTCAAACTGAGCAGTGAGGGAAAATCTGAAACTACAAGAAATAAGGAAATTTGCTCTGCATGTGGAGTCACGAGACCGATTTTAGATAAAGTTTAATCAACGGCTTTCAAAAATTATCAATGAAACCTCATACGCGGCCGACAATCGAACCCGATCGAATCTGTCTAAAAAACGGAGTTCGTTTTTTTGCGTGAAGTACCTACTTAATAGTGCTGAATTCCCTATGGTTGGCTGGTAGAGAACGCCTTGAGGCATTAAGTGCGCCTTTTGTACTTTTTTTGTTTTGTGCAATTAAGTGTGAATACTTATATAAATAAAAATGTAAGGAACAATTTTTCTGTTGGTAAGGAACCCTGTATCTGCGATCACAGGAAAATGCCGCATTTCATAGTTTTATGTCGGAAAATGGATCTCCCCATACAAACAGTACCTATCGGGTACCTACTATGGACCCAGTTTCAGACGTCCCACATCCCCATACTCGTACTAACACTACCCAAACCAACCCGCATGCCTTAGCTCCCTTTCTGCAAGTAGAATCAAATACGGCATTTTCCTGTGATATTCATTCATTTATATAGGGTATCATAGCGATAATTGTTTCTTACATTCAGCACTATTATTTTACTCAAAAAAAACGGGTTAGGGTCATAAGGACTAGTTTGAAGAATGTTGGGTGTACTCCTCTTTATAAGTCGTCTTCTGACCAGGAACCGTAGGCTCGTCAATGAAGAACTCCAGGATAGTACAAAATCTTCTTTAATGTTGATAGGTTACTACTATACATGCGTTTAGATAGGTAAAATTATTAAATTAACATGTGTCGCCGCTATGGCTGTACGGTGCAGTCTGAGGTGCTCGAAGCGGGGGCGTGACGTATCCGTGACGCGCCAACATCCTCCCGCCTCTTAAAGCTTCGCTTTAAGCTTGATCGTCGTTGTCGAGGAAGGGACATATTCTGTTGATTGCTCGGCGAATGGTGCCCTTGGTTGTGAGGATATCTGCGACGCGACAGGCTCCGTCGGTGCCAGGATACACAGCCTGAATGCGCCCTAGTGGCCATTTGAGTGGTGATGTCGCCTCGTCTTTTATCAAGACCATTTGACCGGGCTTGATGTCGGGGCGCCGTTGCTGCCATCGAGTGCGTTGCTGTAGCTCACAAATGTATTCTTGGCTCCATCTTGACCAAAAGTGTTGCCTTGCTTGTTCAATTCTGGCATATCTATGAAGCCGGTTAGGGTTTACATCTTGCAAATCAGGTGCCAGGGTTGGGCAAAATACTGGCTTCATTGTATTTGAAATACAAATTACAAAATACATGTAAAAATGTATTTGAAATACAAACTAGAAACTACTTTGGTGACAGGTATTTGAAATACAAAATACAAAATACAGTATTCAAAATAATGTATTTCAAATACAAAATACAAAATACTTATTTCACAACACTTTTTACACATTTTTACAAGCTTTTAGGTATTTAACTTGTCATGTTAGTATGTATGTATGTATGTAATCAAATCTTGCGAGTTAAATTTGACCCACTTTCCGGTGACCAATTGAGCTGAAATTTTGGGTATAAGTATAGTTTGGATGACAATTCAATATTATGGTACGGTACCATACAGTACAGCTGATCTGATGATGGAGACAGAAGGTGGCCATGGGAATTCAGTACTTAACCGACGTAACCCCGTTGAGTTTGGGTTATGCTACGTAATAAAAAACCGCGTAACGAACTAAATTCATAAATTGGCACCTGACGTTTGTCGTTGACACTTACAGTAAAGTGTTGCCACACCGGTTGCCGGTGCCATTATACGGTTATATAAATAAATAACATGTATTTTTGTGCAAATGTATTTTAATACTTAAAGTATTTGAAATACAAAATACGAAATACATGTGAGTGCGGTATTTCAAATACCAAATACAAAATACTTCTCCAACCTGTAGTTGAAATACAAATACAAAATACGTATTTGTATTTCAAATACGTATTTCAAATACATGTAATTGAAATACTGCCCAACCCTGGGTGCCGGTAGTGAGATAAGGGGTCTTCCAATAAGAAAATGCCTTGGGGTAAGAGGTGCTAGATCTTGTGGAGATGAGGACATAGGATATAAAGGTCTAGAGTTAAGTATAGCCTCAATCTGTGCGAACAGTGTTGTCAACTCCTCAAAGGTCAAATGAGCATTCCCTACCACCCGTTTCATATGGAATTTCGCGGACCGGACAGCCGCTTCGTAAAGACCTCCAAAATTAGGAGCATACGCAGGTGAAAAATGAAATATTATCTTATCATCTACAAATGAATCTGACACAGAGTTGGAAGCAGCATTGAGAAATTCGCCTATCTCGCGGCTAGCACCTACAAAATTTCTCCCATTATCGCAAAATATCTCGCGAGGAGCCCCTCGGCGAGATATGAAGCGACGCAATGCTAGAATAAAATCTTCCGTGCTCAGAGAACTTACAAGTTCTAGATGAACTGCTTTAACCTTAAAATCTATAAAAACACATAGGTAACTCTTGTAGAGTTTTGCCCCACGACCTTTCCGGTCACTAACTAAAAATGGGCCCGCAAAATCGGTTCCCACCACTTCAAACGCATATCCAGCTGTAATCCGCTGATGTGGCAGGTTACCCATTATTTGTTGCGCAACTTCTCCTTTCATTCGTTTGCACTTAGTGCAATCATTGTAGGTTCGCCTAGTAAGCACTCTGCCATTTAATGGCCAATAGTGGTCTCGAATGACTGAGAGAAGAAGTTGCGGCGGTGCATGCATTAATTTTAAGTGATGGTACAGTCGCCTACAAATTGTAGGCGACCGCATTCGATTGTATACATCTCTTTGTCCTCGACTGTACCTAAATAATAATTTAGTAAAATGATTTTTAGCATCCAAGAGAACTGGATGTTTTTTATCGAACTCATAATTTGCTAAATAATAATTTAGTAAAATGATTTTTAGCATCCAAGAGAACTGGATGTTTTTTATCGAACTCATAATTTGAGTTATCTAACCTACCGCCTACACGAATCAATCCCGAGTCATCAACAAAAGGATTTAATTTACCTAACCCAGGAATAGACTTCGGGTTATTATTGTAGTGAGGAAAACTTTCACCTTGAGACAAATAAGCTAGCTTGTACTCTGCCTGTTCAAGCTCGTCACCCGTCAATGAACTCGTGTCATAACTTTGTTTACGCAGCAAGACATTGATAAATCGACATACATACGCAAATATACGACGCAGTTTAAGAAAATTCGAATATTTAGTCATGTCTATTATTTGTGTAGCCGACTTCTCAATACTTTGTGTCGCCTCGCACTGCTTCGGCCACTGGTCAACTGTATCCTGCAAGAATGCTGGTCCCTCTCACCACAGTGACAACTGTTGGAAAGTGTGTGTATGCCTTAAGTGACTATAGTCTATATAATCTATGGTTGTATAAAATCTGTGACTCTAGACAAAGTTTGTCTCTGCTTTCTCTTCCTTTCCGTACGCCGACCGATCACCATGTGAGTTCTGTATCTCCATATTAAATCAATGAATATAACATGTGAACTAAAGTGAATTTGTTTACTTTCTTTTGCCTACGGGCGCTCTCTAATGTGACCCAGATTATTACTGTCCTAGGATATGACACTGCACAAATCTGAGAAGTGGAAGTCAACTTCTAAGAGGTTATGGGCCCAGAATACCTCATATCTTAGATTAACAGTAATCAAGAACTGTTCATGCAGTAATTAATTTTTGGTATCACAGCGAGTGCTAAAGCGCGAGGCAATTAACTTCAATTTTTACAAATCACGTGTTCACTACAATGGATTCCGCGCCGCCGTCTAACCTCAACCCACACATGGCTTCCGTCGAAAAGCTAATTGGTGCATCGAATTACCATACTTGGAAGTTTAGTACAAAGAATATTTTAATACTGGAAGGGCTTTGGGATGCCGTTGAGGGACGTGACGTGGAAGACGGTAAACAGAAAAGGGCGCTGGCACGCATCTGTCTTTTAATATCAAGAGAATTATATCAGTATGTTAGGAATTGTTTAACTCCTGCTGAAGCTTGGAAGAATCTTTCTGAAATCTTTGAAGATAAGGGTCTTTATCGCCGAGTACTCCTTCTTCGTAAACTACATAAGGTACAGTTTTCTGAACATACTACGATGAGCAAATACATAGAAACTATCACGACATTAGTACAGCAACTTCAAGACATCGGGCGGACCATCGAGGACGCAGAAGTAGCCGAAATTTTGTTGAGTGGATTGCCATTGGAGTAAGACACCGTTGTTTCAAATTTATCAACAGCGACTGCAACTGACCAATTGTCAAGTGAGTTAATAAAGGCGAGAAATTCTTCAAGAATTCAGTAGAAAATCTTCGACAGAAACTACAACTGCATATATTAGTAAGAATAAGAATGTCAGTTTTTGTGACTTTTGTAAGAAGCGAGGTCACACACCAAACAAAGATGTTTCAAGCTTAAGCGAATGAAGAATCCGAAGCATGGTGGAGCCGGAGCTGACCGGACCAACATTGCCGCAGCGTTCTTGGCTGCCAAGTCATCGGAAAACTTTTACCTCGACAGCGGAGCATCGAACCATATGGTTTTAGACAAGACTTATCTAACTGATATAGTACCCAAACAATCTTCTGTCATAGTTGCAAATAACAACACAATCAATTGTGAGGCAATAGGGAAAATTAAACTCTCATTGAAAGACAAGGTGAGTCTATTGACTTTATGTAATGTCATGTATGTGCCAAAACTCTCATGTAACTTGATTTCAATATCGAAGTTGGTCGAGTCTGGCTACATAATTCGGTTTGACAACAAAGTTTGTTTTATTTATGAGAGCAAAGCCACCGATTTTGACAAGCCTATTGCATGTGCTACATGTTGTAATGGTCTGTACAAGTTAAATGTCCATGTGTGTGTTACTAACAAGACCTCACCTGTGGAACACTCTTTGTTCCTGGAAGGTAGCCAGGAATCACCGAGGGCCACACTATCAGCCGATATCTCAGCGGAACTATGGCACAGACGTTTAGGTCACCTGAATATTGAAGGTATGAAACGTTTGCGGGATGGTGCATGTGGTATGATGTTTCAGGATGGAGACATCAAGGGCTGCGCTGCATGTCTTGAGGGGAAGATGTCGGCCGCATCCTACCCAAAAGGACAAGCAAAGCGTGCTACTAAGACATTGCAGCTCATCCATAGCGACGTCCTTGGACCTGTGCAGGAGCCTAGCTGGGGAGGCAAGAGGTTCCTTGTCTGCTTCACTGATGACTTCTCGAGAAAAACATATGGATATCTCGGGTGCCTGTCGTATCGCATAATGTTGATCGTCCTAAAATTTTTTGGCCGAGAATGTTTGGCATAATGTTGAGTGGCATACTACTTATTTAGCCTATTCATTTTTGCGCATACACATTTAAAAGTCCTAATGTATGTTTATCCTAATATTGATTACTCGAACATCGAATTACCTAAAAAGTAATAGTCCTAATTTTCATTGTCATAGTAATTATTTTGCCTATTGTTAAACGTGCTAAAATTAAACCACCTATACTATTATTTTCCTAAATTTTATATTATTTGTAAACTCTGAGCAGACCCGACCTACATCTAGATAAATAAAATAGGTTCGTTAGTTGCCTTTTGCCCCTCAGAGCAGAAATAGGGACCCCGCGAAGCGGGGCTCCGTCGACAAGAAGGCGGGTCATAGGTTATTCAAGTATTAGGCAATTCTTAGCTGAGGCAACCTTCATTTAGATCAATTAGATAGGTTCGTTAGTTGCCTTTTGTCCCTCAGAGCAGAAATAGGGGCCCTGCGAAGCGGGGCTCCGTCGACATGAGGGCGGGTCATAAGTTCTTAAAGTACGTACCTAAATAGGAAAGATTAGGTAACCACAAATAAAACATTTATTTTTACTATTTATAAACTCTGAGCAGACCCGACCTACATCTAGATAAATAAAATAGGTTCGTTAGTTGCCTTTTGTCCCTCAGAGCAGAAATAGGGGCCCCGCGAAGCGAGGCTCCGTCGACATGAGGGCTGGTCATAAGTAATTCAAGTATTAGGCAATTCTCAGCAGAGCCAACCTTCATTTAGATAAATTAGATAGGTTCGTTAGTTGCCTTTTGTCCCTCAGAGCAAAAATAGGGGCCCCGCGAAGCGGGGCTCCGTCGACATGAGGGCGGGTCATATCTTATTCAAGTAATAGGCAATTCTAATAGATATGTATGCGTAACAAAATGTATGCACAACATTTTTAGTACATTAAATATTAGTAACATCAAAGTTATGCACATCAATTATTCTAAAAAAAACCTTCGACACAATAAACATTCGGACAATAAATATTTAGGACAATCGATATTAGGAACAACAATTTCGGCAAATAAAAAATATGCACAACAATGTTTATGCAATTCGATATTCGGCACAAAGTTGGTATGCGACAAAATATTAGGATCAACAATTTTATGCCACCCGATATAGACCCGGATATCTCATGAAGGAAAAGTCAGAGGTAATGTCACATTTTATTACATTCAAAGCACTAGTAGAAAAGCAAATTGGGCGGTCAATTTTAGTTCTTAGGAGCGACGGAGGAGGCGAGTTTGTTAATAAAAGATTCTCTGCTTATTTAAAACAGGAGGGCATTATACATCAAACTACTGTGCCCTACTGTCCAAGCCAGAACGGCGTAAGTGAGCGCAATTTCCGTACGATTATGGACAAAGTTAGATGTATGCTTAGCGAGTCAGGTCTTAGCAACCGTTTTTGGGGTGAGGCAGCGATGACTGCAATTTATTTAAAAAATAGGTCCCCTACAGCTGCTTTATCAGGACGTTCACCTGAGGAGGTTTGGACTGGATCCAAAGTTGATCTTGGTCACCTCCGGCTCTTTGGCTGCACTGCATACTGTCTGATTCCATCACAGAAATGCCGTAAGTTAGACGCCAAAGGCAAATTGGCGATCTTTCTTGGCTACAGTGAGACTATGAAGGGCTATCGTCTATGCGAGCCGTCTAGTCCGAGTACTGTGATACTGTCTCGTAGCGTGGCGTTCATCGAGAATCGTTTTTATTACAAAAGTGTATCTAATGCTGTCTATGATACTGATAACTATTATTTATTTGACAGTTTAATGAATAGTAATTCTATTCAAGAAATTGAGTCACAAGAAAATCATAATAAAATTTCTGAAGGTAATATTGAAGCTAACAAGCTAACTGAAATTTCAGTTGAACCTGATGGAGATGACGAGGAGTACCAGTCCGTAAGCGAGCCCGACTCCGACGACTCTGCTGATGATGGGCGCGAGCAGCGACCCTTGTCATCGGGGCAGACGTCACTTGGAGGGGAAGCAGTACTGCGCAGACCTGTCTCCAGCGACTATCGTGCTGACGATGAGCGCGTGCAGCGCCTTGCATCGTCTGGGCCGGTGTCATCTGGAGGGGAAGCGGTACCGAGCAACGAAGTGACACCAGGTGCATCCGATCGTTCTGTCCGTGTCAGGCGACCCCCACAAAGGTATGGAAATTATGATTTTTCAATGTTGACTCAGCCTACCTCATTCGATGAGCCGCAGTCGTATGACGAAGCTATTGTGTCACCATATCGTGAAGATTGGATTGATGCAATGCAATCTGAATACAATTCGTTGGTTTCGAATAAGGTATGGAAATTGGTCGATCGACCTAATAACAAAAACATAATTAAATGTAAGTGGGTATATAAGTTAAAGCATGACGTGGATGGGAAATTCGATAGACATAAAGCACGACTCGTTGCCAGAGGCTTTAGTCAACAACCGGGCGTTGATTACAATGAGACGTATGGGATCCTGTTGTTTTACCAAACTTATTTTGGTCAAATTTCATTTCCCAAACAAATTTTAGCAACTATTTTGTTTGCCAATGCAAACTTTGGCACAATTTTAATACGAATATTTTCATTACGTCAAATTTTCATTCAGCAAATTATTATTACGAAAAATTTCATTATGGCATGTGGTCTTTTAGCAAATGCTTTAATAATTTTATAATGCTATATTAGACAATAAACTTTTCGTCAAGTTAATGTTATGGCAAACTATAAATAGCCAAAAATCATAATTGTTTGGGTTATGACATTTTACTAAAATACTATTAATAAAACGGCACGGTCCCTTAAATAAAAAAAGCACCGTTAAGTAGGTCGGCAGGCAAAGGCGTTACATTAGGTTAGGGCAGCCAAAAAAGGGGGGCTCGGGGGGCGAAGCCTCCTAGTAGTAAAAAAACAAACAATCGTAACAATGGTATTATTTGGTAGGTTAGTTTAGGGTTAGCTTGTGTCCCTTGCAGCGGAAATAGGCACCCCGCGAAGCGGGGTGAAGTCGACACGCTGGCGGTTAGGTTAGAATTGCGACCTCTACACAAATTTATTTTCCCTACCCACATAACAAAAAAAGTTGTTATTTTTTTGTGTATCTTATTCACCATTGAAATAAAGATGCAAATGATTTGTCATTGAATAGTTCCTCTGCTGATTAACCGACGGAATAGAAACGGTCAATTAAATATTGACGATACAAATCATTTGCCTTATTTTGTTTTGGTTAAAACATATTATGTCAACTAACATATTTGACTGAATGAAATTTGGTCAAAGTACCAGTTGGTAAACGAGATATTGCCTAAACATGAATATGCCAAACATAAGGTTTGCGTAAGAATTATTTGTCGAGTGTTAATTTGGCAAACGATTATTTGGCAAATGAAATTCTACGAAAAATGTTTTGGGAAGTGATAATTTGTCAAAATATTTTTGGTAAAACAAAGGTAACCCTAAATATTGACGATACAAATCATTTGCCTTATTTTGTTTTGGTTAAAACATATTATGTCAACTAACATATTTGACTGAATGAAATTTGGTCAAAGTACCACTTGGTAAACGAGAAATTGCCTAAACATGTGTAAGGTTTTTTTATTTTTCGATACAAAATGTAATTTAAAAGTAGCTGCACTGACAATTCTGGTGACGTCACGGTCGCCATAATGAACTGGAGGGGGAGTGTAACGGTAAGCAAGGCTTGGCGGGCGCCCGGGCGGACATTCTCGGTCGGGGAGTGAGATCGGACGGACGTGTTTGGTAGTAATGAAGTTGTACAACCAGCAATAGTGATAAGGATTGATTGAAATATACTTTTATAAACAGTACAACGTTTTGGTTATTTCCGTGGGTGCTAACATATCAGCCAGTGAGATAACGAAACTCCGTAAGTAACCGCCTACAAGTATTTTCTTATTACAGTGCATGATTTGTAGTGAACATATTAAGTTGCCACTTGCTACTTTTTAAACAGTTTTACACGTATAGTTTTGGCAAATCCTGATAAGTAACGTATCTACTTGTGAGAAATAGTTTGCATTAAGCAATCCTTACTTATTCATCGGCGTTTGAATAATAACGGTTGTTAACGCCTAGCATATGTGTGCGTGCCTCGCCTACGTCACACTCACACACGCATACGACAGATCTGCTGCAGCGACAAGCGCCGATGATCCCGCTTTACCGACGGAGCGCACTCGCCCTTCCATCGTTCGACGCGACAAGTCGCGTGCACCTTATTTTAACGCCTTTTTATACATATATACCTGTATACTTGGTTATTAAACCAGTTTTTTGGAAATAGTGGCAAATCATTTCACACCCGTTAGATTCCACGCATAGCGCAAGTACCGGCGTCTACATTTTGATCCTACGAGCCGTATATGAAGAGTTTGAACCAGCGACGAGAACAAAGAACAAAGGAATTACTTCGCTGACGTGTCTCAACGTGGTGCGGAAGGGCGAGTCAACCAATTTTAAGCCACGACAACTTATACAACTTCAATCTACGACTACGGTCTAACATCCGAAGATTTCTACTTATTGGAATACGAAGATTGGAAGCTGGAGGCAAAGAGAACCACACCTACTTACATCGGAGCTCATCTTAAGTCGGGTCCTGAGGGTAGCGTTACTGTGAGTTCGTTCCAATTTGTCTCATTGTCCCGTAAATCTTAAATTTCGGTCGCAATCCTTTATTTGCGATCTCAAATAAGTCACTTAATTACGTCACTAATCCCTTATTTAGTGATATTTATCTTAATAACGCTCACGGATCCTTTATTTCGTGTTGCTGTTCAACGTATTGCACGTTATTCACAAATCCCTTATTTTGTGATCTATTCTTACTCCTTATTTCACTTAAAAACGCATACGGATCCTTTATTTCGTATTGTAGTTAAACGTATTGCACGTTATTCGCAAAATATCTTATTTGCGATCCATTTCATACTTATACACGTTAACGATTCATTATTCTGTTAACAAATCACTTATTACAATTACATTTCGCAATCATACTTGCTTACATCCCGCTCATAAAGGGATTCCCATTGTTATCACTTATGTCTTAGATAACGTAATTGCTCAAGCGCAGTAAATTTATAACTTTCATTACATTCTTATCCCTATATACGTAAATTTCATTTCAGAGTGTTTCTAGATATTCCAGATTCCGACGTTGTGAGTGAGAACTGTAAAATAACTTGCTTAATTATTGTTATTTTCGCATGTTCTAGTGCATTCTATCGCTCGCCGCTTTGTTCGCGCTGGCTCGACCTGGCTCGCCGCGCGCCGCGCGACCGCTGCCTGCGCACCGCTTAGCTTATCACATTTTTACGCGCACCCTCACTTCGCTGCTTTTATGCTGATTTAAGTAATCGTTCTAGTTCTTTATTTAATACGTATATGCACCGTAATTTTTAATTGTGATTACTTTTAGCAACTCGTTTCATCGCATTGGTCCGGAATAGGTATATACCTACGTATTATATTTGTACTTCCTAATTTTAAACTTAAACTTATTTTTAAACATTAAAAGTAATTTAAAGCATAAGTACATTTCTATAGTTTTTTCACAATGGTTGACCAAGCTTTAATTAGAAAGCGTGGATCATTTAAAGCTAAGCTTACGCAATTTGAAAATCATTTAACAACTGTTGAGAGTTGTGATCGCTTAAGTAGTTTACAACTTAATGAATTAAATGTCCGCTTGTCAAAAATCGAAGAAATCTATGCCGATTTTGATGCCATTCAGTGTGATATAGAAAATACACTGGAAATTCCAGATGAGCAGTACCGGGAACGCGAGGCCTTCGAGAGCAAGTACTTACGGCTGATCGCGCGCGCTCGCGAGCTGCTGGCCGCGGCGCCGGCGCCGGGCCGCCCTGCGGGCAGCGACCGCTCGGAGACAGGTTCTAGTGGTACCGTGCTTGGAGGTGGGACTAAACTTTCTTTACCCACTATTCAAATGCCAAGTTTCGCAGGTCATTATCATGACTGGCTGGAGTTTCGCGACACATTTAGTATTCTCATACACACTGTTTAGGGGTGAGATATGGGCTCTTGACGAAAACTCCTCGGTTCCAAACTATGTGTAATTTCGTGACAACGGGTACAGGATGAGTGGCCGAATGAATGACAGATGACATGCAAATTTAGATATTTTCTTAATAGGTGTCTGAGCAGCTGACGGCGTGTGTGTGGCGCATTGCTATATAATAAAGTGCAGGCGCTGCAACTATCGCCTCATGCTCGAACATGCCCCCGGGCGTTGAAAGCTCTCTTTCAACCAGAGACAGATTCACCTGACACAGGGAGCGGACAGATTTTACTGAAGGACCGCCGTATCAATCCAGTCGCGGTCCCGATGTCTGCAACTCTGGTAATGCCATCGGTCCCAGGGTGGATGGCAGCGACGCAACCCAGCTTCCATTTCAAGGGAAGGTGAAGGGAAGGTGGTCCTCCTTTATGAGCACCAGAGCGTCCAGCTTCAGTGCGTCGTGATGCGTGCGCCATTTGGTTCGGACTTGGAGTTCCGACACAAACTCCTTGCTCCATCTGCTCAAAAATGTGCCGGAGTTGTACGATCCGCTGATAGCGGTTCAGGTGATTGAAGGAGCGGTCTCTGAGGTCCTGAACTGGCAGTGAGTTTAGAGGGCGCTCGATGAGGAAGTGCCCCGGAGTAAGCGGCAGCAAATCTTCTGGATGTGACGATATGGGAATCAGTGGCCGAGAGTTCAACACCGCTTCTATTTGGACCAGAACAGTGTTGAGTTCTTCGTATGTTAATTTACAATCTCCCAGCACTCCTTTCAGATGAAATTTGGTAGATTTTACCCCAGCTTCCCAAAGACCTCTTGAGTGTTGAGAATAAGCAGGACTAAAATAGAAATTAATTAACTCGTGAGCTGCAGCTTTAGCCAACGAACTACAGTTGCTTTTAAGAAATGTTGATAACTCATTGTATGAACCTACAACTGACGTTCCGTTCTCTAAATAAATATCAGATGGTAAACCTCTCCGAGATACAAGGTGACGTAATGCTGACGGATAGTTATTTCTGGTTAAGTCACCCACCAACTCTAGGTGTACTGATTTGGTGGTGAAACATATGAAAACGGCTATTTTCACCTTTACAAGTCTACATTCACAACCCTGATGACTGGCAGAAAGTCTCGCATAATCAACAACAACGTATTCAACAAGTAAATTGTATTCGGGAAATAATTCTCTTTGGGAGGTTCCAATAATCACATTCAATACGGTTTTCAGTTCCGACTCGTTTAGGTAGCCTGTCGACGGTACTTGCTTTCTACACAAGTTCACAAAATGCAGCGCATAAGCGACTGCACTAATAATTCGCAACAAGTTTGAAAACAGCAAAAAGTCAATCAATTCACTTACGTCGATGTCAACCTTATTTGTGACATCTACATAAAATACCACTTCAGCCTGAGTTTTATATAATGACTTTGCCCCTACTGGATTCAACGTAACTTTAACTTTAAACCCGAGTGAATTTAGAGCCTCCTCGTATAGCCAGAGACTTTTCATAAGATTGATGTAAATAGCCAATAAGCCAGTGGGGTGAAATATTTGTGCAATCGCTGACAACAAATCCCTTCTGGTATTGCCGCGAAGCGAACAACTACCTAAGGGGAAGCACAATTGATCATAGTCTGGCTGCCAGCTGAGCCCCAAGGTTTTAACTAGTTTGGTTCCTAAAATAATACATTTTGACTGAGCGGAATAGAAGTCGTATGCAGGTTGAGGTTCATTTGACTTCCATTTCCTCAAATTCATGCTAGCGAATGTTAGAGCATAAGAGACTTTATTTTTAATCGACAGCACTTGTCGCAACTTATCCCCACCAGTGAGTAGATCATCTACGTAAAAGTCATGAGTGATGATCTCGCGAACGACCTCATAATCACATTCAGATATATGGGTTAAAGATTGATATTCTGTCATTACCTCTTTGTACATGTCTCTAACTTCATCCTCACGCTCTAACGATAAATAACATTGCTTAGCACGATTCATAGAATCACCTATAACCCTAGGATCCTCTTTTTGTGTTGAACGTACACATACACGCCTGTCCTCCAGCCTAGTGCAGTTTTCAACGAAATGCTTTTGACATAATTTCTCCGCGGGAGAATAATGAGGATTTTCAGAGCAGACTTCTTCAAGCTGCCAAAAACGCGCGAGTTGGTTTTGGACCTCATTGTTAAGCAATTCAGTACTAGGACTAGAAACGACATTCATAAAATTACAAATAATGGTACGCGATGGAGTCGATACTTGACCGCTGTTAATCGGGCCTGAGACTAGCCAACCAAGCTGAGTCTCACATAGTATCGGCTGCCCATTACCTAATTTAATCTTTTGCGATCCTAACAAGTCCCAAAAGAGATCAGCACCAATGATAAAATCAATCGGAGACGGTGTATGAAAGTTAGGATCAGCTAAACAAAGATCAGCCGGAATATTTAATCTCGAGAGATCTATTTGACGAGAGGGCATGACGGCAGTTATTGATGGCAAAACAAAACAGTGCAGGTGGGTCGAGTAGGTATCATTCAATGATTTCATTGATACTCGGCACATCTCACCTACTGGGGATACTGCGTTGTTTATGCCTACAACCGATTTATCTACGCGTTCGGTTAATAAATTCAATTTCTGACACATTCCCTGAGTCATAATACATGCAGTGCTACCACTGTCCAAAACTGCTCGAGCAATGTACTCGCGATTATCTCGATCGTAAACTTTAATTAATGCAGTGGACAATAGTACCACTTGCTGTTCTACTGCATGCGAATGCAGCGTTGCTATGCTAGCTGATAACGCAACGGGTGCCGTGCCCGCCGCCGGCGCAGTATTGACCTTGACGGCGGCCCGCTCGGACGAATAATCTGATCCCGTGTTTTGCTTTGCATCTGCAACATGGATAAGTGAATTGTGCCTGCGCTTACATACCTTACAACCCGCCTTCTTGCAATGGTTTGCATAATGACCGCTACGGAAGCAATTAAAACATACTTTATAACTCGGCAGCAAGTGAAGCCGCTCGACATTGCTAAGTGCGAGAAACTGTGAACAGTTATTCAAGCTATGCTCACCATTACATTTCGGACACAGTTTAGGCGATGAAGTGACACAGTGCTTCGTGGTTTGTGTAGAAAGCATAGTCCTATGTTTTGATACGGTTTTAGCCGGCTGACTCGATTGTCCGGCGACAGGAGCGCTCTATAACTCTAAAGTTTCAATCAAGTCTGCACGATTACGCATAAAGGTGATAAAAGTATCAAAAGAAATAGGTGCATTCTTATCTAGGCTTCCTTTGTGTTCTTCCCACTCGCGAAATGTTTTAGTGTCTAGCTTGTTACTAATTATGTGAATAAGAAGCGTGTCCCATTGCTTGACAGGCTCACCTAGGGATTCTAAACATCTTAAGTTTTTGTTTACTTGGTCAATAACCCGCTTTAAATGCACTGACGACTCTTTTGTGACGGGTTCAATGTTAAATAACGCAGAAACATGATTTTGTAACAATAACCTTTTATTGTTGAACCTTTCACATAAGAGTTTCCATGCCACCTCGTAATTACTCCCAGAGAATTCTATTGAGTGAATGACTAAAGCAGCGGACCCTTCCAACGACGCTTTTAAATAGTGGAATTTGTTTATATTATCAATTTCGTCGTTCGAATGAATGAGACTTGTAAATGTGTCATGAAACCCAAGCCAGTCCTCGTATAATCCACTATACTTAGGTAATGAAATCGTCGGGAGCTTAACCAGCCGATGATTGTTTGAACTACGCTTGCTACATGACTCAAAATCATCGCTTTTTTTATTAAAATCACCAAGTATCTCCTGGGCTCGCGAAAGGGCTGAGAAGTAGTTACTTTGAAACTCCTCTCTGTCCAACATAAGCGCATCTAAGTTCTCGGTTTTACATTCTAACTGTGTTTGAACATCATCATAAAGTCCATACAATGCCTCAATCTTACCTATACGCAACTGCAATTGATTAGCTTCAGCCTGAGTTAAAGCAGATTCCTTCAAGGTGCCTAGGTATGACGTAAACAGAGTTAATTGTCCTTTATAACTGCCTCTTTTTCGAGTTAAATCCTTCTCATCACCCATTTTAGGAAGCTGGCGTAGACCTTGAATGTAAACAATTGATAGATGTAAGTATTTATGGTTACTGTAAATAGTTTAATTATTAAAATTACACTTTGGTTTCGGTTTTATCAATAAGCTAAAATAGTCTAGTTCATAAGTCTTTGTAAATAAAATTGTATATAATAAAAGAAGAATATAATCACGAATAAAACATAAATAACAAATTGATTCGAATAAATTATATAAATATACTGACTATTCTCCTATTGTACCTACTAACAAAGCTTATAAATGTATAAAATGATTATCATTCGTATAAAAATTATTAAACAATTCAATTCATAATACAATTATCATTTAAAATCCCTATCTAAATCCTGTTCTAAATTAATCCACAATGTCACAAATAATTAAAACTACATAAATCTCATGCGAATACAGTTGTACACGAATAACGGTAAATCCTAGCGGTCGACCACGCCTTGCGTTGACAAAAGTTAGCTATTTAACTGCGTTTAACCACTTCAATTAAATATGTAGAATGAATAATTTAAAGAATTGACTAGATAAATAATACAATTAATATAACCAACTTATTGTACGACCTAATAGACTTAACGTTTAACTAACGGTACATTTTAACATAGCTTTAAAAAGTATTCACTAACCTGGAGTTTCCACAATAAATCCTACTTATTTACTACCTGATAAGAGTGCTGGGTCCTAATTTCCCTATCACACTCAACACTGTTAGGTTCCAAGGTCCTTCCTGGTGGTCTTCCTCAGCAGGTCCTTGTCTCCCAGAGTAGTAATAAGTCTCCCGCCAGTAATTCCTCCAATAATTAATAGGTCTTCCAATTTTATTAGTATCCGGTTCGGTAATGGACCATGTTTAGGGGTGAGATATGGGCTCTTGACGAAAACTCCTCGGTTCCAAACTATGTGTAATTTCGTGACAACGGGTACAGGATGAGTGGCCGAATGAATGACAGATGACATGCAAATTTAGATATTTTCTTAATAGGTGTCTGAGCAGCTGACGGCGTGTGTGTGGCGCATTGCTATGTAATAAAGTGCAGGCGCTGCAACTATCGCCTCATGCTCGAACACACACAGATAACTCTATCCCGAAAATAAATAAATTCCATTATTTGCGTGCCGCTTTAAAAGACAGTGCCGCCGTAATTATTCAGTCCTTAGATTTCTCGAGCGATAATTACGACGTAGCCTGGGAATTAGTTTGCGATCGTTATAACAATAAAAGGTCATTAGTAAACAATCACATTCTGGAAATATTTAACTTTGAAAACATATCAAAGGAATCATCTAGATCACTGCGTAACCTAATCGACACAGTTAATAGGAATCTTAGAGCTCTTAAAACACTTAACCTCCCCACTGAACATTGGGACATACTTATTATACAAATTGTTTCAAACAAACTTGACACAATCACGAGCCACAAGTGGGAGTCTTATCGCAACAAACTGAAAGAGTTACCCACGCTTAAAATGTTTAACGACTTTCTTAAGGATCGTGCTGACTTGTTAGAATTGACGGAGAATGCTCATAAAAAACGTAGGTCTAGTGATACTACGCACGTTCGACATAAATCGTTCTCAGCCAACACTTATTCGCCGCCGACTCACAAGTATGTGTGCCCATATTGCAAACGAGATCATGCACTTTACCTTTGTCAAAGGTTTAGGTCATTACACTTAGAAGCTAGACTCGACAAAGCTAAATCACTTAAACTGTGCTTAAACTGTTTGCGACATGGCCACAACGAAAGGGCGTGCAGGCTAAGCCCATGTCGTTCGTGTGGTTTACAACGTAATAGCTTGCTGCATGAACATAGAACTCCTACAGCTGCAACTTCGGCATCCCCGTCAGGTGACGTCATGCTGCACTCGCTGCCGCAGCCTGACACTGAGGGACAAGCTCTTAATCCTTCTAAAGACATTTCTATGTCAGCCATCCACAATAATTGTGTCTTACTGTCAACTGCTTTAATTCAGGTAACAGACCAGAGTGGGCAGAAACATACAGTGCGTGCATTGCTCGACTCTGGCTCGACCTCGAGTTTTTTGACGCAAAACTTATGCGACAAACTTAACTTAAATACTTGTTCAGCTTCAACCATAGTCGAAGGCTTACACGACCAATCATCGCGCCTAACAAAGCGTTGTAATGTCCGAATATCGTCCCGTCTTAGTGATTATAGCGAGAATGTTGCTTGCTACATCGTTCCGCGTATTACTCAAATGCTGCCAACATCTCGTGTAGACCGTACTACCTTAGATATACCGTCACACATTACACTGGCAGATCCTACATTCCATATTCCGGCTCCAGTTGAAATGTTACTCGGAGCTGACATATTTTGGACGATACTCGACTCTCAAAACATTTCATTGGGAAAAAACAAACCGATATTAAGTAAAACTAAACTGGGTTTCTTAATTTCCGGCCCGGTAAAAATGCAAAATTCATCGCATCTTAATACAGTCCATTGCAATCATCTTAACTTAAAAAACCATGACGAGGAATTAAATAATCAACTATCTCAATTCTTTGAATTAGAGTCAGTCTCATCGCGTAAACAAGTCTCCAAAGAGGAACAAGAATGTGAACAAAGTTTCATAGACAACACCACTCGACTTCCAAATGGACGTTTTGAAGTGATGATTCCATTAAAAGATTCACCCGATAAACTGGGCGACTCTCGCGAACAAGCTTTGTCCAGATTCATTTCTTTGGAGCGTAGATTCATACGTGACCCTCATTTTAAGGAGCAATATTGTAAATTCATTAAAGAAGGAGAAAATAGTAACGACGAATTACTAAACTTATGTAATAACGAATATTCTAAAACATTGGGACTACTCTGGTCCTCCAAAGAAGACAACTTATTATTTTCAGTCAATATTGACGAAAACAATCACGTAACCAAACGCACCATATTATCAATGATGTCTCAAATCTTCGACCCATTAGGCTTGATAAATCCTTGCATACTTTTAGCAAAAATAATACTACAGAAACTTTGGTCCTCGCGAATTATGTAATGTATTTGTTCATCTCGTGACAGCAAAGAGTAAAGTAGCACCCCTGAAACCGGTTATGACGGTTCCGAAATTGGAGCTTTGTGGAGCCCACCTTGCTGTACGACTGACAAATAAGGTCAAGTCGTCACTTAGATTACAAATAGATAATTGTGCTTACTGGTGCGATTCCACTATTGTCTTAGGGTGGATACAGTCATCCAAAGCCCATTTACTTAAACCATTCGTGTTTAATAGAATTAGCGAAATATGTGAAATGTCGGAGTCAAGCAGATGGCGCTACGTCCCTACAAAGTGTAACCCTGCTGACATTGGGTCCCGTGGAGCAGAAGCTAAACACTTGGAAACTAGCACTTTATGGTGGTCAGGACCGCCATTTCTTCTCCAAGACAAACAATTTTGGCCTAAACAGCCCACACAATTACAAGAAACTGACCTGCCAGAATTCAAGGTCAATTGCAATTTAAACTCTGACTGTACCGATTATGCCTCTTATCATTCTGACTTCATAAAGGGTTTTTCTTGCTTTAGTAAATTACAACGAGTAATCGTGTATGTACATCGGTTTATTCACAACTGCCTTAATCCTCATAACAAACGTAACGGTTATATTAAACTTCATGAATTGAATTCATCGCTAAATTCATTGTGCAGATTTGCTCAAACTGAAGATTTTAACTTTGAATATGACTTATTAAAAAACAACAAACAATTGTCAGTTAACAATAAATTAATCAAATTAAATCCATTTTACAATACAAATGACAAATTGTTACGGGTAGGTGGTAGACTCAGTAACTCATTTTATGACTATGACACTAAACATCCCATTCTACTCGACTCACGGCACCATATTGCCACATTGATATCTAGACACTATCACATAATACTACTACATGCACCTCCTCAATTATTACTTACTACGTTACGTCACAAGTTCTGGTTCATTAGTGGTCGGAACCTCGCCAGAAAGATTGTTCAAAATTGCATTAAATGCTGTCGTTATTCTGGAAAAAGTATACAACCTATCATGGGCGATCTTCCCTCCTCTCGTTTACATGCGGACTATCCTTATGCTAACACGGCGTGCGATTACGCCGGACCAGTCATGATACTGAACCGAAAGGGCAGAGGTAGCACATTGATTAAATCATATCTGTGCATTTTCGTTTGTCTAGCCATAAAAGCGGTTCACATAGAACTTGTCACCGACTTAAGTAGTACAACTTTCTTAGCTGCATTAGATCGGTTCATTGCCCGCAGAGGAAAACCTCAAACTATTTTTTCAGACAATGGAACTTGTTTTACAGGTGCCTGTAACGAGTTGTCTAGATTCTTAAAAACAAATTCTGATTACATCAGCTCTAAAGCATCTGATCTATCAATAAACTTTAAATTTTCACCAGCATACAGCCCCCATTTTAATGGCTTAGCTGAGGGTTCCGTAAAATCTGTGAAGTACCACTTAAAGAGAGTTCTAGGCCTGGCTAACTTAACTTACGAAGAACTAAATACAGTTCTCACTCAGATCGAGGCTATTCTGAATTCTAGGCCTCTCACTCCGTTATCATCCGATCCGTCTGACCTTACCGCTCTTACCCCCTCACACTTCCTTATTGGACGAACGCTAACGGTGTTACCTTCTCCTCAGGACTCAGACCCTGCGGCGATACCTACTCTCTCACGATACATGAGAATGCAGCAATTAAAAGCCCATTTCTGGACTCGTTATTATAAAGAGTACATTACAGAGCTCCAGAAGCGACAGAAATGGCGCAAGCAAGGAGAGCAACTGCATCTCGGAGAAATGGTGCTGGTTAAAGATGACCGGCTGCCTCCCAACCGCTGGCTGCTGGGGCGCGTGACGCGCCTGCATCCCGGCTCCGACGGCGTCTCCCGCGTCGCCGACGTGCTCACCACTTCGGGGACTCTTCGACGAGCCTACAACAGACTGTGCCCGCTGCCAGTCATAGACAACTCCGTTCCTGGGGCGGCAGCATGTTAACGCCTAGCATATGTGTGCGTGCCTCGCCTACGTCACACTCACACACGCATACGACAGATCTGCTGCAGCGACAAGCGCCGATGATCCCGCTTTACCGACGGAGCGCACTCGCCCTTCCATCGTTCGACGCGACAAGTCGCGTGCACCTTATTTTAACGCCTTTTTATACATATATACCTGTATACTTGGTTATTAAACCAGTTTTTTGGAAATAGTGGCACATCATTTCACACCCGTTAGATTCCACGCATAGCGCAAGTACGTCGTCGGCGTCTACAACGGTTTTTAGAACACGTGATCCTCTTGGCATTGTCATGTGGACGCCAAGTACAGTTGACCGTTACAATTTAAACAAGCATTAACCTTTTGACAGAGCGTTCCAGTTTTTTTTTTCTCTTTTTACTTATCAATGTTCTTACGATTGTTTTGGTCTTTAAATTGGAATTGTCTTATAACGAGAACAGTTCAGAAATGAACACTTTTATACATGTAAGACTATAATATAAAACAATTTTACTTAACTGGTATTCGAACAAGAGATATCGATGAGCATGTTAATTACTGTCGTACTAATTAAAAGCGTGTTTTCTTTCCTAACGAGTAATGTCTACTTTGGCTCATCAATGATACTGATTTTTGGGAAGTTTTACATAAGTATAAGTCCAGTATATCCTAGTCTAAGACCAGGTCATTAAAGTCTAAGTCAAGTTTATTCAAGTCTCAGTCAAGTTTATTCAAGTCTAATTATCTCAAATCCAAGTCATGTAACCCACATGCCAAGAACATTCACTTTTGTTCCAAACATTTGCAGTTGTTATCATGAAGCCATCTCGTAAGCGAAGAAGAGAGGTGTCAGATGAGGATGATGACTACGGTTCACCAGTACGACAACGACGCAGACACGGAGGGCTGCGCAGCAGCTGTAGCCAATACTGGGAAGAAAGTCGGCCAAGCCGTTCGAGGTCACGTCGGCGGAGGTCGACCGGGTCATCCCATCGCTGGCACGAGCGCGAGTTGAGCAGGCAGCAATCGGGTGAATCAGCATCACTTACTCCTAATTGTAATCCATCGGTACCTGAACCAAAATCAACTGACCAACCGTCTAATGTGAATAACAAATTTGACAATATTGCTGTACAATTTAAGGAACTCATTCAGGCTATGCAAACCAGAGGCTGTAATGAAACATTCCCGACTATTAATTTCATACCCGAGTATGACCCAGCCAAACGTACTCAAACTATCAGTACGTGGCTTCTAAAAGTTAATGAATGTGCTCAAATTTATGGCTGGACAGAGCGACAAACAATTCATTACGCTCTGCCAAAGCTTGCCGGCTTGGCACAGCAATGGTATCAAGGGTTGCCGAGCCTTCTGTTTACATGGTCTGAATGGCAGGAAAAGCTGAAGTCAGCTTTTCCAAGTGATGAAAATTACGGGCGTTTGTTGACGGAGATGCTTGCTTGCAAGGCACTCTTTGGAGAATCGCTAGAAGAATATTTTTACAAGAAAATGATTATTTTAAACCGTTGCAATTGTTTGTGACTGTTTATTGTTTGGTATTGAAGATAGGTCGGTTCGGACTAGTGCCGAAGCAGCTCAATTTATGGAACCCGATAAATTGTTAGTGTACTTGAGAAATGTGAAAATTCCAAAATCAACCGAAAAAAATTATCACAACTTTGCAAGCCGGCAGCTCCAACAAAAGAAGCACCAGACTTAACATATCCGTACCCGGAATCGAGTACAAACATAATACCATATGTTACAATTGTGGTGAAGAAGGTCACCCCTATTTCAAATGTAAAATGCCAATCAAAAGATGCGAAACATGTCATAAAATAGGGCACTTGGCTAGTGATTGCCCCACAAAGAAAGATAATGTTGAGAACTAAAATAATGCTGTCTTACGTATTTCCCTTGAACAGGACACCCCAATCTCCTGAAAAGGTAACAGAGTGTTCCGTGGCACTTTTTAGGTCGATATAATCCACAGTTGGATGGTGTTCGATAGGAGTAGCGACACAGATTCTAGCAGTGATAGTGACGATTCGTAACTTTTGATTGGTATTGGTTTGAGGAATCAAATACAAATGCTCTGTACAGACCTGTATATGACTACTAATGAGTAATAATTTACTTTAAAAACAAAGTTTTAACCGACTTCAATTTAGTACTCCGCCAAGCCACGAGCACTGCATTTCCTATTTTTTACAATTTACCACATGAACTGATTTCCGATAGCAAATGCGTTGATTACTATAGAAAAAAACCGAATCGCTGTATGTGGGCCGATAATATTTGAGGACTTCCATCGATTCCCCAAGATCATCACCAATGGCACTTCATTAGTTCCTATTTCAACGGAATCTTATCAGAACCTATGACGTACTTTTGCACTTTTAAGTACATAATTGAGGAATTCGATAAGTCATCTGTGGTCTTCATCATCAATTCCTCGCCACCAAATTTATGATTCCGGATGTAAATACACGAGTTATAACAGAAAATACCAAAATCACTACACGCGTGCCTTATAAAATTGAGGAGTCCCCTCAATTCCTCATGGATCCCATCATCTAACTGAATTTTGAAAAAAATGGGACCCACCTGGAAGTATATACATACGAACAAAAATAAATTTTCCGAATCGGTTCATCAATGACGGAGTTCTGAGGTAACAAACATTGAAAAAAAAAATTAAAAAAAAAAAAAAAAATACAACCGAATTGAGAACCTCCTCCTTTTTTTTGAAGTCGGTTAAAAATGATAAAATGTCGAAGCTGAGTGACATATGAGTAAAATGTAAATATTTAAGATTGTTTGAGATTAATATGAGTAAATGGAAATGTTTAACTATATGTAAAGTCACACACATACATAAATGAACTGATATTGGAAACATGTAGGGGTTTCAATATTGAATGTTTTAGATGTAGGAAATCGTGATGTAAATATAGCAATATTGGAAACATGTAGGGGTTCCAATATTGAAGGATAGAGATATATGAAATTGAGATTGTAAATATAGCGGCATTGGAAACATGAAAGGGGTTCCAATATTGCATTTAGAGCTTGGACAGTGTTGAAGACATGAAGGGGCTTCAATATTGTAATTAACATATTGAGCAGTATTGGAAACATGAAAGGGGTTCCAATATTGCATTAAGAGCTTGGACAGTATTGAAGACATGAAGGGGCTTCAATATTATAATCCACATATTGAGCAGTATTCGAAACATAAAAGGGGTTCCAGAGGGGCTACCGCGAAGTGAAAACGAACTTCGTTCGAATATCTCCGTCTCTGTCGCTCCAACTAGCAAGTGCGACAGAGACGGAGATACACAAACGAAGTTCGTTTTCATTTCCCGGTAGCCCCTCAGTATTGTAGTTTTGGGCAGTATTGGAGACATGAAGCGGGCTCCAGTATTGTAGTTAAAATTTAGACAGTTCTGGAGACATGAAGGGGCTCCAGGCTGCAGAAAATAAGAAGACCTGAAGAAAGAACGAGGCGCCGAACATCGTTCACGGACAACCGAGCGCCTCAGCTCGCCACGAACGAGCCGCGAGCCTCGCAGATGGGAGCCTCGCAGTCGGGAGCCTCGCAGCCGGGAGCCTCGCAGCCGGGAGCCTCGC
This sequence comes from Epinotia demarniana, assembly GCA_945867215.1. NCBI lineage: Eukaryota > Metazoa > Arthropoda > Insecta > Lepidoptera > Tortricidae > Epinotia > Epinotia demarniana. Next base: position 19,281,455 of record OX244262.1, read on the forward strand.
AGTCGGGAGCCTCGCAGCCGGGAGCCTCGCAGCCGGGAGCCTCGCAGCCGGGAGCCTCACAGTCGGGAGCCTCGCAGCCGGGAGCCTCGCAGCCGGGAGCAGGGCGTCAGGACGTGGCCTGACAGAGCAGGAAGGGGCTCCACTAGCATCGATCGTCGTTCTAAAAGGTCGTGTAGCCTTCTCTTCTAAAGATATTGTTCAAATAATTAAATCAATTAAAGACGTCTTACCATCCCAACCGACAATTCTGAACCAAATTCCAACGAATCGAGCTTTTGATTATAAAAATATCATTCCAGAATTTAACACTTCTGAAAAAAAAAACAACGTATAGATGTGTGGCTAAAAAAGGTCAATGAATGCGCTAAGGTTTACGGTTGGGATGAGAAGACGGTGGTATATTTTGCTATGCAGGAATTGTCAGGGTTAGCTAAGACGTGGTTCGCAAGCCTCAATTCCATTTTATTTACATGGTATGAATGGCAGGTTAAACTAGTTAACGCTTTTCCATCAGAACAAAATTACGGACAATTATTGGACGATATATTGAGACGTAGGAGTAGAGAATAGGAACCAATTGAAATTTACTTTCATGAGAAATTGGCGTTACTCAACCAGTGCGAGATTGTGGGGAGACGAGCCGTCGATTGCCTTATTAATGGTATTGTAGATAAAACGCTGCTGTCAAGCGCCCTAGCGTTACGTTGTGCGGAGCCAGACCAATTATTAATTTTTTTAATGAGCAGTAACAAAGAAACGTGTGACAAAGAATTCCACTGTCTTTGGATTAGTTTGGATAGGAACGTAAGCGGGGCCGATGATAAGACACATAATGAAAACAGTAACCGTTAAAGCCGTAATAAAAGAAGCGTTTGTCAACCTCGGTAGCGAGGTCACGCTTATTATTGAATCTTGGGCTAAATGATCGTATGGTGAAAGTGTTCGGGGATAGCATCGTACAATCCTAGGGTTCTGCACAATTAGATTTGTCGATTGATGATGTGACTGCCAACGTCATATACAAGAGTGACGGTTTTCTCGAGAAGGATATGCTTACAGGCCAGACTTAACTACAAGAATGTGACGAGGAACAGTTAGGGGTATGGATTATAGCTCATAGTAAGATACACGGGGCAACCAGCGTTCAAGTCGGCACAGGGATGATGTTTAACAGTATAGTGGTATTAAATACTAAGGTAATAAATACATAGGACCAGTGTATAGTTTACGATGGGGTTTATGAGGTCAAGCAGGGTAAGCTATTTGTGATGATCATTGTACCAAGCTCCCATATAAGGTCGTGAAGGTACTAGGTAATTAATGGATCGGTAATTACCTAGTACTAGGTGGCTCCTATTGCTAGGTATGAAGGGATGAAAAATAGGCGAAATACAACGGTTGATGCGAACAGAATGCGTCTGTGGATTTATATAGCCTCGTTGGAGATGGTTGATGACAGTGATAACGATTAATCATCATTAATGTTGCATAAAATTAAAATGACGGTGACGACTCTGAAACTCGATTACTGCAAATGTATTTATTGTTTCGTTTCAGGTCAGGCGACGGAAGACGCGTAAAAAGTGGGCGCTCTTGGCCTGGAACGAGAGGATTGGGCTGATTGACAAAGCGTAATCGATTCCCTAAGGAAATGGGGTCGTTTACATTGTCATGGCTATTTGGTTACATGGTTACAAGGTTACATGGTTACAAGGATATATGATTACAAGGATAAATGGTTACAAGGATATATGGTTACAAGGATATATGGTTACAAGGATATATAGCTACATAGATATAGTTACAAGGATATATGGTATATGGTTATTTGGATAAAAGTCTTATGATTAAGTATATGATTATATAGATGATAGTTATCTGGATATATAAATTAACATATACCGGGCTATTTATTAGGCTACGTATGTATAGATAATGTTATTTGGATATATGATTAAGTGGCTAAATGGTTAAAACATACTTGCTCTCGCAACTTAAATAGTGAGTTGAATAATATATTGTCGAATCCAGGCATAGTGGCTCAATCGGCTATATAGTTGATTAAAAGGTTGGCGCTCTGGCTGGAACTAGAGGATTGGGTTGATTAATAAAGCGTAATCGATTCCCTAAGGAAATGGGATCGTTTACATTGTCATGGCTATTTGGTTACATGGTTATTTGACTACTTGGTTACTTGGATAATACACTCTTAATATAGTACATGATATATATTATGAAGTAAAGCAGATAAATGTTTATTCGTATACATGGATTTAAGGATAATATAATTTATTTAGGAGTATAATGCTAATCGGATAATAAAATGGGAGTACTTATCGTTAATAAAGTAACTGTTATGTATATTGATGGTTATGAAATAAAACTAATGTGTAAAAGAATAAATTGTGCTATTATAAAATATAATTTAAAATATAATAAGTATATACATATTAAAAAGATTTTGTTAAAGTTATGCAAATAGATATTACTGCTGAGATAGGTGTCTAAATATAGTATTATAATGTCACTTACCGTTTACTTACCGAGAACGTCCGATGATTGCCGAGTGTAAGGTTTTGGTTTCACCTGACCCGTGCCTGGGGACATGCACGTCATCAGGATGGTCGAGTGTAAGGTTTTGTTATTTTTCGATACAAAATGTAATTTAAAAGTAGCTGCACTGACAATTCTGGTGACGTCACGGTTAGGGTTTGCATTATTCGTCCGTTTTTGGTATTCGAATAATATGAATAGTAAAAATTTCATTATTCGAATATTCGAATATTTCGAATAATATGAATATTTGAGAAAATGGAACAAAATTTTCGATTTGAAGTCATGTAATATCAATTATAAAATTAGATTTCAATAAAGTAGTCCATTTAAGACCATAATACAAATTAACATTACTGAAATTGTACTATTAGGTATCAAATTTCAAGTCACAAAGTTTTTTTCTTTATTAGAAGTTTCATACTCGGTAAAGTCACTATTATTCTCCATTTAAAGCATTTCTTGCTTAACATGAGTAAACGAAGTCAACCTGCCAAAGGAAAAACCAATAAGTAAGAATATTTTCACTGATTAATTTTGAATTTTTCTTAATAGTTTTAGTATCGCTGAATTTGTGGATAATCAATAGGATTGTTTTGATTATGATCATGCCTGAATAAATACGTGTAACATAATATATGTAATACTGTTTTTGTTTAACTGATGCAATAAAAGTAAAAATAATGTTTTCAAACGTGATACCTTTTATCGCTAGCTAGCTAGAATACAAATTGAATATGTAGTAATGTAAAATCATACTAGATCATAATTTGCACGTAAAATAGGTATCAGTTTAATGTCTAATTATTTTCACCAAAGTAATGCATACAAGAAAACAATTTACTTACATCATCCAGGCCAGCAGTAGCGTGTCAAACTAACCACATGTACTTTAATTGTTAAAAACACAATGTTAATAGGTCCCCTCTACGCACGGCACAATAAAGATAATAACAACGAACTCCCAGAACTGCTAAGTACTGCTTATATGACCGTTATGGGATTAGCAGACCCATAAATTTAAAGTAATATCTGAGCGAAGCTTGCAGTCTGACCGAAGCTTACAGGAAGAAATGAAAGCCACACTTTACATGGCATTTCTTGACCTGCAAAAGGCTTTCGATTGCATCCCACGTCAGATAATCTGGTGGGCACTGAAGTTGAAGAACGTGCCACAGGTCTTCTCGTATATTGACATCATCCGAGATATGTTCCGCAACTCGGTTTCTCTAGGGAGGACCGCCGTTGGCGACACAAAACCCTTCCCTATTACAGTGGGTGTACATCAAGGCTCGGCCCTAAGTCCATTTCTGTTTAGTGTGGTGCTTGACGCCGTCACGTCGGAAATACAAGATCCGCCGCCGTGGCTGCTCATGAATGCAGATGACAAAGTCAAGTTCAAGTTCAAGTACCTAGGATCAGTACAGCATGTGTCCGGGACCATTGATCACTACATCCGAGCCCGAATCAGCGCGGCTTGGTCTAAATGGCGAGAGGTCACAGGAGTCATCTGCGATCGCAGAATACCACTTCGACTCAAAGGGCTAGTGTACAATTGCGTCATACGACCAGTCCTCTGTTATATAGCAGCGAGACGTGGCCAGTTCTTGGAAGGCACATTCAGGAGCTTCGCGTTACTGAAATGAAGATGTTGCGGTGGATCTGCGGCGTTACGCGTGCGGATCGCATTCGTAACGAGAACATCCGTGGCAGCCTCGAAGTTCGTGACGTAGCGAATAAGCTCCAGGAATGTCTCCTTCGTTGGTTCGGTCACGTCTCTCGCAGGCCCTCGGACTACGTGGGGAACAAATGCCTTGGCCTAGTTCTCGACGGCCCTCGACTCCGCGGCAGACCTAAGAAGCAATGGCTGGATGTCGTGAAGGCCAACATGAGCGAAAACGGGTTCACAAAAGACTCCCAGAATCGTGCAAAATGGAGGAAAGCGAGTAGGAAAGCGGAGCCTGGCAAAGGCCGGGATAACGCCAGGTAGAAGAAGAAGATAAACTTAAAGTAATACTAATTATTTAGCAGATAGAAAAAGGGTCCCGGGATTATCGCACGGCTTATTGAAATGTCATGTTTAAAAAATAAAAAAGGCGGCAAATCACACAATTGTTTTCTGAACTTTCGTTCCGATTGTAATTTCAACAAACTAGTATTTAATTGATTACCTTGTAGGTATTTATTTTTATTTATTTATTTATTTATACTTAAGGAGCACCAACAGCTACAAAAAACATGGCATAAGTCTTACATAGCAATACAAAGCCAATTACAGGAACTCACAGATAGAAGTGGCATAGTTTTTTTTAAATATTTCCTCACATCGTTTGAGAAAAGCACTATACAATCCTCGGCCGGAACAGGGATTGCTGGACTCGTTGTATCCGGCCTCGTCTACGACTCGGCCGTCTACCCCAAAGCTCGTCCAGCAATCCCTTACTTCACGGCCTCTGCAGTAATGTACTATTAGTATCGTATATCTTGTATTATTTTCGAGAATACCTTGTATTTTGGTGGGCGGAATGTTTAGTTTTCATAAAGTATTTTGGTATGGCAACATTCTGTGCCTGCGTTTGACAGATAAAATAACTGTCGATTCGATTCACACTTTCGTCTTTGTCGTTTTGAAACACGGTTCGAAAATTTAAGCTCCGCACTAATAGTCGCGATATTTTACTGGCAGTTATCATTTTGAGCTAGATTCATAAGTGCCTTGAAGAAGCAGGAGGATACCCCATTAGCTGTGTACAGTCAGGTGCCAGGTAACCTTGGAGTCGGGTGAGTCTGTACAGTACAAGCCAGATCTCGGGGTCCTACACCTGATGAAGGAGCGTCGCAGCAGCACCTGGCAACGGTGAGTATCCTCTCAGCACCTCCAAGGCTCTATTTCGTTGCATAAATTTATCGTTTTGTCGCTAGCTTACTTGCCACGTATATAACCGTTATACTCATTCGAAATTTACAGTCCACTTATTAACAACAGGTTATCGGGCCGATCAAGGTCAATATTAGGTATACGGTCAAGGGAAGGGGTTTGTCGTTATCTCACTTACTTTGGCATTCAGGCAGGGAAGTAAAGACACCATGATGACAAATATCAATTCATGTCCGTTGAAATAGGAACTAATGAAGTGCCATTGGTGATGATCTTGGGGAATCGATGGAAGTCTTCAAAATTCAGTCGCAACATAGCCACAGACGTCGAAAGTTATCTAAGCCGTCTTGTATTGCTTCTTTTGAGTACTTTCCGTTTCGAGTGTTTCGACTGTTGTGTTGTGAATGTTGTGATAAGTGATTGCGGTTTTTCGTGAGTTTGGGGTGATTTTTCGAGAATGTGGGAAGCAATCAAGAAAAATATAAGTAGTATATTTGTTTATTATGTGTCTAGTTGTTTATTTAGATGTTTTCAATTTCATATTGACGCTGTTGTTAATCAAGGTTTTCTGTACTGTTAATTTGAAGTTGTTGATTTTTTATTTAAAGTGGTTGACTTTAGTTAATCAGTGAGAACTAATAGATCTCATGTTAGACTCCTACGAAAGACTTCATCCTAGCTTAGGATGCTAAGGATAACTTTGTTCAATTAAATAAATTTATTCAGCGCCTTCCGGCGCAGCGTGGGTAGGCCCCCGGCAAGGTGGACTGACTGATGACCTGGTAAAGGTTGCGGGAGTCCGCTGGATGCGGGTGGCGCGGGATCGGTCACTTTGGCACTCTTTGGGGGAGGCCCATGTCCAGCAGTGGACGTCTTTCGGCTGATATGATGATGATGATGATATTTATTCAGTCCACAGTAAGTAAATTTAAAGTTGTTGATTTTAGAGTCTATTCTGTTATGATAATGTAATGTAGGGTGATTAATATAACTTATTAGCTCAAAACAGTGACAGAGAGAAGGACGCGATTACTCCACCGACAAGAGCCTGGCTCTTAAGTTTATGATGATGATCAGACCTTGTTATCAGTGGTGAAAATTTATTGAAATCTAACACTAGTGTTGGCACACAATATTTATTTTGATTACATGTGACGATTGGTTCCAGCTATTGCTCATTTATACTAAATATATAAACCATTTCCGCGTCGCAATCGGTTCATTTCCAATTCCGCCATCAACTTCTTCTTAAACTGAGAAAATCTAGCACGATTTTCCAGGAAATTCATATTTTTACTGAATAGTAAAATTATTTATATGACATGAAATATATTTTGACAACTAAGTACCTACCTATTATGGAGGCTAACAATCAAAATGAAAACTTTTTCAAGTCCGTTGGCTCAACATATTATGTCATATGTCATCTCGCCTACGAATAAACCAAGTATGTTGTTTACATCAAATTCTACAGATTAAAATAATAATGTAGGTAATAATTATGTGCAGTGCCAACCCTAGTAATTTCAATAAATTTTAACCGCTGATAACGGGGTCTGATGATGATGATGATTGTTAAATAAATAATTTATTTGCTTTGTTGGTGACGATCGCATGTTTTATATATAAAAGGTGGTGGTTGTTAATTATTTTGGTCTGATTGTTCTGCCATATTATTGTTGATGCCATATTATTATTTTATGTTAATTTAATTTAACAACTGAGACTCATTTTATCAATAAATTGAACTGATTTTACCGAAATTCGTTTTATTTTTAAAGAATTTATGAAATAGCCCAATACCGGCATTAATACCGGAATTCCGGTATTGAGGCTAATACCGAATTTCCATACCGGTATTGAGAATCTTCCGGTATTTCATGCCCTAAGTGTCATCAGCGTATGAAATTATTTTTCCACATTCGATTTTAAGATTGCAAAGGTCAATATTTGTTTTTTTTTAAGCAGTAACGCTGCTAAAGAAAATTATAAATTTTTAAATGAAAGGAAAAATTGAAAAATTTAATGCTCCGAGCCGGATTCATTAATTTAGTATGGGGTGGCGCATCGTTACTGACGATTTCTCAACATAATTTGAGACGTTGGTGCCGTAAAGAAGCCTAAGTCTTCTGGTAGATGTCGCTACATACGCCTCCCTAAGGCGTTATATGAAGGAACTGATTGAAGGATTTGGTGCCCGAACCAGATTGTTCCGATAGCTCAGTTGGTAGTAGCGACGGGCCATGAATGCCTGTGGTCGCCGGTTCGAATCCGGCTCGGAGCATTAAATTTTTCAATTTTTCCTTTCATTTAAAAATTTATTGCAAAGGTCATTTATATAAATTAAAAACAGCGTAGGTCCTACAATACTTCCCTGTGGGACCCCAAAAGAGGCATTATTAAGGTCAGAGCTCATGACATTGTCTATTTTTGTGCATTGCGTACGGCCATCTAAATAGTCTGCAAATAACTTGAGCTGCGTACCTCTAGTTCCTAATAATTCAAGCTTGTGAAGCAGGATGGGAACGGAGACGGTATCGAAAGCTTTAGCAAGAGCTAGGAAGATTGCCAATGATGTCTGATTACCTTTGTCTAGTTCTTGCACTAATTAGTCGGTCAATTCTTGTACGGCGTCGGCAGTTGATAGTTTCGACCTAAATCCAAACTGACTTGTAGACAAAATACCGTGGCTCTCTAAATATTGGACAAGCCTATTATTGATGATTTTTTCTAATATTTTGACGTCGAAGGTAGAATAGAGATAGGTCTATAATTTGACACAATATTTGGGATTAGGAAGCCACCTGCTTCCTAATCCCTGGCTAAGGAGCCAATGAATCTGGCTAGCCCATTCAGGGCCAATGACGACACATATACGTCAGACCGCCGTAGTCGCTTTCCGCTACATTCGAGGAAAACCACGGGATTGGCTACTACGATTCATGGCCCTGAATGGGCTAGGATTAGGGATTGCAATCCGGTCCAGCGGATCCGGTATATTTTGATAGCCACCGGATCCGGTAATATTTCACCGGATCTGGACCAGATCCGGTAGACTTGCCGGATTGAACAAAATCCGGTCGGATCCGGCCGGATTGAAAATCATACCGGATTGCAATACCTAGCTAGGATGCAACTGAAGTAACAATAAGGTCTAAGATTCTTGTTTAGGTGAATAAAATGTAGGTAACTAACCTGATGATGAAACGCGTCGCGTGCATCATCACGCGCAACGATGTATTTGTGGCTGTATTTCAAACTAAACGTTAGCGTGCGCGCGTGCACCCCTTTAGGTACATCGCCATATGATTCAGTCACGTTCTCTCGATGCAGGCCCTACGCCGCTCAAAAACTATGTACAAAGTTAAAGCACAAGGTATATGATATACAAGTACGTCAGCGATGTGTTTCTGCAAATCGTGCGAAGCAATTTGCTATAGAACGATATGCTATATAATGACAACGTTACAATATCACGTCCGTTTTTACTCATATTGACAGAAAGGGGGTGAAATGGGGGGGGGGGGGGGGTAGAAGTTTGTATGGCGCTGCGATATAAACGAGTTCCACGCGGACGAAGTTGCGGGCAGAAGCTAGTTGTTTATAAACAGAACAGAACTATTATAGTGGGTGTGCTATTGCAAGATACCTTGCACTTTTTGACTATGCGCTGAAACAGTTGATTCTTAGGAATTCTGAAACTATACACACCAAGGCAAGTATTATATCATTTTCGGATAAATAAAGGATAAGGAATCTATTTTTAACCGACTTCAAAAAAAAGGAGGAGGTTCTCAATTCGGTTGTATTTTTTTTTTTTTTTTTTCAACCTCAGAACTCCGTCATTGATGAACCGATTCGGAAAATTTTTTTTTTGTTCGTATGTATATACTTCCAGGTGGGTCCCATTTTTTTCAAAATTCAGTTAGATGATGGGATCCATGAGGAATTGAGGGGACTCCTCAATTTTATAAGGCACGCGTGTAGTGATTTTGGTATTTTCTGTTATAACTCGTGTATTTACATCCGGAATCATAAATTTGGTGGCGAGGAATTGATGATGAAGACCACAGATGACTTATCGAATTCCTCAATTATGTACTTAAAAGTGCAAAAGTACGTCACAGGTTCTGATAAGATTCCGTTGAAATAGGAACTAATGAAGTGCCATTGGTGATGATCTTGGGGAATCTATGGAAGTCCTCAAATATTATCGGCCCACATACAGCGATTCGGTTTTTTTCTATAGTAATCAACGCATTTGCTATCGGAAATCAGTTCATGTGGTAAATTGTAAAAAATAGGAAATGTGCTCGTGGCTTGGCGGAGTACTAAATTGAAGTCGGTTAAAACTTTGTTTTTGAAGTAAATTATACGAACCAAAATGGAACCATTATGGAACAAAAAACTCAAATAAACTAGAAAAACAAATTAAAGCGTAAATTATTTTTATTCAATATTTCCAAAAAAAATTAACTACGTAAGATACATTAAAACAAAAAATACGGCCGAAAGTCACATTAATTCTGTTTTAGAAAATATATTATTTTGTATATAATAAATATGTTAACAGACCGGAAATAAAAAAATACCTATGCGTGAGTCAGGGCGACCTCAATGCATGTGTCGTCCGTGAAGGAAATGAATACAGAGGGTCTAGTATATGTTTTACCGAAACAAAACTTTACGATCGCGTTTGCGTTTTACCCTCATTTTGGATGGGATTTGACAGCTAAACGCGAACGCCGTGCTAACGTTTTGTTTCGGTAAAACTTATACTAGAGCCTCAGTTTTAAAATACGATAGTTATGTGATTACTTTGGGTGTTACGGTATTTAACGTGAAATATTTTATATGAAACTACGCCCTGTCAATTAGTTTATAGTGGTTAGGCACTGCAAGGAATCCAACGACACCTCATATATCAAAAACCATCAAGCCGTTTGGACTGTAGCCCGTGAAATTCAATTTTCATGTCCACAATCCACATATATACATATGTATACATAATTAAATACTAGATATGAGCGCCGCGCCGCCGCCGCCCACCAAAATCCCTCGCCGCCGCCGCCGACGCAGCACCATCGGCGCGCCGATTTCTGTTTTGCGCGCGTGTCAGCTATAGTAGCCTATTTATTTCACACACTCAGTACTTAGCGAGTGTAGCGACCCTCATGTGTTTTATTAGTCAACGGTCAGGTTGGCATCTATTTTAAATAAATAACCCTTTAATTGTCAAATGCGAAGTTCCTAGCTTCGCAAGTTTTAGGGTGGTTTCCCTGTCGTATCTACCTTCGACACCGACAAATCGATATCACCAAGTGTACCTACCATTATGGAAATGATTCAAGCTATGAAAATGGCTCGGCAGTGACGCTTGTTCGAGTAATGCATTATTAGCTTTGCTGACTATCGGCGTTCTACGTCCAATTTATGCCGCTCACTGCCACCCCTTTCAGTGCGCATGACGCCGCGTAGGCGCCATGCCATTTGCAAGTCCGCCGTACTGATGACGCCGGCTCGGTGCCATAACATTTTTGCGTTTATAGCATAAAATTGATTAAGTTGGGTTACTTTTTCTTTTCTTTTTGTATAATATACAGACTGAGCTGTAATCTCTCACTTATAATAAATCTCTAATTTGAAAATGGAATCAGCCAGTATCAAACTAAGCATTTAACGTGTCCCGAATGATCTCGGCTTCCCATGAACGGAAAAACATGTAGATTTTTTCATAAGTACATTATTACTCTAGCTTCCGTTTAGGATAGTTTTTATCCAACTGCGACGGTTAATTAATTTTCGGAAACATTTGACCTCATTAAACTATTCAGTTCTTCTTCTTGAAATCATAGCCGCCATATCCGTCAACTGTCAGTGACGTTAAAATGGCGGACTTGCCATATCTAACTAACAGTAATAATTTCGATCCGGTGTTGTGATAGACCTTCACAAGACGCATATTAAATTCTAAAGCATAAAAAAATAATCGACTCTGATATGGAAACTTATACGCGCTAAATTCGTATTGAGGCGTAATCTCAATAAATGTATCAACAACTTTCAACAAAATAATGTCAAAAGTCTGACTCTTCCTTTTTTTTTAATGGCATGGCCTAGCGTTGTCTCGCGTTCAGCCAAAACGTCTAGGTTTATGAGTTTCTGCAAGATTACACGCTGAGTATTTGTCACGATACTTAACGGCTATCACAAGATGGCGCGGGAGCTCTCTCGATTTTTCTCGCACTATACGTCTCTTTCTAAGTTGTATATTACGAGAGAGACGGATAGTTCGAGAAAAATAGAGAGAGCTCGCGCGCCGTCTTGTGATAGCCGTGCTGGTTTGTCAGTATTTATATTTATCAGCAATAAACAGTAAAACTATATTAAATCAGTATAGAACGGGTGATTTTAATAATGACTTGGCTCTCCTTATCATTCAATGATAACCACAGCCACACTCAACATGAATGACCCTGCTTACCCACCGGACCCGATATCCCTGCATTCCGTGTTTGACCCCGATACCTAACTAACCCACCATAGTGTATTTAATAATAAATACTAGTAAATTCCATGTTCGAGGACCGTATCATTAAAATTAAAAAATAATGCATCATTTCAAGTGTTTGGTTAGTGGAAATAACGCATCAACCCATCCATTTCACGATTCGCACCCGTAGGCCGGCATGACGCCGGCTCGGCGCATTGAGTTTACCGAGCTTTTTGTTAGTTCTGCGCCATAGCGGTGCGCAAAGCGCTGACAGCGTTCGCCCTGAAAGGGTTAAGTTCAGCGATTCGAAGGGCTATCTTGATCGGTTACCTTGCTCCCGCTCCGGTAGCCCCATTTCTGATGCGATCACGCAGAGAAACTCCCAGCATAACCCTCTCCCTTGATATTTGGGTGACTTTGAGCCTTCTTGTGAGGCTCATAGTAAGCGACCACGTTCCAGTGAAACACTGCGGAATATTGGATGAAAATATGTGCCGCTTAGCGCAGCCGAGTTGGAGCGTAGTTGGATTCGCCAATTGACTCTTTTCGAAGTCAGAGAGGAGTCTGGGAGTTGGTACTACATGTGCATTTAACATGATCTAATTTGCCTTATCCATGTTCATTCTCAGACCAACTCGCTAGGAAGCTTTACTAAGGTCATCGAGCATCGTACTTAATTCCTCCATGGTCACAGCCAAGACTACTATATCGTCAGCAAAGCGCAGGTGAGTGATGTACTCGCCGTAGATGTTGATACCTAGCCTTTTCCAATGATCCAGGGCTGAATGGGCCGAAGGCCTAGAACCACCGAGGTCTGGTATCGAAGACATCACATGTTACATGGACGGGTTAAAAATGGGATCCGGTACGGGAGCAGGCATTTATGCGAATGACTATACAGTAGTAGTGTTAGCATGGGTAGTTTGGCAACCGTCTTCCAGGCGGAGGCAAACCAGAGGGCAGACCATCTATATACTCAGTGACAGTCAAGCGGCCCTCAAAGCGCTTACGGCGCCGAAAGTGAATTCTAGACCAGTCTATAATGGCGTCCAGGCACTGAAAAAGCTTGGAAAGCACAATAAAGTGCAACGAGTTTGGATACCAGGGCACGAGGGCCTCATCGGCAATGAAAGAGCGGATGAGCTTGCAACAGGGGGCATACATGAGGGGACATATGGCACTGAAACGTGGTCGCTTACTATGGGCCTGATAAGAAAGCTCAAAGTCACCCAAAGGGCAATGGAGAGGGCCATGTTGGGAGTTTCTCTGCGTGATCGCATCAGAAATGAGGCTATCCGCAGCAGAACCAAGGTAACCGATATAGCCCTCCGAATCGCTAAACTTAAGTGGCAGTGGGCAGGGCACATAGCACATAGAACCGATGGCCGTTGGGGCGGAAAGGTTCTCGAGTGGCGACCGCGTACCGGATGGCGCGGCGTAGGTAGGCCCCCCACAAGGTGGACTGATGACCTGGTAAAGGTTGCGGGAGTCCACTGGATGCGGGTGGCGCAGGACCGGTCTCTTTGGGGGAGGCCTATGTCCAGCAGTGGACGTCTTTCAGCTGATATGATGATGATGATGATCCCTTTCTATCGCACGCAACGCCCTGCCGTGGCCGGTATAGGTACTTGTAGCGCCGCGACGAAATCAGCAGTGAGCCGTACTTCTCCTCCTCCTCTTTACAAGTACTGAATAAAGGCAATGAACCTACCTTCGTCAATTCTAGGCGGGGGGAGGTGATTGATATAACGTTGGCTACTAACTACTAGTTGGCTAATAACACTAGTAACAAAATCAACTCATGGCACGTATCTGATGACATATCCCTTTCGGACCACAGATACATCTGCTTCAGGTACCAAACTAAGATAAAAATTAATACGGTACCTAAACGGAATCCTAGGTACACGGACTGGTCGGGCTTTAGAAGGGATCTAAAAGTATACCTAGGAGACCCAAAAGGCAAGCTAAACTCTATTATAGACATAGAATTCGAAGCGGACAAAATAGTACAAGCTGTATACAAGGCCTTCACTAATAACTGCCCGGAGAAGAAAACCCTGGCTAAAAAGTTACCATGGCGGACCCCAGAGATAGTAAAGCTCAGGAGGGAAACTAGGGCAATATTCAATGACGCAAAGGCATCTAATGACTTTGGGTACTATGCACAAAAACTCACAGAACTCAGCAAGGCTGTGAGGAAAGCCAAGAGGAGAGCGTGGAGGAACCACTGCGATCAGATTGAGTCAATACCAGAAGGTATGAGACTAACAAAGGCACTAGCAACCACAAAGGCAGAAATGAGCCGGGAAAACGAAGAACGTTTTTACTCTTTGCTCAACAATCATTTGTGTAGCGAATGTAGCTGTGCACCATCACTAGCCGCCGCGAGTGAGCCGAGCACGCCGAGCCTGCGCTGCGAGCCGCCAACCGCGCCCGCGCCTGCGCCGGCACCCGTGCCCGTGCCTTCCCCGGCACCCGCGCCGTCGTCCTCACCCACGCCTGCGCCGACACCGCACGCGCCCACACCGGCCCTGCGCCCGACCTCGCCGGTCCCCCGCTGCCGCGACCCTCCTCGGGCCGACCCTACGGTGCTGTACCCGCCCAGCCTTCAGGAAGTACCTGCTCCATCGACAGTTGTCTATTCTGATGAGATAGGTGCAGGCCTCGGGCTTATGTTGAGTAAATGTCTCCGGCAGAAGGTCACGAACAACTGCTTGCGTGGGGCCTCTGTAGAATGTTTTGTGGACAAATTAATGAAGGACCGCTTTGATAGAGGTACCACGCTAGTTTTAGTACTGGGGAATAGTGTAACCGTTAGACGACTGCAGCTGGAAGCTCTTCTGGAGTCGTTGACTGACATTGAGCGGCGTGGAATCCAAAAGATTATTTTATGTGCACTTCCGTATTCTAAGTTGTTGTCGCAAAAGCAAAATTTAAAAATTTCGAAGTTGAATTCCATTATGTACAATGCGACTTGTTATCAGAATAATTTCCAATTTTTTGATTTGAACAATTTATGTAAAACGGTAAAAATTTTTAAAAACCGAATGTATATGTCAGAAAAATGTAAAATAGCAACAGCCAAACTCCTAGCTTACAATATCTCGCCTGAGCACGGTGGCTCGGCGGCTGCGCCCCTCGCGCGCCCGGGTGCTCCCCCGGGCACCGCCAGCCTCCCGAAACATTTAAACTGACGCCTGGGACAGCGGAGAAGCCCCGGGGACTGAACGTCGTACACCAGAACATCCAGGGCTTCTCCAGCAAGGAATTAGAGGTGGGTCTTTTCTTGGACTCTAGTGAAACTGACATTTTCTGTGTGACCGAGCACTGGCTCAAGGAACATCAGTTGTCATTATTTAGATTTCATAACTACGACATAGTTAGTTCGTTTAGCAGAGAAAAGGCCATCCACGGAGGCTCATTGATAATGGTAAAAAGTAAACTTAGATGTAAGGAAAGGAAAAACATAGTTCAGCTATCGATTGAGCGAACAATAGAAATGGCATGTGTGGAATTGGAAAAGTATATAATAATATGTGTGTACAGGCCACCCTCATCAGAGTTTAGCCAGTTCGAGTCAGTAATGGAAGATGCTCTCAAACAAGTCTTTGTTACCAGCAAGACTGTTATAGTATGTGGAGATTTTAATATTAATTTACTCGATTCCGCACATACACAGAAAGGAAGATTATTGAATTTATTTACATCTTTTGATTTGTTCCCTTTATTTTATGAACCCACCAGAATTACAGCTAGTACTGCAACTTGTTTGGACAATATTTTCTGTAACTGTGACACTATAGACAAAACCATATTTAACTGCTTCAACTCAGATCACAGCGGACAGAAAGCCTGTTTTAAAATGAACACTGATATCCAACACCAAGTAATTATTTATAGACCTGTTACTGTCAGTCGGATGGAAAGTTTCAAGGATATTTTATCACGCGAAGTTGCCGTACTCCCTACGCATAACATTAAACCTAACATACTATATAAAGACCTGTCTAATGTGATACATGGTGTGCACAGAAACGTATTTACACCTAGGATGTTAAAACATGATACACTGAAGACAAGGTTTAGTGACTGGGCCACAGTTGGTATTCACAGAAGTAGGAATACACTGTATGAGCTTTATGAAATGAAGAGTTTTAATCACGATAAAAATTTCGTTCAACATGTAAGAAATTATTCTAAAATATTTAAGAGAGTTTGCGCCGCAGCTAAGGCTATATATATATAAGTAAAAAAGTTCGGTCAGCGGATAATAAAATAAAAGCAGTCTGGAATGTAATACGAAATGAAACTGGCAAAACGAAACCTCGTGATAGTAATCACATATTAAAGATGAACGATCGGATACTGACTGGAGACCTTGAGGTAGCTGGCGCATTTCAAGACTTCTTTACAAACATAGCTGTGAATACTACGCAGTTTTAAATTCATCTGTAGCGAAGACTGATTCTTACTTAGATCCTAATACAAACGCGAAATATGACAAGGAACTTCACTTTGAATACGTTGAGCCCCATGACATCATAAAGGCGTTTAAATCCTTGAAGTTAAAGAAGACCGAAGATCTCTGGGGTATGTCTGTAAGAATTATGCAGCCCGTCATCGTTGTCGTGGCGCCTTACCTTGCCATTTTGTTTAATGCATGTGTGGACGAATGTGTGTTTCCCGATTTGATGAAATTTAGCAAAATCATTCCTTTGTTTAAATCAGGTGCTAAGGATGATCTTGGAAACTTCCGCCCAATTTCCATATTACCGGTTTTGAGCAAAGTGTTTGAAAAGATCCTGCTAAACCAGTTGCTTCGCCATTTCAACAAAAATAATTTACTCCACAACCAACAATTTGGGTTTACCCGGGGCCGTTCGACGACTGATGCCGCCTCTACACTTATGAGTCACGTTTATGACGCATGGGAACACTCCCAGGACGCTATAGGAGTTTTCTGCGATCTCTCCAAAGCTTTTGATTGCGTAGAGCATACGATACTCGTACACAAGCTCAAACACTACGGTCTATCAACTCATGCCCTAAACCTTATCAATTCTTATTTAAGTCGAAGGATCCAGACGGTCGTTGTCAATGAAACTAAATCAAATGGTTCAAACGTCAAACTTGGAGTACCGCAGGGATCAATTCTGGGACCTTTTCTCTTTCTCATATATATAAATGATTTGCCTGATTTAGTGAAGAACAAATGTGAGATAGTACTTTTTGCTGATGATACTTCGCTAATTTTTAAAGTTAATAGAAAGGTAGATGACTATAGCCATGTTAATGAAACTTTAAAGGAAGTACTTGAATGGTTCACAGCAAATAATCTTTTACTGAATGCGAATAAAACTAAATGTGTAAAGTTCTCGCTACCTAATGTGAAACAAGTTGCCACACTTATAGAATTAAATGGAGATAAACTTGAACTGGTTGATCACACGCTATTTCTAGGCCTCACGTTGGACCACCAGTTACAATGGACGCCTCACATATCTGTCTTAGCGAAGAAGCTCAGTTCTGCCGCATACGCAGTTAGACGAATAAGACAATACACAGACGTGGAAACGGCCCGTCTGGTGTACTTTAGTTACTTTCATAGTATTATGTCTTACGGCATAATAATCTGGGGGAAAGCAGCGGACATAGATACTATCTTCGTTCTGCAAAAGAGAGCCATTCGATCTATCTATAACCTAGGCTCTCGAGATTCGCTGAGAGAACGGTTCAAAAATATAGGTATCCTTACAGTAGCATCACAATACATACTAGACGTGATAATGTACACACATAAACATATTAATAATTTTAAGAAGCAGTCTGAAGTCCATAATTTTAATACAAGAAATAAGCACAAACTACTCATGCCCAAATTTCGACTGCAGAAAGTAAAAAAAACGTTTATGGGTAACTGTATAAGTTTTTATAATAAAGTACCCTTAGACGTTTGGAAATTGTCTTATTGTTCATTCAAACGATACATTAAGAATGCTCTTCTGAAGAAAGGGTATTATAAGATCAACGACTACTTGGAAGATAATGAAGCGTGGCCTACCATTCAGGTTCGATAGTCGTCGCTTTTATGCTGTTGGTTTAATTTTATTAATATTTTGACATTTTCATTGAATTATTTTTCTTGAAAAAAAATTAATTTTAATTCTGACATAAAAGGTTTAAAGATCATTTATTCTCATGAAGAATTTTACAATTCACTTATTATGAGAACTTAAAATTAAACATAAAATATGGTAGTAAGTATAAAAAGAGGGTAATTCTATACATAAAAGTGGGTAATTTTGCACAACACTCCGACAGTATTCTGCCGGTACATATTGTCAACCCAGCTAGAAGATCCGTGCGCCGAGTTGTAAGATAACGAAATCATTGAGTTACGCAAACTGGAAGTGGCATAGCGTATTTGTTTTGTAGGTATTTCGTTTTGTCACTAGGTGATAGATATACATATATGATACCATTATTATATAGTTTTTGTATTTATTTTGTTAATTTGCTATACATTATTTCTGTGTGTTTTGTATTTGTTTATATGTAGGTATGTGAAAGTCTGGTATAAACGGTAGTTTTTTTTTTTATTATTATTATTATTATAAGTACTATTTATATATATATAAATATATATATATATATATATATATATATATATATATATATATATATATATATTAATAATTGTTATTAAGTTACGACACTTTCTAAACATCGGTGTTAATATATAAATTATAGAAATTATACATCTCTGTACCTAATTATTTTTTATTTTAATTTATTGTGACATTAGAGACTATACATCTCTGTACCTAATTATTTTCTTTTTAATTTTAATTTTACTTTGACATATCTGTATCTGTACCTAATATTTTTTTTGTGTGACAATAGTGACTCTTTACATCTCTGTATTAGTTATATTTAATTGTCATAAGTTGTATTAATCTGTCATTGGAGACTATACATCTCCCGGTGCGTATGTGCCCATGTTTGTAAGGCTGTTGCTCATTAAGAATTGTTATGTTATAATCATGCTTATTGTTGACTTGTGAAAGAGCCCATGTGGCCTACTTACAGAATAAACGTTTGATTTGATTTGATTTGAAAGTCGGCCCCGCTCACATCCATCAGGGACAATGACGGTAGAATGACGAAAACGGGGCTGGAGACCCTTAAGGTAATGTGTAAAATGCACTTCCCAGGCTCAGTAATACACGACAGCGTAACAGACGATGGAGCAATTAGTGCGTTGGAACAGACCACAAGTACAACGAGACACAATTGGGACACGTCCAAAAAGGTAGTAGATCATAAAAAGATAAAGTGGGCACTTTCAACATTCCAAACATACAAAGCCCCGGGGCCAGACGGCATCTACCCCATTCTACTACAAGAAGGCGCTAATGTACTAATCCCACATCTTAGCAGATTGTACAGGGCGTGCCTGGCCTTCGCACACGTACCGCGTGTGTGGAGGATGGTAAAAGTAACCTATCTACCCAAACCGGGTAAGGCGGATTACAGTGAAGCCAAATCGTACCTATAGGCCGATAAGTTTATCGTCGTTTTTCCTCAAAACACTGGAGAAACTGGTAGATAGACACATAAGGGATGGCCCATTAAGAAGGCATCCGCTGCACGAACTACAATGTGCATACCAGCCAGGGAAGTCAACGGAAACCGCACTTCACCTGGTGACAACCAGGGCTGAACAGGCTATAGAGAATAAAGAACTATGTCTTGCAGCTTTCTTAGACGTGGAAGGAGCGTTCGATCGTACCACGTATAAAGCTATCAGCGAAGCAGCTGTTAATCATGGTGTAGAGCCCACCATATGTAAATGTATAGGCAATATGCTAAATGGCAGACTAATAAAGTCATCACTCTTGGGGGATGAGATAATGGCCACGGCCACAAAGGGATGTCCACAGGGTGGGGTACTCTCACCAACTCTTTGGAGTCTGGTGGTGAACTCACTCCTGGTAGAACTCAATAAAGGTCCCATCCACACGGTAGGATATGCTGATGATTTAGTGATACTGGTTAATGGGAAGTTTCCAGGTATGGTATCGGAAATCATGAACAAGGCACTGCAGACAGTGGAGAGATGGTGCGACCGACACCAATTATCCATTAATCCAGGCAAAACTGTAGTAATACCCTTTACTAGGAAAAGGACCCTTCGAGGCGTACAGCAGCTAAAACTGTACGGGAGGGTACTAGAACTGTCTAATGATGTGAAATATCTAGGTGTCACACTAGATAAAGAACTGAATTGGAAGAAGCATACAGATCTTACCATTACAAAGGCACTGAGGGTATTTGGAATGTGTAGATCAGCGTATGGAAAAGCATGGGGTTTGAACCCAAAGGTACTTAGATGGATCTACACTATGATGGTGAGGCCCATATTATTGTACGGTAATAGCCTGGTATGGTGGCCAAGGACTTTAAAGAGCACATGCAGAGATGCTCTGATGAAGGTACAGAGATCGGCATGCATGGCTATAACAGGGGCGTTTCGCACCACGCCCACAGCGGCGCTAGAAGTCCTACTGGACCTACCGCCACTTCACTTGGTGATTAAGTCAGAGGCACGCAAATCGCTCTACAGATTAAGAACCCTTGAACTGTGGAGCGACAGTAAGCCAAAGTCTAAGCACACAAACATGGAGACTGATGGTTTCTTAGACAGAATAACAAGCATGGGAAGCGACAAAATGCTACCCAAGTTTGTATTCCATAGGAACTACACAACAAAAGTTCCATCCAGGGCTGAATGGGCCGAAGGTCTAGAACCACCGAGGTCTGGTATCGAAGACAGTATATGGTACACGGACGGATCAAAAATGGGATCTGGTACGGGAGCAGGCATTTATGCGAATGACTACAGTAGTAGTGTAAGCATGGGTAACTTGGCAACCGTCTTCCAGGCGGAGACATACGCCATAATTGCCTGTGCACAGGAGAATATAGACAGACAAACCAGAGGGCAGACCATCTATATACTCAGTGACAGTCAAGCGGCGCTTAAGGCACTTACGGCGCCGAAAGTGGAATCTAGACTAGTCTATAATGGCGTCCAGGCACTGAACAAGCTTGGAAAGCACAATAAGGTGCAACTGGTTTGGATTCCAGGGCACGAGGGCTTCATTGGCAACGAAAGAGCGGATGAGCTTGCTAGAGGGGGGTCTACAAATCACTTTGTAGGTCCAGAACCATTTGTGGGACTCTCGCAGGGAACCATAATTTCGGCCTTTAAAGCCTACGCCAAAACCAAACACCAATACGAGTGGAGGAATGAGGCGGGCTTAAGGCACTCAAAGCTCTTCATAGAAGGAGTGGACTCGGGCTGAACTAACAAACTCTGGAAATCCAGTAGGAAGCAGCTCAGAATCATATCTGGGGTGTTCACAGGTCACTTCGGGGTCAAGGATCTCTTGGCCAAGATGGGACTATCAGACAGCTTAGACTGTAGAATGTGTGGCGAGGAGGATGAGACTATGGAACACTTACTGTGTGAATGTCATGCCCTTGCCAGACAAAGAATGAATTGGTAACGGCTATCCGCAACCAAAGGAATTCAAGGCACTTCCGCTGAGCTGCATCATCCGCTATGTGGAAATGATGGAGCGAAGTTGGGAGTAGACGTAAGGAGAGGGCAAATGCACAAAAGATCCCACTGGGTCGAAGTGCATCCGAAAGGGCCCTCATCTAGATAAGATAAGAAGATAAGAGCCGTACTTCTCTTTCCAAGTTTTCTAATAAGTGAGAGACGGATAGTGTGAGAAAAATCGAGAGAGCTCGCGCGCGGGCGGTTCCACGCAGTAAAGTTCTCCCCATACTAATATCGTGCCCCGCCGTCAACTTAGTGCCAGAGCTGCGTTTCTAAACTTAAAGTTCGTTGAATACACCAATGTGATGAAGAAGGCATTACATATGAACCCATATTTACGAAGATATTTGAAGTAACAAAAAAAAGGCTGTCACCCACAATGACCATACGTGTTTAACAATGACGTTACGTGAAGATTACAATGACGGAGTGCGTACAACAGTGACAAAACCTATGTAACCTCTAACCAAGAAGGTCGTAAGTACCTGGTGAGCACCAATGACCAACCGTCGTTTAAAAAAATACACTTTTTAATGTAATTTAATTCAAAGAATTATGCAATGTTTAACGTGTACGTAATAGTAATATGTTTAATTAAGTAACGGTACTAATGTAAAATTAAATTTTCTAGCATAAATATATAAAATTTTGGCTCCTGATACAGGTTTAATGTAATTTAATTTAAAGAATTATGCAATGTTTAACGTGTACGTAATAGTAATATGTTTAATTAAGTAACGGTACTAATGTAAAATTACATTTTCTAGCATAAATATATAAAATTTTGGCTCCTGATACAGGTGCATGAAAACCTACTTACTAGGAGGCCTCAACTGCTATTGTAAAACTAATTTAAGTTATCCAAATAAATGATTTATATTTATTTATTGTATTTATAAAATTATTATCTTGGCTTTTATAACGATCTGGATAAAAATTAGGTATTTAACACTGTCAGACTTCTATACACAAATGAAAGTTCGGCCACTTAGGTTGCCATAATTATGCTACAATGTACCTCATTTTAACTTTCTAGGGCCCTTGGGAGTTGTTAGGGTTTTTTGTACGCTACGCTACAATACAAATATAGCTTATTTTTTAAATTTAAAAATTATACTTTATCTTATTCGGTAACCTTGACAACGGTTGTTCAATCTCATTTCGGTGGTCGAAATTGTAGCGGTTCTTTCTATACGAAACTACTTTTAGGATATTTTAACGACTTACATCTAAAATTTTAGTCATATTTAAGTCACTAATTTGACTGAACTTGTATGAATGTGACGTGATTTAGTATGTTTGGTGAACCTTTTTGGCGGAAATTGCTATAAGACGGAATCCTAAATAGGTACTACATCATCCTTTCAAACACCGAAATGAGAACTTTCCAAATGAACAATAAAACAAGGGTGCGTAATGTTTCATAAAATGTCAGAAAAACTAACATACACTTGATATACATTAAATTGGCATAAAGTTATTTTGTATAATGTAACGTCTGATATAATGTTTTTTTGCTATATTTTGCTTTACTCTTATTATCAATTGATATATTAGGCAAAATGACATAAATATGTTTAACATACATATTATTTCAAATAATTACGTTTTCATATAACACATTTATGACATAAAGACGCCAAGAAGTTGACGGAGCCCCGCTTTCGTTTCTGGGACCACCCTCCGCGGTAGACTTTTGTAAGTACTTACATAATATATAATGTAAGTATTATATATATAAAAAAATGTTCGGTTCTGGCGCTTCGCCGGCTGCTACCGCGGCACGCTCGCTTCGCTCGCTCGGCTCGCGCACTGTATGGTCGCAGTTCAACCTAACACTCCTCCTCGCTTCGCTCGTCGTCGTACCTACCTGAGACCTGCCTTGAGGTGGATTATGCTATATGTTGAAAGTGCAAAAGGTCTCGCTTATTTATTTTAGTATTCATTATATCATTATTTTTAATGATTTGTTTATGTCTAAAGTAATTTATTGTAAAATCCACTTATATTTCTGAAATTTATAGCATTGACGAATAATGTCAAGTAAGTCATTATGATAAACAAGTTTTATAGCAAGTGATATTTATAGTAAATGTCTTTTATACTAATTGCAATTATAGCCTTAAATCGTTATATCACTCTTTACATTAGATCATTTGAAAATTATTAGAAAACAATATTATACCATCGTTACATTATAATAAGCAATGGTATATCAAACACAAATAGATTAAGTGAAATTATATTAAATGTCGTGCACCCATAAAACAACAGTTAACAAAAATAAATTATTCATTTTACATTGATTCTTTCATTTGTAAATATGTACGAAAAATATTTTTAAATATCTTCTTACTCAATTTTAAAATCAGACTTTTCATGTACAGTCGGCCTATGAAAATGTTGAGCATACCATTCCTCATTCCGGCGAAGCTCCAGAACCGACTTTACGGATTTTTTTTTCGAATAAAAAGCCCCATACCCAACATGGGGCTTCGCCGGCCGCTGCCGCGGCACGCTCGCTTCGCTCGCGCGGCTCGCGCGCTGTAGGGTCGCAGTACACCTAACACTCCTCCTCGCTTCACTCTTCGTCGTACGTACAATCTGATCACGGATACAGAAGGAATAATGGTAGTAGTAATAGGGGAAATAAAATATATCCCGTCTTACTACCAAAGCAGTTAGTTGTAACACGGGCAAAACAGAAAAACCCGTGTTACGTCTGGTAGTAACACGGGTAACTAAAGGATTTGTTTCTACCCGTCGCTGAATAGACTGAAGATTAATGTTAGCAATTTTGATATATTGGCCGCAAATTCATAAAAAACGCAATGTTTTATACACTAAAACTGGCATTTAGGTGTATTAGTTATTATAGAGACTGACACATGCAGGTTATAGGAGTCAAATTTTTATACGTCATTCAAGAATAATATGTATACGTCATTGGTGTATACAATCGTCATTGATGACTACGAGAGAAGTCATTGATGCCTACACGCGTCATTGTTGAATCCTTCATTTTCGCCTCCAATGACGGCGTTTACAATGACGATTCACATGAAAACAGGTCAGGACAAATTTGTGTTTGAGATTGGCAAAAAATACATACGTAGACCTAATACAGCCATGATAGTCTTCTAATAAATGGAATAATAATTCATGAATCATGCATAATCATCAAGAAACATTTGAATAGACCAATGACGCAAAAATTGACAATCCTGGAAGAACTTTTTTGGCTACTTATCTTGACAAAACGCGGCACGTGTTGCCGGTCCGGTGTTCGCTGGGCGATAGAGGGGGATATACCAAGACTGCTACGCGTGGAGGGCATACGTTTCATTTTTACACAAAACTAAAAACCATGTCGGGCGCGCACAATGACGATATTTCTTGACACACTTTTTGATTTTTTTTTACAAATTTCACAAACTTCTAGTTATTTTATAATAATATTGATTTAACTATAGGAAAGCCAATCTTGTGCCTTTTTACTGTGTGTTAGTTTTATTCTGGAAAACCTAATAGTTTACGGTTTAATCAAATTACCAGGCGAGTAGACGGTATTTACCCAAGTAAAAAACAGCTCTTTTTGCAAGATATTCGGCAACAATATTTTAAATCGTAGGTATAACATAAAAAGGCTTGGATAGTATAATTGCGTTATTTAGTTTTGCACAAGTAATCGTACTTATGCGATTGAAAAATGTTGTCATTAAAAAGTTATCTCATGTCACCAAAAAAATGAGATTCTCGAGAGGTTTGGGCGCGACGTCAAATAAAACACAAAAAACGATAAAACATATTTTATTTTCCGGCGTCCATAGTTAATCATAAAACCAGCAGATAAGTTGATTAGAAAATAAGTAAGTAGGTCGATATTATTTATATGAGTTTTTGTCAAAAATCTCACCAATCATCTTCCTATTTCTGTGAAAGTGAAACATTTCCTCTGATTTGCTTGAAATGAGATAGATATCTACAATAATTATGGATGATTCCAAGGATTGTTATAATAGTTATTTACGATACAAGTGCCGAAAATAGGAAATTCGCAACGAGTGGTGATAAATTAAAACACGACCGAAGGGAGTGTTTTAAATCGACACGAGTTGCGAATCACCTATTCGCACGTGTATCGTACAACGTTTTACTGTACATATGGCTCTTTAAAGTTTTGACATATGCACGGAAAGTGCTCTTTTCCGCACTAGTGCGGGAAAGTAGCACTATATGTACTGTAAATCTTATTTATTGTTGGTTCCCAGTAAAATTAGGTACCTGATGGATGTTTTCTTTCATATTAACACCAAGTATTTTATTCTCTGCTTCTATGGAATTTTACGGTATAAAACTCATACAATTACCACTATAATATGTATTTTTATCGTATTTATAGTCTGTACATACACGACATAGATTCCATACATTTCAGTACTTCTGGTATACAATTAATACATCAATGCGAGTATCATTAGTATCATTACAACATAGTAGGTATATTGACCTCATCATTTAAGCATGTAAATTATCTTTCACACATACCGTGTTCAGCACGGTGATGATTATAATTAGAATGCTTAGAAAGAGACTGAAAGTCTATGTCGCCGCGACACAGTTCGCGGGCTGTCCTGAGGGGCTACCGCGAAACGAAAACGAACTTCGTTCGTGTATCTCCGTCTTTGTCGCTCGAACTAGCAAGTGCAACAGAGAGGGAGAAACACGAACGAAGTTCGTTTTCGTTTCGCGGTAGGCCCTCTGTGATAGCCTGCTGCGGCGACGTTAAACAATGGTCAACTGGATCACCGCCAAATACTCCTAAAGGCCGAAACGCACTGACCGCTGTGGCAGAGCGGCGCGGAGGCGGTAGGTACCGGTTGTAATGATCGAGCTAATATGAAACGATCCGCACAGAGCGGCTCGGCGCGGCGCGGTATTCTGCGGACCCTTTCATATTAGTTCGAACATTACAACCGGTACCGCCACCGCGCCGCTCCGCCACCGCTGTCAGTGCGTTTCGGCCTTAAAAAGGAAAGCAAGGGTGCTCAAAAATGTCAGAACATCTTTAAATTTAGATCACAATAGTTCGCAGTCCGTCGACGACTCCACGCTTATGTATATTAACAGCATACTCTAGAAATTATTCCATTAAGTCAATAAACTGGTCAAGTTTACATGAAACTTATATTTGTATTTTACAAATGTCGCTAATGGTTCAGAATATAATACAAATTAATTTTGTAAAACATAAATATTGCGAGAAGTGGACATTATGATTATAGCAAGTTTATTTCAGGCTAAGTTAGCAGGTAAGGTCGCGGTCTGATGAGTAAGATAAGCTTGGCACTGAAGTATCAAGTGTAATAGCAATGGCATGGTAAATGAGATGAAATAACATCTATCGCATCGCCCTAGTATCACACATGCGATACTAACGTTAATTATCAATGATCATGCATTGTTTTATGTCTGACAATCGTTTGACGGACTTAAAATTTAATAACAGTTAACAGCTTTTACGCCACCCACACAAATTCCAAAAGAGACATTGTCACGCCACTAAGTATTGATTGTTACAAGAGAGCAAACACAAAACCTTATGAAAAACTGAAGTTTGCTTTGAAAGCGGATGTTATAACACCTACTTATAGAGGTTCTTGGCGTTCAAAGGGTGAAAGCTGACCAGAGACGAAAATTCTCGTCCGAGCCTGTCTCTTGGTAATGGGGACTTTAACTTCAATATAGTCACTTTCCGAGATGCGAGATGGTATACTATGACTAGGTACAAAACTCTTCACACGTCGACGAATAATTTTCGCAGCGCAGCGGAAAACTGCTGCTACGGGCTACGCGTCGAAGCATACGTAGCGTTGCGTGGGAGTGGAAATGATAATAAACAATGTCATTAGAGTTCCTCTATGATAACACGGTTATGTTTGCACCTCTCTAGTATGCCGTTACATACTAACAAGGCTCAAGATGCGTACTTAACTCAGTCGCAATAGAGACTCCATACTGAAGCGATACCTAGTGAGCCATGCCTCTACGAGCGATTACCGCTACAGAAGAGAAAAACACTGCTACGCGCTACGGCGTAGCATAAGCAGAGACAGTCATGTGGCCTCGAATGTGTTACCTATATGGAATTTGGGGGTAATCTTTACTGGTCTCTGTCTTCCACTAAGATACAAATAAAAACGTACATAATGAGCGGAGTACATAACTCTGATTGTTGAAATGATACTGTGAGAGGTATATTTCTGTGTAAAATATAAATTAGGACGTTACGTAGGTAAAAGTCTCTCATGCCGGTAGTCAGGTTCAAGTATTAAAGTATCATTTTATCGCCAATTCTTCTCAGGCCAACCAGTATAATACCGACCTCTGATTATGCCTAGGCTACGAATGTTAAAGAACAAAGCTTTACGTTCGGTATCATCTGACGTTATGTACATGGTTTGAATACATGACCAAGCAATTTGCTACTTTCCTAAAAAAAAACCGGGTTGCACTCCGGGAGTGCCGCCGGCAGAAGTGAAAACATGAATAATTTTAATTTAGCAAAAAAAAACCCTTCCTCCCTTACTTGTACGATATACCTAAACATTTTGCAAAAGAACTTATCTTGACGCGAAAGATGAAAAACTGACATTCTTATTATATTTATTTAGGTAATTTAGGTGGGTGCTATTTGTAGAAGATAATTATGATTAATTTGTAGCTGTGATGTAAATGTATTATTCCGTCGGTGTTGTTGAATAGGTAGATGACTAATAAGAGTTTTTAAATTTGTGGATCATTTTTTACTAAACGGGTCTTTGATCTACTCTGCATTGCAACGTAAAAGGTTACAGACTCGTCATAATAATATGCAAGGATTTGTTCTCGTTAAAATACAATAGAAGGCAACTAGATATTAAGTACAGCCTTTATGTCAAATATACAAAAATAGATCCTAATCCCTTGTAACATGAGTTAAAGCTATTTTAATATTTTTATATATACGGCAACTTAACGTGTTGTAGTCTAAACATATTTGTGACGTCAGTTCTGTATAGTCTATGGCGCGGGACACACGAGGCGTGCAGCACTGCGCTCCGTCGCGACGCGCCGACCGCGTGGTCGCGCGCAGTAGCGGACGTAACGCTGACAGCCTTAAGAAAATACTCAGATAAGGCGACGCCAAACGAGCGAAATTGGCGGACAACCGACGAACCTCAATGAAAATCTAGTACGGAGTGGTTTGGCTGGAAGCGTCCGGCCACAAACACGGCGGTGCTTCCGGCACTTATCCACGCGGGCCGAAATCACTGCAAGCAGTCTGCGTCTGCTATACTTGACCGCTTAAGGGTGAGTAGGTATTCAGAGCTGCACGGCTATCACGCGCCGGCGCGCGGGCTGTCGATTTTTCTCGCAGTATCCGTCTCTCTCTCATTAGAATAAGAGGTATAGTGCGAGAAAAATCGAGTATGTCGCGGCCGTCACGTGATAGCTGTGCTATGCGAGGTAGTGGAGCGGAGTGCGAAAATAAGAGATGCGTGAGCGAAGCTAGCAAAGCTATTGGTAGTTTGCACACCGCTACGCTACCTAGCATAGCTCTGGCGTCTACTCACCCTAAGGCCTCGTTTTCGCACAGGCATAATTTACCTGAGGGGCTACCGGGAAATGAAAACGAACTTCGTTTGTGTATCTCCGTCTCTGTGCACTTGCTAATTCGAGCGACAGAGACGGAGATATTCGAACGAAGTTCGTTTTCACTTCGCAGTAGCCCCTCTGATTAGCGCGACGTCGCGCGCCTTCACGCGTGTGCGTAAACGCGGCCTCAGCGCCGCGTGTGAAAAGCACCGCCCATCCGCTTGTACGCGCGGGACACAACGCGCTGTAGAGCGGCGACGCCGCGGCGACACGATAAGCACCAGCGAATGGTGTTACGCACACGTGCAGTAACACCATTCGAAATTTAATTTCGAAACTTTGCGAATGACGATACTGTATGTAAAACGCGTGACTTTTTCACTCGGCTTCTGCACGTGTGCGTTTCTTCAGTTTGGGAACCGTAGTCTTAAGATTCTCAAGACGGCCGACCCGCACCGCGCGTCCGCGCTTTGCGTCAGCCCTTACGAACGTTCGCACGGTCCGCGCAACTCGGCCAAACGCACTGCTGAAATGCCTCGTGTGTTCTACGCCTTTTGCAAGAGTATGGTGATGAGAGTGAATAATTATGGCAACTATTTTAATTTCGTTAGTCATTCTAATATCAGATTTATATATAGGAAACAACTTCAGTTAACAGTCTACATATGTTAACCCTGTCACAGCTAGACTTTTTGTTTCTTTAATTGTATCACTATGATTTTCCACAAATAGTTCATTTTTACTGAAATCATGCAAAATTTATGTTTCATCTGGTGGATTACTTACGTTTTTCTTTCAGACAATAGAGAACTGATATATTTAAGAAAGAAATAAAAGTGAGATAGCTCCCTGTATTGAACTGGCTACAATAATGGGTGACCAAGTAAAATTGGAAAGGAACAAGGCCATTATCAAGAAAGCCTGAATCTGCTTTGTTAATCTAGCAACATATATTTCTGGCACCACTCCTCTCCCGCTGACCCATATGTGGGTCAGCATTTAGTATGGATTTGCAAACAGTAAATATTAGCCCGGGAGAGGAAGGATTGACAACTGCTAAAAATGTTGTACAAGGAGGCTGGACCATTTATGTAACTTTCTGGTTTATACCATGTTTTACTTTTGAAGGGTTGTGGGATTCACAATTCATCACATAGGTAATTATTAGTTCCTGGAAATTAAAATTATTAAAAAATTAGTTTTGAGAAATTAACTAGAATTCATAAAGGTTCGAAATGTCATAATCAATTGGGTATAGATCCTAGAGTATATCAATAAAACATAATACAATTCAGAATGGGTCTGTGACATTTGGCCTCAAAGTCATGTAATAATTCATCAATATCATTGTCCAAGTCTTCACTCTGAGCCATCTTAGACACCATGTCACTGATGAGAAATGCACCAATAGTAGCTTCCTCGTGGTTGTCCTGAATGTCTATGTTGACCACGTGCACTGGCTGGTTGTGAACAGACCTCCGGGACCCGAACCACTCAATCACTTGGTCATATACTCTTTCCTCACATGTGACGATCACATCAAAACGGTCAATGGAAACCTGAAATCTTTCAGGACATGGCTTGATTCTTCTGTTCCTATCCAACATGTGCAACAATCCATTTTGGGTGTAGTAATTCTTATCTTTGTCCAACAAGTCATTGTAGATGTCATCGTACGGTATTCCAAATTCGTAGCAATTAGGTCGATCGGCCGATGCCCCCGGCAGTTTTACTTTTTCTCCAGTACCAAAGGATTTAACTTTGAACCCTTTCTTAGCCAGAAAAGCGTGAGCTTCCATGCTACGGTTCATGTTCGAAGAACAGACGACCGCAACAAATAAATCTGCCATTGTTACTTTCTGAGCTATTGCTTCAGTCTTCGATAAATTTTCTTGTCAACTTCAATCAAATATTATACTACAAACTGAATGTTCATTTAATCATTTTTAGAAATCATTTATTCTCGCGTTGTACTTAATTACTCAAGTTTATGTTATTTCCTATGAAATAAGCTTTTGCTTTCAACAGTTAACACAATCGTTTGTTTCGAAGAATTCGAGGTTAGATTACGTTTACGTACGTTGCGTTGACGTTCGACGTTCGGTTCGAGTCACAGATTACAGAGAAAAGCAGATAGGCCCTAATAAATTGAACGTTTTCTATACATCCGATCTCTTCTCACTTACGTACTGAACGCCGAGTAAGAAAGGGATAGAACAATGTTATCTGACAGGTCTTCATACGTCATTGTCTCCGCTTTCTCGCTCGCACGATGTAATTCGCTCTCTCGCTCGCTCGAGATTTAGTGCACAGAAAGATATTTTCTTACAAGTTATCGATATCGATATTTACTGTTAATAAATTCGTAATATGCGATACTCGTAAGTAAATTGTATCTCTATCCATACTATGCAAAAATTAATATGGTACTTACCAAATAGAAAACAAAAACCATTACACGACTACGAATATAATAAACTGCATTCATGTTTCATATGTTCGCTACAAGTTAAATTATGCAAATACATAGGTAGTCAGACGAGTTACTTTTTAAGTCTCACTATTTTGTGGATCTTTAGTGGAACACATTTATTTTTAACCGACTTCTGAAACTTATCAATTCCGCTGGCTCTTTATTTTTTTATGTATGTTCCTCGATTACTCTTAGATGCCTGGACCGATAAGAATGGTGTTTTGTTAGAAAAGGTGGTCCTAGGCAGGTCAGGATCTGAAGATGGGATCCTGGAGAAATCCAGGGCAATCTTCAAATCTTATTTTGAAACGATTTGGGTACTTTGAAATCGTGCATTTGCTTTCAGAAGGCAGTTCATGCGGTAATATGGAATGTGGCTTCGTGAAGTATTGATTTGAAGTCGATTAAAACTTTGTTTTTAAAGTAAGCTAACACAAAATAACAACGCAATTATATTCCTGAAAATATCTCATTTTAATAAGAAAGTTACATCTAATGCCTTAAATAATAAATATCCAATTATATAGAACTTTTTGCAATCAGTAAACTTGCATCACCTGAAGAGGCAATGCAGATGTCTTAGGTATTGTATCTGGTAGCCTTTCATTACTGCTCAGCATCATTTTGTTGTAGTTGCCTTCTAATTGTTGATCCTGGTGAGATCCCTGCATTAAATACAGTAACGAAAACATTATTATACAATATCTATCAGTTGAGCTGCTTAAGTATGAACAGGTAAACAACAAACCGACACAGAGTTACTTTCGCATGTATAATACATATAATAGTAGTTATGGATATATAAAGAAAATCAATGTACTAATACAAATTCTTTGCATATACAAAACTTAAATGAAACGAACTCATCTGGAGGGACCTCAGAAATGTCAAGTAATAAAATAAATAAAACTCACTATACCAACTTACCTCAAGCGGCCTCTGAAAAACTGTAGGTATCGCATCTGGCAGCAAGTGTTTTATATTTTTAATAATAACGAAACAGTTAGTTTCGAAATGTTTCGAACATATTCTATGGTGTTTTTTGGCGTCCAATTATTGCGCCCTACTGCGTCAATCCATTTTTTTCGAAGATTATTATTTACCGGAAACCTGAAGTTAACAGTTAAGACATGTAACATTAAAATATTTTGTCTAAACGCCTACATGAATAATTCATGTCGACGAAATATCGATATATACATGGTAACAACACTACCCATGTTTACGACAATTGTATTTTTACTAAAAATCCCAAAAATATCAAGTTTGATCCATGTAAAAAGTACTTATCCGATAGTATCAAGCATCTGCTGTAATCCCAGACCATTATATTGCGTAATGTACATGAAATATTTGAAAAATAACCAAATGATTCTTACCGATGAAATCCGATTGTTGCTACGGTCTTTTTTAACAATCTAGCGTAACTTCGGCAGTACGGAACTGCACAAGCCATTGTGCCACTTCATACAACTTAAATCATTAACTTATTATAGAAATATTTAGTTTTTCAACACAATATTCTTGAAATAACCAACTTTCCTCAAGATTCACAAGAGATTTGACGTTGATTTGACTTTGACAGATTGTTTAGCATTTAACACCGTGGTTAACAGTTTTTGGAGACAAGTCGTCAATAGACTCAAAATACCATACTATTCGTCTCATTCTAACTCACATCAGCTGACCATAAGCAGTGACAGAGACAACTATATGAAACATCGTCTTGCTTTATACTGCGCGTCTGTATTCTTATTAGTCTGTGTGACGGACGTTGAACGAAACCAGTGTTGCCGGTGCGGATCTTTTGGTCCGATTTCGGATAATTCAGACCTCTGAGGGGCTACCGCGAACTGAAAACGAACTTCGTTCGTGTCCGCCGTCTCCGTCTTTGTCGCTCGAACTAGCAAGTTCGACAGAGAGGGAGATACACGAACGAAGTTCGCTTTCGTTTCGCGGTAGGCCCACTGGCGGATCTTGTACGGATTCTGACTCAAATCTGACTATTTCGGATCCTATCCCACGGGACTGTTATTCTGTGTATTTTTTTTATTTTTATTAAATCTGTATGCATCAATACTATACCTGCAATCCAACACGGCTATCGAAAGACGGCGTGCGAGCCCTCTTGATTTTTCTGGCACTATACGTCTATTTCTAAGTGTTCTAATAAGGGAGGGACGGATAGTGCGAGAAAAATCGCAAAAGCTCGCGCGCCGTCTTGTGATAGCTGTGCTGGATTGCACGTATAGAATTGATGAAAAAATAAAAAAAACCGCCATAGGGAGATGAATGATTTGCTGCTGAGATATTTTCAGGAATATAATTGCGTTGTTATTTTGTGTTAGCTTACTTTAAAAACAAAGTTTTAATCGACTTCAAATAAATACTTCACGAAGCCACATTCCATATTACCGCATGAACTGCTTTCTGAAAGCAAATGCACGATTTCAAAGTACCCAAATCGTTTCAAAATAAGATTTGAAGATTGCCCTGGATTTCTCCAGGATCTCATCTTCAGATCCTGACCTGCCTAGGACCACCTTTTCTAACAAAACATCATTCTTATCGGTCCAGGCGTCTAAGAGTAATCGAGGAACATACATAAAAAAATAAAGAGCCAGCGGAATTGATAAGTTTCAGAAGTCGGTTAAAAATAAATGTGTTCCACTAAAGATCCACAAAAAAGTGAGACTTAAAAAGTAACTCGTCTGACTACCTATGTATTTGCATAATTTAACTTGTAGCGAACATATGAAACATGAATGCAGTTTATTATATTCGTAGTCGTGTAATGGTTTTTGTTTTCTATTTGGTAAGTACCATATTAATTTTTGCATACTATGAGATAGAGATACAATTTACTTACGAGTATCGCATATTACGAATTTATTAACAGTAAATATCGATAACTTGTAAGAAAATATCTTTCTGTGCACTAAATCTCGAGCGAGCGAGAGAGCGAATTACATCCTGCGAGCGAGAAAGCGGAGACAATGACGTATGAAGACCTGTCAGATAACATGGTTCTATCCCTTTCTTACTCGGCGTTCAGTACGTAAGTGAGAAGAGATCGGATGTATAGAAAACGTTCAATTTATTAGGGCCTATCTGCTTTTCTCTGTAATCTGTGGTCCGTCATCAAGAGTATTCGAAAAAGACACAGACATCGATATTTACTGTTAATAATTCGTAATATGCGATACTCGTAAGTAAATTGTATCTCTATCCATAGTATGCAAAAATTAATATGGTACTTACCAAATAGAAAACAAAAACCATTACACGACTACGAATATAATAAACTGAATTCATGTTTCATATGTTCGCTACAAGTTAAATTATGCAAATACATAGGTAGTCAGACGAGTTACTTTTTAAGTCTCACTTTTTTGTGGATCTTTAGTGGAACACATTTATTTTTAACCGACTTCTGAAACTTATCAATTCCGCTGGCTCTTTATTTTTTTATGTATGTTCCTCGATTACTCTTAGACGCCTGGACCGATAAGAATGATGTTTTGTTAGAAAAGGTGGTCCTAGGCAGGTCAGGATCTGAAGATGAGATCCTGGAGAAATCCAGGGCAATCTTCAAATCTTATTTTGAAACGATTTGGGTACTTTGAAATCGTGCATTTGCTTTCAGAAAGCAGTTCATGCGGTAATATGGAATGTGGCTTCGTGAAGTATTGATTTGAAGTCGATTAAAACTTTGTTTTTAAAGTAAGCTAACACAAAATAACAACGCAATTATATTCCTGAAAATATCTCATTTTAATAAGAAAGTAAAATCTAATGCTTTAAATAATAAATATCCAATTATATAGAACTTTTTGCAATCAGTAAACTTGCATCACCTGAAGAGGCAATGCAGATGTCTTAGGTATTGTATCTGGTAGCCTTTCATTACTGCTCAGCATCATTTTGTTGTAGTTGCCTTCTAATTGTTGATCCTGGTGAGATCCCTGCATTAAATACAGTAACGAAAACATTATTATACAATATCTATCAGTTGAGCTGCTTAAGTATGAACAGGTAAACAACAAACCGACACGGAGTTACTTTCGCATGTATAATACATATTATAGTAGTTATGGATATATAAAGAAAATCAATGTACTAATACAAATTCTTTGCATATACAAAACTTAAATGAAACGAACTCATCTGGAGGGACCTCAGAAATGTCAAGTAATAAAATAAATAAAACTCACTATACCAACTTACCTCAAGCGGCCTCTGAAAAACTGTAGGTATCGCATCTGGCAGCAAGTGTTTTATATTTTTAATAATAACGAAACAGTTAGTTTCGAAATGTTTCGAACATATTCTATGGTGTTTTTTCGGCGTCCAATTATTGCGCCCTACTGCGTCAATCCATTTTTTTCGAAGATTATTATTTACCGGAAACCTGAAGTTAACAGTTAAGACATGTAACATTAAAATATTTTGTCTAAACGCCTACATGAATAATTCATGTCGACGAAATATCGATATATACATGGTAACAACACTACCCCTGTTTACGACAATTGTATTTTTACTAAAAATCCCAAAAATATCAAGTTTGATCCATGTAAAAAGTACTTATCCGATAGTATCAAGCATCTGCTGTAATCCCAGACCATTATATTGCGTAATGTACATGAAATATTTGAAAAATAACCAAATGATTCTTACCGATGAAATCCGATTGTTTCTCCGGTCTTTTTTAACAATCTAGCGTAACTTCGGCAGTACGGAACTGCACAAGCCATTGTGCCACTTCATACAACTTAAATCATTAACTTATTACAGAAGTATTTAGTTTTTCAACACAATATTCTTGAAATAACCAACTTTCCTCAAGATTCACAAGAGATTTGACGTTGATTTGACTTTGACAGATTGTTTAGCATTTAACACCGTGGTTAACAGTTTTTGGAGACAAGTCGTCAATAGACTCAAAATACCATACTATTCGTCTCATTCTAACTCACATCAGCTGACCATAAGCAGTGACAGAGACAACTATATGAAACATCGTCTTGCTTTATACTGCGCGTCTGTATTCTTATTAGTCTGTGGAAAAAGAATATTTTCTTTTGCAAGCTATTCCCACAGGCTATTCTATACAATGGAGTGTATACATGTCATGATTTCTCAGCCCCAATTTATCAGAGGGCCTACCGCAAAACGAACTTCGTTCGTGTATCTCCCTCTCTGTCGCACCTGCTAGTTCGAGCGAAAAAATCGCAGTTTATTTGAAATCTATCGTAAACACAAACCTATACTTTCAACTAAAAAAATACAACTTCTTAATGTCAAGTTGTGAACGTCAAATCAAATGCCAATCTTGGAGGTTAGAATATTATAGAAAAGTATTAATACAAGTCAGAATAACTTATGAAGTTCTGAGTTTTATTTCGAGTCGGAGGATTAATAAAACATGAACTCCATCTTTAGAAAAATTGGTGTGCCAGGATTTGCTAGACTACAAGTTAATTCCATTCATAGTTCTACTCCAACATTAGCATGGACTAAGTCTACATTACCGAAGAATTTCTTATCACACAATAAAAAAGTGTATCCACCACAAGAAACTGGCGAGGAACGGAGACCAGCTGTGAGTATCGTGAATCGTATGTTTGAAACATTTCGTATGGCTAGACAATTTTTTTTTCTGTTGTCAATTACTGTTATGAAACAAACGTAACTTACTATGTTGCAAGTTCATCGAGATGGAGAACATGTAGGATATGATTCTGAACCTTGCCTTTTTCTTTAAAGCGATGTGTAAACAATATCATTGTGTTCTGCCAAACATCAAATGTTTCATATAAGAATTGTATTTTTTCTATTTATTTTCAGTTTGTTTGCCATCAAGTCACAAATATAAAATACAGCCCTGACAAACTATGGTACATCGCATGTCTTGTGCGAGGCATGACAGTGGATGAAGCAGTGAAACAGTTAAGTTTTGTCAATAAAAAGGGAGCAGAGTATGTCAAGAAGGCTATTCTAGAAGCACAGGAGCTTGCTGTCACACAGCACAATGTTGAATTTAGAAGCAATCTATGGATTGGTAATATATTAATTAATATTATAATAGCTTAAAAACTCATCTTCTGAACCTCATACAAAATATTGTGCACATTGAAAATTTTACTACCTATTCAACTTTTACAGAATAATAATTAAAGATATTTTAATGTGAATTAACATAAAAGGAATACCCTGGGCCTTAGGTGTAGTTGCTTCTTGCTTTTGATTCTTTCTAACTTCAAAATAAATGGCATGGACCCACAAAGCCAGGGACAGGTTAAAATGGAAGGAGCTAGAGGAGGCCTTTGCTCAAAAATGGGTACCTCACTAGAAAAAAAAAACGAAAACTGTATTTAACACTAATGTGAGAAATAAAGGCTTATTATTATTATTAACTTCAAAATACTGTAAGTTCCCAAAATACCATTTCTCTTATTAAACTAATTCTTCATTTACAAGCTTCTCTATTCCACACCATCTCATAATTTATAAATTCAACACTTCTGGAAGTTAGAGAATTAACATTGACTGTAAATTTAAATGTGATAAAATGCTCTTCTGGTATAGTATATTGGTATTTTGGGAACAAGTGATAAATTAGTTCTTGACTTCGATAAAGTTAAGCAAGTGGGGGCCGCCTGAAACCTTGACAAGGAAATTAAGCTTATTTCATTCCACAGGCCAATCCGTCCCTTTCGGACTATGGTCTTCTACCGCATGGTCATTCGTCCCTTTTTCCTTCCCCACTACCACAGTGGGTTTCATATAGGTCATCCATATTAATTCATTCATATCAGCTTATGAACGAGATAAGTTGTTAGTATTTACCTGCATTTATTGGATTATGATCAAATAAAACTCTACTACTGCACATATCACTGATGCAAAATTTTAAGAGGCTAAAATAATGTATGCCGCCATATACTTAAATAAATAATGATAAGTTACAATCTTTTCAATCTATATTGTCTTTTAATTCTAGCTGAATCATTTTCTGGACTTGGGAATGTCATTAAAGGAATAAGAAGGCATGCTCGTGGCAGGCTCGGCGAGGTGCGCTACAAGTACTCCCACTACTTCGTGAGGCTAGAGGAAGGACAGCCACCCAAGGACTATTATAAGCTGAACCCTCTCACACCTCAACAACAATTAGACACTTGGTTGGAGGATATGAGAAAAAGAAAAGTTACCAACTCTTTGTAAATGGAATATAATATACAAAATAAAGAATGTCAACTGATACAATAATAAAATTTCATGGTAGATTTTTAAGTACATCACCTATCTAATAAATAGACTAATAATTAGCAAGAGTATTAAATTTAACTCTTCAAGTCCAGTGCCGATGTACCACCCTTATGCCCTTTTCCTAGATAAATATTTATAAAAAATATATACAGGATGTCCTAAAAGTCAACGTCAAGGCAAAAACGGGTGATAGATAAAGTTTGGAACGGTTGAGTTTTTAAAAAAGGGATGAGAAAATCTGGTTGTGTAACACGGCATGGGCAAATGTACAAGTATTTTTTGTAATACATGACTTGGAATATTATCATTTTCTTTAATAACTGTTAACATTCGTTTTCGGCTTGGCGTTGACTTTAGTGAAACGAGGGGCTACCGCGAAACGAAAACGAACTTCGTTCGTGTATCTCCCTCTCTGTTGCACTAGCTAGTTCGAGCGACAAGGACGGATAGCGGTAGCCCCTCAGCACGGCTATCACAAGACGGCGCGCGAGCAGTCTCGATTTTTGTCGCACTATACATCTTTTTCTAAGTTTTCTAATAAGAGAGACAGTCGACCTGAAAAATCGACCTGGCGCGCCATCTTGTGATGGTGCGTACACACTGAGCAAACGAACGCTAAGCATTTATGTGACAGCTATTTGTTAGAGTGAGACACATACCCGTTCGTTGGCTTGGCGTGTACGCACCTTGATAGGAGTGCAGCACGGTTAGGGTGTTAACCGTGGCGCGCAGCTAGCAAGAACGGTTTATCGTCACCTTTTACGGCGAAAATGTACTGAAACGTCGTGACGTTACGTGTAAAACGTGACCATAAAACCTATCGTGCTGGCGCCTCTGTATGTAATTGATATTCAGGGACTTGGATAAATCATGTCACTCTTTGACTTATGGGCCATCCACATTAAGTGATTTGTCAGCCTCAATTCATCAGAATCTGACTAATTGCTATAGTGTGGATGCATGTTCCAACCGTCAAACGAGTTGTACGGACTAATTGCATGAAAATCACAATTTGGACCATGGAATTTGCATGATCTGCAATTTTTTTTTTCTCACAAATTTGTATTCAAATAAATTTAAACGATAATTAAAAAATATGTGCTAAGGAACATTGTATTAATATTTTACACTGTAATTCTGTATTTTTTTTTAAACCGGTGTTTTGCAACTACATTTT
This sequence comes from Epinotia demarniana, assembly GCA_945867215.1. NCBI lineage: Eukaryota > Metazoa > Arthropoda > Insecta > Lepidoptera > Tortricidae > Epinotia > Epinotia demarniana. Next base: position 19,321,570 of record OX244262.1, read on the forward strand.
CATTCAGTGTGGCCAGTTAACAGTAAGAAAGCGAAAATTGCCGCATTCAAACGGTCCTGCGAAGTGGACTGCAAGATTGTTACTAACCGATGAGATAGGGCGAGACAGCACGTCGATCATGAGGTGGCCGTGACATACTCTCGATTTTTGTGTGCTGCACGGCTATTACGCGACGGCGCGCGAGCTCTCTCAATTTTTCTCGCACGATCCGTCTCTCTCTTATTAGAACACTAGAACAAGAGTATGTCACGGCCGTCCCATTTTAGACGTGCTGTCTTGCCCTATCTCATCGGTTAGTAACAATCTTGCAGTCCGCTTCGCAGGACCGTTTGAATGCGGCAATTTTCGCTTTCCTAATGTTAACTGGCCACACTGAATGAAATTGTAGTTGCAGTTGTTACGTCTGTACGCTACACCCAATTCTGACTTCGACATGTTGTACTGACAAATTGGGGTAAAATCACTTAATGTGGATGGTCCATTATTGTTTAAATAAAAAATATCCATCATAATTAAATGTAAATAATCTCCGCTCACAATGCAGGGCCACACAAAATGTCCACTAATCTTACCTAATGGGCACACACTGAGCAAACGAACGCGAAGCATTTATGTGACAGCTATTTGTTAGAGCGAGATACATAGCCGTTCGTTGGCTTGGTGTATTTGGACCATGGAATCTGCATGATCTGCCAAGTTTTTTTTTCTCACAAATTTCATACAAATAAATTTTAATGATAATTAAAAAATATGTGCAAAAGAACATTGTATTAATATTTTACACTGTAATTTTGTTTTTTTTTTAACCGGTGTTTTGCAATTACAATTTCATTCAGTGTGGCCAGTTAACAGTAAGAAAGCGAAAATTGCCGCATTCAAACGGTCCTGCGAAGCGGACTGCAAGATTGTTACTAACCGATGAAATAGGGCGAGACAGCACGTCGATCATGAGGTGGCCGTGACATACTCTCGATTTTTGTGTGCCTATAGCCGTGCATATTACGCGACGGCGCGCGAGCTCTCTCATTTTTTCTCGCACTATCCGTTTCTCTCTTATTAGGACATGCGAGAGAAATCGAGAGTATGTCGCGGCTGTGTGTTAGACGTGCTGTCTTGCCCTATCTCATCGGTTAGTAACTATCTTGCAGTCCGCTTCGCAGGACCGTTTGAATGCGCCAATTTTTGCTTTCCTTCTGTTAACTGGCCACACTGAATGAAATTGTAGTTGCAGTTGTTACGTCTGTACGCTACACCCAATTCTGACTTCGACATGTTGTCCTGACAAATTGGGGTAAAATCACTTAATGTGGATGGTCCATTAAAACAATCAACAAGTTAATTGGGGAATCATCCCCAAGGGAAACCTAGCTACTTAATTTCTAAATAACATATCAAACTTATGACAAGACTGATGTTGATGAAAAAGTTTCGTAATGAACCAGCATGCAATATGTATATATCAGCATTTTTTTCACATCAAAATTTTGGCATTGTAATTGGACTAAGTATTCTTGAATAATCCACCTACATTTAGTAGTAATATAACTCTTTTCACAGTTCATATTATGCAATGGGATTACTTGTTATAAGAAGTTGATGTTCGTCTTAGGGGCTACCGCGAAACGAAAACGAACTTCGTTTGTGTATCTCCATCTCTGTCGTACTTGCAAGTTCGAGCGACAAAGACGGAGATACACAAACGAAGTTCGTTTTCGTTACGCGGTAACCCCTCTGTTGCAATTGCTGGTTCGAGCGACAAAGATGGAGATACTTTCGTTTCGCGGTGCAGTAATCACGCAACGGTGCGCGAGCGCTCTCGATTTTTCTCGCACTATCCAACTCTCTCTTAATAGAACAACAGGCATAGTGCGAGAAAAATCGAGAGTATGTCGCGGCTGTGTCGGCTGTGGCCTATCCCACTCTCAATTGAGAGTGGGATAGGCCTGGTATTGGGTTATGTCGATTTGTATAATGGACCAACGTACGCGAAGCATTTATGTGACAGCTATTTGTTAGAGTGAGATACATAGCCGTTCGTTGGCTTGGTGTGTACGCACCTTAAGATTGTCCCCCCCTAAGGGGCTACCGCGAAACGAAAACGGACTTCGTTCGTGTATCCCCATCTCTGTCGCACTTGGAAGTACGAGCAACAGAGAGGGAGATATTCGAACGAAGTTCGTTTTCACTTCGCGGTAGCCGCTCAGATCTTTATTTATTTTATTAACCCTTCAGCTGTGGCGAAAAAACATGGCCGCTTACCCACGTCTGTGGCACCCTCTGAGGGGAGCTCCACTAACAAGGTTTGTGGAGTAAAGTGATTTGGTAAAATTAAATTTTCTTTAGCTTTTTACATAATCACAGCCAGGATTTTGGATGTAACTCAATATTTATTAAATTATCTAACTGCAACGATATATCATCGTTACATTAAAGTCGTATTAAGGCTATCTACCTGACCTCGTCACCACCTCACCGAAGTTTACGACGTATTTTGGTTATTTTAAATATAATCAATTAGTTTTTTGGGGTGTTAAATGAGCTTAATTTGAAGAAATTTGTGTTATACTTATTCGAAAAATATAAAATGGCAGGCTCGTGAGTATTTTTTTTACACTAGACCATTTGAAATATTCTACCAAAATAATGCCTACACTCAGAAGTTGCTCGTGTAGGCTTCGATTTACATGCTTATATCAGAAGTGTTTTATACTGTATGTAATCAAATTCATGCCTGAACAATAAATATGGGTCATCAACTAGGTGTAACCGTAGCTTTTTTTATTGTAAGTGCAGCAGGTTTTATCTGAGAGTAAAATGAAAAAAGTATGTCTACTTTCATACAAAATAACCTCTTCCAAACGAGTGCAATTATCACAGCAACTGTATGTTTTGAACCAAACAAATAAGGTTTCTTAAAATTCACATTAAGTATACTTTTAGTTAAAACAATAATATAACCATCAGTTAAACAAAAATCACATCAAAACATGATTTGAAAACGGTATAAATCAAGGTCATGATTAGTATAGAGTGCGGATCGTAGTGACGTCACAAGGTATCATGTGGGCATCCCTCGGAGGGAAATTCCCGGTCGGTTAGGTCCCCCTCTGAGGGGTTTGTTGTGATCGTTAGCAATTTCAATCGATTTATTTACTTTCGGGCCATTGATAATCCATTTAAATTCATTTTAAACAAATGTATGATAACTAACGGTAATTTTAATAGCTAATAGTAATATTAAATTATTAGAAAAGCGCTAAAAAACGTGTTGCCAAATTTTGACCATGAGTAGGTATGTCATGTTAGTCACGGTTTTATTACTGTTAACCCGTTGAAATAACACTTGTTTCTATGTAATTCAAAAGATTACTTACATGTCTACAAAAACTGTCCTTCTGGCACTACAATTCAGCACTAAACCCACTAATTTTCACTCGCGAACACCGACCGTGTCAATCGTGCCACTGACTATTTTAGACTAACGACTAAATTGATTTTTTCCTCCATTGGCCATTGAAGTTTTCGCTTGCTAGCTGTCTCACTGAATTGGCTATACGTTTCAATGGATTAAAGCGAGATCGAGATACGAATGCCGGTTTTATTTCTAAGAAAGTAAGCAAAGCCATTGCGCCCCTCCGAGGGCCGCTCCACCGACCTGCAGGAAAAAATATGAAGCCCACAGAGGGATGAACACAGCTGAAGGGTTAAGGTACCTACTGGTACACATGCTCTTTAGTAGCATGCTTGTTTGAGCAATCTCAATTATTACATATGCAAATAGCATGCTACTTACTAGCAACTTTACATTTACACATGTTATTTGTTCGAAACTAGCATGTTTTCGTGCTACTAAAGAGCTTGCGTAACAATACCTTTATGGTTTGGTAGCTTTCTACAAAACTATGATCAGTTATAATAAAAATGTATACCTATATAGGTACTAATAATAATTAAATCCAGATAAGAATCTCAAAAAGCATAAAAACATATTTTATGGCTTTATAAATAGCACGAAACATCGCATTTCTTGTAGCGCAACGATTAGCTTATCTAGATAAGGTACGTCCGAACGCCCGAGCGCGGCGAACGGCATACGGGGCATATCGGAAATTGAAACATTTTTTTTATTTTTATTTGATAGGAGGCAACCGAGCAGACGGATCACCTGATGGTAAGCGATTACCGCCGCCCATGGACACCTGCAACACCAGAGGTGTTTCTTTGCGGTTCATGTCTCGATGAAATAAGTACTTCATCATCCTCCTCCTAGCGTTATTCCCGGTTGTGCCCCTAAAGGAGCCCAGGGTCCGCTTTGACACCTAATCCCAAGATTTGGCATAGGCACTAGTTTTACGAAAGCGACTGCCATCTGACCTTCCAACCCAGAGGGAAAACTGGACGTTATTGGGATTAGACCGGTTACTTCATGATGTTTTCCTTCACCGAAAAGTTAAGGGTCAATATTCCGTACATATTACAAGTTCAGAAAAACTCACTGGTACGAGCCGAGATTCGAACCCACGACCGCCGCTTGACAGCCGCATGCCTGAACCACTAGGCTACCGTAGCGATGAAATAAGTACTTATAGTAGAAATATTGTGAGGCGCCTTTTCCCACGCCCTGTGCTCCGCTTAGCATTGAACAATATTCTGTTATACAGTTTAGCATTAAATTTCTGCTCGTGTTTCTAATTATCGCCTTAGCATAAAATGAAATAAGTTACTTATGTAAGAATCAACCGATAACCGGCCACTTAATCATGTATGTATGTAAGCACTTTATTGTACACAATAACAGGTTAAGGAATATACATGTCACACAATAGATCAAAGTACAAAGGCGAACTTATCCCTATAAGGGATCTCTTCCAGCTAACCTTTGAGCAATTGAGAGGAAGGTAGGTAGAACGAGATAGGCAAACTTATACCGTGTACAAAAACAGAGAAAATATAATACTTAAGTATAATTAATAAATAGAGTGTTTAATGGAGAGATGTTTGGTGGCATTGGGGTAAACAAAGAGCAATGGAGTCGATGTTATATATTTTTGATTGAATGAAAGAAAGAATAGGTAAATTTATTCGTTTCATACTAGTAAATTGATTCATAAACTCTCAGAGCATTAAATCAACCGGAGCGGCCATTGACAGGCGTTCCCCTCTGCCAAAAGTATATGACCAGTGGTCATACACATTGTATGGACTGACGTTTATCTGACGTAGCTATTTTCACGTTACGCATACATTCGACGTTCCCCTCCCCCGCAAAAATCGACAGACTTTTTATGTAAGTATAGTAAAATGAAAATGACTCATGGCCGCTCCATTTGGTTTAATTAATGCTCTAAGCATAAACGGATTTTTCACAAGTTGAGAAACCGTATAACGCCAGCTAATATGAAACAAATTGTAATGCTTTTCATAATCTTGAGGACCGTTTATTTATTGGTTCTCATATATTTTATTTTTAATTTGAATGGGGAAAAATTAGTATATAATATAAATAATAAAAATAATTTTAAAAATATTTGGGGGGGTTTAAGTATTTTTAAAGGAAAAAATTGTTTAATTTATAGAAAATTAGTATTGTGAAAGAAATTTGAAATAAATGAAAAAAAAATATCATATTAAAAGTAAATTTTAATTATTGTATCTTGTGTATCAGTTTATTTATAAAAAAATTTATGGGGAAAAAAAAATTCTCGAATTTAAAAGAGTTAATTAATTATTAAATTTATTGTGGCAAAAATATTTTTCATAATTAATTAGAAATGAAATGTTAATCGTTTTTAAATATATCTAGTTTTTTTAGAAAAAAATTTAATTTTAAATTAATTTAATTAAAAAAATTAAATAGTTAATTTTTTGAAATTTAAATTTAATATTTTAAGGGATAAGCTTTAATTTAAATTTTTATAATATTATTAAAATTTATTGAAAATTATAAAATTTATATTGTTTAAAAATTATAATTTATTATAAATAACTTCATAAAAAATAAAATTTAATATATAATATTTAATATTAATTTAATATATAATATTTAATTTTTTATAAATAAAATAAAATTTAATTTAATAATTTTAGTTATAATGATAAAATTAGTATATAAATTAAATTAAATAAATATAATTAAATAAAAAAAAATATATTTAAAATTAATTATAAGGAATTCGGCAAAATTTTATATTCACTTGTTTATCAAAAACATGTCTTTTTGATAATAATTTAAAGTCTAATCTGCCCACTGATGAAAATTAAAGGGCTGCAGTATTCTGACTGTACAAAGGTAGCATAATCATTAGTCTCTTAATTGGTGACTTGTATGAAAGATTGGATGAGATATAAACTGTCTTATTTTTATTTATAGAATTTAATTTTTTAACTAAAAAGTTAAAATATTATTAAAAGACGAGAAGACCCTATAGAGTTTAATATAATTATTTATTATAAATTTTTATATAAATATTAAATTTAAATTAATAATTATATTTTATTGGGGTGATAGAAAAATAAAAACAACTTTTTTTATAAAAATTAATTATATATGTATATATATATATATTAATAATAAACATAAATAAATGAATAAATGATCCATAAATTATGATTGTAAGATTAAATTACCTTAGGGATAACAGCGTAATTTTTTTTTTAGTTCAAATAAGAAAGAAAGTTTGCGACCTCGATGTTGGATTAAGATAAAATTTAAATGCAAAAGTTTAAAATTTTGATCTGTTCGATCATTAAAATCTTACATGATCTGAGTTCAAACCGGTGTAAGCCAGGTTGGTTTCTATCTTTATTTATATAAAATATTTTAGTACGAAAGGATTAAATATTTAAAATAATTTTATTAATTAGAATTTTATTAAAATTTGTTATAAAGTTGAAAACTATTTTGGCAGAAAAGTGTAATGATTTTAGAAATCATAAATATATAAATTTTATTATATAGGTAGTAAATGATTTTTAATGATTGTTTATTAATTTTAATTGGTATAATTATTTTAGTTTTAGGGGTTTTAATTGGTGTGGCTTTTTTAACTTTATTAGAACGAAAAGTTTTAGGTTATATTCAAATCCGTAAAGGTCCTAATAAATTAGGAATAATAGGAATTTTACAGCCTTTTAGAGATGCTATTAAGTTATTTACTAAAGAACAAACTTATCCTTTATATTCTAATTATTTTGCTTATTATTTTTCACCTATTTTTAGTTTTTTTTTTATCATTACTTATTTGAATGGTAGTTCCTTATTATTTTAATACAATTAGATTTTATTTAGGGTTTTTGTTTTTTTTTTGTTCTACAAGTATAGGGGTATATACTGTAATGGTTTCTGGTTGATCTTCAAATTCTAATTATGCTTTATTGGGGGGTTTACGTGCTGTAGCACAAACTATTTCATATGAAGTTAGTTTAGCATTAATAAAATTATATTATCTGTTATTATTATAATTATAGATTTTAACTTATTAAAATTTAATAATTATCAAATAATAATTTGATTTATATTTGTAATATTGCCTATATCTTTATGTTGACTATCTTCTAGACTAGCAGAAACAAATCGTACTCCTTTTGATTTTGCTGAAGGTGAAAGAGAATTAGTTTCTGGGTTTAACATTGAATATAGAAGAGGGGGATTTGCTTTGATTTTTTTAGCTGAATATTCAAGAATTTTATTTATAAGAATATTGTTCGTTTTAATATATATGGGGGGATATGATTTAAGAATTATTTTTTATTTAAAGTTAGTATTTATTTCTTTTTTTTTTATTTGAGTTCGGGGAACTTTACCTCGTTATCGTTATGATAAATTAATATATTTAGCTTGAAAAAGATATTTACCTATTTCTTTAAATTTTTTAATATTATTTATTGGGGTGAAAATTTTTTTTATTTAATTAAATATATTTTTTTAGTATAAATTAATAGAATAATAATTCTTTCTTAAGTTTTCAAAACAAATGCTTTAACAAGCTCATTAATTAATTAATTTAAAATTAAATTATCTCAATATTTATTTAATAACGGATTTAAGATAAAATATGAAAGTAAATTACTGTTAGTAATTGACCTGTGATAACATAAGGTTCTTCTACAGGACGAGCCCCAATTCAAGTTAAAAGAATTACTGTAGTAACTATAGATCAAAATAAGATTTGATTAATAGGATAAAGTTGAATTCCTTGAATTTTTTTATTGAATGTTATGGGTAAGATAATTAAGATTAAAATTGATATTACTAAAGCAATTACTCCACCTAATTTATTAGGAATTGATCGTAAAATAGCGTAAGCAAATAAAAAATATCATTCAGGTTGAATATGGACTGGAGTCACTAAAGGATTAGCTGGGATAAAATTATCTGGATCTCCTAATAAATTAGGATTAATTATAGTTAATTAAAATGAATAATATAATTAAAAATCCTACTAAATCTTTAAAAGAAAAAAATGGGTGAAAAGGAATTTTATCTAAATTACTATTAATCCCTAAGGGGTTATTTGATCCTGTCTGGTGTAAGAATAATAAGTGAATTATAGTTATTATTGCTAAAATAAATGGCAATAAAAAATGGAATGTGTAAAATCGAGTTAGTGTTGCGCTATCAACTGCAAAGCCTCCTCAAATTCAATTTACTAGTATATTTCCTAAATAAGGAATTGCTGAAAGTAGATTTGTAATAACTGTTGCTCCTCAAAAAGATATTTGTCCCCAAGGTAAAACATATCCCATAAAAGCTGTTCCTATTAATAAAAATAATAAAATAACTCCAATTATTCAAGTATATTTTAAGTTAAATGATTCATAATAAATTCCTCGTCCAATATGCATATAAACACAAATAAAAAAAAAGATGCTCCATTTGCATGTAAAGTTCGAATTAATCATCCATAATTAACATTTCGGCAAATATAGTTTACACTGAAAAAAGCTATTTCAATATTAGCAGTATAATATATAGTTAAGAATAATCCAGTTAAAATTTGAATTATTAAACATAATCCTAATAAAGATCCAAAATTTCATCAAGTTGAGATATTTGAAGGTGAAGGTAAATCAATAAGGGATCCATTAATAATTTTAAAAATAGGGTGAGTTTTTCGTAAGGGTTTATAATTATGTATCATTAGTGGTTTTAATTTGAGGATCGTAATGGTCCAAAGAAGATATTAGTAATTTTTACAACTGCCACTAAAGTAATAAAAAGATAAATAATAATTATTATTATTAATATAAATGTTTGATTATTATATAATTTTGATAAATTTATTTTATTTTCATTATTAAAAAATAATTTTCTAAAAAAAAATTATTTATTTCATCATTAAAAGATGTATTTATTCAATTTAATTTAAAAATGAAAAATAATCTAATAAAAAAAATAAAAATAAAATAGAATAAATTTTTTTCTAAAAAAAAAATTATTTTTAAAAAGTTCATTAGATGCGATTCTTGACACATAAATGAATAAGACTAATAATCCACCTAAAAAAGTTGTTGAAGTCAACTTATTAAAATACAAACTTAACTTAACTTCAAATCAAAGTTAACTTATTAAAATACAAAAAAAGTAATTTCAGCATTTAAGAAAATTCTATCCCAATGGGGGTTAAAAAAGGTTGAAGGTTTTGTACAGGGAACATTGGATTTTTTAAAGAGATGTACTCTTCATTAACCTGTCTCCATTTCTCGATTTCCAGTGCTGAGTTTAAGATTGTTTTAACAGCCTTACGATATTTAACTTTTTTTAAACTCACTCATAATAACTAAGATCCCCATTTTCTAGCTCCAAATCCATGCGTCGCTCTATATCTTGCAGAGTAATTTTTGCCAAAGATTAAAATTTGATTAAAGCATCAGGTAACTGACGAAATAAGTATTAAGCATTCTGCAAACAATTCCCGTAATCTGATTGGAAAATCTTTAACAATTCTTTAACAATCGCATATCAGTGTCTGCCACTGTTTGAAATGTAATATGTCTAGACCATTTTAACTACGAATAAAATTCACTTGCCTATTTTATATCTTTGTCATCATCAAAAATCTACGCGGACGAAGTCGCGGGCGGCCGCTAGTAATAAATAAATATTACATCTACCAACTTTGTGGTAGATCTACCTATTTAGCCTCCGTTCTACCGACCTACCACCCTCGGTCTCAAATCTACCACTTTAATTGTTTTACGATAGCAAACAAAATTATATGCATGATACGAAACTTTATTAATAATTGCAGCAATTTTACCAGCATCACATAAAACGGAACGCGTTGTGTACATAGTGACGTTGACAAGTTGATGAAGTTGACATATTTCACAAGCACAGACCTTTTCTCTGTAAGTTCTGACACTAGTGACAGCTGACAGTGACAGTTTCGCGCCGTCTCGCCTGCTCAGCATTTGAATTTGACAAGCACGATTCCTATGACAGCTGTCATTCCAGTACATCTTTTCGATTTAAGGTTATATTTTGTATGGAGATGGCAGAAGTCACAGCGACCACGTGTCGCCGCGCAGGGGTCCCGGGGTTATAAATTTGAGTGGTAGATCTACCTACAATTCATTCTACATTCTACCACTTTTTATATCCTGTTCTACCATTATGCCAAAATTGTATGTGGCAACACTGCCTGGAAGATTCAGCCTTTAAAAACGTATATCGATAGAACTAGCGTGATCATTACACATACCTACCTAATTTCAAATAATATTAAATACCAATTGGTTTTCGTCTTACTACTCAAGCGATTATAATAAATATTTTTGTACTTAGATCAAATAATTAATGTTTAAGGGCATTTATTATTAGTTAGTTAATACTTAACACCAGCACGGCTATCACCGGCCGGGCCGCGGACTGTGTCGCGGCGACATAGTTTCGGTCTCTTTCTAACCGTTCTAAATACTCCGCCCTATGATAGCCGTGGAGCTGCGAGAAAGCAATGACGCAAGTCCATGTCTATTAGACAATTATCACTAAATAGTTCTAAACACTCAGCGACGTACGAGTTTCTACTTTCGTTTTAGGTACATAACCATAAAGGAAAATAGATGACATAACTAATATTGTACCCGCAGCAAACTGTATAGTCAAGTGAAAATCAAATATATACATAGATGCTACGCAGGATATGACTATTGCCACGGAAGTGGCAAAACCTTTCAATATATTGTCAGCATATTTGACTACAACGGCGACTATCAGCCCTCCCGCGGCTTGTAAGATCACCAGATACCAGACAAACCCATCGAAACCCCTGAGGAGGTGGTGTAGAGAGCCTTCGTTGAATACATAAGTAATTGTTCCAAATGGCAGTGACAACAAACTCAATTGTACATTTCTCATCCAAACCTGAAACAAACGAACTTTTAATTACTTGCCATAAATGAAAATATTAATTGGATTCTACATGTTCCGATAAAACACTTACAGATATGTCCGATTCTTTCAAGACTTTTTCAAAATAAATACCAGCAAAGCCCGATATAAAACATGCTGCCAAAGCAGCACCAAATCCCAGAATCCTTGATTGCTCTGGCAAGTGTGTGTTCGCCACTTTAGCTGTGACGCTATCTGATGACAGCTGCACAAGAGCTATGCCACTAGCCAGCAATGCCAATGCACACCATTGCCATCTTTGAAGACTCCTTTTTAAGACAACTACAGCAAAAAATGCTGTAGTTAATATTTTTAACTGATATGTAACCTGGAAATTAAAAAAAAACTTTTATTATAATCTTGGCCAATGGATTAGCTTGGTGGGGCTGATAGTAAGTGGTTACCGTAGCCTATGGACGCTTGCAACTCCAAGAGTGTTACATGCGCGTTGCCGACCATTAAAGAATATATAAACTCCCTATTTTGAAGAACCCCATACTTGTAGTCCCTCGGGAAAACCTCGGCAGGGAGCTCATTCCACAATCGGAGCATCCGAGGGAGGAAAATTCCCTGAAACCGTACGGTACGCGACCATTTAGGTTCCAGGGTGTGAGAATGCCCTGCCGATAAGAGCCTGGGAGCGGTGCGGTGGTAAAAAGCAGCCGTAGGCATTATATCGAACAGTTTTTTGGAGCACAACCCGTTTTACAAGCGATAGAACACGCACAAGGAAGCGAAGTCTCTCACTCACCGGTTCGATATCGCTTGTAAGTTTGGGATCGTCCACGATTCGCACCGCGCGTCTTTGAAGCAAGTCGAAAGGCCCAAGCTAGTATCCAGGTGCTCCCGCCCAGCGATGACAGCAATACTCCATGTGGGGACGGACTTGAGACTTTAATAATAGTCTCTGTCCCGGGGAGAAGTACCGGTATGTTCTGTTAAGCTTTTTGGATGCCAGCTTGGCCTTGCCCTCTAAGTGTCTTCAAAGGGTGGCCGTCTAGTTGCATAACAACTATTGTCATAATATCGATTGTCATACAACATTACGCATAAAGTTGATGACCATATTTTTTTTTGCATAAATTATAGGCATCAAATATAATGACCACCAAAAAATGCTTTAATACCCTAAGCTCTTTTACCAAAAAAATATACTGAACCCCAAAAATAATAATTCTACCATTACAATAGTACTAGCTATTTTAGTAACGACTGCACTTTAAATTGTATTCGAACACCAAATTTACTAAATGATCATTGATCACCAAACCTTTGCGACCAAATTAATACAATACTTCTACCTAAATAACCCACTATGATTGCCATAAAATATATGAATGTTACCTAATAAAGTCTCATCATCATCATCATATCAGCCGAAAAACGTCCACTGCTGGACATAGGCCTCCCCCAAAGAGTGCCAAAATGAACGATCCCGCGCCACCCGCATCAAGCGGACTCCCGCAACCTTTACCAGGTCATCAGGCCACCTTGTTGGGGTAAATAAAGTATAATGATGCCAAATTTACAAGTGCTACCAAAACCCGAATCAGTGCACCCTACTTCCACGTGGTCTTGTCTGTCCTACCCCTAGAGTGTATATAAAAGCCCGCGGAGCCAGAAGCTCGCGAAGGAGGTCCTGAGTTGAACGGGGTGCACGAGGCCCAAGCGAAGCGAGTGGGGGAAGGTGGCGAGCGAAGCGAGCCGGCGACCTCCCGAGCGGAGCGTAGGTCGAGTGCGCACGTGAAAAGAAGGGCCGACGAAGCGAGTTTCTGGCGGGAGCCCGGGCGGACGGCGGGACACTGAGTCCCAGAAACGAAAGCAGGGCTCCGTCGAATTACGGAAATGATTTGACTATTTTTGATTTAGCAATGATTTATTAGGATAGCATTTTCTTTCATAGGATAGTAAGAAGTTATTATTTGCGTTATTATTTCACATTTATAGGAGATACAATTTTGGTGATCATTTACAATTTTTGGGTTAGCAATGATTTATTAGGATAGCATTTTCTTTAATAGGATAGTAAGATGTTATAATTTGGGTTATTATTTCACATTAATAGGATATAACATTTTGGTGATCATTAATCCATTTTTGGATTAGCAATGCTTTATTAGGATAGCATTTTCTTTAATAGGATAGTAAGATGTTATAATTTGGGTTACTATTTCACATAAAATGGAGATAAAATTTTGGTGATCATTTAGTATTTTTGGCAGTAAAAAGTATTTTTTTGGCGTTATATTTTACTATATCTGGTGGTCCGTTAAACATATGCCTAAATTATACTATGGCATAATTGTTCCCTGTCATAATTATGCGGAGTCATAATTGGTTTAACCATAATGTAGAATGTCATACATTTATTTAGTCATAATATTGATAAATATAATAATTGTGAATGTCATACATTTATCAAGCCATAACATTGATGATAATTAAATTTGAGATTTGTTCAAAAAACAATACAAAGGGTGGGCGTCAAATAAACTTTTCTCTGAGATGAACCAATGTCAAGATAGTGGTGTACAAAGTTCAAGTTTTCGCGTAAGCAGGGGAGAACAGGGACTTAGTGGCAAAATCGACTTGGATTGCGGATAGGTTAGAAGAAGAAAGCGGGAGCAATTGCTCCCGCTTTCGTCTTCGAGGTTATTTTTTTATAAAAGAGCGGAAAAACTTGTTATTAAATTGTAAACTTTTATACTGATACTGACCGACCTTTGCTTGTACCTTGCTATGTTTGTAACTTACTTGCTTCTGGTTCGAGATCTTCATTTACTACTAAGAAAAACATAGGCTTATGCTTTTTGTAGTTTATGCGTTTATACAGTATGGTTAAATTGTTTTATGAGCAACCACGTTATGTCCATTACAAAGTATGCATAAATCATTTTATGCGCATCAAATTTATGCGCTTTACACAATATGTTCTTAAACATTATGCTTAAAAACGTTATGCGCATAAATGTATGACTATTTGCAGTTATGCGTAATGATGAGTATGACGAATCCACGTATGCCGATCAAAAATATGACTTCAAACTCTATGCAACCCGACCCCTACCCGTCTTCAAAACTGGACGTCACAGGAAATGTAAACACCAAGGATCCCAATATTCTTTGAAATCGAAAGAGGAGTGCCTTCTAACTGTGGGGCCACAGAAAAGGGGGTTTTCTCGGCGGAGAACGCACTTGCGTCTTCGTGGGGTTGAATCGGACCAAATTATCCCTCCCCCACTCTGAGACTCTGGATAGAGTGCTCTCTGTTTTGGGCACAAGTTGTTCACGACTCTACCACAGCTAAACGACGGATGTTTGTGCGGCCCGCGTGTAATACGTATCCCCAGTATGGCCTGTGTAATACGTGTTCGCATAACAATGAATTCCATCAATGGACAGCATGTCATTGATATGTAGCAGAAACAGCGTTGGAGACCGAGTACGGAGCCTTGTGGAACACCAGCATTTATGTCCATGCTTTCGGAACTTCTGCCGTCTACAACGGTGCGTATGCATCTACCGGACAGAAAGCTGGCAATCCAATCGCAAAAACCCTCGTGAAGTCCGTAAAATGGCAACTTCGACGGAAGACCTCGATGCCAAACCCTATCGAACGCCTTCGCTATGTCCAGGCTGACAGCCAGTGCCTCATCTTGGCTCTCAATGGCTGATCTGACTGACTCATCCTTTGCTGCCGCCGGGTTTTATTACCTTAACGCTCAGATGCTAACGGCCCAGGTATAGGCAATGTACTGAATCTTGTTTCATAGGAGCGCAATCGTGAGCGCTCCGCTTCGCGCGTTACCTATGAAATGATACAGTACAGGTGTATGGGATGATGGGTGTAGGACATAGCTACCTATGATCTTGTAATGTGTAAAGGTAATTATTTTAATGGTATAGATTTTAAATAGTAATATTAGTAATGAGATGAATGAGTATAATCTAAATATATAAAAGAAGAGGCTGACTGACTGACTGACTGACCGACTGACTGACTGACTGACATATCAACGCACAGTCCAAACCGCTGGGTCTAGAGATTCCAAAATTGGCACGTAGGTTCCTTATAAGGTGTAGGGGAGCACTAAGAAAGGATTTTTTTTAAACTCATCCCCTAAGGGGGTAAAACGGGGGTCCAAAATTTGTATGGGGGAAGCATTATTTTTTTTAGAGACTTAAAACTTTGTAGGAAGATTACTTATTAAGATACAAAAAAAACACGTTCAGCGTTTTACAAAATTCCACCCCTAAGGGGGTCAAATAGGGGTGCAATGTTTGTATGGGGTAAACATTATTTATTGAACTAGAGACTTGAAACTTTACAGGAAGATTACTAATTCTTCTCTTCTTCAACTTAAGAGCTCTGCTCTTGTCGGTGGAGTAACCGCCATTCAGCTCTACGCTCTGCCACTGCTTTGAGCTCCTGATACTAATTAAAAGACAAAAATAGTTCTTTCAGCATTTTACAAAATTCTACCCCTAAGGGGGTTAAATAGGGGTGCAAAGTTTGTATTCAAAACTACTGGGACTACAAACTTAAAATTTACACCAGACCTTCCTTTTATGACGTAGGCAAGGAATAAGACGGGACTTTTGGAAATTCTATCCCTAAGGGTGTTAAATAGGGGTGCAAAGTTTGTATGGGTGAAACATTATTTTTTGTACTAAAGACTTGAAACTTTGTAGGAATATTACTTATTAAGATACAAACAAAGTCCTTTCAGCGTTTTAGAAAATTCCACCCCTACAGGGGTCAAATAGGGGTGCAATGTTTGTACGGGGTAAACATTATTTATTGAACTAGAGAATTGAAACTTTGTAGGAAGATTACTTATTAGGATACAAGAAAAACAACTTCAGCGTTTTATAAAATTCCACCCCTGAGGGGATTAAATAGGGGTGCAAATTTTGTATTCAAAACTACTGGGACTCGAAACTTGAAAATTACACCAGAACTTCTTTTTATGACGTAGGCAGGGGATAGAATAGAATTTTTGGAAATGCTATCCCTAAGGGGGTGAAATAGGGGTCCAAAGTTTGTATGGGGGAACATTATTTATTGAACTAGAGAATTGAAACTTTGTAGGAAGATTACTTATTGATATAAAAAACCACTTTCAGCATTTTACAAAATTCTACCCCTAAGGGGGTTAAATAGGGGTGCAAAGTTTGTATTCAAAACTACTGGGACTACAAACTTAAAACTTACACCAGACCTTCCTTTTATGTCCTAGGCAAGTAATAAGACGGGATTTTTGGAAATACTATCCCTAAGGGTGTTAAATAGGGGTGCAACGTTTGTATGGGTGAAACATTATTTTTTGTACTAAAGACTTGAAACTTTGTAGGGATATTACTTATTAAGATACAAAAAAAGTTCTTTCAGCGTTTTAGAAAATTCTACCCCTACGGGGGTCAAATAGGGGTGCAATGTTTGTATGGGGTAAACATTATTTATTGAACTAGAGAATTGAAACTTTGTAGGAAGATTACTTATTAGGATACAAGAAAAACATCTTCAGCGTTTTATAAAATTCCACTCCTGAGGGGCTTAAATAGGGGTGCAAATTTTGTATTCAAAACTACTAGGAATAGAAACTTGATAATTACACCAGAACTTCTTTTTATGACGTAGGCAGGGGATAGAACAGAATTTTTGGAATTGCTATCCCTAAGGGGGTGAAATGGGGGTCCAAAGTTTGTATGGGGGAACATTATTTATTGAACTAGAGACTTGAAACTTTGTAGGAAGATTACTTATTGATACAAAAAAAGCACTTTCAGCGTTTTATAAAATTCTACCTCTAACGGGGTTTGAATTCAAAACTACTGGGACTACAAACTTGAACTTTACACCAAACCTTCCTTTTATGACGTAGGCAAGGGATAAGACGGGATTTTTGGAAATTCTATCCCTAAGGGGGTTAAATAGGGGTCCAAAGTTTGTATGGGGGAAGCATTGTTTTTTTGAACTAGACACTTTAGGAAGGTTACTTATTAGGATACAAATAAAAATATCTTCAGCTTTTTTAAAATTCCTCCCCTAAAGAGATTAAATAGGGGTGCAAAGTTTGTATTCAAAACTACTGGGACTACAAACTTGAAATTTACACCAGAACTTCCTTTTATGACGTAGGCAAGGGATAAGACGGGACTTTTGGAAATTCAGTCCCAAAAGGGGTTAAAAAGGGGTGCAAAGTTTGAATGGGGGAAATATTATTTTTTGTACTAGAGACTTGAAACTTTGTAGGGATATTACTTATTAAGATACAAAAAAGTGCTTTCAAGTTTTAGAAAATTCCACCCCTACAGGGGTCAAATAGGGGTGCAATGTTTGTATGGGGTAAACATTATTTATTGAACTAGAGAATTGAAACTTTGTAGGAAGATTACTTATTAGGATACAAGAAAAACATCTTCAGCGTTTTATAAAATTCCACCCCTAAGGGGATTAAATAGAGGTGCAAATTTTGTATTCAAAACTACTGGGACTAAAAACTTGAAAATTACACCAGAACTTCTTTTTATGACGTAGGCAGGGGGATAGAACAGAATTTTTGGAAATGCTATCCCTAAGGGGGTGAAATGGGGTCCAAAATTTGTATGGGGGAACATTATTTATTGAACTAGAGACTTGAAACACTTTAGGAAGATAAATCAAAAAATAAAAAATAAATCTAAATAAATCAAAATAAATCTTTGAATCTTTGAATCTTTGAACCTTCCTTTTATGACGTAGGCAAGGGATAAGACGAGATTTTTGGAAATTCTATCCCTAAGGGGGTTAAATAGGGATCCAAAGTTTGTATGGGGGAAGCATTGTTTTTTTGAACTAGAGACTTGAAACGTTGTAGGAAGGTTACATAATAGTATACAAATAAAAAAATCTTCAGCGTTTTTAAAATTCCACCCCTAAGGAGATCAAATAGGGGTGCAAAGTTTGTATTCAAAACTACTGGGACTACAAACTTGAAATTTACACCAGAACTTCCTTTTATGACGTAGGCAAGGGATAAGACGGGACTTTTGGAAATCCTATCCCAAAGGGGGTTAAAAAGGGGTGCAAACTTTATATGGGAGAAATATTATTTTTTGTACTAGAGACTTGAAACTTTGTAGGGATATTACTTATAAAGATACAAAAAAAGGACTTTCAGCGTTTTAGAAAATTCTACCCCTAAGGGGGTCAAATAGGAGTGCAATGTTTGTATGAGGTAAACATTATTTATTGAACTAGAGACATGAAACGTTGTAGGAAGATTACTTATTAGGATACAAATAAAAATATCTTCAGCGTTTTGAAAATTCCACCCCTAAGGAGATTAAATAGGGGTGCAAAGTTTGTATTCAAAACTACTAGGACTACAAACTTGAAATTTACACCAGAACTTCCTTTTATGACGTAGGCAAGGGATAAGACGGGACTTTTAGAAATTGTGTCCCAAAGGGGGTTAAAAAGGGGTGCAAAGGGTTTGTATGGGAGAAATATTATTTTTTGTACTAAACTTCAAACTTTTATTAAAAAAATATACTGAACCCCAAAAATAATAATTCTACCATTACAATAGTACTAGCTATTTTAGTAACGACTGCACTTTAAATTGTATTCGAACACCAAATTTACTAAATGATCATTGATCACCAAACCTTTGCGACCAAATTAATACAATACTTCTACCTAAATAACCCACTATGATTGCCATAAAATATATGAATGTTACCTAATAAAGTCTCATCATCATCATCATATCAGCCGAAAAACGTCCACTGCTGGACATAGGCCTCCCCCAAAGAGTGCCAAAATGAACGATCCCGCGCCACCCGCATCAAGCGGACTCCCGCAACCTTTACCAGGTCATCAGGCCACCTTGTTGGGGTAAATAAAGTATAATGATGCCAAATTTACAAGTGCTACCAAAACCCGAATCAGTGCACCCTACTTCCACGTGGTCTTGTCTGTCCTACCCCTAGAGTGTATATAAAAGCCCGCGGAGCCAGAAGCTCGCGAAGGAGGTCCTGAGTTGAACGGGGTGCACGAGGCCCAAGCGAAGCGAGTGGGGGAAGGTGGCGAGCGAAGCGAGCCGGCGACCTCCCGAGCGGAGCGTAGGTCGAGTGCGCACGTGAAAAGAAGGGCCGACGAAGCGAGTTTCTGGCGGGAGCCCGGGCGGACGGCGGGACACTGAGTCCCAGAAACGAAAGCAGGGCTCCGTCGAATTACGGAAATGATTTGACTATTTTTGATTTAGCAATGATTTATTAGGATAGCATTTTCTTTCATAGGATAGTAAGAAGTTATTATTTGCGTTATTATTTCACATTTATAGGAGATACAATTTTGGTGATCATTTACAATTTTTGGGTTAGCAATGATTTATTAGGATAGCATTTTCTTTAATAGGATAGTAAGATGTTATAATTTGGGTTATTATTTCACATTAATAGGATATAACATTTTGGTGATCATTAATCCATTTTTGGATTAGCAATGCTTTATTAGGATAGCATTTTCTTTAATAGGATAGTAAGATGTTATAATTTGGGTTACTATTTCACATAAAATGGAGATAAAATTTTGGTGATCATTTAGTATTTTTGGCAGTAAAAAGTATTTTTTTGGCGTTATATTTTACTATATCTGGTGGTCCGTTAAACATATGCCTAAATTATACTATGGCATAATTGTTCCCTGTCATAATTATGCGGAGTCATAATTGGTTTAACCATAATGTAGAATGTCATACATTTATTTAGTCATAATATTGATAAATATAATAATTGTGAATGTCATACATTTATCAAGCCATAACATTGATGATAATTAAATTTGAGATTTGTTCAAAAAACAATACAAAGGGTGGGCGTCAAATAAACTTTTCTCTGAGATGAACCAATGTCAAGATAGTGGTGTACAAAGTTCAAGTTTTCGCGTAAGCAGGGGAGAACAGGGACTTAGTGGCAAAATCGACTTGGATTGCGGATAGGTTAGAAGAAGAAAGCGGGAGCAATTGCTCCCGCTTTCGTCTTCGAGGTTATTTTTTTATAAAAGAGCGGAAAAACTTGTTATTAAATTGTAAACTTTTATACTGATACTGACCGACCTTTGCTTGTACCTTGCTATGTTTGTAACTTACTTGCTTCTGGTTCGAGATCTTCATTTACTACTAAGAAAAACATAGGCTTATGCTTTTTGTAGTTTATGCGTTTATACAGTATGGTTAAATTGTTTTATGAGCAACCACGTTATGTCCATTACAAAGTATGCATAAATCATTTTATGCGCATCAAATTTATGCGCTTTACACAATATGTTCTTAAACATTATGCTTAAAAACGTTATGCGCATAAATGTATGACTATTTGCAGTTATGCGTAATGATGAGTATGACGAATCCACGTATGCCGATCAAAAATATGACTTCAAACTCTATGCAACCCGACCCCTACCCGTCTTCAAAACTGGACGTCACAGGAAATGTAAACACCAAGGATCCCAATATTCTTTGAAATCGAAAGAGGAGTGCCTTCTAACTGTGGGGCCACAGAAAAGGGGGTTTTCTCGGCGGAGAACGCACTTGCGTCTTCGTGGGGTTGAATCGGACCAAATTATCCCTCCCCCACTCTGAGACTCTGGATAGAGTGCTCTCTGTTTTGGGCACAAGTTGTTCACGACTCTACCACAGCTAAACGACGGATGTTTGTGCGGCCCGCGTGTAATACGTATCCCCAGTATGGCCTGTGTAATACGTGTTCGCATAACAATGAATTCCATCAATGGACAGCATGTCATTGATATGTAGCAGAAACAGCGTTGGAGACCGAGTACGGAGCCTTGTGGAACACCAGCATTTATGTCCATGCTTTCGGAACTTCTGCCGTCTACAACGGTGCGTATGCATCTACCGGACAGAAAGCTGGCAATCCAATCGCAAAAACCCTCGTGAAGTCCGTAAAATGGCAACTTCGACGGAAGACCTCGATGCCAAACCCTATCGAACGCCTTCGCTATGTCCAGGCTGACAGCCAGTGCCTCATCTTGGCTCTCAATGGCTGATCTGACTGACTCATCCTTTGCTGCCGCCGGGTTTTATTACCTTAACGCTCAGATGCTAACGGCCCAGGTATAGGCAATGTACTGAATCTTGTTTCATAGGAGCGCAATCGTGAGCGCTCCGCTTCGCGCGTTACCTATGAAATGATACAGTACAGGTGTATGGGATGATGGGTGTAGGACATAGCTACCTATGATCTTGTAATGTGTAAAGGTAATTATTTTAATGGTATAGATTTTAAATAGTAATATTAGTAATGAGATGAATGAGTATAATCTAAATATATAAAAGAAGAGGCTGACTGACTGACTGACTGACCGACTGACTGACTGACTGACATATCAACGCACAGTCCAAACCGCTGGGTCTAGAGATTCCAAAATTGGCACGTAGGTTCCTTATAAGGTGTAGGGGAGCACTAAGAAAGGATTTTTTTTAAACTCATCCCCTAAGGGGGTAAAACGGGGGTCCAAAATTTGTATGGGGGAAGCATTATTTTTTTTAGAGACTTAAAACTTTGTAGGAAGATTACTTATTAAGATACAAAAAAAACACGTTCAGCGTTTTACAAAATTCCACCCCTAAGGGGGTCAAATAGGGGTGCAATGTTTGTATGGGGTAAACATTATTTATTGAACTAGAGACTTGAAACTTTACAGGAAGATTACTAATTCTTCTCTTCTTCAACTTAAGAGCTCTGCTCTTGTCGGTGGAGTAACCGCCATTCAGCTCTACGCTCTGCCACTGCTTTGAGCTCCTGATACTAATTAAAAGACAAAAATAGTTCTTTCAGCATTTTACAAAATTCTACCCCTAAGGGGGTTAAATAGGGGTGCAAAGTTTGTATTCAAAACTACTGGGACTACAAACTTAAAATTTACACCAGACCTTCCTTTTATGACGTAGGCAAGGAATAAGACGGGACTTTTGGAAATTCTATCCCTAAGGGTGTTAAATAGGGGTGCAAAGTTTGTATGGGTGAAACATTATTTTTTGTACTAAAGACTTGAAACTTTGTAGGAATATTACTTATTAAGATACAAACAAAGTCCTTTCAGCGTTTTAGAAAATTCCACCCCTACAGGGGTCAAATAGGGGTGCAATGTTTGTACGGGGTAAACATTATTTATTGAACTAGAGAATTGAAACTTTGTAGGAAGATTACTTATTAGGATACAAGAAAAACAACTTCAGCGTTTTATAAAATTCCACCCCTGAGGGGATTAAATAGGGGTGCAAATTTTGTATTCAAAACTACTGGGACTCGAAACTTGAAAATTACACCAGAACTTCTTTTTATGACGTAGGCAGGGGATAGAATAGAATTTTTGGAAATGCTATCCCTAAGGGGGTGAAATAGGGGTCCAAAGTTTGTATGGGGGAACATTATTTATTGAACTAGAGAATTGAAACTTTGTAGGAAGATTACTTATTGATATAAAAAACCACTTTCAGCATTTTACAAAATTCTACCCCTAAGGGGGTTAAATAGGGGTGCAAAGTTTGTATTCAAAACTACTGGGACTACAAACTTAAAACTTACACCAGACCTTCCTTTTATGTCCTAGGCAAGTAATAAGACGGGATTTTTGGAAATACTATCCCTAAGGGTGTTAAATAGGGGTGCAACGTTTGTATGGGTGAAACATTATTTTTTGTACTAAAGACTTGAAACTTTGTAGGGATATTACTTATTAAGATACAAAAAAAGTTCTTTCAGCGTTTTAGAAAATTCTACCCCTACGGGGGTCAAATAGGGGTGCAATGTTTGTATGGGGTAAACATTATTTATTGAACTAGAGAATTGAAACTTTGTAGGAAGATTACTTATTAGGATACAAGAAAAACATCTTCAGCGTTTTATAAAATTCCACTCCTGAGGGGCTTAAATAGGGGTGCAAATTTTGTATTCAAAACTACTAGGAATAGAAACTTGATAATTACACCAGAACTTCTTTTTATGACGTAGGCAGGGGATAGAACAGAATTTTTGGAATTGCTATCCCTAAGGGGGTGAAATGGGGGTCCAAAGTTTGTATGGGGGAACATTATTTATTGAACTAGAGACTTGAAACTTTGTAGGAAGATTACTTATTGATACAAAAAAAGCACTTTCAGCGTTTTATAAAATTCTACCTCTAACGGGGTTTGAATTCAAAACTACTGGGACTACAAACTTGAACTTTACACCAAACCTTCCTTTTATGACGTAGGCAAGGGATAAGACGGGATTTTTGGAAATTCTATCCCTAAGGGGGTTAAATAGGGGTCCAAAGTTTGTATGGGGGAAGCATTGTTTTTTTGAACTAGACACTTTAGGAAGGTTACTTATTAGGATACAAATAAAAATATCTTCAGCTTTTTTAAAATTCCTCCCCTAAAGAGATTAAATAGGGGTGCAAAGTTTGTATTCAAAACTACTGGGACTACAAACTTGAAATTTACACCAGAACTTCCTTTTATGACGTAGGCAAGGGATAAGACGGGACTTTTGGAAATTCAGTCCCAAAAGGGGTTAAAAAGGGGTGCAAAGTTTGAATGGGGGAAATATTATTTTTTGTACTAGAGACTTGAAACTTTGTAGGGATATTACTTATTAAGATACAAAAAAGTGCTTTCAAGTTTTAGAAAATTCCACCCCTACAGGGGTCAAATAGGGGTGCAATGTTTGTATGGGGTAAACATTATTTATTGAACTAGAGAATTGAAACTTTGTAGGAAGATTACTTATTAGGATACAAGAAAAACATCTTCAGCGTTTTATAAAATTCCACCCCTAAGGGGATTAAATAGAGGTGCAAATTTTGTATTCAAAACTACTGGGACTAAAAACTTGAAAATTACACCAGAACTTCTTTTTATGACGTAGGCAGGGGGATAGAACAGAATTTTTGGAAATGCTATCCCTAAGGGGGTGAAATGGGGTCCAAAATTTGTATGGGGGAACATTATTTATTGAACTAGAGACTTGAAACACTTTAGGAAGATAAATCAAAAAATAAAAAATAAATCTAAATAAATCAAAATAAATCTTTGAATCTTTGAATCTTTGAACCTTCCTTTTATGACGTAGGCAAGGGATAAGACGAGATTTTTGGAAATTCTATCCCTAAGGGGGTTAAATAGGGATCCAAAGTTTGTATGGGGGAAGCATTGTTTTTTTGAACTAGAGACTTGAAACGTTGTAGGAAGGTTACATAATAGTATACAAATAAAAAAATCTTCAGCGTTTTTAAAATTCCACCCCTAAGGAGATCAAATAGGGGTGCAAAGTTTGTATTCAAAACTACTGGGACTACAAACTTGAAATTTACACCAGAACTTCCTTTTATGACGTAGGCAAGGGATAAGACGGGACTTTTGGAAATCCTATCCCAAAGGGGGTTAAAAAGGGGTGCAAACTTTATATGGGAGAAATATTATTTTTTGTACTAGAGACTTGAAACTTTGTAGGGATATTACTTATAAAGATACAAAAAAAGGACTTTCAGCGTTTTAGAAAATTCTACCCCTAAGGGGGTCAAATAGGAGTGCAATGTTTGTATGAGGTAAACATTATTTATTGAACTAGAGACATGAAACGTTGTAGGAAGATTACTTATTAGGATACAAATAAAAATATCTTCAGCGTTTTGAAAATTCCACCCCTAAGGAGATTAAATAGGGGTGCAAAGTTTGTATTCAAAACTACTAGGACTACAAACTTGAAATTTACACCAGAACTTCCTTTTATGACGTAGGCAAGGGATAAGACGGGACTTTTAGAAATTGTGTCCCAAAGGGGGTTAAAAAGGGGTGCAAAGGGTTTGTATGGGAGAAATATTATTTTTTGTACTAAACTTCAAACTTTTATTAAAAAAATATACTGAACCCCAAAAATAATAATTCTACCATTACAATAGTACTAGCTATTTTAGTAACGACTGCACTTTAAATTGTATTCGAACACCAAATTTACTAAATGATCATTGATCACCAAACCTTTGCGACCAAATTAATACAATACTTCTACCTAAATAACCCACTATGATTGCCATAAAATATATGAATGTTACCTAATAAAGTCTCATCATCATCATCATATCAGCCGAAAAACGTCCACTGCTGGACATAGGCCTCCCCCAAAGAGTGCCAAAATGAACGATCCCGCGCCACCCGCATCAAGCGGACTCCCGCAACCTTTACCAGGTCATCAGGCCACCTTGTTGGGGTAAATAAAGTATAATGATGCCAAATTTACAAGTGCTACCAAAACCCGAATCAGTGCACCCTACTTCCACGTGGTCTTGTCTGTCCTACCCCTAGAGTGTATATAAAAGCCCGCGGAGCCAGAAGCTCGCGAAGGAGGTCCTGAGTTGAACGGGGTGCACGAGGCCCAAGCGAAGCGAGTGGGGGAAGGTGGCGAGCGAAGCGAGCCGGCGACCTCCCGAGCGGAGCGTAGGTCGAGTGCGCACGTGAAAAGAAGGGCCGACGAAGCGAGTTTCTGGCGGGAGCCCGGGCGGACGGCGGGACACTGAGTCCCAGAAACGAAAGCAGGGCTCCGTCGAATTACGGAAATGATTTGACTATTTTTGATTTAGCAATGATTTATTAGGATAGCATTTTCTTTCATAGGATAGTAAGAAGTTATTATTTGCGTTATTATTTCACATTTATAGGAGATACAATTTTGGTGATCATTTACAATTTTTGGGTTAGCAATGATTTATTAGGATAGCATTTTCTTTAATAGGATAGTAAGATGTTATAATTTGGGTTATTATTTCACATTAATAGGATATAACATTTTGGTGATCATTAATCCATTTTTGGATTAGCAATGCTTTATTAGGATAGCATTTTCTTTAATAGGATAGTAAGATGTTATAATTTGGGTTACTATTTCACATAAAATGGAGATAAAATTTTGGTGATCATTTAGTATTTTTGGCAGTAAAAAGTATTTTTTTGGCGTTATATTTTACTATATCTGGTGGTCCGTTAAACATATGCCTAAATTATACTATGGCATAATTGTTCCCTGTCATAATTATGCGGAGTCATAATTGGTTTAACCATAATGTAGAATGTCATACATTTATTTAGTCATAATATTGATAAATATAATAATTGTGAATGTCATACATTTATCAAGCCATAACATTGATGATAATTAAATTTGAGATTTGTTCAAAAAACAATACAAAGGGTGGGCGTCAAATAAACTTTTCTCTGAGATGAACCAATGTCAAGATAGTGGTGTACAAAGTTCAAGTTTTCGCGTAAGCAGGGGAGAACAGGGACTTAGTGGCAAAATCGACTTGGATTGCGGATAGGTTAGAAGAAGAAAGCGGGAGCAATTGCTCCCGCTTTCGTCTTCGAGGTTATTTTTT
This sequence comes from Epinotia demarniana, assembly GCA_945867215.1. Classification (NCBI taxonomy): domain Eukaryota; kingdom Metazoa; phylum Arthropoda; class Insecta; order Lepidoptera; family Tortricidae; genus Epinotia; species Epinotia demarniana. Next base: position 19,348,389 of record OX244262.1, read on the forward strand.
TATAAAAGAGCGGAAAAACTTGTTATTAAATTGTAAACTTTTATACTGATACTGACCGACCTTTGCTTGTACCTTGCTATGTTTGTAACTTACTTGCTTCTGGTTCGAGATCTTCATTTACTACTAAGAAAAACATAGGCTTATGCTTTTTGTAGTTTATGCGTTTATACAGTATGGTTAAATTGTTTTATGAGCAACCACGTTATGTCCATTACAAAGTATGCATAAATCATTTTATGCGCATCAAATTTATGCGCTTTACACAATATGTTCTTAAACATTATGCTTAAAAACGTTATGCGCATAAATGTATGACTATTTGCAGTTATGCGTAATGATGAGTATGACGAATCCACGTATGCCGATCAAAAATATGACTTCAAACTCTATGCAACCCGACCCCTACCCGTCTTCAAAACTGGACGTCACAGGAAATGTAAACACCAAGGATCCCAATATTCTTTGAAATCGAAAGAGGAGTGCCTTCTAACTGTGGGGCCACAGAAAAGGGGGTTTTCTCGGCGGAGAACGCACTTGCGTCTTCGTGGGGTTGAATCGGACCAAATTATCCCTCCCCCACTCTGAGACTCTGGATAGAGTGCTCTCTGTTTTGGGCACAAGTTGTTCACGACTCTACCACAGCTAAACGACGGATGTTTGTGCGGCCCGCGTGTAATACGTATCCCCAGTATGGCCTGTGTAATACGTGTTCGCATAACAATGAATTCCATCAATGGACAGCATGTCATTGATATGTAGCAGAAACAGCGTTGGAGACCGAGTACGGAGCCTTGTGGAACACCAGCATTTATGTCCATGCTTTCGGAACTTCTGCCGTCTACAACGGTGCGTATGCATCTACCGGACAGAAAGCTGGCAATCCAATCGCAAAAACCCTCGTGAAGTCCGTAAAATGGCAACTTCGACGGAAGACCTCGATGCCAAACCCTATCGAACGCCTTCGCTATGTCCAGGCTGACAGCCAGTGCCTCATCTTGGCTCTCAATGGCTGATCTGACTGACTCATCCTTTGCTGCCGCCGGGTTTTATTACCTTAACGCTCAGATGCTAACGGCCCAGGTATAGGCAATGTACTGAATCTTGTTTCATAGGAGCGCAATCGTGAGCGCTCCGCTTCGCGCGTTACCTATGAAATGATACAGTACAGGTGTATGGGATGATGGGTGTAGGACATAGCTACCTATGATCTTGTAATGTGTAAAGGTAATTATTTTAATGGTATAGATTTTAAATAGTAATATTAGTAATGAGATGAATGAGTATAATCTAAATATATAAAAGAAGAGGCTGACTGACTGACTGACTGACCGACTGACTGACTGACTGACATATCAACGCACAGTCCAAACCGCTGGGTCTAGAGATTCCAAAATTGGCACGTAGGTTCCTTATAAGGTGTAGGGGAGCACTAAGAAAGGATTTTTTTATAACTCATCCCCTAAGGGGGTAAAACGGGGGTCCAAAATTTGTATGGGGGAAGCATTATTTTTTTTAGAGACTTAAAACTTTGTAGGAAGATTACTTATTAAGATACAAAAAAAACACGTTCAGCGTTTTACAAAATTCCACCCCTAAGGGGGTCAAATAGGGGTGCAATGTTTGTATGGGGTAAACATTATTTATTGAACTAGAGACTTGAAACTTTACAGGAAGATTACTAATTCTTCTCTTCTTCAACTTAAGAGCTCTGCTCTTGTCGGTGGAGTAACCGCCATTCAGCTCTACGCTCTGCCACTGCTTTGAGCTCCTGATACTAATTAAAAGACAAAAATAGTTCTTTCAGCATTTTACAAAATTCTACCCCTAAGGGGGTTAAATAGGGGTGCAAAGTTTGTATTCAAAACTACTGGGACTACAAACTTAAAATTTACACCAGACCTTCCTTTTATGACGTAGGCAAGGAATAAGACGGGACTTTTGGAAATTCTATCCCTAAGGGTGTTAAATAGGGGTGCAAAGTTTGTATGGGTGAAACATTATTTTTTGTACTAAAGACTTGAAACTTTGTAGGAATATTACTTATTAAGATACAAACAAAGTCCTTTCAGCGTTTTAGAAAATTCCACCCCTACAGGGGTCAAATAGGGGTGCAATGTTTGTACGGGGTAAACATTATTTATTGAACTAGAGAATTGAAACTTTGTAGGAAGATTACTTATTAGGATACAAGAAAAACAACTTCAGCGTTTTATAAAATTCCACCCCTGAGGGGATTAAATAGGGGTGCAAATTTTGTATTCAAAACTACTGGGACTCGAAACTTGAAAATTACACCAGAACTTCTTTTTATGACGTAGGCAGGGGATAGAATAGAATTTTTGGAAATGCTATCCCTAAGGGGGTGAAATAGGGGTCCAAAGTTTGTATGGGGGAACATTATTTATTGAACTAGAGAATTGAAACTTTGTAGGAAGATTACTTATTGATATAAAAAACCACTTTCAGCATTTTACAAAATTCTACCCCTAAGGGGGTTAAATAGGGGTGCAAAGTTTGTATTCAAAACTACTGGGACTACAAACTTAAAACTTACACCAGACCTTCCTTTTATGTCCTAGGCAAGTAATAAGACGGGATTTTTGGAAATACTATCCCTAAGGGTGTTAAATAGGGGTGCAACGTTTGTATGGGTGAAACATTATTTTTTGTACTAAAGACTTGAAACTTTGTAGGGATATTACTTATTAAGATACAAAAAAAGTTCTTTCAGCGTTTTAGAAAATTCTACCCCTACGGGGGTCAAATAGGGGTGCAATGTTTGTATGGGGTAAACATTATTTATTGAACTAGAGAATTGAAACTTTGTAGGAAGATTACTTATTAGGATACAAGAAAAACATCTTCAGCGTTTTATAAAATTCCACTCCTGAGGGGCTTAAATAGGGGTGCAAATTTTGTATTCAAAACTACTAGGAATAGAAACTTGATAATTACACCAGAACTTCTTTTTATGACGTAGGCAGGGGATAGAACAGAATTTTTGGAATTGCTATCCCTAAGGGGGTGAAATGGGGGTCCAAAGTTTGTATGGGGGAACATTATTTATTGAACTAGAGACTTGAAACTTTGTAGGAAGATTACTTATTGATACAAAAAAAGCACTTTCAGCGTTTTATAAAATTCTACCTCTAACGGGGTTTGAATTCAAAACTACTGGGACTACAAACTTGAACTTTACACCAAACCTTCCTTTTATGACGTAGGCAAGGGATAAGACGGGATTTTTGGAAATTCTATCCCTAAGGGGGTTAAATAGGGGTCCAAAGTTTGTATGGGGGAAGCATTGTTTTTTTGAACTAGACACTTTAGGAAGGTTACTTATTAGGATACAAATAAAAATATCTTCAGCTTTTTTAAAATTCCTCCCCTAAAGAGATTAAATAGGGGTGCAAAGTTTGTATTCAAAACTACTGGGACTACAAACTTGAAATTTACACCAGAACTTCCTTTTATGACGTAGGCAAGGGATAAGACGGGACTTTTGGAAATTCAGTCCCAAAAGGGGTTAAAAAGGGGTGCAAAGTTTGAATGGGGGAAATATTATTTTTTGTACTAGAGACTTGAAACTTTGTAGGGATATTACTTATTAAGATACAAAAAAGTGCTTTCAAGTTTTAGAAAATTCCACCCCTACAGGGGTCAAATAGGGGTGCAATGTTTGTATGGGGTAAACATTATTTATTGAACTAGAGAATTGAAACTTTGTAGGAAGATTACTTATTAGGATACAAGAAAAACATCTTCAGCGTTTTATAAAATTCCACCCCTAAGGGGATTAAATAGAGGTGCAAATTTTGTATTCAAAACTACTGGGACTAAAAACTTGAAAATTACACCAGAACTTCTTTTTATGACGTAGGCAGGGGGATAGAACAGAATTTTTGGAAATGCTATCCCTAAGGGGGTGAAATGGGGTCCAAAATTTGTATGGGGGAACATTATTTATTGAACTAGAGACTTGAAACACTTTAGGAAGATAAATCAAAAAATAAAAAATAAATCTAAATAAATCAAAATAAATCTTTGAATCTTTGAATCTTTGAACCTTCCTTTTATGACGTAGGCAAGGGATAAGACGAGATTTTTGGAAATTCTATCCCTAAGGGGGTTAAATAGGGATCCAAAGTTTGTATGGGGGAAGCATTGTTTTTTTGAACTAGAGACTTGAAACGTTGTAGGAAGGTTACATAATAGTATACAAATAAAAAAATCTTCAGCGTTTTTAAAATTCCACCCCTAAGGAGATCAAATAGGGGTGCAAAGTTTGTATTCAAAACTACTGGGACTACAAACTTGAAATTTACACCAGAACTTCCTTTTATGACGTAGGCAAGGGATAAGACGGGACTTTTGGAAATCCTATCCCAAAGGGGGTTAAAAAGGGGTGCAAACTTTATATGGGAGAAATATTATTTTTTGTACTAGAGACTTGAAACTTTGTAGGGATATTACTTATAAAGATACAAAAAAAGGACTTTCAGCGTTTTAGAAAATTCTACCCCTAAGGGGGTCAAATAGGAGTGCAATGTTTGTATGAGGTAAACATTATTTATTGAACTAGAGACATGAAACGTTGTAGGAAGATTACTTATTAGGATACAAATAAAAATATCTTCAGCGTTTTGAAAATTCCACCCCTAAGGAGATTAAATAGGGGTGCAAAGTTTGTATTCAAAACTACTAGGACTACAAACTTGAAATTTACACCAGAACTTCCTTTTATGACGTAGGCAAGGGATAAGACGGGACTTTTAGAAATTGTGTCCCAAAGGGGGTTAAAAAGGGGTGCAAAGGGTTTGTATGGGAGAAATATTATTTTTTGTACTAAACTTCAAACTTCAAATTAACTTTATTGCCATAACTTAAACTATACACTTAACCTCAATTACAATATAATCCAAAATTGACAGTTATAATTTATGTATATTATCTTAAAGAATCATTAAAAATGCGTTATTTGGCAATGGGTACCAACCTCAGCATATGCTGAACTGTTGTCCAGCGCTGATTTTCAGCTTGGCCCCTTTTCAGGTGGTCATTTCGGTGCATTATAGACTAAATAACATGCGCAGTGCAACAGGTTGTACTCAATATGAAGTATAATAGTATGATAATGTGTATGTGCGTGCGTGCGTGCGTGCGTGCGTGCGTGCGTGCGTGCGTGCGTGCGTGCGTGCGTGCGTGCGTGCGTGCGTGCGTGTGTGTGTGTGTGTGTGTGTGTGTGTGTAAGTGTGTGCGTGATGTGACGTGTGATTTGATGTTTTAATTGTATATCAATTTGTGTGACGTATATTGTAATTATGTAAAGTGTCGGGTAAGTATATATAGTAATTAAGCTTTATTATTCTAAAAAGTACTACATGTATGTTCAAAGGTTGTGTCAAATTAGCCTCTGAAGTTCAAGTATGTACCTTTTAACCAAATGTTTTTACTTGCCCAAAGGCATAGGCTCTCGTATTGGTGGAGGCAGATCATTCCAGATCTTCGCAGCGGCAAATTTGAAGCAACCCCTAAATTGTCTGGTTTTGTGTGCAGGAAGTATTAGCTCAGTATTCCTAGTGCTTCTGACAGGCCTGATACGGTTATCTTTTACCCACTTCAATTCATCATAGAGGTACGCCGGTTTTTGGTATTCTATAACTTTACGGATAGCGCAAGCCAGATGTAAACTCCTTCTGTTCTTCATATTTAGAATTCCCTTGATGTTTAAGTGTGGTGTGATATGTTCTCGCCTTTGGATGGTATAGCAGAAGCGTACACAGGAGTTTTGTACACGCTGAATTGACTTTTTGGTCTTATCTAGAAGCCTTGGACCGTAAACTATATCACAGTAATTAAAATGCGAAAGGACCAGGGATTCCATAAGAATTTCTCTGATTTCAATAGCCAAGTATTTCCGTATCGAGTAGAGTTTTAATTTTGTAATAGGCAATTCGGATCTTACTATTTATATACTCTACGAACCGCATTTCCCCATCTAGTATCAGGCCCAAGTTCTTCGCACCCTCCACTCGTGATATAGTTTCGGTTCCCAAATATAATGTCTGGGTTTGTCTAATAATTTTTTCTCGTTGCCATTTGTTACCCATCACTATAAATTGAGATTTTAATGGGTTCAACACCAGGTTATTATTTGCTGACCACTTCGCTACTATCTCAAGGTCTTCATTTATTCTACTTATGGCGGGCGTGGTATCGTTGGGTGCGAAAGTATAATAAAGCTGCGTGTCATCTGCATAAAGGTGAACTTCGCAGTGCTGTAAGTTTTTGACCAGATTCGCCGTATACATAATAAACAAAATGGGACTTAAAATTGAGCCCTGTGGTGTGCCTCGGTTGACAAGTTTGACTTCGGATTTTGCCAGTGCACCTTGGGGTGTTTGAATATCTACGTATTGTTACCGCCCTGTAAGAAATGATTGAAACCAGCTTATAGACGATGCAGTGATACCATAATAAGCCATTTTTGACAACAACAGCAAAGTATTAAGGCAGTCGAACGCACGGGAAAAATCTAGCAAAACAAGTACAGTACCCATTCCCTGATCTGAGGCCACACTTATGTCACTCGTAACTTTTGCTAGAGCTGATTCTGTGCCGTGTCTGCCGCGGAATCCTGATTGTACAATTGGTAGTAAATCAGATTTTTCCAGGTACCCTGTCAGCTGATTACAGACTACTTTCTCAACAATTTTGGAGAGTATAGGGAGGATACTTATTGGGCGAAGATCTTTATACTCATCAGTCTTGTTGGATTTAGGTATGGGTTTCACCTTGGCTAATTTCCACTCTTCCGGAAAGACCCCTGATAATATTGAGCGGTTAACAATGTGTGTAATTATTGGAAGAATGACATTGAGCGTTAATCGAATAATTTTAACCGATATGCCATCGTGACCACTTGCATTAGTCTTTATTGACGAGATGATGCGATTAACTTGCTCCTCTGTGCAAGTATCGATCTGGAACCTGACATCCTTTAATGTCCTGCTTTCGAAAAAAGTTTGAGTACTGCTATTGGTGTCTGAGGTATCAGGTAACTGTAAAAAGTCATTTATTTTATCCGGTTGACATAGATGTTCGGGTATCAGGGGCTTGTCGTCGCCGCCTAAGGTAGCTCTGCTTTTGAGATGTTTCCACATTAATTGGGGGTTACTTTTGGTTTTGTTCACATAGAAAGTAAAATATGCGGTCTTTTCACGGTCCAGAGCCCCAGCGACGTAATTACGAAGACTTTTATAATAATCCCTATGTTGTAGCTTTTTTGTTTTACGGGATTTAGCCAAAGCCGAGTCCCGTAGCCTCATCATCAGCCTAATAGTATCCGTGATCCACGGGTATGATTGGTCGTCGATACGTATCCTATGAATCGGCGCGTGTTTATTGAATAATGACATTAGCATTTCGTTAAACAGTTTCACTTTTTCATTGACCCCATTTATTTTTTAAATATCTGACCATGCTATTTGGTTAAGGTCCGCGTCGAAGGCATTTTTGTCAATTCTATCCACGGCTCGTTTATATATATGTCGCAGGGAAATGACCAAAACGGAGATTTGATCAAATCTCTAAGGGATATGATCAAATCACGCAAGATGTTAAAATGGCCAATCCATTTTGTCATTTGCCTAGAAAATATCAGTTATTTGATCAAATCCCTGAATCGGTTTAGTGAAATGACGAAATCGGACAAAAGAGGCAACTCGTTTTTTCATTTCACTAGATTTGTTTAGTGATTTGACAAAATCCCTGAACCGCGTCAGTGAGTTGACGAAACTAAGTCGCAAAGTCGACTAGTTTTATCAATTCACTAGACACGTTTAGTGAAATGACAAAAATGTCAACTGTGGTACAGATTATGTCGCTCGTGCGGTCGTGTTACCTCCCTCCCGCACCTTCCCGCTACCCGCTCTCGCCCTTCCGCGTTAGGCACCGGCCGGCTCAGTCAGACGCACGTGCGCAGTGCAATAGCGGCAAGTAAACAATTACGTAACGAATTTTATGCGCGTGTTCATTTGTATGTTTACGTTTTTATAGAAAATGGCTTCGGACGTAGGAGAAAATCAATGTCAGACCCAGTTTGTGTGTGAAGAACAGTTTAGTGAAACTATTAGTGCGTGTTTTAACGAGAGACCAGCTAAAGAAAAACCCCTATGGACTCGCGAAAGGATAGAAGAAGCTATCACGGCTATCGAACAATTTAAATTGGCCCCAGTGTGAAAAGCACCACGGACAAATAAACAGTATTATTATGGAAATAAATACGATATCATGGAGGTTGGTACTCAAAAATATTTGATTTTGAAGAGAAAGTCTGTTTCCGACCCCGTTGTGAAAGTGGCTGCTATGGAAGAATTTTATGACATACTTAAGCAAGCTCATCAGTTTACCGGGCATGGAGGAAGAGACAAGATGCTGCATTTTTTAAAATCGAAGCACTTTATACCTACTTCGATAGTATTGGAGTTTTTGAAATTGTGTACGGTTTGTCAAACCAAAAAGACATTTCCGAGAAAAGGAATTGTTGTGAACCCAATTATATCGGGCGACTTTAACCTTCGAGGTCAAGTCGATTTAATTCACTTACAGTCAACGCCCGATAGAAATTTTAAATGGCTGTCACACTACCAAGACCATGCGACAAAATTTAGCTTCTTACGGCCGTTGCTGTCAAAAAGAGCCGCTGAAGTGGCGCTGGAGCTGCTAAAAATATTCTTGGAAGTAGGGTGTCCACATATACTTTAGAGCGACAATGGCCGCGAGTTCACGGCTTCTGTTATACAGGAATTGACGAACCTGTGGCCATCTTGTAAAATAGTAAATGGTCGGCCTAGGCATCCGGCCAGTCAAGGGTCCGTGGAGAGATCTAACGCAGATGTCGAAACCATGTTACGCGCTTGGCTAACGGACAATTCGTCTCAACATTGGTCGTTGGGTTGTTATTTTGTGCAGTTCCAAAAAAACTCGTCTTTCCATCGCACTATAAAACGAACACCCTATAAGGCGTTATTCGGAGCCGAACCAAGAACAGGGCTGGAATCTACTCATATTCCGAAAGAGTTGCTTGAAAAGCTTATTAATGAAGAAGATCTTGATCTGCTTCTCAAACAGCAGGAAAACGTAGCTGGATCCGCAGATAATCAATGGGTTTCAACTGATTTCACGAATGACTGCACTGCTTCAACACCTGAAGACTCGGCAGCAACATATATGACTCACAATCAGGAATCAGTATCACAGGACGTGACAACTGCTGATTATCCTAACAACGATGAAGCTTCAACACCTAACGAGTTACAATCATGCATGGAAAACATGACTAACAATAACTACGATTTCGAGTACTACGATCATAATGATCTCCCAGCAGTTGAATTGAATACCCGCACCACTTCAACTTCGAAAATCTGACAAGATCTGTAGTTCCAACCAACAACGGCGAGGAAACTGTAATAGTCATGGTTATGGACAGAGGAGCAGCCGATACTGAAACAATCATATCTTGCATAGTTTGTGACAGGGAGTGTACTGGAGCCCACACGTGCGATATTTGTAAAAATCCAGTGCATGCAATATGTGGAAGTACTGTCGGAGAAGAAGGATATGGATCAAAAGTTTTATGCCATCTATGTCAAAAAGAGAAAAATGTTAAAGCTAAAAGGGAAAATGCCGCAAAATATTTAAAAATTTCAGCTGAAAAAATGAAAGATTTACGACCATTATATACCATATAATTTTTTTATATAAGAGCGGAAAAAACTTAATCACGCCCCCTTTGACATCTCTGACCAGATAGTTTCGTCAACTCACTGACGCGTTTCAGGGATTTTATCAAATCACTAAACAAATCTAGTGAAAAGAAAAAACGAGTTGCCTTTATTGTCCGATTTCGTCATTTCACTAAACAGATTCAGAGATTTGATCAAATTACTGATTTGTATTAGGCAAATGATAAAATGGATTGGCCATTTTAACATCCTGCGTGATTTGATCATATCCCTTAGGGATTTGTTCAAATCTCTGTTACAGTAGAGACTTTATCATTTCACTAAACGTGTCTAGTGAATTGATAAAACTAGTCGACTTTGCGACTTGGTTTCGTCAACTCACTGACGCGGTTCAGGGATTTTGTCAAATCACTAAACAAATCTAGTGAAATGAAAGAACGAGTTGCCTCTTTTGTCCAATTTCGTCATTTCACTAAACCGATTCAGGGATTTGATCAAATAGCTGATATTTTCTAGGCAAATGACAAAATGGATTGGCCATTTTAACATCCTGCGTGATTTGATCATATCCCTTAGAGGTTTGATCAAATCTCCGTTTTGGTCATTTCCCTGCGACATATATACTGAGGTAATGGTCTTGGCTTGAACATTGTTAATTCCGCAACAACCATTGCATGGTCACTTATATTTAAGTTATGATGTAAATATATTTTATTGATTAGATTCGGACGATCAGTTATAATTAAGTCAATCAGGGTCTCACTTTCATTCGTTATTCTTGTAGGCACGTTTACCAGTTGTTCTAAATTTCTTTGTGCTAGGAAAGCAGTTAGCTATTTGGCATTGGGCCCATCCTGTACCATTAAATTGACAGACATTAAAATCGGAAAGTAAGAACATACCGTCGCAGTGAGCAAATTCGTCGAACGAGTCGTTCAGCACATCAATCGCCCTGTCCACTGTGACTGATTCCGGTCTGTATGCCGTGCCGATTGCGAACCGTCCGACTCCTGGTATTTGCAATACCAACCACATCTGTTCGAGCGGGGAGGAGGGGTGTGGCTTAACACGCGCGGCAGTACCTTTGCGGACATGGAAGCCTACACCTCCACCTCTTCTCCCGCTAGAACGTGGGTTACTCTTTAACGTGTAACCGGGGATTGCAGGGACAACCTCGTCCTGTCCTTCTCGAAGCCACGTCTCATTTAGAGCGATAATATCCGCTTGGTGCTTATTCATTGCAGCAACTAGGTCATCCCAGCCGGTGTTCAAGGAACGGACATTTAACAGTGCCATTTTTAAACGGTGTACTTTCTTACGAGCCATAGTTATAGTGTCGTAAATATGTGATTAATATGTTGATTGTACAATGAGTATAGAATACATAAAGGACACCGGCATGACAGTTAAAACTCTTTACTTTTAAGTACTTACTGGACAGATGACACTGTGGAAGTTCACTCATCATGACAGAGATTAAATTATTCCTACAGTTCGGGCACACTATTTTACTGACATCAGTAAATGGTCCATCTAGTTCCACATAATAATCATATCTTATGTACATTGCTATATAAACATATACGACAATAGTTACCTCTTTGAAGACAATTCTATACAGTTTTAGCAATAAATTTTCGTTTCGTAATATTAGATGATATTCCTTGCTAAAATACAGTTCATTAATAATATATTGACCACATACGCACCTCGCTGTGCAATTCCAAACAAACATTATAAAAGTTACATCTGTAGAGATAAATCTACGCTGTTTCAACGGTAAATAACTGTTCTTATGTATTTTTAGGTGCTGTTGGGTCTTTGTCGAAAACACGTACAATGTCAATTTCGCTCTGGATTCGTGTCCGCTTGCTGTCATTGCCATCTGTTTTTTTATTGTAAATCCGCCCCTCTCTAGTCCACACAAACTTCCAGCCCGAGGCACTCGCTGCCTGACGTGTTTTCCAGAATAAATTGCGATTGGTTTTGGTCAGTCTTTCGTTTATGTAGACTCTGCCGGGAGTGTGTTCGGGTAGCCCAATGTTAGTAGTGTCGATTTTACGGCGCACTCGTGCGCTCCTTAGAAGCTCATCACGGAGTGAGCGCCTGGCGACGCGTGCCACCAGGGGGCGTGGGCGCGGTTTTGCACCCTCTCCGTTGCCGGAAGTTCTCTGCGGGCCCACTCGTTCCACACTGATGATGTCCCGCGGGTCCAGTTGCGCGCCCGCTTTTTGCGCCAGCGCCTGCGCGATGTGTGTAGGTGACACGCCGGGAAGCTCTGGTACTCCCGTGATTTTCACATCGTTGAGCAGTGCTGCCTGATCCTTTTCGTTAAGGTCCGCCTGCAGTTGCTCGATGACGCGTTGTAACACCTCGACGCTCGACGAGGGCCTACAGTTCTTTTTAACCCATAAAAGTTCGGCGTTAAGGCGAGAGTTTTCTTGTTCCAACGATTTAACTTTATTGGACACAGTATATAATTCAGTTTGGAAACATTTTATTTGATCGCTCAAGAAGTCCGTTGTTTCAGAAAATTCCTCCTTCATTTTATTTAGGACACGGTTGCTAGAGACTTGAAACTTTGTAGGGATTCGAGGGGCGGCTGATAAGTCCTAACCCTATGGTATTTCGAGGTCGTATATGCGTTTATGGTACTGGCCACTAGAAAGGCCATTTAAAAACAAATTATTGAACACAAAATCATGTCATATTTGTTTGATTTTTTCTTGAGATATTCAACGGAAAAGTCCACCATGTCTGAATTATCAACAAATATTACGAAACTTGAGCACCGTGCTGTAATTAAGTTCCTTGCAAAAAGTGCTAAATCACCGCAATGCATTTTTGAAGAAATGGCTAGTATTCATGGTGCCTCTGGATCTTCTTATGGTACGGTCAAAAAGTGGAGTCCCTTATTTAAACTGGGTAGGGAGTCGATTGAAGACGATCCCAGTTCAGGGAGGCCAATATCGGTGGTGACTGAAGAAAATGTAAGAAAAGTCAGAAAATTAGTATTAGAAGACCGGAGAGTTAAGGTTTGGCAAATAGCTGATACTGTAGGCATTAGTAAAGAACGGGTTGGGGAGATTTTACATCAACATTTGAACATGACTAAGGTCAGTGCTCGCTGGGTACCGAAAATGCTGACGGCGTTCGATAAAGAACGTCGTGTTGAAACTTCCCAGGCGTTTTTAGATCTGTGCGGAGATGGTATAGATGAAGTTTGCTCCCGAATAGTAACTGTTGATGAAACATGAATCAGGCAGTATGATCCGGAGTGTAAGTCTGAATCTATGCAGTGGATTGAAAAGGGTGAAAGACCACCGAAGAAGTTTAAAGTGCAAAAATCGGCATCTAAGTTAATGGCCACTGTGTTTTGGGACTGTGATGGCATTCTCTTAATAGATTATTTGGCCAAAGGTTCTACAATAAATGCACTTTATTATGCTAATCTATTGAGACAGGTGCGAGAAGCGGTAGTTGAGAAAAGGAGGGGCTAATTAAGGAAAGACATTTTGTTTTTGCAAGACAATGCACCCGTTCACACCGCCCGGGTTGCGAGGCAGGCTCTGAAGGAAATTGGCTTCGATGAAACGAACCAACCACCCTACATACAGTCCAGACCTAGCCCCTAGCGATTATTTTCTGTTCAGTAATTTAAAGAGAGACTTACGGGGAAAGAGATTTGGCAGTGATGAAGAGATGAAGGCGGCTGTAGAGGAGCATTTTGAAGGCCAATCTAAAGAATATTTTTTTAACGGCCTAAAAGCATTGTATCAATAATGTAAAAAATGCATTGAATTAGAGGGAGCTTATATTGAAAAATAAACATAAGTTATTTTTTATATATTGTTTTTTTCTACCATAGGCTTAGGACTTATCAGCCGCCCCTCGTATTACTTATAAAGATAAAAAAAAAGGACTTTCATCGTTTTAGAAAATTCTACCCCTAAGGGGGTTTAATAGGGGTGCAATGTTTTTACAAGGGAAACATTATTTATTGAACTAGAGACTTGAAACTTAGTAGGAATTTTACTTATTAGGATGCAAAAAAAAGTATTTTCAGAGTTATATAAAATTCCACCCCTAAGGGGGTAAAATAGGGGTGCAAAGTTTGTATTCAAAACTACTGGGACTACAAACTTGAAATTTACACCAGAACTTCCTTTTATGACGTAGGCAAGGGATAAGACGGGACTTTTGGAAATTCTATCCCAAAGGGGGTTAAAAAGGGGTGCAAAGTTTGTATGGGTGAAATATTGATTTTTGTACTAGAGACTTGAAACTTTGTAGGGATATTACTTATAAAGATACAAAAAAAGGACTTTCAGCTTTTTAGAAAAATCTACCCCTAAGGGGTGCAATGTTTGTACAAGGGAAACATTATTTATTGAACTAAAGACATGAAACTTAGTAGGAATTTTACTTATTAGGATACAAAAAAAAGTATTTTCAGCGTTATATAAAATTCCACCCCTAAGGGGGTAAAATAGGGGTGCAAAGTTTGTATTCAAAGCTACTGGGACTAGTAACTTGAAATTTACACCAGAACTTCCTTTTATGACGTAAACAGGGGATAAAACGGGATTTTTGGAAATTATATCACTAAGGGGGTGAAATGGGGGTCTTAAGTTTGTATGGGGGAAACATTATTTATTGAACTAGAGACTTGAAACGTAGTAGGAATATTATTATTAAGATACAAAAACAGCACTTTCAGCGTTATATAAAATTCTACCCCTAAGGGGTTTTAATAGGGGAGCAAAGTTTGTATTCAAAGCTACTGGGACTAGTAACTTGAAATTTACACCAGAACTTCCTTTTATGACGTAAACAGGGGATAAAACGGGATTTTTGGAAATTATATAACTAAGGGGGTGAAATGGGGGTCTTAAGTTTGTATGGAGGAAACATTATTTATTGAACTAGAGACTTGAAACTTTGTAGGAATATTATTATTAAGATACAAAAACAGCACTTTCAGCGTTTTATAAAATTCTACCCCTGAGGGAGTTTAATAGGGGTGCAAAATTTGTATTCAAAACTACTGGGTCTAGAAACTTGAAATTTACACCAGAACTTCATTTTATGACGTAGGCAAGGGATAAGACGGGATTTTTGGAAATTCTATCCCTCAGGGGGTTAAGTAGGAGTGCAAAGTTTTTATGGAAGAATCATAATTTTTTGTACTAGAGACTTGAAACTTTGTAGGAATATTATTATTAAGATACAAAAAAGTAGTTTCAACATTTTATGTGATCATTTTATGTTTCATAATGATTTATGAGTGTCCAAAGTTTGTATAAGGGAAACTTTTATTTTTAGCTACTACGTACTTAAAACTTTGTGGACAGATTACTTATTCATTTACAAATAAAGTGCTTTCAGCGTTTTGGAAATAATTAAACCTAAAGGGGTTTAAAAGGAGCTATGTATGGAGTTTGTATGGAGAAAAAGATTAGTTAGACAATTTTATTCGAAAATTCACAGGATAATTCCTAGCGATAAATGAGTAAGCAAGTGTTTCCGGTTTTTTGAGAGTTCAACCCCTAAAAAGAGACATGTGGTGACAAAATCTGAAAATCAACATCTGCATCTATTGTTTCTATGGTTTATCGGGTCGCTGATTAGGAAAACAACAACGATTTTACATTCCAACGTGGCGTCTAAATATCAATATGGGCGTTGTTATTACGGTTTTTTGGGACGTTAATAACGAAAATCGCATAGATTTTGAAATGTAATGTTGTGGACATGAAAAATCATGAGAATATTTGTGCCAAATTGCAATTCAATCGGTCCAGTTTTTTTACTCAATACTCAATCATTTATTGCAATCCACAATATTAGTTTACAGGGTTTTAGGTAAACTTAAGTTTTAGTTATTAAGTGACAATAAAACTTAATTGTGGACCCTGTTGGGCACCGCAAAAATCAGTGAAGAGAAGACGACTTACATACTTATTGAAAGTTCTGCTTTTTATAATTTCATTTTCATATTCTGCGCAATGTGCAAATTATATAGAGCATTATATTTAAGTATCTAAATTTACCTATTGCACATTTATTTATAACTAACTTTTTATAGGAACTTTGTTCTATATATTATATTTGTGTATAAGATGAGTTTAAATTTTAATTTTATTTTATAGTTTTTCTTCTAAGTATTCTCTTAGTGTATAATAACTTTTATTAATAAGGAATTCTCTTAATATTCTTATGAATGTGTTGTGTTTTTTCTCGGATTTTATTGTATCGGGCAATTTGTTATATACTTTCACAGACATGGTATAGGTTGCAGCAGAATGCATTTTTAGGTTTGATGAGGGTAACATGAGTCTTTCTCTATATCGGAGATTATGAGTTGTAGGTATGTCTTCGCGTTTCTTATAGTATTGGGGATAGTTTCGAACAAACTTACAAACTTCTAAAATATATAAACTAGTTAGAGTCAGTATTTTCTGATTCTTAAAATGGGGTTTGCAACTGTCTCTGTTATCAATATTTACTAATATGCGAATAAGTTTTTTTTGTAAAGTAAATAGGGATGATACGTCTGTGCTATTGCCCCAAAGTATTATACCGTAGCTGAACCACGCGTTTGCATAAGCATAATAGGTAACAAGTGCAGTCTTAAAGTCAGTACATTTTTTTATTTCGCTGAGTGCATATACAAA
This sequence comes from Epinotia demarniana, assembly GCA_945867215.1. NCBI lineage: Eukaryota > Metazoa > Arthropoda > Insecta > Lepidoptera > Tortricidae > Epinotia > Epinotia demarniana. The sequence goes on from OX244262.1 coordinate 19,364,815, forward strand.
AGAAGATATTTTTGCTTTTATCTTTTTTATATGTGATTTCCAGTTCACATGTGTGTCTATTATCAAACCGAGTAGTGAAAGAGTTTTCGTAGCAAATCGGTTGTAACAGACGGACTGACAGACAGCCACACGTGATCATATAAATAAGGGTTCTATTTTTGCTTTTGAGGTCCCTATATAACGAGACCCGCGTTATATAGGGTTATAGGTTTTAAAGTTTTTATTTGGTGCCATCTCGATCGTCAGCAATCGGTACCTAGGCGAGTGCGGGCGGCGCGGCGGGACGGGAGGGTAGGAGACATTGGGAAAGTGCCTGCATCCGTAATAAGTACATTCAAGGTGCTGCACGAAGATCTGCTTACTTTCTATAAGTTAAGCATTTTGGCCGCCGTAAAATTAAAACAAATTTTTGGGTATTTATGTTAAATACTGGTTCGAAAAGCATGGAAAGAAAATCTTAAGAAACAAGCCTATTGCAATGTCCAGGCCATAAATTTGTCTTGAAATTCGTGGAGATATTTTGGTATTTCAACATTATCATGAACATGAAGAGGCTTTTATTCCAGAGGACAGATTCTCATTAATCATGATTGTAAATTTAATAACAAAAATACGTACATACAAACATACATTCACGCCTTTATTCCCAAAAGGGGTAGGCAGAGCACATGAACTTTATGTTCCAGCACCACTTTTAGCATAAATGTGGGTATAAAAGATCGACAAAACGTGATATTGCTTAGGTTGTTAGCCCATCACCCACAACACACTTCAACCCTGCTCTCTTAATCGACTTTTACGACACACACGGGAAGAAAGGGGGTGGTGAAATTCTAACCCGACACCACACGGGCATAAAAATAACAGTAAATAAAAATTAATTTACCAAAATGGGTTATGACGAAGGGTTATTCATAGGGGAAGTTAGTAGTAGTAGGTTAGTAGGCGGCGTAGCAATTCAACAATTATTGGAAAATTACTCTTACTACGCGGGCGAAGCCGCGGGCAAAAGCTAGTTTTGTTATAGATATTCATGGGAGTTCACTGCACCAGCGCTCCTTAGGGCGAGCCGCCTCTGCTCTCTCTGGCAATAGCTCTTTTACTGGACCTCGAGACAGCGTTCAATTTGCGTTTCACCACAAATACGTGAAACATACACCGGCACGTCTCAGGAACTTATGTTGTAGTGTGTACCCGGGGTAGAGCAGGCAGATACGATGTGTCCGCCAGGCAGGATATCCGTGTCTTTGTCAGGAACAATAGGATCGGCTGCGCAGACTCCACATGCTGATGGACTGACTGCATCTAAGTTAGAGTGAAGTCCCCTGATGTTGCAATAATCCACTTGCGTGGAAGGGGGTACCGCTGACCCACTAGTTCTATTGTTCTCCTTTCGCGCCATAATTTGTTTGTAAGTAGGCTTATATTGTAGTCTTTGCTGTGTCGTACCATTCTTTTAGCGCTTTCATTTGAGGGAGTGTGGGTTGGGACTCTCGGGGACTAACCCTCACTCAGCTGTCGACCTGCTCTTGTTCGTGTTTTGGGAGATCACTTCTGGGACTGTGTGAGTCGGTATACTGAACTATGATTCTTTCAAAATAAAGTGGGGTCGTGAATGTACAGTGTATGAAAGTTTGTACGGAACCCTCAGTGCGCGAGACAGACTCGCAATTGACCGGTTTTTTTACATTCAGGTGGATGACGTGCAGTCCACGACAAGTAAGAAGTCATATAATATAACCGGCCGGCGTGACACAGTGGTACGTACCTACCTGTTGTAAATTGAATCTTAATATCATTAATAATACGAGTAAATACGCTAATTGATAGTTACGAGGGGCGGCTGATAAGTCCTAAGCCTATGGTATTTCGAGGTCGTATATGCGTTTATGGTACTGGCCACTAGAAAGGCCATTTAAAATTTTGAAGAAATGGCTAGTATTTATGGTGCCTCTGGACCTTCTTATGCTACGGTCAAAAAGTGGAGTCGCTTATTAAAACTGGGTAGGGAGTCGATTGAAGACGATCCCAGTTCAGGGAGGCCAATATCGGTGGTGACTGAAGAAAATGTAAGAAAAGTCAGAAAATTAGTATTAGAAAACCGGAGAGTTAAGGTTTGGCAAATAGCTGATACTGTAGGCATTAGTAAAGAACGGGTTGGGGAGATTTTACATGAACATTTGAACATGACTAAGGTCAGTGCTCGCTGGGTACCGAAAATGCTGACAGCGTTCGATAAAGAACGTCGTGTTGAAACTTCCCAGGCGTTTTTAGATCTGTGCGGAGATGGTATAGATGAAGTTTGCTCCCGAATAGTAACTGTTGATGAAACATGGATCAGGCAGTATGATCCGGAGTGTAAGTCTGAATCCATGCAGTGGATTGAAAAGGGTGAAAGACCACCGAAGAAGTTTAAAGTGCAAAAATCGGCATCTAAATTAATGGCCACTGTGTTTTGGGACTGTGGTGGCATTCTCTTAATAGATTATTTGGCCAAAGGTTCTACAATAAATGCACTTTATGATGCTAATCGATTGAGACAGGTGCGAGAATAGTTGTAGTAGTTGAGAAAAGGAGGGGCAAATTAAGGAAAGGCATTTTGTTCTTGCAAGACAATGCACCCGTTCACACCGCCCGGGTTGCGAGGCAGTTCGGAAGGAAATTGGCTTCGATGAAATCGACCACCCACCCTACAGTCCAGACCTAGCCCCTAGCGATTATTTTCTGTTCAGAAGAGAGAGTTACGGGGAAGAGATTTGGCAGAGATGAAGAGATGAAGGCGGCTGTAGAGGAGCATTTTGAAGGCCAATCTAAAGAATATTTTTTTAACGGCCTAAAAGCTTTGTATCAAAAATGTAAAAAATGCATTGAATTAGAGGGAGATTATATTGAAAAATAAACATAAGTTATTTTTTATATATTGGTTTTTTCTACCTTAGGCTTAGGACTTATCAGCCGCCCGCCCCTCGTAGAGCTCAGCTGGGAAAATAGTATCAAATGAATGAAATTACCCAAACAAATACGAGTGAAAATACAAACAATTGTGGTTAACAATTGAAGTAAAAAAATAACATACTTCAGATTTTATAAATATTTTGTATGTAATGTAACAAAATTTGGGACTCCTTCCTCCCCTCCCCTTGTCACACTTTGCAGACCCTTCCTCCCCCTATAGTCTGATTTTAACAGAATATTTATCTAAAATAGGTTTAATGAATTTTTATGAATAAAGGACATTTAAAATCAAAATTTTACCTGGTAAGTAGCAGCATCCAAGTTGGATGCAGACACATACAGCAGATTATTCTGCACAATGTATAGGAATGATGGGACACAGACTCGCAGTGTGTCTTCCAAATTCAATATGACTGTGGAATATATGGACAGGAGACCTCTCTTAGCACTCCCTGACTCCCGCATCACTAGGCCGGTGCAGATTATAAACTTCACTAATTCTGCTAAAAGTACAGCTGAAAATTATAATTATTGTTGGTATGTGGAACATGATACATGGGTGAAGATCAAAAAATATGCTACATAGTTAAGGCCTTAATTTAATCTATGCTTTAACTTTCTCATTTTCGTAACTACAGAGAAATTAGAAAATAAAATCAAAGTCTGTCAAAATGGAATAGAAAGAAGTACTTCTGGAATAAAAATAAAAGATAAAATAAAGTAACAACATATAAAATTAAAAACGAAATTTAAAAATTCTAAAGTGGCAATGGAACAGGTCACATGTTAAGAGAAAGAAAAGAGAAATGGACTAAATTAGTTACAGATTGGTACCCAATAGACAGGAAAACGAAAAGAGGTAGACCAACCAAGAGATGGAAGGATGACTTCAAAAAAGTAGCTGGTCCATTGTGGACTTGGACAGCAAGAAACCGGAATATGTGGACGTTTTTAGAGAAGGCCTTTGTCAAAAGACAAGCTGATAAGGATCAACAACCGTCTGCCGATGGTATATTTTTATTTAATGTGTAAAACTACTTATAGATTTATCAGTAATAAAGGCTTATATTATTATATTATTATTATATTAACTTTTTCATTTTCGTAACTACAATTACCCATAGATTTTATATGGGTAATTGTCGTTACGAAAATGAGAAATTTAAAGTGTAGATTAAATTAAGGCCTTAACTATGTAGCATATTTTTTGATCTTCACCCACATGGGAGACAGAAGCAGTAGTTAGCCAAATAAATAGCCTACCAGCAGCTGAAGAAAACATTTCCACATCTCGGGTGCGGGCATATCGCATACTGAGACCCAGTGTTGCATTTTGGACAGTTAATATAATTAAACTTGCATATTTCACATAGCCTGAAACAAATTGGTCATATTATTACAAGGTACTGATATTTTATAATACATGTGTATTCATATAGTATTTAAAGAATCAACTTACCAATATTAGACCGCCTATTACTGTTTGGGGCAAGAATTGATTTTTTCATTTCATCCATGATTGACAAGGATCTCCAAAGGGCCAAAACTATAAAAGAATGTAATATATTATTTATAACTAATTTCATTCTACAGGCAGTCTTATAAGAGTTTTGAAGTGTAATAGGGTTTCCTACCGGGACTGTACCCAAACTGCAACAACAAGACTACACTTATTCTCCATTGTCCGTTACAAATTCACTAATTTGAGATGTGTGTGAAAAATATTCTTCTCTCTCTTATTACAAGGACTAATTACAAGGATCAACTAATCAACCTGATTAGGTTGATTAGTTGATCCTTGTAATTAGTCCTGCGATTGCAAATGAGAAGTTATATGGTGTTATGGGTACTAGACAATGATATACTTACATACTTTTATATATGAATGAATACATACAAACCATTTAACAACTTTCGCAACCAGGCAAAATTTCGAACAATACCCCAGAAACCGACAGTACTCGCTAGTCGGGCAACGACGTGCAACTCAATGCCGCACGCCGCGAACCCGCTAGTCGGGCAAGCGGCGGACGCTCAGGGCTGTGCCAAGTAACTTTCGTATATGTGCATAAAATTAAATCTGCCGTCTCATCTGTTTAGGCTCCCCGTTTTATCAATTATCACAATGCATCCAGTGTATGCAATTTAACATAACCAACTAATAAGAATTTTAATTTTGTAATCACAATAGGTAAAGTAAATGAAAATACAAAGTGAAGTAATAAAATATAATAATCAACTGTACCAACTTTTCGACCACATAAGTACATAATAATCAGAAGACTTACAATTTTTTTTGTTAGTGGCAGTGGTAGCCCTGAGGTGGCGAAGATGCAATGCTTGCCCGCCTGTCGGGCACTTTGGCGTCGCGTGTAGGTTTATAGCTCTTGCCCGACTACCGGGTATGCCGGCATCTGAGTAAAGTTTACGAGTGCCCGAGTGTCGGGTACGCGGTGTCGAATGTGTTAAAATTGGAGAACATAGTTCATGATCATCACCCAAATAAATACCAGGACTCGAAACTGGCTAGTAACAAATTCATATATTTAGAAGATAACGATACTCGACAACAGAATTAGGATATTTCCGGTTATTAAAATTAAATCAAAGAAGTTTTGTTCCGAAATTAATAAGAGTCACAAGAACTTCACTTACTTATACTACATATGTTTTCATTGTAGACTGTACGTGCATCATTCGTAAAGCATACATAGGAGATTTAAACTTACTTTCTTCAATTAAAGTAACAGATTTAAGTCGCCGACGTACATACCCATGACGACGAGACACGGTATAGTTGATATGATTTGGACAACCTATGTAAAAATTAGTATTTTTGATAAATAAAGATGACCAAATTCTTACAACAAACTTCGGTAATAGTAGGTAGTACTATACAACATATTTTGCCCACTGCCAGGCCAGTAAATGAAGTAAATTGAATTGAAGTAAATCAATCAATCAAGTAAATAAAATAATTGTCAAAATGACAGATGACGTTGGCTGCTTTTTTTTTTTTTTTTAATTCGTCCATTCGGACAGGCTAAGACCATGGGCCATACTGCCTAGTCTTCAGTAAGTATAATTTCATTTGATCGAATCCAGTAATAACGTCTTCAGTATGACGTTGGCTGCTCGATGAAAAATTGGCAAGCATGTACCGAACGTACACTCTATTTGATTGGTATGGTTTTACTATAATATGAACAAGCGAATATTTTTTAAAGGAAGGATACGTTATACAAAATAAGATTAGTCACGTCGCATTAATTTCAAAAGATCTCTAGTTTTGGAACTTGCATGCACATGGCAAAAATTGTTAGAACTTGTAGCTCTTCTTCCAAGACTGCCTTAAAAAAATATATGTCATTTTAGATTCTTGGTGGACGGTGTTTGTTACGCTATACCAATTACATTACATAATTTTTAGCAAAAATGGGAAAGCACTTCGGAGAACTTGCTAAAATCCGGGGTTTGATAACCTACAAGTTGTCTGCCCACGAGCAACGTGCTTATGCTGGCGCGATCTCAGGCGGGCTTCCCAACATCTTCCGCAGATTCCGTGAGAGTGTATTCAGGGTTGCACCTCGTAAGTTTCATCTTTCCACTTCGCTCGCAGTATTATCATTAATTATACCATCTTACGTTATTAGTTTGTTTACATTTTTAATATGTGACGAGTTGATTAATAAATTTAATTAATTGCTATCGCAATTTAAGGGGGTTGAGTAAACGGTTATTAACCCATGCAATAAATAGTGCATTATTTTCGTAACTGATTGTAATAACGCTTTACAGCTTAATTAGTAACGTTATTTGGGACAAAATTATTTTTAGTGCCTAAAACAGAGATGAAAATTAATGAACACTTTTACTAAATTGTAAATGTCTCGAAATATTTTCCTAGTAGTGTTACGTTAGTTCTCAACCGGGTCTCAATGTTTATTATGAATTTCCCCACCATACTAAGTTTTGTATTACAGAAACATCTCATTTGGTACACAAATTACCACTGCATTACCACTCTGAAATAATGTCCACTGCATTACCAAACTATTATTATTATTATTGGGAGCCTGTAGTGTCCCGCTGCTGGGCAAAGGCCTCCCCCTCCGTTTCTAGTATTCTCGATCCTGAGCTTCTTTTGGCCAATCTATTGAGAATCAGTCTAGCTCGTCCCGCCATCGCTGGCGAGGCCTGCCGCGTTTCCGTCAGTGGCGGCTTTAACCCACAGTTCACTCGTCATGCAGCGGACATGCCCAGCCCAGTCCCACTTCATCTTAGCCGCTTTCCGAACAACGTCAACTATTTGAATTTAGTTTTTTATTCTTATATCCATCATTCAGGTGCGCGTATGCCATTCTGAATTAGAAAATAATTAGTTGTTTGAACAAATCCAAATAAGTAAGAAAATATGTGGTAAAATGTACAAGGGACGTTTTTATAGGCATCTAAAAGTACTTTGGCCCATTTGCTATTTTACTAATAGTCATGGAAAAACATATAACATACAGAATTATGCATCTAACACACACATGTAACACTGTAACTAAAATTAATAAGTAGTTTGCCCCCTGCTCATCTTCTTAACAGCAAAAGTTTGAATACATCTTCTATTTGGTTGCAGCATTCATCATTGGATACCTGATATATGAGGGAGTGGAGCGTGAACACCACAGGCTTAGCCGCAAGAATCCTGCTGATTTTGAAAATGATCAATAAATAATCATAGATTAACTTCACAACATACTTTAATTTATTGTAGAATAATTGTTATGGATCAAAATAAAAGTAAATACAAGTAATAATTTTTTCATCTTGCAGAAGCATGAAAATATATGATAGTGTTCCGCGAAATACAGTTATAATCAAATGTATCTGCTCTTGTATTTTATTTATCAGTGAATTATATCGTTGTGTATAGGTGTATCAGCATGTATATATATATTTTTTTTTTCAATGGACTTGCGGGCGTTTGCCCATAGCCATAGTCAAGTTATGGACCATCCACATTAAGTGATTTTACCCCAATTTGTCAGTACAACATGTCGAAGTCAGAATTGGGTGTAGCGTACAGACGTAACAACTGCAACTACAACTTCATTCAGTGTGGCCAGTTAACAGAAGGAAAGCGAAAATTGGCGCATTCAAACGCTCCTGCGAAGCGGACTGCAAGATTGTTACTAACCGATGAGATAGGGCAAGACAGCACGTCTAACACACAGCCGCGACATACTCTCGATTTCTCTCGCATGTCCTAATAAGAGAGAGACGGATAGTGCGAGAAAAATTGAGAGAGCTCGCGCGCCGTCGCGTAATAGCCGTGCAGCACACAAAAATCGAGAGTATGTCACGGCCACCTCATGATCGACGTGCTGTCTCGCCCTATCTCATCGGTTAGTAACTTCGAGCAACACGGCCTTCCTAGCGGAAGGGAGTCGCCTTAGCTATGAATATTACGGTCAAATAGTTCTGTCGTTTCTTGCGGGGGGGAAACATGCACACAAATGCAGCTCTGCACGCTCACATACAAAGACAAAACTGTAATGATGACACTAATACATACAATATGAAACAATACACCGATAAAACTTGCACACCCCCATAAATTTTTGTGTACGAACGAGTCACAACTCAGTCAATTCACACATTGACACGATAGGGCTAGACGCAATTGGCGATGCAGCAATATCGATACGAAATCTATCGATATTATATTACTTAAGAAGAATGGAGAATGAAATAAAAAACTGAAACATCATAAGTTTTTATTAGAATAAAATAGAATGCCGACAGCTTTATATGAAGTTTACTGGTAACGGGACCAAATGCGGGTAGTTCGGAAAAGACGCGCAGAAAGAAGATGTTGATACCCGCAACCACAGATTACAGAGAAAAGCAGATAGGCCCTAATAAATTGAACGTTTTCTATACATCCGATCTCTTCTCACTTACGTACTGAACGCCGAGTAAGAAAGGGATAGAACCATGTTATCTGACAGGTCTTCATACGTCATTGTCTCCGCTTTCTCGCTCGCACGATGTAATTCGCTCTCTCGCTCGCTCGAGATTTAGTGCACAGAAAGATATTTTCTTACAAGTTATCGATATCGATATTTACTGTTAATAAATTCGTATGCGATACTATCCATACTATGCAAAAATTAATATGGTACTTACCAAATAGAAAACAAAAACCATTACACGACTACGAATATAATAAACTGCATTCATGTTTCATATGTTCGCTACAAATTAAATTATGCAAATACATAGGTAGTCAGACGAGTTACTTTTTAAGTCTCACTATTTTGTGGATCTTTAGTGGAACACATTTATTTTTAACCGACTTCTGAAACTTATCAATTCCACTGGCTCTTTATTTTTTTATGTATGTTCTTCGATTACTCTTAGACGCCTGGACCGATAAGAATGGTGTTTTGTTAGAAAAGGTGGTCCTAGGCAGGTCAGGATCTGAAGATGGGATCCTGGAGAAATCCAGGGCAATCTTCAAATCTTATTTTGGAACGATTTGGGTACTTTGAAATCGTGCATTTGCTTTCAGAAAGCAGTTCATGCGGTAATATGGAATGTGGCTTCGTGAAGTATTGATTTGAAGTCGATTAAAACTTTGTTTTTAAAGTAAGCTAACACAAAATAACAACGCAATTATATTCCTGAAAATATCTCATTTTAATAAGAAAGTTACATCTAATGCTTTAAATAATAAATATCCAATTATATAGAACTTTTTGCAATCAGTAAACTTGCATCACCTGAAGAGGCAATGCAGGTGTCTTAGGTATTGTATCTGGTAGCCTTTCATTACTGCTCAGCATCATTTTGTTGTAGTTGCCTTCTAATTGTTGATCCTGGTGAGATCCCTGCATTAAATACAGTAACGAAAACATTATTATACAATATCTATCAGTTGAGCTGCTTAAGTATGAACAGGTAAACAACAAACCGACACAGAGTTACTTTCGCATGTATAATACATATTATAGTAGTTATGGATATATAAAGAAAATCAATGTACTAATACAAATTCTTTGCATATACAAAACTTAAATGAAACGAACTCATCTGGAGGGACCTCAGAAATGTCAAGTAATAAAATAAATAAAACTCACTATACCAACTTACCTCAAGCAGCCTCTGAAAAACTGTAGGTATCGCATCTGGCAGCAAGTGTTTTATATTTTTTATAATAACGAAACAGTTAGTTTCGAAATGTTTCGAACATATTCTATGGTGTTTTTTCGGCGTCCAATTATTGCGCCCTACTGCATCAATCCTTTTTTTTGGAAGATTATTATCTACCGGAAACCTGAAGTTAACAGTTAAGACATGTAACATTAAAATATTTTGTCTAAACGCCTACATGAATAATTCATGTCGACGAAATATCGATATACACATGGTAACAACACTACCCATGTTTACGACAATTGTATTTTTACTAAAAATCCCACAATTATCAAGTTTGATCCATGTAAAAAGTACTTATCCGATAGTATCAAGCATCTGCTGTAATCCCAGACCATTATATTGCGTAATGTACATGAAATATTTGAAAAATAACCAAATGATTCTTACCGATGAAATCCGATTGTTTCTACGGTCTTTTTTAACAATCTAGCGTAACTTCGGCAGTACGGAACTGCACAAGCCATTGTGCCACTTCATACAACTTAAATCATTAACTTATTACAGAAATATTTAGTTTTTCAACACAATATTCTTGAAATAACCAACTTTCCTCAAGATTCACAAGAGATTTGACGTTGATTTGACTTTGACACTTTTGACAGATTGTTTAGCATTTAACACCGTGGTTAACAGTTTTTGGAGACAAGTCGTCAATAGACTCAAAATACCATACTATTCGTCTCATTCTAACTCACATCAGCTGACCATAAGCAGCGACAGAGACAACTATATGAAACATCGTCTTGCTTTATACTGCGCGTCTGTATTCTTATTAGTCTGTGCCCGCAACGCACAGCACAAGCCACTTGTCCCGTGACCATAGATGGTGCAACACATCTCAGTGAGGTAAATGAATATACGCAAGTAAGTCCCGTTTAGTATAAATAATGCCAGGAGGGACATTGTTGCTACTCTCAGTTATACATAGGTTTCGAATATGGTAAGTTATTTAATTAGCGTTTTACTTTTATGTAAAACGCCGACATTAATGAGAATGATAATATTTTACGGCTTCCCGAAACAATCATTTACAACAGTATTACAATACGTAGACGGGTAAAATTATTACTAACTACCCATAAAAAGCAAGCTAAAGTAAAGGTTATAAAATTGATCACCGTGATCGCAATCGGACGCGCGGGAGACCTAATATTATTGAACTTGTAACAGTCACGGTACCCAGTAATAATAACATGCAATGCACAACCTATATCATATATTTGATTACAATTTCTCTTGTGATTTTATTACGCCACAGTGCACCGCCCAAAATCGATACAATTATGTAGGTCTAAATTAGTAATGTACATCTCTAAATTATTGTTCATCGGCGAGAAGTCGGATTTGTTGCTCAACAGATCCGAATTTTGTACGGGCGAGCAGAATCGATGTTGGTAAACAAAACCGACAATTATTTTACAATTAAATATTCGAATTTGGTGTCTTAATGCAATTTAACAGCAATAATACGATAAATATTTACTTACATGTGAAATGTAACACCATCTTTTTGTAAGTTTGATGTCCCAGACCTGTTTTAACAGCAGAAAACAGAGCAATTCGGCATTTTGTATAAGTAACGTTCACTCGCGAGACTGGACTCTGTCTAGTTGGAAATCCGAGTGACAACTAGTTTTATTAGATGCACATGCCCGTTTGGGCTTGTACTTTGACAGAGGGGAAATGATACTAATGCCTACTCCCTTCCGTGTTGCTCGAAGGTTAGTAACAATCTTGCAGTCCACTTCGCAGGACCGTTAGAATGCGGCAATTTTCGCTTTCTTACTGTAACTGGCCACACTGAATGAAATTGTAGTTGCAAAACACCGGTTTAAAAAAAATACAAAATTACAGGGTAAAATATTAATACAATGTTCTTTAGCATATATTTTTTAATTATCGTTTAAATTTATTTGTATGAAATTTGTGAGAAAAAGAAACTTGGCACATCATGGAAATTCCATGGTCCAAATTGTGATGTTCATGCAATTCGTCCGTACAACTCGTTTGACGGTTGGAACATGCATCCACACTATAGCAATTAGTCAGATTCTGATGAATTGGGGCTGACAAATCACTTAATGTGGATGGGCCATTAGTGATAAAAAGGGAAGGAAATAAAATAGGGTAATTGCGGAAAGGATATATCAGAATTTGGAAAAAATAATCAGAGCAGGAATGGAATTGAAATACGTATAAATAAACTATAAAGAATGGATAATACTATAATTTTATGTTATTATCAAAAATAAATTTAGCCAGAATAATATAAACATTTGGATTAATAAGTAAAGAGGAAATATCGGTGGGAAAAGGAACATTTTCAGATAGGAGCGCATCAAGGAACACAGTACGATCGTACAACGGGCAAGATAAGATTATGTGGTTAACATCAGCTTCCTCAGCACCGCAGTCACATTCAGGCTCACTTATAATGTTAAATTTTGCCAGATGAGAAGGAGCACACGTATGGCCCAATCTCATACGAGTTAAGCATGAAATTTCGCGTCTATTCAATGTTTTTTTACCAAAAAACCAAGGCTTCATCGGAATATCACTTTGGATCCTGTGGTAATAGGCCCCTGTTTCCAGACTACTCCAAAACCAAAAGAACTCCCATGACAATTGCAGATATGTTTTTGGAAGTAATAGTAAATCATGGTAGAAATTTTTATAAGAAGAGATATCCCCAGAAACCACAGCATCCACTGCCAAACTATCCGCCCTTTCGTTACCCGAAATACCACAATTGCTTGGCACCCAGACAAAATTGACAGTGAGCCCCTTTAATTGACATTTTAACAAAATAGCTCGAATCTCATATAGTAACGAATAATTATACATTTTAAAAGGTGATTTAATTAAGACTTGAAGGCTACTTTTGGAATCAGAAAAAATTACGGAGTTTTTTAAATTTAACATGCAAACATATTCCAGCGCTTTGAAAATGCCAAATAGTTCACCAGAAAATACTGAAGATTCAGGAGGGAGTTTAATTTTTATTACAGTATTAAACTGTTGGTGGTATACACCAACCCCAACACAGCTTAATGCTGAACTTTTAGATGCATCTGAATAAATGTGATGCCAATTAGCCCAATTTTCACCAACCAAATTGTTAAATATTGGCTTTGCACTTGCTCTATCTTTAACGATGCCAGAATCCAGAAAAACTTGTGGTGCAATGGTCAGTGAATCAAAGTCTTTTTCATATATGGGAAGAGAGAGATATCTGACAGTAGGCGAAGTTAAACTCTGGAACTTAAGATAACTATTTATAATACAAGGAGGACTTCTATTACGCCAATACGAAGATGTCTGAATGTGATTGCGAAGAACAGATAATTTACATAATAGAGGATGATTAGAGAATTGCATGGTTCTAAAAATATATCTATCGGCTAAAAATTGACGTCTTAAGTGGATAGGCGGATCCACCGCCTCCACTGGCATTGCATTGGCAGGACTTGTCTTCATTGCACCAAGGACTGTCCTTAGAGACTTGTTTTGGATAACATTTAACATGTTAAGGGCATCTGCAGTACCAGGAATTAGAAGAAAAGTGCCATAATCTAAAACGCTCCTTATAACAGCATTATAAATGAGTTTCAAATAAAATGGGTGGCTTCCCCACCAAACACCAGCCAAACATCTCAATATATTTAGTGAACGTTCGCATCTGTTCCTCACGTAATTACAATGATCTTTGGCTGAAAGTTTGTAGTCTAAAACAATTCCTAAATATTTAACTTCCTTGCAAAACGAAATTGTAGATCCATTGTAAGTCAAATTTACATCTACGGATCTTTTCCTAGGAGAAAATAAAATTGCTGCAGATTTTGAAACAGAGATCTAGGCCATTCTTATCCAAATAAATTTTCAAATTTTGTAAATTACAGTTCATAATCTCACAAGCATTATGAATAGATTTATTATTACAATACAATACTATATCATCAGCATATTGAATGACGGATACAGAATCAGTCAGATGAGGAAGTAAATCGTATGTATAAACGTTAAACAGTAAAGGACTAAGAACAGACCCTTGTGGTAGTCCTTTCCATACTGTTCTATATAAAATTTCAGATTCTAAATTCAATCTTATAAATCGTTCAGAGAACATAGCGGAGATCATAACACACAAACGACTTGGAACACCCAGCAACAACAACTTATTAACTAAAATTGAAATATTTACATTATCATAAGCCGAATTGATATCTACAAAACAAGCCACCACACACTTGTTTTCGGAGAATGCCAGAAGTACATCAGAATTCAGTCAGAAGCTAACAAACTAACACAGTCTAAAGTGCTTCTGCTCTTCCGAAAGCCATATTGAATATCTGGTAGTAATCTTTTAATTTCAATAAACCACTCCAATCGATTTTTAACCAAGTGTTCCATGACCTTGATTAAAACCGATGACAACGCAATAGGACGATAAGAATTTGGATCAGAACGGGGTTTATTTGGTTTGAGAAGTGGCAACACTAATAAAATTGCATTTTCCATTTGGGAGGAATATTACCTGTCAGAAAGATAACATTGATAAGGTCCAGATAATAACCTAACACATTATCACTGGTGATATAAATAACATAATAGTTTAGTTTAATAAATTAATGTTTATTTAAGACGTTGACAAGACAACAATGAATGACAGACAACACCTGTCGATGTGGTATATAGCACTATTAAGATACCTAGTATCAAATGAGGTTGTTACATTCGTCCGCCTTATAAGATTCAAATCTCCATGTCTTCTACTAGGCGCCGGGGCGGTCTAATGGTACGCTTGCTTCTGCGAGGCCCCATTGGCGTAGGCGGCATGATAGCCACATTCTGAGGTGATGGGGCAACTTCTGCTTCGGTTCCTGAAACTGGATAAGGTGTCGGGGATCCAGTAGGCTCCAGTACTGGGGTCGAGGACGCAACAGGAACTATTGGAGTATGTGACGATCTTTCAGAAGAGCGCTCATCTGGTTCGGTGAGGCGAGGCCGTACATGGTCTGCGTGATACCTCCTTTCCACACCGACTGGAGTATTGATCACATAGGAGTATCGGTGTGTGCGTCGAGCTACGGTGGCTGGTTCCCAACGTTGCTGTTCCCTAGCTCGCACGTACACAGGATCACCTGGTCTGTGATTTGGCGTTCGGCTCTCAGAGTCAACATTTGCTTGTATCTGCTTGTATTGTAATGACCGTTTGGCACTTAGTCGAGCGTTGTCGAGCTCACAACATAGATTCCGTCCAAACATTAACTGGCCCGGGGTCTTGCCGGTGGTGCTATGGGGTGTGATGCGGTAGGCAAAGAGGAAATTTTCCAGGCGTTTTTTAAGGCTCTCTGTACTTGCAGACATTCTGCTCTTAAAAGTTCTTACAAGCCGTTCCGCTAATCCATTTGTCCGGGGATGATAGGGTGATGATTTAATGTGTTTCATTCCTTTATCTTTGCAGTATATTTGGAACTCCTGAGAAGTAAACTGTGGGCCATTGTCAGAGACTATAAACTGAGGAATGCCGAAGGTGGTAAAAATTGTGTCCAGTTCCTCGCAAAGTTTGGTAGTCGTAATTTTTGTCATCGGCTTGACTTCGATCCATTTGGAAAATGCATCTGACAGGACTAACCAATACGACCCCTCAAACGGTCCCGCGAAATCAATGTGAATTCTTTCCCACGGTTGGTCTGGCATGGACCATGAGAAAATAGGCAAATCAGAAGTATTAGGCCGGTTTTCTTGGCATTTGCGACAAGTTTGGCATGTCCACGGTGTAGGAATTTTAAAATCATTTTTCTGAGAGTGTCCGGAACGATAATGCGACCTTGCCACATTATGATCTTGTTTTCAAGTGACAGTTCACAGCGCTTACGAGCGTATGGTTTTACATCGTTTGTATACTGATGTTCACGCCAACCTGTTTTAATAAACTGTGATATGTGCTTCAGTGTGGAATCTTTTAGTGTTTCGTCTCGTATAACGCTTTCTGATAGGGCAAGATCACCAATCCTATCTGTCTGTAGGCGCGCCGCAAGTCTGTGAACCGCCAGCTCAGGCTTAGAAGGTTGCTCTTCAGGGTTAGGCATCCTTGATAAGTAGTCCGCGATAATGTTGTTACAGCCTTTTGTGTACTTTATGTCATAGCTGTAGCTTCCAATTGTAAGAGCCCACCGTACTAAGCGATTATTGGCAAGTTTTGGTAAATTGCGTTCAGGTCCCAAAATGTGAATGAGTGGTTTATGATCCGTTACTAGTATAAATTTGATACCGCGAAGGTACTGATCGAACTTTTTTACTCCAAAAAATATTGCAAGAGCTTCGCGGTCTATGACAGAGTATTTTGATTCTGCTGGTCGAAGTTTTCGAGATGCAAACGCAATTGGCTGTTCCGTGTTGTTTGTCTTGTGGAAAAGCACCGCTCCCACGCCTTTTTCTGATGCATCACGTGCTAAGTAAAGTGACTGTTTGTCATTAAAAGCTACTAAGGGTCTTGAACGTATTATCAACGACTTTGCTTGTTCAAAAGCCTTAGTTTCACTGTCGGTCCATCGCCATTTAAGTCGGTTTCCTGTTAGTGCGTGGAGGTCGGCACAGACACTGTGTAGGTGTGGTATAAAACGTTCGTAGAAGTTGACAAATCCAAGGAATGATCGTAGCTCCTTGGCGTTGGTTGGCGGCAAAGCTTTGGTGATTGCTTCTATTTTCACTTTCGTAGGGCGTATACCATTTCGATCAATCGTATGTCCGAGATATTCGAATTCTGGTTGTAGAAAAGTACATTTTCCCAAGTTAACTTTTAATCCAGCTTGCTCAAGCCTTTGGAAAACGGTACGTAGTGTTTCGAGATGGTCTTTGTCATTTTTTCCTGTAACCGCAATATCATCAAAGTAGACTGCCACATTCGGTATTCCTTCGAGGAGTCTGTCAAGGTAATGCTGGAAAATTGATGGGGCCGTGGAAATACCAAACGGCATACGGTTATACTGGTAATATCCCTTGTGTGTGGATATGGTTAGGAACTGTTTAGACTCTGGGCCTATTTCAAATTGCAGGTATGCATCTTTTAGGTCAATTTTCGAAAATTTGTCACCTTCTGTGAGGTTCTGGCGCAGTTGATCAAAGAGAGGAACTGGGTGTGCGTGTGTTATTAAAACAGGGTTGAGCGTGCTACGGAAGTCACCGCATATTCTAATTTGACCATTCGTTTTCACTACGTTGACTGTGGGTGTCGCCCACTGGACCGGTGTAATGTTTGAGTCAACTTTAGTTATGATTGATACCCTCTTGAACTAGGCGATCTAGTTCAACTTCAATGTTTTTTCTCAATGAAAATTTTATTGATCTTGCTGGAATATGTTTAGGTTGAGCGTTGGGTTTTATATGAATGTTGACTAGGTAATCTTTGACTTTTCCAAGTTTGCCGTCGAAAAGAGTAGCGTGTTTGTCCAGGACTTGTTGCAGAGTACTGGCTAGGTGCCGGGTGTTCTTAATCGAGTAGACTGGCTTTGGAAAGTCCATGTGGAACATTTCACTCCACTGAAGGCCGAACAACATTGGGTCAGCTGACTTCATGACAACAACAGGGAGTATCTTTTCCTGATCTTGAACTCTTACTGTAACATCTGTTAGGCCCTTTGGTTTCAGTTTTACGTTTCCGTAAGCGCGTAGGCATGGTGCCTTCGTCAGGAGTGGAGCGCCGATACGCTTCCATAACTTGGTGCTAATAATTGAATAGACTGAACCGGGGTCCCAGTCTAACGTACAATTAATATTATTAATTTGAGCGTCTATTTTCTTACTGTCTTTGCTTTTTGACTTGTTTATTTGACAAATGGTGTCTGATTCGTCATCACTGTCTTCCGAGTAGGAATCTTGCGAAGAGTTGCTATTTTTGTGATGTTTAAGCTTGTATAGTTTGTTCCTTTTCGTAAATGTACTTTGTTTATTATCGCTCCGATTGGGCAGGCATGCTTTGCCTGACTTGATGCAGTAATCTTCGAAATGGCCTGGCGTGTTGCATTCTTTGCATGTGTGAGCTTTGGCTGCACATCGATTTAACGGGTGTCTTTCAGGTTCACCGCATCTGAGGCATTGATTAACCCGTAGTTTGCGCGGAGACCTGTTCATATATGATCTGGTGTTTCTTTTAATCTTGTTAACTTTGACATTGTTTTCTGTATCTGCGTCGCCTTCAGCCCGTTCTCGCGATTGTGCAACGCTAAAAATCTGAGCAAAGGTTACTTCATTCATCTGTCCGTCTCGAAATTCTTGTAAGTGCGGCCATTTTTGTTTTAAATCAATCTGCAACTGTTGGTGGTTAAGCCCGGTTGCAAAACGGTCACGTAACTGTCGTTCTAACAGGTCGTCACTGTAGCCGCAATCTCTGCTAATTTCTTTTAGCCTGTTGGCGTAGTGCTCCATAGATTCGTTGTCCATGCGTATGCAGTTCCAGAAATCAGTCAACGCTGTGTATCTTGTGCGCTTTATTCTGTACAGGTTCAGGAGCTTTTCTTTTATGTCTGTGTATGTACTTCTTTCAAAATGCGGCGTTAGGGCAACTTTCATGTCGTGGAAAGTTTCAGGAGAGAGACAGGTAAACAAAAGCTCTTTCTGTATGCTTTGTGCATCTTCTCCCCAAAGTACGCATTTAGTTTCAAAATATTTAACGAAATTTTCGACTGAGGTTTCGCTAGGATTAAATTTGTCACCTTTAAAACTGTTGTAGATGTGGTTTCTGTTGTTGTCCTTGTGTGATGTGCTGGGTGACTCCGTGCCGTTCGTCGTTGTTGGTGTGGGAGCTGTTGGAGAAAAGAGGTATGTAGGTACAATTGATGACAGACTGGCTGGTATGACTCTTAATGGATGTTTGAAGCCAACCGCACACTGCACCAACAGATCACCGCAACCAACAGGTACACTGATGTTCTCTTTAACCTCATCTAAAGACCACTCTGCTGGTACGCCCTTTATTACTCCCATTCTTATTACATGGAATGATGGAATAAATTATTTGTATTTGTTGTCAGTAAGCCTTTTGTCATTGAGAAAATTGTTTGCATCCTGGTATTTTGTAAACGAAAGGGTGACTCTATTCCGTCCAATGCGTTTGACACTACCATTAACAATGTTTTTAAAATTGAGTTTTTTTAGAAGGTTCCCAAAAGCCATGGAGTGAATAGAAGTGCCATCATTAGGCGACTCCTGCTGTTTCTGCACATGAATTACATACGGAGAACAATCTGACTGAATGAACTGCTTCCTAAACATGTCTGCGGGCTGAGAAAGAGTGTCAGTAACTGAGACCGGAGCTTGTACTGTAACCGGAGCTGACGATGGAGGAGGAGGTGGGGCTTGAACTTGATTGCTATCCGGCTTAAAAGTAGAATCCTGACAATTGCAACCATCCTGGAGCAAATCTCTATCTCTATTAGATTCTGCATTTTTGCCACGCTTCTTTTTGTTGCAGTGGCGGCAAATTTTTCTAGTGACCGACTTACGTTTCCTTAACCCGGAAGACATGGAACCGTCAGTATCCATACCATCAGACTTATTATTGTGGTCACTATAAATAGTGACCGTATGCGATACCTCGGGGACACCTAGGCCTCCCCCTGGGTCATCAGGGGGATCCATGACGAAATATATACAAAAAACTTACCTAAAGGATGGAGTTATATACACAGAGTAATAAAAACTAACTACTGATAATATTTACAAATAAATTATCCTGCGTTGACCACTATAATTATTAAATTTTAGGAATTCGAGAAAAAGACGCGCGCTCGCCTCGAAGTTTCCCGCCCTTTTTTTTCAGCATGTATATTGCCACGGAATATAAAAAACTAGTGGAAGTGTCATACGCGTCGATTTCTATCAGAACCGGTGTCGCCAGTACGCACACTTACAAATAGTTCACTACAAAGGAATCTTGAACACGATTGGCCGATGCGTTTTATAAAAATATAATAAAAAACCACACGTAGTTAAACATATATTAAACCTTATATCTGATAGACATGGTCCACATTTTATTGCACGGGTTTGATACTTACTACGTTTGGATATAATATTTAAAATTGCATAGAGAGCGCTGCCACCTGGCGTCGAGTAGCCTATTTATGACACAATTTAGTTCGGCTGCTCGACGCTAGATGCGCATTGATTTTCATTCTTGCACTAGAGATGTGCTCAGTGAGTCCATAAAATTATATCGATAAAAGTTAACTAATTATCCAAATATGCAGGATTATAATTATTATGACGATTATGTACTTGCTTTAAAATTGATAAATGTAGGATAATAAAAATGTGTAGTTTTGTATTTGATATAATAGCGTAGGCGTGGCTGTGTGGTGATAAGGGGACATGGCGTGAGGGTTAAGTATGTATTATATGCAAGGGAATAGATATTCGTGATCCAATTTTAATAACACAAATTACTCCAGGCAAAATACGGTTTTTAACAGTGACGGTACTGCCATACATGCCCAAAAGCCGGGCTTGCCTTTCAAAACTCATTATCGATCAAAAATAAAAGGGCACGAACTATTTCAATTCGCACTTGCGCTCTCATTGCATTTTTCAAATTTATTACCTACATCGTGGTACAAAATTCGACCGCGCACCACCGCGGCGCGGCTGCCGGCAGCACAATCCCTGTGACAACTAGCCGAACTCGCTTGAGACAGGCACACGGCTAGTCATCTCACTCGCACGCGTCGGCTTGCAAGCGGGCTTTTATTCTAGCTATCTATGTCTCTTTCTTACCGATGAAGACTGCCTAATAATGAGATATAAGTGTTTATAGGTTAATATAGCAAATAGTACGAGATATTAAGCCTTGCATGCGTATGAAGTTGTACACAAGTCTAGTATAATGCAAAACTCGCGCGTGCGCCATCATGTTACTTTACGCGCGCAATTACTTTTGTTTGTTGTTTGTTTGAGCGGTCAGTGCGGTCATTAAGTATTTTGTTTGCTGTGTTGCTATTTCATCGGATTGACAATTCCTTGTGATTGTGATAATTTAAAGTTTGTGCTAGTTTTGCTTGGCGAGGGAAAGGTAAACTTTAAACTTTGCTCAGAAAAAACCACTAATTTCTTCGCCAAAACCTACGCCTGATTTATGTATTTCTCAGAGTAGTAAATCGCATAAAAGACAGTTTAATAGACCGGTGTACAAAACTCATTGGATTGTAGATATGTCTGTAAAATTATATCTAGTAGTAGCATGCCTTCAGTGTGCTTTGGTGAGCTCGTCCTCGCTAGCAAGTGCATATGCAACTGAAGATTGGTCAATAATGAGGCAAGAAGATGGATTTATCCACAATAACCGTAATAACTACAAAACAGATTTCTCAGCTTGCCCTATTCCAAAACCCTAGGCACGCCACTAGTTTTTAAAAACACTAATTTACAATAGGGTTTTTTCTGTTGATTTCATTTTAAAATCTTATTCTAAGATGCTTTATTCAAGAATCCGGCAAACTTTCCACCTGGAAGTAATTAATTAGAATCAAATGAAGCATGCGTTTTCTTTTTTTTTGCATGATTTATCTTGAATATTACAATGAAAATGTAAATGAACCAAAATAAAGACAAAAATATTAATTAATATTCTTTCTGACTTTTCAATAGCTAGTTAATTTATCATTTTTTGATGCCTGATATTTTGCTGGATTCTGTCGCTGGGTGACTATTTAATTGATAATATATCCGTTACACAGAAAAAATAAGCTATTATAAATTATTTCCAAAATTGTCATTTTTTCCATACAAGTTGTCAGTTCATTGCCTGGACTAAATTAACATTATTGACCCTGAAATAAAATGTATTTGTTAAGCAGTTGTCTTTTTGATATTTTTTGTCTTAATATAAGCAAATGATGTATTCGCACATTTAGATAGCGCATAATCACGGCTTTCAAAATCTGTTCACGAAATCCGTAAAAATAGATGAACATACATCCAATAAATCCGCCAGCGTCATTTAGTTTTATAATTTAGTACTAAGTTCCAGATAACACAAGTTTATATGGACAAATTGAGTGATGATACGGCTACTACCAAAGTAAGAAGTTAACACTTTAAAATCAAAGTAATTCAATTTTATGCGAAAATACAAGAAGTTACAGAATATATATATGGGAATGAAATAAAACATTTATAATATATAATTTTGATTGTTTTCTCAGGCACTTAATAAACAAAATCGCATTTCAACTCAATCACGATAGAGTACGACTATCGATAAGTTTTTCGATAACTTTAACGACAACACCCACGCACTAATTTTGCGAGTTCAACGGACGAGTGAGTAGCGAATGTTCTAGAACTATGTCATTATTTGAAGCCGATAGAAATCGACCTTATTGTAATTTAAATTTTGCACCTAGCTTAAGTATGGCGTGCGGAATGGAATAACTAAAATTTTTATTAAATTTAAATTAAATACTCCTTAACGATGCTACGAAATGCCACCGTGGGTGATATTTTTGAAGCGGTTATCGTTTTTACACTCCAAAACAGCGCAATAAGGCATAATTTGTGTGTTTTTATCGTACTGTTTGAAAATAGTCTGCACAACTGTCACGCATAAGTGTAAGCGGCGAACTAAGCGGCATGCGCGGAGCTCCTCGCATCAGTGGCACACGCGCCACGCCCACTAAGCAGTTCTACTGTTTTTTCTGTTCTGTGTATATTGCCATGGTCCAAATTGTGTTGATTGTGAAGTGCAGGCAATTTGTCAGTACAACTCGTTTCTACAGTTGGATCAGCAGCGCAACATGCAGTCAGCTTCTGATAAATTGGGGCTGACCAATCATGACATTTATAGACCCCATTACTGTCTTCAATGTCCTTCTCATGGAAGAATAATAATATAAAACATTTATATCTTCCATGGGCTACCCAGACTATAAAGAATATAAAACTTTTTTTGACTGGCAAGCCGAAGGTACTGTCAAAAGAAATTGGCATGGTTGGCTCTGCTACATTCGCGCGCTAACAATGCGTGAACGCGTGAAAACGAGAATGTGGAGCCGATAGCCGATTCGCTTATTTTTCGCGGCTTCTTAACCACTTTTGTCTATTTTTGGGCCGCCTCGATGGGCCTGCGAACGCGAACACAACACGGCGAATGTGGAGCCAAAGAAGAGTTCACGCGCGATTCTCACCTGCGAATGTAGAGCGGCCTTTACTAGTAATGGTAATGTGACAGATCATGAGATCATAGGCGAATGTTGAATGTTGCGCGAATGACCGAGATGGACGAATTTAAAAAAAAAAAAAAAAGCGAATGACCGAGAGGTTAGGTTGAAGATATTATTGTTAACTTTTTCGCTTTTCCGTAATCTGGAATAATGATAAGAAACCTGAGAAAAGTTCAATTGAAACAAAACTACTGGCTATTTATTCAACGGCAAACTTTTCTGACCAACGAATATCAATGTAATGGGGCTTGGGCCGCTCAGATTTCGTCATCGGTGCTCAGCAAAGTCAATCTTCACGACTTTTTTAACAATGTGGACCAGAACTATTCTTTTAAAGGCGTAATAAGTGCTATAGACGTGGATGTATTCGCAAACTCTGTGAAGGAATCCGTTTACCTTGAGGAACTTAAAGAACTTCTTCATAAGTTAAGATTGTCTGCGGAAACTGGGAACACATTAGTGTCTACTCATCATGCCACTATCAGAAATTACATCGAGTTCGGTAATATTGATGAATTGGTGAAAATGTTACAGGATCCTCTCAACTATGGTGTATTTCTTGATGAATACACGGCAAATATATTGTTAAATAAACTAATAAACTCGCAAAATTATGAACAAGCTGCCAATGTTGCATCTTTAGTGATGCTTCAGGAAGACTTCAGCAATGAAATTACTTGCACTCTCTCCCAATATGCTTGCTACAAGTATATTTCTGGGTACACTCCCCCAGAGCCTAGTCCTCCAGAGCCAAAACCAAAAAAAGTAGAAGAAGTCAAGATAAGAATAAAATACTTAAGAAATCCATATTATGATGCACATTTTGACATAAAAGATACCCTTGTAGCATCTGGAAAAACATTAGCGTGGATCTCTGAAAAATCCACAGACAATCTGAATAATAATCTGCAAATCATTGGTTTGCTAGTGTTTAAAAAATATGACAAATTGTCTGCTTTGTGTGAAAAACTTAGCAAGACATCCTCATTTAAGATATTTTCCGAAGTCATTGACACATTTAAAAAGGAATCTGAAAAAGTAGAAGCTGAAGTGAAGGAAACAGTAGACAAGTGTATATCAGTTCTGAGCTCCGTTCGCACTGTTGAAACATCTATAGAGATCTCTTTAAAGATTGCTATTGAAAATGCTATCAATAAAAACCAAAACAACGACATTGCTTCCCAAGAACAGGTCTGGATACCAACACTCTTGTGTTAACTTAATCTTAACCTTTTCAACATAAACACTAATGGTTATTTGTATTGTTTCAGTTGTTCAAGTCATGGGTGGGAATACGGGAAAAGAAACTTCAAGAACAAACTAAGCGTCTTGATAGAGCCAAGCGGGTTGAATTCATTAGAAAAAGACAGGATCAAATGGCAGAAGATGAGCAGAAACTGTGGTTCTTTGAAAATGAAGAGAAAATCGATCTACAAATTGAAGAAAAAGAAAAGCTAGAGGATACAAGTATAACAAAAAAGAAAGCTTTGGAGAAATCTGATGAAAACTATGTTCCTCCTGAGATATTACCAAAACGAAGATAATAATGGAGTATCTATAGTGTATTTGTTTATTAAATATAGGGTTTAACATATTACAGTTTTTATTTGTTATGGGTAACGAGGACTTAGTAACTACATATATTCTTCTTGCATCCTTCTCAAGTCAAGCTGGATTTTTTCTAGTGTGTCCTCAGTTCTTTTAGCTTTCTCAGTCTTGATATTGTCTTCTATGTCTACAATATCTCTTGCAAAAGTGCCAGTATCATTAACTAGTGACACAATGGTATTGCACTCGGAATGCAACAGGGCCAGTAACTTGTAGGCTTTCTTGGCTTGGTCATCTTTTTTAGCATCCTGAAAATGTATATGGTTTAATTAATTAATTTAAGGTTTCCAGAACAAATTATAGGAACATACCTTAAAAAGGGTTTCATCGGCAATTGAAAAACATCTGTCCAGTTGCCCTTCGAGTGTGTTAATCTCTTTCTGTAATTCTCTTGTGTCATCTAGTATTTTTTTGATTTCCATGTTTTGTTTATCAACATTGCTGATAATTTCAAGAATTCTCTTGGTATAAATAGACCTAAAAATAGAATTACTGAGTAAATCTAATACTTATAAACTCAGGCTACTGCATACTGATATTTACATTGTAGTCAAGAATTTACCTTTTATTTCCACTCTTTAATTTCTCATAATTATGCTTGAGTTGGTTTCTGTTTTGTTCTTTCCTTACAAATTCATCTTTCATGGCTTTTGCAGATTCTTTTAACGATACCAGGGTCTTTCTGGCTCTACTTCTCTCAGACTGTAACAGAAACATAATAAATAAAATTACTTTCCAAGAAAACAATATTAAGAATAATGATATTGTTAAGAAAAGGGTACCTCTGAATCAACAATGCTGTTTTTGATTTTGTCGATCTCAACTTTCAAGGATAAGTTACTTGAAGTCAGCTGTTCACTCTTCCTGTGCAACACATTCATATTCTTTTGCACTTTATCTAGTACATTCACTACATCTTCATTGTCAATGTCACTGATCCCAATGCTGTGTAGGATATTTTGAACATTTTTTAAATCTGCTTCAATTTTTTCCTTTGATCTTTGAACCTGTAATCACAACAATTTTATTTAAAAAATCTTAGAAATTCTATCTCAACTCTCAATATACTCAAGCAGAAGTAATCTATTTTAATAATAAATTCATATAAAATACCTGATAATACTCAGCTTCCATGAGATTGCTATCACTTTTCAGATCATCAAACTTCTGCCTCAGAATGACTGCAGTTTCCTTCAACTCCTTTAATGATTTGTTTGGATCATAGCTAACAGGTGCACCAACAGGCTTCTCTTCAAGCACCACCTCCAAGTCTTTTCTATTGTCAGCTCCTTTTTCTCCAAGTGTTAATTCTTGCATTTTCTTTAATTTAAATACTATTTCTTCTTCACTGAGGTAAATTTTTGGCAAATTGATAGCTGGAAAAATGGGGGATTGGTGAACTGTGAGAAGCTACTTTATTTCTTATTCCTCATTTAATTCATAGTGTAACCCAAGGTATATGGTATATTAATTATTAATTGTCGGTAGCAAATATTTTAAAGGTACAAAATGCCAGCACAGTTAGCTGACCATCCCGTATCCCATATAGAACCTTATTACAATGCACATAAAGTGCCCGGATGGTCAGTTAGCTCAGTTGTTGATAGTACTTAATCCTAGTTTTACCTGACCCATGAGCTTACCCATTGAACCTTGAACATAATCCCCAATGGATTGTGTATTGGCAGGATTGCAACACGGGGGGATCCACACTGCGGCCAGTTCCTCCTGGATCTTGTTACTGATGGCATGCATGAGAGAGGATCTTTTGCTCCCATGAGCAGAGTTTGTCGCTTTGTTCTCAGTAGGCAACTGTTCAATGAGGAACATAAAAACTTGCCGTAGTTCAGCTTCATTGTAATATAGAAAGGTTTGGTAACCTACATCATTTTTGTATCCCAAATCCTGCAAAAAAAATTGTAAAACTCAGAAAGCTGACAAAGATACTTAAAAATAATATTAAACCAATGGCAACATAAGGAAAAAAATTACTCCTTCAATATATGGAACACCTGAGATTTACTTGTACCAACTAAATAGTCTTCACCTCACCACCACATATTAAGATTGTCTCATATACATAATACTTTACTCTCTCCTATTGCAGTTGTTGCACACACAATTTTATTCTAGTATTCCCAAAATGAGTTGGCACCAGTCAGAGAACAAGAAGTTGTTAGAGCCCCTTCTAGTAATTGTGGGTTTTAAGATAGATAAAATCTGATTTTGCATTATAGGTTGCTAGGACACCGCCCAAAACACACCTCAACCATGTTCCCCTAGTTATCTCTTACTTTAGAATGGAGGTGGCTGTTGATGCATGATTAAAAATTTTGGTTGTAAAAAACTTGTATCAGAATGTTAAGTTATACCTTGCAGATCAAAGCTATTTGCGCAGCTACTTCTATTCTGTGTGATATTCCTGTTGGTAATTTT
The DNA here is from genome assembly GCA_945867215.1 of Epinotia demarniana. NCBI lineage: Eukaryota > Metazoa > Arthropoda > Insecta > Lepidoptera > Tortricidae > Epinotia > Epinotia demarniana. Next base: position 19,392,243 of record OX244262.1, read on the forward strand.
GTCGGCACTTTTATGGAGGTACTGATAGCACTGAGACATTTTGATGCGGACTCAATGATAACCTCTACCGGGAGATCACAAATGTTCTTAACATCTTCATCAATGTTTCTGAAAGTTTATTAAAACATATTTCTTCTTCAAAACTTTATAACATCTAAAGTTCAAATTAACATTTAATTTTAACTTACACGTTCAGTTGACGAAGAAAATGCAGTATAATAGAATCTACTTCTTCCATAGTGATCGAACTTAAACTTATTTTTAGATAGCAAGCACAACAAAATATGTAGTATAAATAGGTAATAATTTTTTTTTTTTTTTTTTAAATTCGTCCATTCGGACAGGCTAAGACCATGGGCCATACTGCCTAGTCTTCAGTAAGTATAATTTCATTTGATCGAATCCAGTAATAACGTCTTCAGTAGTTTCAAATCAGAAGTCTCTAGTCCAATAAATATGTCTTCAGTTATTTCCAATTCATATGAACAAATCTAGATATTGAGTCATCAGTATTATCAACATATGTGTCAAATCCAAAAAATAAGTCTTCAGTTGTTCCAATCCAATTCATGAAGTCAAATCCAGTAATAAAGTCTTGAGTATGTTCCAATAAAAACGTCAAATCCAATATTTAGCTCTTCAAAAAAGCTTACACCTCATCCAGACATTCCAAAAAGTCATTTGACCAACAAAATATAGGTACAATTCTTCAATAAAAATATATACAATTTTAAGCAAGTTTTAAATTTAGCATCATATTTACAGCATACACACAGTATTATGTACAAAATTAAACAAAGGTAAATAAGTAGACGACTCCTTCAACAAATCAGTTACTGAAAGCGGGATTCGATTAGAAGCTCCATAAATCTCAAGCAACTCATCCATCAGCACTAGGCGCTGAATGCCAAAGGATGAGCAACTAAACAGAATGTGATCTATAGACTGAACCTCTTGCTTTTGACAATGATCGCAATAAGGGGAAGAGACAAAGTTTTTACGATGGAGATGAAAATTTAAACGACAATGACCAATGCGCATACGAGTAATTATGGTGTAAAACCTACGATGCATGTAAGTTTTAAACTTACAAAACCAAGGCTTACTATTAACTTGGTTATCTAACAAAGCATACAAATGAGCCTTATTCTCAACTTCTGTAAAATGATACCAATGTCTTCCCCAAAGAACAGTCATACGCTGTTTTAGATTACTTATAATATCAGAATATGGCAAGTTCACAGCTAAGTCCCTTCTGTCGGGAACCAGGGACAAGTCAGATGCATTAGCAATAGTTCTAGCTAGGTAGTCGGCGTTTTCATTACCAGAAACTCCTTTATGAGACGGAACCCATACAAAATCTATTTTAATACCAATTAAAGATAGTTCTAACCATAATTCTTTAATGGAAAAAATTAGATAGCAAGTGCTAGCATTCATTTTGTTACTCGATAAACTTATTAATACACTCATACTATCGCTTACTATGACCCATTCTTTACTATATTGATTATGTTCTTTAACATGTTTAAAAGCAAATAAGATGGCAGTTGCTTCAGCGGTAAAGATACTTGCATTTTTATTGATATTAAACCCAATACCTTTATTAATTTCAGGTTGATAAATTGCAAAGGAAACAGCATTATTATTTTTGGCACCATCCGTATAAATAAATTTACAATTAGACCATTCTGACAACAATAAATAAGCCTCCTCTTTGGAAGTTAGCTTTGAATCTATTACAATTTTTATATCGGGATATTTACTCTTAAAAGAGCCTGTGTAACAGGGAAGAAGGTCATTATCAAGATGTATATTTAACTCCTGCAAAGAGTGAAAGAAAGAAGTAAAATCCTGAAGAACATACATGTGCCTTTGAAAAGGCGCTGATTGGAAATAAATCAAGTTGTGAAGAAGATCGTTCTTAGGCAAGCTGTATAACTTTAAAATAAATCTTTCTTTTAAATAACGAAATCTAATATGAATAGGAGGAAGATTCGATTCAATTTGCATAGCAGCGATAGGACTAGTTTTAAATGCACCCAGTATTGTCCGCATACATTTGTTTTGTATTTTATCTAATGAATTTACAATTTTATCATCTCCAGCAAAACATAGAAAACCATATTCAAAATGACTTCGAACTAGAGACTTATACAAGATTAACAAAATTTTGGGGTCTGCACCCCATGAAGTGGCGCACAGCGATTTTAACACCTTGTATGCTTTGTTAGCTTTGGTTATAATACTGTCAGCATATTTTATCCAGGAAAGTTTTGAAGTAAATATAACACCTAAAAACTTTATTAGATCATATGAAATAGGCAGTGATATGTCATTGTACAAAACTGTGGGCAAACACATGCTTTTGCGACCAAAAATAAAAACTTTGGTTTTAGTCGAATTTACATCTAAGTTCAGATAAGCAAAGTATTTATGTAAGTTGATTAATGCCTCATTAATAGTCAAAGCTAATTGATTTAAATCAGATCCTGACACATAAACAACCAAATCATCTGCATACTGCAGATTTTTAACCTTTGTTCCTAGAATAAGATTTAGTCTCCTAATGTACAAAATAAAAATTAAAGGGGATAAGATACCTCCTTGACAAACCCCTAAAGAAGATAATCTTGGGCCATATAAGTGATTGTTAAATTTAACAAAAACCTTCCTGTTTGTTAAAAACATTTGTAAGAAATTTATTATTTTGCCAGGTAACCCTATCATTGACAGCTCTCTACATAAAACGGAAATATTTACACTGTTAAATGCACCTGCAATGTCAAAGAATACCGAAAGAAGATACTGATTATTATATATGCTGTTAAGTGCATCAAGTTGCAACTGACAAATACTCTCACGAGAAGACCGACCTTTACGAAAACCAAACTGATTGCAGGGTAACAGACCATTTTGTTCGACAAAAAATTCCAACCGTTGCTTTAGAAGCTGTTCAAAAACCTTTCCTACACAAGATGTGAGTGCTATAGGTCGATATGAGTCGGGTAACAATTTATCTTTATCAGGCTTTAAAATTGGGACCAAGCAATCTGTTTTCCAATCATCAGGAATTAAGTTTTCTTCCCACAGCTGATTTAATATGTTTAAAAAGGTCTTTAGATTTTGTGAACTTAAATTTTTCAGTAAAATATATGGTATTCCATCAAGACCAAAGGATGTATCTCTTCTTGAAAATAGGGCAGATTTAAGCTCTTGCAAAGAAAACGGTTCAGTAAGATACTTATCATTATCATTTTCTGTGTGAACATAATTTAAAGACTCATTAAGCACAAAATCAGGAGTGTATTTCTTAAGAAAATCTGATATCCAACTATTATTACTAGCGTGTTTTGAAATGAATGTTTTATTAAATTTCCGCATGTAATTCCATATTAATGTCAAAGGAGTGCACCGGTTAAATGAGTTACACAGATTTATCCAACTATTACGCCGTTCAGTCTTAAGAACAAGCTTTTTAAGAGCTCGAAGTCTTTTAAATTCTATATAATTCTCTTCACTAGGTTCACTTTTAAATTTTATATAAGCATGTTTTGAATTAAGTACAGCTTCTGAACACTTTTGATTCCACCAAGGCAGCCGGGGAAATTTCAAAGATTTTGGTGTACACGTATTAGAACTATTCAAAGACCTATGTCTAGGGATGGACTCTACAGCAGTAGATCGCAAAATATTACAAAACAGATTGAGCGCATCTATCGAAGACATATTTTCAAAATCAATATTAGCCAAACAAAAATCAACTGATTGCCTGTACATTTTCCAATTCACCTGTTTGTAATTTGGGTGAATGGGCAAATGTACATTATTACATATTGGGTTACTTTGTGAGCTATTTTCATTACCAACTATCATTTTTATCATTACAGGCAAATGATAACTGCTGCCAAGAGGACAATCCATAACAGACCAATCACATGAAAGTGCCAATGATGGAGAAACGAAAGTTAAATCCAGAGCATTAGGACGCCAAGAAGAAGAACCAGTTGTAGTAGTTTGACCATTATTTAAAAGAACCAAGTCATTGCCATCAATAATATCTAAGACATCTCTACCTCGAGGCAATGTATCAACACAGCCCCATGACATATGATGAGCATTTAGATCGCCTCCAAAAAGCATTGGCTGCGGAATAGATTTTATCAAAGCATCAAATTTACTTTTATTAAATGGGGGATCAGAATTTGATGGACTATAAAAACTTACTACACTCAACTGCTTGTTGTTTATAATTATTTGTACACAGATATTTTGTAGAGCATTGTCAATATAAGTTTTAATATTAGAATATACTATATTGTTATGAATAAGTATTGCTACACCATTATGTTTATTACCACAGTCATTTCTAATGACATTGTATCCTTTAATTGAAAATTTTTGATGTTGTTTTAACCAGGTTTCAGAAATTATTGCTATGTGAATGTTATTTTCATATAAGAATCTAGTAAAGATTAGCCTATTGCTTATTATACTCTGAGCATTCCACTGCACTATGTTCAATATGTCCATAAAGAAAAAAATTAAGGTTGTTTCCTGAAAGTGTTTTTAAGTGTTTCTTTTATATTGTTAGAATTTATTGGCGTTTCTTTATCAGCACAAATTTTAACTATAGCTTCCACAAGTAGATTCATAAATCTGTCAGATTTGGTCAGATTACTTAGATGGGTGTCAATATATTTTGAGCCGAGCTGCGGAAATGCAACGTCACAAAACAAATCGGAATATTTAGCACTACGTGATTTTAACTTATTTTCCTCAATTTTCTGTTTTTTAATTGGACATGCAGCAGATATAGCCACGTGATCCCCACCACAGTTTGCGCATTGTGTTTTAACCTTATTACAATTTTTGAAATTATGAGGTTCAGCACAAATTGAACATACTTCATTATTTTTACAATACTTTGCTATATGACCAAATTTCATGCAACGAAGGCATTGCTTTACTGGAGGAATATAGATCCCTACTTCGTGCCTCCAATGGTCAAGTGTTACATATTCAGGCAACTGTACAGAGGCAAAAGTCACGGCAACCGTCTGAGTTGGAACCATTGAGACGATACCCAGCGTGTCTTTTACCCGCCGCATAAACCGTCTTACGCTTATCACCTTTTTACTGGAAGCTATTAATTGGAAAATCTTCTGGTTCGAATAATCAATCGGCACTGAAGTGAGAACACCCGTAACCTCGGTCTCAGATGCTGGGATTGAAGCATTCATGTGAATTTCATTTAATAATTTTTCATTTTTTAGGAAGACATTGGCGTGATTTGGGAGATCGAACATAATCCCAACTTTGTATGCATTAATTGTTCTTAGATGCATCACGCCCGACACGCAATGCTTTCGGATTGCATTGGACAAAGCAAGTCTATCTTTGTCAGAAAATTTGTGGCCATCCTCTCTGTGATTCAGAAAAACAATAAATTCTTTCTTAGCTGAATTTTCGTCGTACAACCTGTAATAACTTTTGGCCCTGAAAGGAGTATACTTCTCTTTGTCATCTTCTTTAGTCTTCTTTTTTGCAGGTATGCGCTCCGAGGGCGCACCTGTATCCGCATCAGAACTACTTTCAGATTGAAGATCTGGCTCCGGCTCCAAGCCCTCCAACCGAGAACGCTTTCCCGTACGCTTCCCCATGACTGGGGAAGCGCACCAAACCGATAACCAAATCAACTATGAATTTAAATTAAAATTAAGACTAAATATGTACAAATTAACACCTAAAATTAATTTACAATAAAATATTTTATCAAGCGCGCCTATCACTTTCAACGTTCCCGCCAAAAAAAAAACAAATAGGTAATAAATAATCGTTGTCAATTTTTAGACGGTTGTTTCTTTTATGGGCAATCCACATTATGTGATTAAACCCCAATTTGTCAGTACAACATGTCGAAGTCAGAATTGGGTGTAGCGTGTAACAACTGCAACTACAATTTCATTTAGTGTGGCCAGTTAACAGTAGGAAAGCGAAAATTGCCGCATTCAAATGGTCCTGCGAAGCGGACTGCAAGATTGTTACTAACCGATGAGATAGGGCAAGACAGCACTCGCTTTTTTCTCACACTATCCGTCTCTCTTATTAGAACAAGAGGTATAGTGCGAGAAAATCGAGGGTATGTCGCAGCCGTCCCATTTTAGACGTGCTGTGCTGTGCTGTGTTGTACGGACTAATTGCATGAAAATCACAATTTGGACCATGGAATTTGCATGATCTGCCAAGTTTTTTTTTCTCACAAATTTCATTCAAATAAATTGAAACGAAAATTAAAAAATATATAGTAAAGAATATTGTATTAATATTTTACACAGTAACTTCGTTTTTTTTTAACTGTGTTTTGCAACTACAATTTCATTCAGTGTGGCCAGTTAACAGTAAGAAAGCGAAAAATGTCGCATTCAAACGGTCCTGCGAAGCGGACTGCAAGATTGTTACTAACCGATGAGATAGGACGAGACAGCACGTCGATCATGAGGCGGCCGTGACATACTCTTGATTTTTGTGTGCTGCACGGCTATTACGCGACGGCGCGCGAGCTCTCTCAATTTTTCTCGCACGATCCATCTCTCTCTTATTAGAACACTTAGAACAAGAGGTATAGTGCGAGAAAATCGAGAGTATGTCGCGGCCGTCCCATTTTAGACGTGCTGTCTTGCCCTATCTTATCGGTTAGTAACAATCTTGCAGTCCGCTTCGCAGGACCGTTTGAATGCGCCAATTTTGGCTTTTCTACTGTTAACTGGCCACACTGAATGAAATTGTAGTTGCAGTTGTTAGGTGTGTACGCTACACCCAATTCTGACTTCGACATGTTGTACTGACAAATTGGGGTTTAATCACATAATGTGGATAGCGCATTAGTGCACCATGAACGTAGAATACTCTGGCTGGACAGGCTATGATAATAACAATACCACGTGCGAGCGAGCTGGTAGCATACAAATCTCGATAAGTGTGACAGAAAGGGAAATATCATTTTCATCACACTTGCTCGTCAACGGCGTTTTTACTTGCGTGCGTACAGAGCAGTTATATCCGTTTTACCTCCCACGGGATGTTAAGTTTAGTTTTTAAATATAGAACCCACTCATACTTCACTTCGGACTGAGGATGTTTCAAATCAGCCAAGGTGTATTTCATATCTTCAAAAGTTTGCTACAACCAACTTTTAATATGTATAAAACATATCTTTATATTAAATTTGACTGCAATTTAATGTTTAATATGTAGTTAAGTGTCTATGTAAAACGTTTTAAGTGTTTTTAAATCGTGGATGTATACCGAAGGGTCTTTGCCATACGCGCCTCACGTCAAATTCAACAAAATGGACGACTGACATGTTGCAGTTTTTATTACAATTTGCATTAATTTCTTCTAAAATGTATTTGTTTCCTCGCAAATGTGATGAAAAACATTGTGTACTCGTATAACACGGGGGCGTAAGAATATTGCGAACTCGAGTCATCAAAAGCCCTCCGCCTTCGGCGTCGGGCTTCTGATAGACTCTTGTTCGCAATATTCCACTTACGCCCCTCGTTAAACAATGTACTATAATTGTCCTTGTATTAATTCCTTGATTTAGTAATATGAAGTTGTGGCATACAAACCATTACCCGTCCAAATTTAGTAGATTGTTTATGGCAAGTCATCAGCCATTTTAAGACGAGTTCTTAATTTAGCTGCATAAGAGCTTTTCCGTCCCTCACTGTAATGCCGCGTTTATACGCTTGCGATGGCTTGGCGCGTGAGCAGGACGCAGCTATGTAAACGAATAAGATCGAATTATAGCCCTCTCCCTCTAACGCATAGCTGCGTCCTGCTCACGCGCCAAGCCATCGCAAGCGTATAAACGCGGCATAATAATGTACAGCCCGGATTGGCGGTAGAGTGTCGATCGCGTTCGGTTGACTTTCTTTAGTGATTTTTGTTTTTTGTGTTTTAGAAGGGTTATTTTATAAACATCTGTACTAAAATGACGAACTAAGCTATGAGAATACTAACCTTCAGAGTTGCGAGAGTATTCCATCATTTCTGGAGACTGAAATAAAAAACGTAATACAAATGCTGAAAACTACGAAAAGTCCAGGCGACGATGGGATTACAAATGACATCTTGAAAGCAATTATAGATCCACTCACACCATTTCTTACGAAGCTATTCAACGAAATACTGATACAGAACAGAATGCCAGAAGAATGGGGACTATCTATTATAACCCTACTTTACAAAAAAGGAGATCCTACCATCTTGGAAAATTACAGACCTATTAGCTTACAACAGACCGTGTATAAAGTTTTCGCAACAGTTTTACTGAAACGAGTATCGAAAGTGCTTGATAGCAACCAGCCCAGAGAGCAAGCAGGATTTCGGCGAAACTACTCCACCACGGATCATATTTTCACGCTAACACAGCTCATAGAAAAGTATACGGAATATGGGAAAACTCTATATATAGCCTTCGTTGATTACTCCAAGGCGTTCAACTCCATACAACACCAACCGTTATGGGCAGCGCTAACAGAACAAGGAGTAGAAACTGCTTACATAAATATACTTAAAGAGATCTACAGCCACAGCAAAGCGATTGTAAAACTGGAGAAAAAAGGAGAATCATTTCCTATCCACAGAGGAGTAAAACAAGGAGACCCTATATCCCCAAACCTGTTTACAGCTCTTTTAGAATCAATATTTAGAAAATTAGATTGGGACACTAAAGGCATAAACATTAATGGCGAATACCTCAGCAATCTTCGCTTCGCTGATGACATAGTTCTAATGGCAAATAACCACGAAGATATAGTCTATATGCTGGATACTTTAGATAAAGAAAGCAAGAAATGTGGTTTGCAAATGAACAAGCAAAAAACTTTTGCCATGACAAACGGTGACAGAATACCTATCATAACAGAATCCAGCAAAATAGACTATGTAGACAACTATGTATACTTGGGGAGAATAATATCATTTAGTCAACAAACATCAACTGAAGTCGAGCGAAGGATAAAAATCGCATGGAACAAGTACTGGTCCCTAAAGTTCATATTTAAGTCAAAGCTCCCAATCCACCTAAAGAGGAAAGCGATGGACTCAATAGTTCTACCAACTCTATTGTATGGATGCCAAACATGGGCACTTACCAGAGACATCATCCAGAAGATACATGTATTTCAAAGAGCGACAGAGAGGAGCATGCTGAATATCAGACCGAGTGACAGAAAGAGGAATAGTGAAATTAGGAAAATAACAAAAGTCACAGATGCCGCTGAATTAGCATGTAGGTTGAAATGGAGATGGGCTGGCCATGTAACACGAACAACCGACAATAGGTGGAGCGAGAGGATCCTACACTGGCACCCGCGAGACGCGAAGCGCCCACGCGGTCGCCCGCGGCGGCGGTGGGCTGACGACATCGCTCAAATAGCCGGACTGGCATGGACCCGTAAAGCCAAGGACAGGCTAAACTGGAAGGAGCTGGAGGAGGCCTTTGCCCATAAATGGGTACCTCACTAGAGAAATAAAATAAAAATAAAAAAACGAAAACTGTACTTAACATAACTTTATGTGAGAAATAAAGGCTTATTATTATATTATTAGAAGGGTTATTTTTTGTAAAACAGTTGCTATTCCTTATTATTTGGTTGGGGGGAGGATTGGTAAGTGTGATGACCCCGGAGATGGGAACTTTTACCCATTATTAAAAAATGTAAGCTTGGTCCAGTACGAGGAGTTTGAAAATTCGCAGGTAAAAGGTCCCACCTTCACAATGGGGGGGGGGGAACAAATCAAATAGAAAACTTAAAGATAATGAACAAAATAGGAGGGCTCGTGATCGAGACCTAAACCAAACTAGAAATGCCGATCGGTCCCGTTCAAGGACCCCCGAGACATCACTTCGATCGAAAGCATCTGATGATGATAAAACAACGCAGGATGATATGAATGAAATGACACACCGCTCCATGCCGCCCAACTATCTATGGCTCAAAATACTACGCCACCATCGCCTCCGGCTCACCTGGTTACAGACGCGCCTCACGCAACCCAGACACAAACTCAGACCCCTGAGTCTCCTTTTACACCCATTGGGCGGAATAGTTACAACCGCAATGATTCAGGGCCCTTTGTGGTCCATGTCCAAAGAGTAGAAGCGTCCCCGAATTCAGGAATCATACTACATCCCGTCTCCTTCGGCCAATTCTTACAGAAAAGAGGACGAGAATTCCCAAATGTGGTGGACGGAAGCATAAAAAGGTTAGGACGTAACAGAGTAGCAGTTAGCTTTCATTCAGCGGAAGACGCCAATGCGTTTTTAGAATCTCCCACTCTCCCGCACAATAACTACAAGACGTGGAGTGCCAGCTGAATGGACACCTGAGGAGGTTATAGAAAATATCGAAATCCCGCTTTTTTTTTTTTTTTTTTTTTTTAAATGGCAATCGTCATTTGACATTTTTGCCAGCTTCACGTCAATTTGAAAAAAAAAAATAAAGATGGCGGATTACTTAAAAATATATTTGATAAAAAGTCAGACCAGAGCTAAAATCCAAAACCTAGATTAGTATGTTAGTATTAGTGCAAAAAGATTAGGATTATTCTGTTACAATTACGAAACTACATAAAGGTTAAATAATAAACTAAATTTTGATTTTATTGACGATTAAAAAAATTGCTAGAAATCTGTATATAGCGGCATCGAGCGATGACAGAAGGGTAGACATTTGAGTGGGCAATGGAATTTTTCGGGATATCAATCCACGATAAAGATGAGAGTGATTATAGAGCGGGCATGACAAGAAAATATGATTAAGGTCTCCCTCCTCCAATCCACATTCACAAATCGAGCTGTCTCGGATTCTGAGTTTCGCTAGGTGGACAGGGGAGCTACAGTGTCCAAGTCGCATGCGGATTATTGAGGAGGTTGCCATTTTACTAAGACCTATTTTAGAAAACCAAGTTTTACGAGGGATATCAGGCTGTATTATAGCGAATTTATATCCTTTAGTTTTGCTTGAGGACTGCCACCTAGAGTTCCATGTTTTACGCAAATAGGTCTTAGGAAGAGACAAGAGATCGTGACAATAGTTTTTGAAACAGTATTTGTCGCCACAGACAACTGCCTCCTTAGCAATTTCATCAACTTTCTCGTTCCCCGTAATACCCGAATGGCTGGGAATCCAAATCAAAACCACCTCGTAGCCTTTCATGTTGCATTGGGCAATGGCATTTTTGATTTGGAAAACCAAAGGGTTGTGCAGTTTACAGGAAAAAGGATTTGACAATAATGATTCCAGTGCACTTCGGGAATCTGAAAACACAATGGAACGCCCTAGTTTGGCCAACAAAATGTACTCCAAACACTTTAAAATTCCAAAACATTCCCCAGTGAACACTGAAGACTCCGGGGGGCACTTAACCTTCTGCACAATATCCCACTGCATGTGGTAAGTTCCGATTCCAACGCAACCCTGAGGGGACAACTTGGAGGCATCTGAGTACAGCGTATGCCACCCGTTCCATGCGCTTCCTAGCTGGTATAGCGAGTGGTCATTGGCAAGTGGATCACCTTTCACAATGTTGAAATCAAGGATTACCCGAGGACGAAGAGTAACAATTTCGTAAGTATATTCGTACATAGGCAGAGATAATGAATGGTGAGTAGGGTCCTTGATAAGTTTAAACCTGCGATAACTGTTGATGAGGAAGGGGGGGGATTTATTCGACCAGAAGCTTGAGTTACGGAAGAATTCTTCTAACAACTTTATTTTAAGATAAATAGGGTGGGTTGTAAACTGGAATGTACGGAACATAAAACGGTCAGATAAGTACTGTCTTCGGATATCGAGGGGCGGTTCCAGACACTCGACCTGAAGTGCATTGATGGGGCTTGATTTCATTGCTCCTGCTATAATACGCAGAGCTTTGGACTGGATGAGGTCAAGACTGCGCATACCAGCCCTACTAGCTGGCTCTAATAGGAACGTTCCGTAGTCTAACACACTTCTAATGACCGCATTGTATAGAAGTTTAAGGGAAAACGGGTGTGCTCCCCACCATACCCCCGCCAAGCATCTAAGAATGTTTAAATTTCTTTCGCACTTCGATGCAATATATTCACAGTGTGACAATCCGGTGAGTTTGGAGTCCAGGACTAGACCTAAAAATTTAAACTGCGTTTTTGTTGGTATAGAGTTACCGTTAACCGAGACTGAAACAGCTGGTATAGACCGTTTCCTGGAAAAGACAACAATATTACTCTTTATAGGAGACAGCTCTAGACCGTGTTCTTCTAACCATAGATTAAGATTATCTAAAGATCTCGACACCATTTCGCCAGCTTTACTAATCGCAGAATTGCCAGAATAAATCAGAATATCGTCCGCGTATTGAAGGATACTCGCATGATCGACAGCCCGTTCTAGATTATAAGTATAAATATTAAATAATAAAGGGCTCAGCACCGACCCTTGCGGTAGGCCTTTCCAGATACATCTAGATGGAACAATAGCACTTTCATTTCCCCTAAAAGTAATAATTCGCTCAGTCAATATTCGCATTATGAAATTGCTCAGCCTCACCGGTACTCTCAGCTCTTGAAGCTTTTTCCTGAGAGTGGGAAGCTGGACATTGTCATAAGCGGCTGTTATATCGAGAAATGCAGCGACCACAGATTCGTTTCGAGAAAAAGCAATTCGGATATCTGTGGTAAATATTCCGAGGCTGTCGGAAGTACTTTTACCCTTCCTAAACCCGAACTGGGATTTTGCTAGTAAATTGTTACTTTCTACGAACCATTGTACCCGATTTTTAATAAGATGCTCCATAATCTTTAACAAAACCGAGGAAAGAGCGATAGGTCGATATGACTGAGGATCAAGGGGGGGTTTGTTAGATTTGAGTATAGGTATTATCAATTGTGCTCGCCATGATACAGGCAAAAAGCCTGAGATAAAGAAATAATTTATCAGATCTAAGTAGTATTGTAGGAAATGGTCGTTACAATTGCAGATAAAAGAGTAGGGGATACCATCAGATCCTGGGGCAGAATCCCGAACAGAGCCTAATATATTCTTTAGCTCTACCATGGAGAAGGGAGAATCTAGCGGGTCCGTGGAGTCGGAACAGTAATCTAAGTTTATTTCTATTAGATTAGGGACATATTGAGGAGCAAGAGTATCCATGAACGAGTCAGCCCATTCCATCCATGATGGATGGGGGTGCGGTGTCGATTTTTGGGAGCCCCTAAATTTTCGGATACTGCCCCACACGAAACGAGTTGGAGTGGACGGGGAAATTGACAAGCAAAACGATTTCCACCCTTCCTGCTTTTTAGAGTGGAGAAAAAGCTTCGTTTCAGCCATCACCCTCTTCAAAATAGTGTAATTGTACTGATTTAGATTGAAACGGTATTCCGTTTCAGCCTTCTTCCGTTCCCTAATCGCATTGGTGCATTGAGGGTCCCACCACGGCGGGGAAGGGATTTTGCCAGATACTGAATTCTTAATTGGGAACACCGCTTCCGCACATTTATATACCGCGTCTGTAAATGAACAAACGCAGCGCTCAATATTTTCATCTGAAATAGGTATTAACAGTGATGTAAAATTGTCCAGTTTCTCCTTAAATTCCTCCCAATTCGCGTTGAAGAGATTGAATTTGAGCAGGGGGACATTGGGAGTTCGTTTTTTACTTGACAAAAGCGGAAAATCTATCAAGATTGGAAAGTGATCGCTTCCGAATGACGAAGCTAGAACGTCCCAAGTGAACTGAGAGGCTAATTCAGGGGAACACAATGATAGGTCCACTGCACTAATATTTTCGGTGGGGCGTGTCCGTCTGGTGGCAGTACCAGTGTTTAAAATACACAAGTTACAGTTGTCTATTATTTCCAGTAACTGTTTCCCGAAATTATCAGATTTACCACTGCCCCATACCTGGTGATGACAATTAAAATCTCCCAAGACTAGCAAGGGAGGAGGGAGGGATTGTAATATTGATAAAAGACCGCAAAGGATAGACTTTGAAGGGTGAGGGATATATACGGATACAAACGTAAATTGTTTTATTTGTATGGCGACTACATGTAGCCCATCTATGGGAGTGATTGGTAAGATGTTAAACGAAAGGTTATCTTTTATAAGTATTGCACTGCCAGCATAACCGTCGGAACGGTCGTCGCGGACAGCAACAAATCCAGGGACGCGGAAAATGGATTCTGGCTTAAGCCAAATTTCCGACAGTGCAAAGAGAATAGGTTGATATTTATTTAATAAGTAAATTAAGTCATGTTTTTTGCTAACGATACTCCGGACGTTCCATTGAAGGACCACTTGATCCATGGGAGAATGAAGAAATAGTAGAGTAAAGCAGGGGGGCAACGTGGGACATCAGATTGTGAGATGAGGACCAGTTCACTTTAGATATGGCCGAAAGTAACTGAGTGAGTAGGGCAATAAGATTATCTATTTGCGAAGGAGCGTGAGGGTTATTCAGCGCCGTACCGTTAGCCGACGGCAGCAGGTCTTCATTAACAATGGCCATATGGGCAGCTCTGTCATAGCCCTGGCGAGGAGGTGGGGGAGAACGGTGTTTTGTAAAGATCGTTTTTTTATAGGAAGTCGTGGTTGTTGACGGGGACGTTACGGCATTAGCATAGGATTTACCTAATGTTGGATGAGCTTTGTTTGCCTCGGCGTAAGATAAACTGCTTGCCGCCATCGTTTTTTTAATGTTACATTGACGTGTGTACTCGGGACAAGACTTGCTTGTCGCATAGTGGCCTATTGCTCCCTTACAGTTTATACATTTGCTAACATCGCTCTGCTCTTCACAAATGTCACCTGAGTGATTACCACCACAACGGAAACACCGTGGGAGTGAACGACATTTATTTTTGGTGTGACCGAATCTACAACACTGATAACATTGTATGGTAGGGTACGTGTATAACTCCACTTGAAAAGAATTAAAACAGGCAAAAACCCTGGATGGTAGAACTTGTCCATCAAAAGTGAGTACTACCGTTTCGGATGGTACCCATGTATAAGTGTCGTCATGTTTGTTAGTCTTTTTAAAATTCAGTCGCCTTGATTTCAAAATTTTACCACACCCTACAGGTACCTGTACAAAGTTCAAGATGTCCTCCGGGGTCCACTCGGTCGGGACGCCCTTTATGGTACCTACCTTTGTTAGGTTAGATGAGGGGATAAAACCTTTGTATTTTTTACATCGCAGTGTATTAGAGAGAAGAAAATCGTTAGCATCTTGGGCGGTGTGAAAACTGACCGTAACCCTATTTCGTCCTAAACCTTTTACTGATCCATCGATGACATTAGGAAACTCTCTATGGTGGCTATGGAGGAATTGACCAAAGGTTACCGGGTGTAGCGTAGCGCCTAGTGACAAACTGTCATACTGCACATGAACCGTAAATGGGCCTGGGTCATTACGTTGATACAACTGTCTATCAGAAATACTAAGCGAGGCAGTTGCTGGTATGCTCGACGATTGTGAAGACGGTTGGGAAGCTTGCAATTGGGTGGGGGGTGTATCAACTTGAGATATTAAATGTGGAGTGACTGAGTTTTGACCCAGTTGTAGCATTGATTCCTGCGACTGTAACACAGCTGGAGAAGCCTGCAAAGCGGAAGTGTTAATTTCTAATCCTGAGTTTTGCGTATTGACATTTTGACCCAGTGGAAGCACTGACTCCTGTGAGTCTAACATATTTACGTCCTTGGCTGAGTATTTAAATGGACCTTTTACAGCTTCCCTGTCCGATCGTGACCCGTCCGAGTCGGACTGACATGACCGGGATCGGGAACCCGAGCGGGAACGCTGTGATTTATTTTTACGCCTTCTATGACTACCCTTCTTCCTTTTGTTTTGTTTGTCACACATCGAATCCTTACGCTTTCTAGCGTCATCAACGTCAGACAACGTAACATAAGCCGCTGGGGAGGGAGGCACCGAAAGATAAACATCGTTCGACCCCCCCGGGTCCCCGGGGGAGTTATCCCCCATGGTAGAAACTACCTGCACAAATTTTTAAACGTGACCACACTACGGATTAATTATACCAGACCAACAAAGTATTACAGGACGAACACAAAACAAAACTTACCACCTTCTTACAACCAACACCACATAAAAACCCCGATCTGAACTACAAATAATAATTATTATCAACAGAGATCAAGAACGCGGGTATACGCGATTGACGCTCGGCCGGAAGTCCAAAATCCCGCTTAACTCAGGAGGAGCGAAGCCGGTGAAGGTCCGTCGCTTAAATTTTAAAAAGAACAAACCTGATGGTGTCGCGACGGCTCGTGATGTTTCATATAAGCAAAGACAAGAACACTATCTGACAACCTAACCTTCTTGTAATGATTTCCAAACTATTGTCTATGGTAAGACATTTGAATTAACCATTTTTTCATAACTAAGATTTACAAGCTCATGTTAACAGGGAACACCTTCTCAGCACAAAGATTTACTGCTCTTGAGAACTCCTTCGCACAATTATCAATATCACTCGGTGTTAAAGGAGGTAACAGAGAGACCGACTCGCTCATTACCTTCCTGAACTCCGCCCAGTCGGCATTAAGTAAATTAAATTTTAGGAGAGGGGGATTAGGAGTGGATTTTACTTGGGAGAGGAGAGGGAATTCAATCAATATAGGGAAGTGATCGCTGCCAAAAGAAGAGTCAAGTGTACTCC
Organism: Epinotia demarniana; assembly: GCA_945867215.1. NCBI lineage: Eukaryota > Metazoa > Arthropoda > Insecta > Lepidoptera > Tortricidae > Epinotia > Epinotia demarniana. Next base: position 19,408,987 of record OX244262.1, read on the forward strand.
AGGTGACCTGAGATGCCAGGCAAGGGGAGCATAGCGAGAGGTCAACCACACTAGATACCTCGTTAGGCCTCGAGCGCCTAGTAGGGGAGCCCGTGTTGAGTATGCAAAGGTTAAGGGGATGCATTAGCCACACTTCACCTAAAGGATCCGTTTTCCCAGAGCCCCATACACGGTGATGGCAATTAAAATCGCCCAGGATGAAAATAGGGAGGGGCAGAGATTCCAAAATAGAGGAGAGCTGAAAAAGAATGGGTTTAGTTGCATTAGCAATATAAAGGGAGACAAAGGTGTAGTTATTCACACGGGCAGCTACGATGTGAAAGTTCTCAGAGGATGGAACCATAATTTTACTAAAAGAGAGACCTTCTTTAACAAGCAACGCACAACCAGCATACCCGTTTTACCTGTTTACAGGATGTCAGAGTAGATCTCTGACATCCTGTAAACAGGTAAAACCTGGAAAATGGAGGTTATAATCTGGTTTAAGCCAGATTTCTGAGAGGGCAATGATAAAAGGGCTGGATTTGTTAGTTAAGTAAATTAAATCAGATTTTTTATTTAGGATGCTCCTACAGTTCCATTGCAGAATTGACTGCGCCATTATTAAGGGAATTGAAAAGAGAGGAAAGAAGAGGGGCAACGAGGGACAACAGATCATTATTGGGGCCAGAGAACACTTTAGACAGTACTGAGAAAAGTCTAAAATGCCGTTTCCGGGAAAATTCCTTCCCCTCCCTGGTGGGACTCACAATGTACTCTGGCCGTTAAAAATAGGAAGTGGGCAGAAAACGAGTACCGCTTTGACATTTGCCAAGCAAAATTTATTAATTTAAGTAAATCAATAGCGGAAACCAAACGCCTTCTCCAATCAAAGAAACGGGAGGGCTGGAAGTCCTTTTGCTCCTCTTTGTCTCCTTCTACTCCTGCTCGTTTTCTCTGGAGGAATATAAGGAGATTTAGAGGTAGCAAACAGGGTTTTGCTAGGTCTCATCCTTTGGGTGGAGACTGGGCCGATTCGTTCATGGATTCTCTCGCTCCGCAGTATGCCCCTAGTAGGTTAGAAGTTGATACTGGTTATTGTTCTTCTTCTTCTGATCCCCTCGATTCTCCGTTCACGATGGTGGAACTAAAGCTGGTCCTTGGTTCTGTCACGGACTCTGCCCCGGGCATTGACGGTATTCCCTATTCTTTCATCTCTAACGCTAATGATTCCTTTCTTTCTTACTTCTTGGCTCTCCTCAATAACATTTTCATCTCTGGTACTGTCCCGCAAGTCTGGAAAGCTCATTTTGTGTTTTCAGTGTTAATTTATGGAATAAATAAATAAATAAATAAAATTTAATTATCCTTATCCTTAAGCCTAATAAAAACCCTTCTGATCCTTGTTCTTACCGTCCGATCGCCCTCTCTTCCACTCTCCTAAAAATTTTAGAACATCTTTTAAAAAACAGGATTGAATGGTTTGTTGAAAGCCGCAATTTATTGTCTGACTCTCAATTTGGCTTCCGGAAAGGGAAAAGTACGATGGACAGTCTTGGAATATTTACCTCGGATATCCGCATAGCCTTCTCCCTGAAGAAATCTGTTGTTGCTGCTTTCCTGGACGTTAAAGCTACCTACGACAATGTCCAGCTTCCAATTCTCTGGGAAAAGCTTTGTCGACTTAAGATACCTTCCAGACTGTCGTGCCTCACACTTAAGTTACTTTCTGAACGACACATCACATTCCGGGGTAGTGATAAGACAATATCTCCGTCTAGGCGAATTTGGAAAGGGCTGCCGCAAGGGTCCGTTCTTAGTCCCCTGCTCTTCAATATCTATTCTGCTGATTTAGAGTCTGCTAAAGGTCACTCAAGCATCCTCCAGTATGCTGATGATATTTTGTTGTACTCTTCCGATACTAATATTTTGAAGGCGGCGGACCAAGTTTCCCGATCTTTGATCTCATTAGAGGGCTGGCTAGGGCATCATGGTTTTGAGCTGTCTCCCTCTAAAAGTAACATTGTAATCTTTTCTAGGAAACAATCTATCCCAAATGTCTCTGTTACGTTAAAAGACCAAGTAATCCCCTTAAAGCAGCATTTTAAATTCCTAGGCTTAGTGTTGGATTCTAAACTATCTGGTCTCGCGCACTGCGAATACGTTAGAGATAAGTGCGAAAAGAACCTTAACATCCTCAGGTGTTTGGCTGGAGTGTGGTGGGGTGCTCACCCTTTTGCCCTAAAAATTGTCTACAATGCCATCGTTAGAAGCGTCCTGGATTACGGAACCTTTTTGTTGGAGCCTGCCTCTGCAGAAGGTTTGCAGCGTCTTGATCGAGTACAATCTAAAGCGTTGCGTATTATTGCTGGAGCAATGAAATCTAGCCCTATTAACGCCCTTCAGGTGGAATGTATGGATCCTCCGCTTGACCTTCGCCGTCAGTATCTGTCTGACCGCTATCTGTTTCGTACTTTCCAATATTCTACCCATCCCATCTCCCCTAAAATCGTGCTCTTGGACGATTATTTTAACAAGTCTCCTTATTGGACTAATAAGTCTCCTCCCTGTCTAGTAACTAGTTTCCGCAGGTTCAAAGGTATTAAAGACCCAACTTTTCACTCCCCGAATCTTCCTATGTTTGAATTCCCCTACTTTGTAACTATTCTCCAACCCCGTGTTATTCTAGATTTTGATGTTATGAAAGGCGATATCTCTGCAAGGGAATATTCTCGCGGTCTTCTGGCAAAGGACTGGGCTGGGTGGCACACTCTTTACTCTGATGCCTCGAAGTTATCCCCCATGGGCTGTGTAGGGGTAGGTACCTATCACTCGCAGTATCGGATCGTCCAAAAAGCAAAGTGCCCTCCGGAATCTTCGGTTTTCTCTGGAGAGTGCCTTGGTATCCTAAAAAGCTTGGAATACATTATTTTGGCCGGTTTACGTCGTTCCATTGTCTTTTCTGACTCTCGCAGTGCTCTAGATGCTATTTTAGCTAACCCGTTTACTTCTAAACTCCATAATCCCTTAACCCTGAAGATTAAAGAAGCGGTTAATCAATGCAGTTCCAGAGGCTCTGAGGTCGTCTTGGCCTGGATACCGAGCCACTCGGGTATTGATGGAAACGAAAAGGCGGACTTCATTGCCAAACAAGCAGTCGCTTGCGGTGATAAAGTCCCTTTTAGAATCTGCTGCCATGACCTTCTTTCCCTCCCTCAGCAGTTTTTAAGGAAAAAGTGGAACGCCCGGTGGCGGTCTAGCAGCAGACGGACGGGCGCAACCTATGCTAAAGTTCAACCTCTTTTACCCCTGAAAGTCTGGTTTTCAAAAATTCTTCTTAGTAAACAAGCAACTTCGACAATTATTCGCATGAGGCTGAACCATTGCTGTACCCATGTTCATTTGAGGTGGCTCCGTATTCGGGACTCTTCCCTTTGTGAGTGTGGTCTAGACGAGGGCAGCTTAAATCACTTGATTTTGAGTTGCCCCCGTCTGGACCATTCTGGCCTATAAGCTGGCCTCATTTATCAGAAAATCCCCTTGCCTACCCACATAGTGTCCCTTCTGTTTCCGAATCCTGCTGTTTTTCGGCTGATTTCAAATTTCCTCTTTCTCAATAAATTGAAACTTTAATTCTTCCTACCAGGCTATAAAATTATTTATCTTAGTATGTACTATGTACCTATTCGTATCCATCAACAAAATCTGGTCAAATCGTTTTCTTCTCTCCCCTTCCTCTAGTTCATTTTTCTGACGTGATGCTGGCAGAAATGTTCTATGACGGTTGCCATAATAAAAAAAAAAAAAAGCTCATGTTACTAATTATTTTCAAGTCGGCGTATTAGTTTAAGTGGTTGGTGAGATCACGAAGAGCCGATATTCTTCATAACATCTAATCAAAGCTAAGTGGTGATTAATAAAAGATTGATATCTCGGAAGTGCTAGCCAGTGGTTTTTGGTATGATGTTGGCCTCCGAGATATGCCCTCACTTCTACGTATTAATACTCGTATACATCGATGAATGGTGAGAACCATGATAATATCTTTGGCCACCTGCAGAGGTGTAATGTAATGTGCGCGGCACAGATACTAATTCCACGCGCCACAGCTAGTGGGTAAGGCGTGAAGGCATTAACCGCTGGACCAGGGTGTAGGTTAGGTAAGGTGGTAATCTCGGTCATGAAGTTGACGTATCCCGTAAGTTGTGTGTTCATTGGGATGTTGGTGAGACCCACCATACTGGTCGGCAGTGGTACGTAGGTCATGGTGGAATTCTCGGTCATGAAGTTGGCTTACCCGTAAGGTGTGTATTCATTGGGTGTTGGTGAGGTTCCACCGCTAAAATGCTGTATATGTGTATATGAGGATGATCTCCTGTGTGTGGTATATTCCCGGAGACATCAGTGGTTTGGTACTAGAAGCGGTGGGCATAGTGACATGAAGTCATAAATTCATCTTTAAACAGGTCGTGAGATGTGACATCGCAGCAGTGTCCTGACTGCGTCTGAGCCATGGTGGGCTAGAGATGAGGTGTCAGCCCTTGAGGATATATGTTCAAGGTATGAGCCATGTTGCAATTACTTAGAATCGACACATCACCGTTTATAGGGATAGAGCAATATTAAATAAGGCGAAGCAGAGATAACGTTTAATAGGATACTGAAATCAGACATAAAATAAACCTAATTGTAGAGCACAGGCAATTTATACCATTTATGAACGCCATCGGAACCCCACGTCGGCGACAGATGGTGGCTACTGCTGGCTTCCTTCGGAATCAGTGGTGGTTACTTTTGACGGACAGCTTCTGCCCAAAAGGGTTTTTGTGTGCCTCAATTCCCTGCCTGTGGAACGGTATCAATATCCCACTATACAATGTTTCCGGTGTTGCCGATTTGGCCATACAAAAGAAAAATGTAGATCCCTACCCCGCTGTTATCGTTGCGGGGGATCGCACACGGGGGACTCTTGCAACATTGATCCCTCTGATGCAAATTGTTGCAATTGCCCTCAAGGAGTGGGATCTTGTAATAGAGTGGGCATGCTCGCTGGCGGATTTCTGTGTGTATTGTTATATAAAGAGAGAGAGAGAGAATGACATACTTTTATTTCATACCCAAAGTTAGAAAATTGATTAGATAAATGAAGGGGAGAAGGAAGACAGTAAAGTTAATATACAATCGTATAAACAGTCTGTAACGGTGACTTATTTCATCTACGGATATTGTATGAATCATTTCATATATCGATACCTAAATAGAATTCCTGCTTTGGTAATGGACATGGCTGGAGGCGTAGGGCGACATACGAATTTCAATCGTAATAGCTGGAACATTAGAAGCTAAATGAAAATGAATAGTACGACTTTTTGTGGTAAGGCAATGTGTTTACGTTAGCGCTTTAATACTACAATCTGATTTGAACCTTATTGCTAAAGAGTTAAGGTTGTTAATGGGTTGAAATTATTGATGATACCACCAACGTCTGGCCTCGTAAACCTACTGACCCTAATGATGCTCGTGACCCTATTGACGCTATTGACCCTCTTGACCCTCTTGACCCTATTGACCCTCTTGACCTTATTGACCCTCGTGACCCTTTTGACCCTCGTGACCCTATTGACCCTCGTGACCCTTTTGACCCTATTGACCCTCGTGACCCTCTTGACCCTCTTGACCCTCTTGACCCTATTGACCATCTTGACCCTATTGACCCTCGTGACCCTTTTGACCCTCGTGACCCTATTGACCCTCGTGACCCTTTTGACCCTATTGACCCTCGTGACCCTCTTGACCCTATTGACCCTCGTGACCCTATTGACCCTCTTGACCCTATTGACCCTCTTGACGCTATTGACCCTCTTGACCCTATTGGCCCTCTTGACCCTATTGACCCTCGTGACCCTCTTGACCCTATTGGCCCTCTTGACCCTCTTGACCCTCGTGACTCCGTGACCCTATTGACCCTCGTGACCCTATTGACCCTCTTGACCCTATTGACCCTCTTGACTCTTTTGACCCTCGTGACCCTATTGACCCCCGTGACCCTAATGCTGCTCGTGACCCTAATGACGCTCGTGACCCTATTGACCCCCGTGACCCTATTGACCCTCGTGACCCTATTGACCCCCGTGACCCTATTGACCCTCGTGGCACTGTGACCCTATTGACCCTCGTGACCCTATTGACCCTCGTGACCCTCGTGAAGAGTATAAAAGGGAATGCCGAAGTAGTATGGGGGATTATTCATTTCTCATCGTTCGGACTGGTAGTGTCTCTGGTTGTGGGCTGTGAAATTATTGGTGTGTGTTACCTCTATTGTGTTTTGGTGAATGGCTAGTTATTGTGAGGAATCTCTCTTCATAATTATGAGTCTTTTACTTACTTAATTTTACAAGTTAATTGTATATTTAAAGGGGTATTAGGGCCTAACCTATATTTACTTTATCGGAGTTACTCCGGGAGGTTTATATGGTTAAATCAAATATGTTTAATTTGCTAGCGGCCACTCCCTAGAATTAGACATGTTTGACAAGTGTTTTCGGAACTCAGTCAAAGCTGTATTTACCGTAACGGAGTTGGTCCGGAGGTTTATATAGTTAATCAAATATATTTAATTATGCCAGGGTACTCCCTGGGATTGAGTATGTTTGACGATTGCTTTCGAAATTTAGTTGGGGTTAATTCTTACTGTCCAATCAGCCGGAACACTGTCAAGAATCAGTTATCTGCGGAGTCAGCCCCACCTAACGGTGCCAACGGGGATGAATCCGTGTCCGTGTAGTTACCAGACTTGAGGTGTGGTCTGGCGTCTACCTCTTTACCAACATAGGAGACGAAACCCTTTAATCGGGGCCCTCACGTCTCTCAAAACAACTGACGGTGGAAACGTGGCTTGAGCATTTATGTGACGAAAAGCATAGGAGGATATCTCCGCTCGTGGAAACCGATCGGTTGCTTGAGGGGTCGTTCAGTGTTAAATATACTTATATATCAACATACCGTATGTCCAGTTAGTGCATCTTACTCGCTGTTTTCCCTTTAGCCTTCGGGCACAGCGAGGGGAGATGAATTACACAGGCTGTTAGAGGGTTGTCATCTCAGTTTCGCCGACTGAACTAATTACAGCTTCAATAGGGATACATTCTTGCTTCTGAACTAAGGTATGGTTCCAGGAGTAAGCAGAATAGGGACTGTGGGGTAGGCTTAGGAGTAAATTCACGCGTTATGGGGTATTAGGGCTTGAAACTATATCTACTGTAACCAATAATATTACAAGTGTTTGGTAGGATTAATAAAATTGAAGTTAATATTCTTATAAAATCTAATGACGACTAAAATTATTAATGAGTAACCAGTGTGATGTTTGAGTAGTACGGCAAGTGGTGTTGGGTTGCCGTGGGTTACACGTGAAACACGAGACAATTGTTAAATATCATTAAAAAGGTCATAGTATTATTCATGAAATTGTGATATCCGGATTGTTTCAGAAAGATGAAATAATTCTGGGTTTGATGACAGGCTGAGCAGTTCATCAAATCCATTTAAAATATCTTATTATCATGAGAGAGAACTCTCCATTTAAAGTATCTTATTTTCATGAGAGGGAATTCTCCATGGCATGGTTTGGGTAGAATGTCTCGCGTGTAATGAACGGTTTACCACGGCATTACTCTACGGCCGTCGGTATAAAATGGTCCAGGCCATCTTAGTTATACATATAAACGATTAATAATACTAAAAGATGTCAGTCGAGTTTGTCTCGGTGTATCTTCTCGAAACTGACCGCTAGGTTTGAGACACTGGTAGATTCATTCTCTGAGTCCTAAACTCGTAGGATAGCTAGGTAAGTAACTTGAATAGGATGTCCAGACTCCATTCCAACAAGAGAGTAGCCAGTGTGAGCAAAAGATTGCCACACGACCCGTCGATAGAACTTTGGTCCAAAATACAAGTATTTAGGGCAGTCTTCTAGATAATAATAGGTTTAAATAAATAATCTTGATTTTATGAAGGCTACTCCTTGTTCAACCGGACATGTAATAGGGGATAGGTGTTTTTCTACCAAAAACAATTTTTAATTATAATCATAAAGTAACCTACAGTGTAATTATAATCATAAAGTGATTTATAATTAATTTATTATTCCTACAAGATTTAGAACTTTGTTATGCTCATAAATAGGAAAATAGCAGTTAAAAGTAGCATTTCAGTAGGTTAATTTATGTACAGATAAGCTAGCTTTAATTTTATTATGAATGGAGAGTCCAAAAACCTGTCAAGCTTTCATAAAAGGATCTAGGGTTATTACGGTACACAACACTTCGGGGTTCAACCACTAGCGATCACATTTTGGCCAAATCGTCAGGTATTCTTAAATAAAAGCACGCAACAAAAGTAGGTTTAATAAGTAGGTAAATAGAGAGTAAGTTACAGTAGTCTAGTACGAAGGAATAGGGTTTTACATTAAGTTAGAATTCATTGCAAAATATTTAGCGTTTCTTGAGCTTCAGCGGGAAGCTGCTTCGTTAGCTGTAGGTCTTCGGAAGCGTTTTCTAGCCTGGGGGGGGTGAACTGTTACAGTTGGTGCCGTGACCAGGATATCTTCAGTAGCCCTCACGGGCTACAGTTTGTTGCCTGAAGTTGGAGGTGAGCTTGATAGGTGTTGGACTCTTCATTATTTTCTTTTAATTATCAGCTAGGGACTCCGCTAGGGAAGGTTTAGGACTGCATCTGAAAAACAATAAAATTTTATTAGATTATTTGCACATTGCATGTGGAACCGACGGCCGTCGGGGCGGAGAAGTTCTCGGGGCGGACACATGCTTGCCGGGGGGGGCGCGGTGTGTCTGCCCCGATGTATAAGACGCGGGGCGTTGTGGCACTCCTTGGGGGAGGGCTGTGTCCGGCGATGGGTGTCTTTCGACTGATGTGATAATGATTATGATGATTATTTATATATATATCACATGATATCGGTACTTTTAGTAAATATAAATTATTAAAATTATAGATTAAGGCGGACATTAGTATAAGAAAAAATATATAAACTCATTGACTCTGGGGGGCGTCAATGAATAAATAATTTAAGATATGTCGGGGCGTATTCAGTGTGTCTACAAACAAAAATAACAGTTGTAAGGTAGTTCGTAAAACTAGAAATTAAGTCTTATAAATATAAAACCTAGGTCTTGTGCAGGGGTTATTTCATAATATGTCAAGGAGAAATGAGCAGATGGTTTAGCACAACGGAGAGAGGAATTGCATTTTTGCAAGAAGTAGGCATTGTAGTAGGAACGCCGGCAATATTTATGTATTTCTATTATTTGGGGGCGAGCCTTCATCGCCAGTAGAAACAAAACCTAGCTATTCATAAATTCTGAGCACCTTAATCCTTTAATGTGGCTAGTATATTTTGTAGTATACCTTGAGATATCGTTGAAACTAGTGAGGCTCTGGTGATGACATCTCTTTAGCGGCGTATAAGCACTGAACTGATATTTTCCAATGTCAGAACAACCTCAAAACAATCCTTGGGTTTTTGGAATGGTAGTCACATACGGTTATTTCTTAGTGCTCCTTGTACCTAAAACGAAAATCATTAATGTGAATAATTTTGTACTTGTAGACCATAAGAATAAGGTTATATAGTGTTAGGAGTGTATGTACTTACATTATATTGTATGTGGTAATTAGGAAAACCTTGAAATTTGTATAACCCCAGTTCCTTGCAAGAACTTTTTAGTTCCATGTACAAAGACGACAATTTAATTACGTTTGAAGATACCATGACAAAGGCAATCGGTCGGGTGCATGAGTACTTAGTCAATGTAAGTAGGAAATACTAGGGCAGCTAGGGAGTATCTTTATACGTAATAAGAACAAAAGTTTTACATACCAGAATTATTACTTCAAGGCGGCAAGTGTAGATAACTCCGTGTAGGGAATGGCGCAGGCGCATACAAATATTACAAATGCTTATGAATGCATGTACGTCAAAAGACCACGAAAGATGACTCGCAACGTCCGTTCACTGTGTTTTCAACTTAAAGAATTTAGGAGAAAAATCAATGGAGATTCATAGCCAAACTGAAATTGCGGGAAGACTGACACGAGGCGCGGCAAAGCAAACTGGCAAAGAGAATAAATATAACCGTTAACCGCTAACACCCACGAGGTGTCATTGCGTTTTAAAACTCCTATAGATATTATTCTCCATAGGAAGGATCTGCGGAAATAGTATCTTATAATCATTATTTGATTTATGCAATGCAAAGATTGCTCTAGCATTATTTTATGGTTTTTAAATATAAAGGCGAGATTTTGGAGACACAATGTGGACACAATGTATACGAAAATACAAAGACGAAACGCTTTATGGGGTGTACAGATTATGTGATTTTGCCCCAGTTTGTCGGTACAGCGTGTCGGGGTCGTGATTGTGCAACCGCATGTGCATGCAGTTTCTCTTGACGAAAGGATCAACAGCACAACGTGCGTCCAGACGATAGCAATCGGTCGGATTCAGATGAGTTGGAACTGACAAATCAAGACATGTATACACCCCATTAACTTAGCGCGAGATTCCATAGATATGGGCAATTTATTGCCATACGGAAAAGCCAGTGTAGAAGGCCTTTAAGAACAAGGAACCGCAGATTTAGAGCAGTCTTGTACGCCTGACAACTTGTTGCAGCCGTGTGTTGTAGTGAAACATGAGACATCAAAATATACTTCTCCTTCTAGCATAGCAAGTTGATAGGGCGGACGGATCGCTTGCAGTACGGGTTTAGTAACAGCAGCGCTAACACGAGAATCAAAGTTTCGTGTATATGCGTCCCTTTCACTCGAGTATCGTGAGAGCGATAGAGATGGGAATACTCGAGCTTCAACTTTACAAGTCCGTGGCTATAGCTCAGGACTTAAATAATAAGGGCATGTAATAGATTTTATTTGAAATAAGGTCATTGAATTAACGTGAAGGAATTATTTCATTCTTACGGTAGCGGTAGCGACATCTATGGTAACACTCACAGATTGTTTCTTTTGAAGATGCTTTTATACTTACAAAGCTGTAACATACATTTATGGGTCAAGAAGGTAGCTAAGCCTCAATTAATGGGATTCATATCACCATAGCTACCCATTTCATTATGTATCAATACAACGGATGAACAAATTTGATAGAGCAGCAGATAGATTGGTTTGAGAAAAGTGAAATGTTAGCCACGGAGGCTATTGTTCAAGTCAGGGAAGGTTGTGAGGATTAAATAATAAATAGACGTGTCATTGCGAGCATTATATGTTCTGGTTCGAACCTCAGAAAAAACAAGGCAAACAAAGACAAGAAAGTATGGAAAAATCCAGGGCCCAGTATATTTTATTATCATACAGAAGTCACGCGACGCGCGACGTGCATAGTATAGACATTGAGTTACAGGCATGAGAATTTTATTGAAAAAAGGAGAACTAAGCATAACCATACATTACATGGATAAAAATCAAGAATCCACATTACATACATTATCTTATATAACTATGACAGCTTGTTTGGATTATTTATTATGAAGTTAGCTGCATATGAATACCAGATTTAGCTTGGTAGCAGTACAGACGACCGTCTCATTATGAAATAGCAAGATAACATTAACACACACAGACGCGGTACAATATGATATGAAAATACGAAGATCAAAACAAGCAGAAAAGGAATTTCAGTTCAAAATGTTCCAAAAGATTGGATATTCTGATAAAAGGTATTCAACACGTTCGCAACCAAGAACTCGTCGGTAGGCACTCGAAAGGTTTGTTCAGATGCCAGCTCAGCCGTTAGGAGGGCGGTAGTATAAAGTTATACGCTTAACGAGTTCTGTCCATTTCTGGTGCATTATTCCATTTTTGGTCCGGATGAGAAAGTGTTAACGAAGTAAGGAATACAAGTCACATAGAAACTACAGATCCAGCATTGCTTTCGCATTAGGGAAAATCATGCCCCGAGCACGGTTCCGCTTGAAGGACTTCATGGAAATGGATAGCAATCTCATGGACTGGTGTGGGACGAAATTTCATATGCTGTTTCTTCACGGTAGTAGAGGTGTGTCTCATCTTGTTGACGTGCTGGCGACCCTGGAAACATAAATATGAATATTACTCTTCGCATAATAGAATGAGCTCCTACAAAAATTATTCACAAGGGTGGGACGAGCATATGAAACCTTGATTCTTCCCAGTATTACTCCAAGCATTGATATTATATGGAAGAGAGTTTAGTTATAATACTACATAGGTCATCCTGAATTTAATTATATTCCCTAAATAATAAGCATGCATTAAGGAGAATAACTTGGTGCGGGGGCGTGGGAGTGTCTAAATTGATTTGAGTTTAAATTACAGAGGTTGTGATAATTATTGACATTTAATAACAAAAACATATTTATTCCAAACTTTGATTCACTTAAGGAACAATGATATCTTAGTTTGGTAAATATACGAGTAGGCACGGATATACAAACTTCCTAATTGGCACGTACAGAATTTTATTAATACTATGTAATGTATGCCGAACAGATGCTGTTTCGTGCATATATTATGGAGCACAGAATCATTGGAGAAACACAATAGATATAATATACGAGGAGCCACGGATATACAAATTACTTAGTCTGCATGTACAGAATTTTATTAATACTATGTAATGTATGCCGAACAGATGCTGTTCCTTGCATAAATTATGAAGCACAGAATTATTGGAGAGAAACAATAGATTTAATTACCTTTTTATATTACACCACACTAGGAGAATAACGATGTTGAGTCTTGTTGAGGCTTAAGCAGTCAGACTTGTGTTGGGTAGCAGCATTCCCCTCACGGATTCATACTGCTGTAAAAATAACAAACAGAAGGTTATGTTAAGCGGGAACATCAATAATTAATGTATGATTATGACAGTTAAACAAGATATAACTTTTGAGAAAGGGAAGTAATGGAAATATATTTTAATAAGATGACATGCTCGTCACACTGAAATTGAGACGAAATTATACAATGGTTTAATCGATATATATACATTCGTGGATCTACTATATATCTACTTACTATTGGGGGCCATTGTATGGTAAATTAGACGGGAAGATGTCAGTTTCCGCTTGGACCACTAATGTTGAGACGGGCCCCTTCCTTGGCATTTTGGCTTAATATTCCCAGTCGCATTATCGAGTCATCAATTAAAAGGGCGAGTGCATTCTGCTGTTCCTGGAAACACCATGACAAGAAATTATGACACCAACGGACATTATCGGACCGACGGACAAATGGACATTTAGTTATTTTGAATGAAAAATTGAATCAGGATGAATATCAGAAGAGAGAGACAAGTAGTATGTGAATTACTCTAAACTTGGATATAATATATTAGTAGAAAACTAGGTTAGCTAAGATAGCGAGAAGTTTTACGATCATTCGCAAATGTATGCTAATTACCACTGAAGTGTTACTGTTTGTCGATACATTGCCGAGTATTACGGGCTGCATGGCACCTTTTAACGTTGAAATACGTAGGAAGTCTCTTTGAACAAGGACAGAAAAAGGAAAAATTAACGTTAAGGCGGAAAGAAAGAATATTCTGGGATAATACATACCTTGAGGAAAGCGTCCATGTACATAATCCAGCCCAAATAGCGGTAGTGTTTCATATCATGTTTGTTTTCATTTAAAAGTTTTAAATATGTTGAATCCAAGCATCAGAAATCGAAAACGGACCACGACCCACGACGCGACGTGCAATTTTTGACAGTTGACACTTGACAGTGACGCCACGCTATGATGTGTCAAGGCATAGAAGAAAATTGACTGAAGACATAGATCACAGACAGTATTCGCATATATCGAGTAAATGATTTTCTTGTAGAATTGCGTTTGTACGTTATTCAGGAATTAAAAATTGTATTTTCATTAGTTGCACGAAATAACAACAAATAATGACAGTGGTTTAATGACATCATATATAAAAACATCTATTCGGCTGTAGATGGCGACACTATATATGAGAAAACTCAAAATATCGACAATCTATGCCAGGAATACACTACTCAACAATAGATGGCGCAAACGATCACTGACGGGCCATGACTTTGGATCCATGTTTCAATGGGAAAGTTACTCTATTTGACGACAGATGGCAGAGAGATGCAGTTTTATAATAAAATTCTTACGACAGATATGGATACGTGTTTATAACAACGCAAAGCTGAGAAGTAATTTTAAAATAGATAATTAATGCTCGTATTTGTTAATCAACAATCGAGTGTATACAGTTTAATATATTTGCTACAGTTAAAAAGGTATTAAGAATTTCCGAACGAAATGGACGTCAGGATCAAGTGTCATGTCATATGAAAGAGAAAAATCGTCAGTTGACTTGAATTTCACACACAGTGTTTATACAAATAATTTTCTGTTTTCGGGACTAAGTGAATATTCAAACATTGTAAAACCTTTTTCAAATAAAGTATCATTCAGGAACGATAAATCATGTGAAGACCTATAAATACCAGTGTGAATGCGATCACAACAAGAAGTTATTAATTGGATCAAAGTGTTGTTGTACCAGAATAGTTTTCCATAGTGGTGTTTTGTAACAAATAATAGTGAATATGGTGGCTTTCAAGTTAAAAAGGTGCTTCCTGACGTGGAAAGGGTAAACGTAGTAAACATTTAAGCTTTTCAATTTTTGAAACCCATTTATGCTTTGTGTTGTTAAAGTTTTGCGGGGCGCTGCCCATATTATCATTAAAATAGCGAAAATACAATTCAATTCAATTTCAATCATTTAAGATAACAAGGATCTCGGGTTTTTTTTGTATGCTTGTGGGTAATTTGACTTAAGGGGTACGATAAATCTTAAAACTAAATATATCACAGAGGGCTCACATCAGACAGTTTGAAACGGGTTCTAAATTTCGACTCATTCTCTTAATGGCTTGGTAGCGCTGTGGGAAAACGTCCGCTGTCTAAGTCACTGAGCCGGGTTCGATTCCCGACACATTTATATTTTTGTATTTTTCTTTTGTGTTTTATCATGGGTGAAAGACAATGAAATAGGTTTACCTACAAGATAGTATATTACTTTGTTGCAAAATGCTCTATACAAATTATAAAACTTGCGTTATTGATTGACTGTCAGGCAGCGTGGCTTAAAGCCGTTTGAAGATAAATATGAGGAATCGACGATTCGGCAGCAGATTTGGGTGGATCTAGATGATTAATATGAGACGTCTTTATACTTGGAAAACCTCATTAACAATATACTTAGCTGTGGGGCTTAATTACATTAAGGCCTACTAAGGTATATTTGAAATCACTGCATCAGAGTTGTCAGAACAAGTTTGATCTATGATTGTGTATTAATGGCAACGACTTAGGGATCTGGTAATGCTGGTTTTTTTGGAGTGGGGCAAATTGAGGTGGTTTTTATAATTTGCGAAATAGATTTTTATTGGGTAGGTTTGTTTTGTCAATTGGACTGTCGTTCGCCCGTCGCGAAATTGGACCTACGTGTGGTTGCTGGGTGTCGCGGTTGTATTTGTGGGTGGACGTTGAGGTGCGCAGGTAACAAGTTACAGAATAGCCGGATTGTGAAAACTGATGGTTGAGTAGTAGTAGAAACTTTGATCAATGATGTCGATTTTGACTAAATTCTAGGTTTATTTTTCAATCAAAGATGGCGTATCTGGGTTTTTAAGAAAAAAATTTTGTATCTAATTCCATTAATTTGCTAATACTAATTTAAAATGTTGGGTTAATTTTGAATTAATTTTGAAAAATTATTATTGGTATGAATTTCAACTAATTTACGAACGTTAATTTCTAATTTTGGGTAAAAATTGGGATATAGCTTTGATTTTTGGAATGATCATCTATATTAATTGTATCTTACTCATGGATATGAATTTAAAAGTGAAACAATATACTTAATTTTGTATTTATTAGTGCAGTTAAATCTCTGGCGAGTATGATGAATTTTTATTTGTGGGGAAAATTTTATATTGCATCAATCAATGTCCAAGTGTTAAATCTGTATTGAAATGATTACACCTCATATGCTTTGGCTATCTGTAACAATCGAGTGCATAGGCGAATGAGGAAGGTACAAAATGATATGAAGCATGGATGCATTAATAAGGTATTGTAGGGAGAGAAAAAGGAGATGAATGAAAAGGTGGATTGATAGTGTGATTCATGTTTGGGTTTTTTTTTGTAAACATGGGTTGCTACAGTTTGACAATAGCTAGAGTGTAATCAAATAACCTAGATTTGTTGGTTTTGTTGGGGAAAAAAAAAACAATAGGTCCCTAAATATTTATCAATAGGTTAAAATCGTGAAAACGATTCGACTCTTAGCATAGAGTAGTATTTGGGGACTTATACTACACACGCATTTCTACGCAAGGGTATACACACCTCATGTCGGTTAAAATAAGTCAAATTGAGGGTTAATCATAATTGAATCAGTGAAACTGAGCCGGAGTTTATTAAAAACTTTAATAAATTATGACGTTTTAGTTGACTGTTCTACCTGATGAGGCGAACAAGGTTACAACTGGATTTACAAATAGCCGCTTGTTTTGGTTATATTTTCTTTTTCTACATTTCTTACGCTGTTTTGACAAGTCATAATGGGAATTGGCTTATTTTATAAGACATGATACAGGTGCCAAGAAAACTAATTATTAATGATGTAGTTTGGGAGCACGATTCGAGCTTATACATTGGAGAATGAACGTCTCGGTACTTCTACCAAATAGTTTCTGTTTTACGTGGGGAGGTTTTGTTGGATTTATTCAAAGGAAGAGCAATGTTTCCTAGGATCACCGATTGGGCAATGTAATCACCGATCCGGGGTAAATCCTCCTTAATCGAATTACTAGAATTTATCAGATTCACAACCTGGTACCTCGGAGTGAGACAGAAATCCTTGAGGAAAAGCTAGTCATTAATCATTGTTATGGTTCAAGGGAGTCGTGTTAACTGACGAAGTCATTGAAAATCATTTAGTACTGGTCAAAAACACATCACGAGTTTAGAAAAGGGAGGGTTGTCGCTGACAAATCTAGGACCTAGGGGTGAAGATTCTACATGCATGACCTAGGTCATTCATTGCGAAATATTCACCGGGGCGTGTTGTAATAGAGTGGGCATGCTCGCTGGCGGATTTCTGTGTGTATTGTTATATAAAGAGAGAGAGAGAGAATGACATACTTTTATTTCATACCCAAAGTTAGAAAATTGATTAGATAAATGAAGGGGAGAAGGAAGACAGTAAAGTTAATATACAATCGTATAAACAGTCTGTAACGGTGACTTATTTCATCTACGGATATTGTATGAATCATTTCATATATCGATACCTAAATAGAATTCCTGCTTTGGTAATGGACATGGCTGGAGGCGTAGGGCGACATACGAATTTCAATCGTAATAGCTGGAACATTAGAAGCTAAATGA
The DNA here is from genome assembly GCA_945867215.1 of Epinotia demarniana. Lineage (NCBI taxonomy): Eukaryota > Metazoa > Arthropoda > Insecta > Lepidoptera > Tortricidae > Epinotia > Epinotia demarniana. The sequence continues at coordinate 19,426,468 of OX244262.1, forward strand.
AAATGAATAGTACGACTTTTTGTGGTAAGGCAATGTGTTTACGTTAGCGCTTTAATACTACAATCTGATTTGAACCTTATTGCTAAAGAGTTAAGGTTGTTAATGGGTTGAAATTATTGATGATACCACCAACGTCTGGCCTCGTAAACCTACTGACCCTAATGACGCTCGTGACCCTATTGACGCTATTGACCCTCTTGACCCTCTTGACCCTATTGACCCTCTTGACCCTATTGACCCTCGTGACCCTTTTGACCCTCGTGACCCTATTGACCCTCGTGACCCTTTTGACCCTATTGACCCTCGTGACCCTCTTGACCCTCTTGACCCTCTTGACCCTCTTGACCCTATTGACCATCTTGACCCTATTGACCCTCGTGACCCTTTTGACCCTCGTGACCCTATTGACCCTCGTGACCCTTTTGACCCTATTGACCCTCGTGACCCTCTTGACCCTATTGACCCTCGTGACCCTATTGACCCTCGTGACCCTATTGACCCTCTTGACCCTATTGACCCTCGTGACCCTTTTGACCCTCGTGACCCTATTGACCCTCGTGACCCTTTTGACCCTATTGACCCTCGTGACCCTCTTGACCCTCTTGACCCTATTGACCATCTTGACCCTATTGACCCTCGTGACCCTTTTGACCCTCGTGACCCTATTGACCCTCGTGACCCTTTTGACCCTATTGACCCTCGTGACCCTCTTGACCCTATTGACCCTCGTGGCCCTATTGACCCTCGTGACCCTATTGACCCTCTTGACCCTATTGACCCTCTTGACCCTATTGACCCTCTTGACCCTCTTGACCCTCGTGACCCTCTTGACCCTCGTGACCCTATTGACCCTATTGACCCTCGTGACCCTCGTGACCCTATTGACCCTCTTGACCCTATTGGCCCTCTTAACCCTCTTGACCCTATTGACCCTCTTGACCCTCGTGACCCTCTTGACCCTCGTGACCCTCTTGACCCTCTTGACCCTATTGACCCTCTTGACGCTGTTGACCCTCTTGACCCTCGTGACCCTCGTGACCCTCGTGACCCTCTTGACCCTCGTGACCCTTTTGACCCTATTGACCCTCGTGACCCTCGTGACCCTATTGACCCTCTTGACCCTATTGACGCTGTTGACCCTCTTGACCCTCGTGACCCTCGTGACCCTCGTGACCCAATTGACCCTCTTGACCCTCGTGACCCTCTTGACCCTCTTGACCCTCTTGACCCTATTGACCCTCTTGACCCTCGTGACCCTCTTGACCCTCGTGACTTTCTTGACCCTCTTGACCCTATTGACCCTCTTGACGCTATTGACCCTCTTGACCCTCGTGACCCTCGTGACCCTCTTGACCCTATTGACCCTCGTGACCCTCTTGACCCTATTGACCCTCTTGACCCTCTTGACCCTCGTGACCCTCTTGACCCTCTTGACCCTCTTGACCCTATTGACCATCTTGACCCTATTGACCCTCGTGACCCTTTTGACCCTCGTGACCCTATTGACCCTCGTGACCCTTTTGACCCTATTGACCCTCGTGACCCTCTTGACCCTATTGACCCTCGTGACCCTATTGACCCTCGTGACCCTATTGACCCTTTTGACCCTATTGACCCTCGTGACCCTTTTGACCCTCGTGACCCTATTGACCCTCGTGACCCTTTTGACCCTATTGACCCTCGTGACCCTCTTGACCCTCTTGACCCTCTTGACCCTATTGACCATCTTGACCCTATTGACCCTCGTGACCCTTTTGACCCTCGTGACCCTATTGACCCTCGTGACCCTTTTGACCCTATTGACCCTCGTGACCCTCTTGACCCTATTGACCCTCGTGGCCCTATTGACCCTCGTGACCCTATTGACCCTCTTGACCCTATTGACCCTCTTGACCCTATTGACCCTCTTGACCCTCTTGACCCTCGTGACCCTCTTGACCCTCGTGACCCTATTGACCCTATTGACCCTCGAGACCCTCGTGACCCTATTGACCCTCTTGACCCTATTGGCCCTCTTGACCCTCTTGACCCTATTGACCCTCTTGACCCTCGTGACCCTCTTGACCCTCGTGACCCTCTTGACCCTCTTGACCCTATTGACCCTCTTGACGCTGTTGACCCTCTTGACCCTCGTGACCCTCGTGACCCTCGTGACCCTCTTGACCCTCGTGACCCTTTTGACCCTATTGACCCTCGTGACCCTCGTGACCCTATTGACCCTCTTGACCCTATTGACGCTGTTGACCCTCTTGACCCTCGTGACCCTCGTGACCCTCGTGACCCAATAGACCCTCTTGACCCTCGTGACCCTCTTGACCCTCTTGACCCTCTTGACCCTATTGACCCTCTTGACCCTCGTGACCCTCTTGACCCTCGTGACTTTCTTGACCCTCTTGACCCTATTGACCCTCTTGACCCTATTGACCCTCTTGACCCTCGTGACCCTCGTGACCCTCTTGACCCTATTGACCCTCGTGACCCTCTTGACCCTATTGACCCTCTTGACCCTCTTGACCCTCGTGACCCTCTTGACCCTATTGACCCTCGTGACCCTATTGACCCTCTTGACCCTATTGACCCTCTTGACGCTATTGACCCTCTTGACCCTATTGGCCCTCTTGACCCTATTGACCCTCGTGACCCTCTTGACCCTATTGGCCCTCTTGACCCTCTTGACCCTCGTGACTCCGTGACCCTATTGACCCTCGTGACCCTATTGACCCTCTTGACCCTATTGACCCTCTTGACTCTTTTGACCCTCGTGACCCTATTGACCCCCGTGACCCTAATGCTGCTCGTGACCCTAATGACGCTCGTGACCCTATTGACCCCCGTGACCCTATTGACCCTCGTGACCCTATTGACCCCCGTGACCCTATTGACCCTCGTGGCACTGTGACCCTATTGACCCTCGTGACCCTATTGACCCTCGTGACCCTCGTGAAGAGTATAAAAGGGAATGCCGAAGTAGTATGGGGGATTATTCATTTCTCATCGTTCGGACTGGTAGTGTCTCTGGTTGTGGGCTGTGAAATTATTGGTGTGTGTTACCTCTATTGTGTTTTGGTGAATGGCTAGTTATTGTGAGGAATCTCTCTTCATAATTATGAGTCTTTTACTTACTTAATTTTACAAGTTAATTGTATATTTAAAGGGGTATTAGGGCCTAACCTATATTTACTTTATCGGAGTTACTCCGGGAGGTTTATATGGTTAAATCAAATATGTTTAATTTGCTAGCGGCCACTCCCTAGAATTAGACATGTTTGACAAGTGTTTTCGGAACTCAGTCAAAGCTGTATTTACCGTAACGGAGTTGGTCCGGAGGTTTATATAGTTAATCAAATATATTTAATTATGCCAGGGTACTCCCTGGGATTGAGTATGTTTGACGATTGCTTTCGAAATTTAGTTGGGGTTAATTCTTACTGTCCAATCAGCCGGAACACTGTCAAGAATCAGTTATCTGCGGAGTCAGCCCCACCTAACGGTGCCAACGGGGATGAATCCGTGTCCGTGTAGTTACCAGACTTGAGGTGTGGTCTGGCGTCTACCTCTTTACCAACATAGGAGACGAAACCCTTTAATCGGGGCCCTCACGTCTCTCAAAACAACTGACGGTGGAAACGTGGCTTGAGCATTTATGTGACGAAAAGCATAGGAGGATATCTCCGCTCGTGGAAACCGATCGGTTGCTTGAGGGGTCGTTCAGTGTTAAATATACTTATATATCAACATACCGTATGTCCAGTTAGTGCATCTTACTCGCTGTTTTCCCTTTAGCCTTCGGGCACAGCGAGGGGAGATGAATTACACAGGCTGTTAGAGGGTTGTCATCTCAGTTTCGCCGACTGAACTAATTACAGCTTCAATAGGGATACATTCTTGCTTCTGAACTAAGGTATGGTTCCAGGAGTAAGCAGAATAGGGACTGTGGGGTAGGCTTAGGAGTAAATTCACGCGTTATGGGGTATTAGGGCTTGAAACTATATCTACTGTAACCAATAATATTACAAGTGTTTGGTAGGATTAATAAAATTGAAGTTAATATTCTTATAAAATCTAATGACGACTAAAATTATTAATGAGTAACCAGTGTGATGTTTGAGTAGTACGGCAAGTGGTGTTGGGTTGCCGTGGGTTACACGTGAAACACGAGACAATTGTTAAATATCATTAAAAAGGTCATAGTATTATTCATGAAATTGTGATATCCGGATTGTTTCAGAAAGATGAAATAATTCTGGGTTTGATGACAGGCTGAGCAGTTCATCAAATCCATTTAAAATATCTTATTATCATGAGAGAGAACTCTCCATTTAAAGTATCTTATTTTCATGAGAGGGAATTCTCCATGGCATGGTTTGGGTAGAATGTCTCGCGTGTAATGAACGGTTTACCACGGCATTACTCTACGGCCGTCGGTATAAAATGGTCCAGGCCATCTTAGTTATACATATAAACGATTAATAATACTAAAAGATGTCAGTCGAGTTTGTCTCGGTGTATCTTCTCGAAACTGACCGCTAGGTTTGAGACACTGGTAGATTCATTCTCTGAGTCCTAAACTCGTAGGATAGCTAGGTAAGTAACTTGAATAGGATGTCCAGACTCCATTCCAACAAGAGAGTAGCCAGTGTGAGCAAAAGATTGCCACACGACCCGTCGATAGAACTTTGGTCCAAAATACAAGTATTTAGGGCAGTCTTCTAGATAATAATAGGTTTAAATAAATAATCTTGATTTTATGAAGGCTACTCCTTGTTCAACCGGACATGTAATAGGGGATAGGTGTTTTTCTACCAAAAACAATTTTTAATTATAATCATAAAGTAACCTACAGTGTAATTATAATCATAAAGTGATTTATAATTAATTTATTATTCCTACAAGATTTAGAACTTTGTTATGCTCATAAATAGGAAAATAGCAGTTAAAAGTAGCATTTCAGTAGGTTAATTTATGTACAGATAAGCTAGCTTTAATTTTATTATGAATGGAGAGTCCAAAAACCTGTCAAGCTTTCATAAAAGGATCTAGGGTTATTACGGTACACAACACTTCGGGGTTCAACCACTAGCGATCACATTTTGGCCAAATCGTCAGGTATTCTTAAATAAAAGCACGCAACAAAAGTAGGTTTAATAAGTAGGTAAATAGAGAGTAAGTTACAGTAGTCTAGTACGAAGGAATAGGGTTTTACATTAAGTTAGAATTCATTGCAAAATATTTAGCGTTTCTTGAGCTTCAGCGGGAAGCTGCTTCGTTAGCTGTAGGTCTTCGGAAGCGTTTTCTAGCCTGGGGGGGGTGAACTGTTACAATCTGGGCACACCGCCAATAGCAAGGGATGCCCAGAATTGCTTAGGCAAACTGCTATAAAGAAAACAATGGCAGATGAAAACATATCTTATATGGAGGCTTCAAATTTACATCCAAAGCCCTCTCAAAAATCATATGCTAACATTGCTGCAACCCCTTCCCAGTCGGCTCATCCGACACAAACCTGGCATAAGAAAACAATCACTCTTAGACCCCGTACGCATGCCCCTCTATCTAAAGGGTATGATAGACAAGCCCATGAGGATCTTACTAGAGATCCTACAATCCAGTCTAGACCTGTTTACCAAGAAAATCCCCCGCGCCAATCAAATGAACATATTATTAGGGAATTAATCAAAATGATTTCTTCTGTCGTTAAAGCTTTCTCACCTAGCAGCCCCCTGGCTGACCCTTCTCTGTTATCCCACGCTGCCCCGTTTATTTCATCTCTTCTTTTCTCTTTCAATAATGGATCAGACAATCCTACAGTGGAATTGCCGTAGTATAACAAACAAAAAAAGTGACTTAATATTCTTAATAAATAAGTATAACCCATCAATTTTAGCCATATCTGAAACATGGTTAAAAACCGGCTCCAACTTTAATTTACCCAGATATGCCTCTATAATGGACTACAGAGCTGGTGGACGAGCCGGATGTGCTCTGTTTATTAGAGATCACGTAGCCTTGACTCCATTGCCCATTCCTCAACACATTAACAGCTTTCATTCAGTTTGCGCTCGTGTGGAAGGAATTACCTTCTTATCGTTATATATACCTAATCCTAGCACCGCAATTCTTCAAGAATTAAAAGTTTTAGTAGTAGCTCTCCCTCAACCTATTATTATTTTGGGTGACTTTAACGTCCATCATCATTTATGGGGATATCATAAAATTGACACCCTAGGGGAACAACTCCTGGAAATTGTAGACTCGACAAATTTATGTATTTTGAATACAGGTTCACCAACCTTATGCACCTCACCTGAACAAGCGGCCAGTGCAGTGGATTTATCTCTTTCATCTCCTATTCTCGCCTCCCGAATCACATGGGAAGTCTTGGATAGCACCTATGGCAGCGACCACTTTCCAATTCTCCTCAGCTTTCCATTAACATCTACTCATCAAATAGGGTCGGCTACTTTCCAGCCTCTCCTTGCCTATAATATCAATGGTGCGGATTGGGATACCTATAAAAAATGCCTTAACTTAGAGATTAAATATTTACCCCCTATCACTTCAAAATCGATTGAAAATTGTTCAAATGAGCGATGAGATATCAGCTATAAAATCAGCTGCTGATAAGGTATTCCCTCTCAAGAATGCAGTATTAGGGAAGTTACCTTCTCCTCCATGGTGGGATAAAGACTGCACTAAAGCTGTAAAAGACAGAAAGAATGCTGAGCGATTGTATGCATCAAATATGTCTAACGAAAATTTTGAAACATTGATTAACGTTATGGGTGAAACTAAATCTGTACTTAATAATAAAAAATCAGAAGGTTGGAAATCTTTTTGCACCTCATTGAGTCCGTCCACTCCAGATACAATAGTATGGAATAACATACGTAGATTTAGAAGGTCGTACAAGCCCCGCAACTCCCATTTCCCAATGTCACTTCTCTGGGCAGAGTCCTTTCTAGATATTATAGCTCCCTCGTACGTCCCGAATGTACTTGACTCCCCAATAGGCTTACTCAATAATAATTCAACGGATCCTCTAGATCAACTATTCACATTCACGGAGCTTAGGAATGTACTGGGATCTGTTAGGGACTCTACCCCGGGATATGACGGAATTACATATTCTTTCATATCTAAGGCGAGTGAACCATTTCTTAAATATTTTCTGGACTTATTAAACTGCATACTTCTCTCTGGTCACCCCCCGGCTTCTTGGAAGTCCCAACTAATTATGCCAATTTTAAAACCTTCGAAAGACCCAAATAACCTTCGATCTTACCGTCCCATAGCTCTTTCCTCAGTTTTGATGAAGATCCTCGAACACCTCATTAAAAACCGGTTGGAGTGGTTTATAGAAAGTCATGAGATACTTGGGAATTCACAATTCGGATTTAGAAAGGGAAAAAGCACTATGGACAGTTTAGGCATTTTCACATCCGATGTAAGACTCGCGTTCTCTAATTCCGCTTCAGTGGTGGCTCTGTTTCTGGATGTAGAGGCTGCATATGACAACGTCCAGCTACCTATTCTCAGGGAAAAAATCCGCAAGCTGAGAATACCGGTGAGGTTGGCCACACTTGTCGGCAATCTCCTTTCAGAGCGGCAGGTCACATTTCGTGGAAGAGACCCTACTATAAATCCATCGAGAACAGTCTGGCATGGCTTGCCCTTTGTTGTATAACCTTTATACCTATGATTTGGAGAGGTCCATTAATGGGTGTCAAATTTTACAATACGCTGATGATCTACTAATTTACTGCCCAAATAAAAATATAGGAACTGCGTGCGGGTTAATAAATAATTCCTTGCAGTCACTAAATAGCTGGCTCCAAAATAACGGGTTATCCCTCTCACCTAGTAAGAGCTGTGCTGTTGTATACTCACGTAAGAGAGTGTTACCTTCCATTTCTATTACTATTGATAACTCTGATATCCCCGTTAGCTCTTCATATAAATTTTTAGGGGTAATTTTAGACACTAAATTGAATGGAACCCCTCACTTTGAATATCTGTTAAAAAAATGTGAACGTGGCCTCAACACCCTAAGGTGCCTTGCAGGGGTTTGGTGGGGCGCCCACCCAACCTCCCTCAGGCTATTGTACAATGCCACGGTTAGGAGCGTACTAGATTACGGGACTTTCCTTCTGGAGCCGGGGAATAGGACGGGGTTCAAAAGACTAGACCTCATTCAATCAAAGGCTATGAGAATAATCACAGGTGCAATGAGATCTAGCCCAATTAATGCCCTACAAGTTGAATGTGCGGACCCTCCACTACAATTGCGTAGACAGTTTTTGGCTGATAGCTATTTTTTCCGCTCGCTCCAATTTTCCCAGCATCCCATTTTTCATCGCGCGTACGATTTAAAAGATACTTAAGGGCCTTCCGTGTATTGTCAACAGTTTAGTGAAATTCCAATCTATCAAAGACCCAGTTTGTCATTCCCGAAGACTCCCTATCTTTGAATTCAGCTACGAAACCATTATTTACCAGCCCCGTGTTATTATAGATTTCGACATCTGTCACGTTGATCCACACGCAGATGAATACCTCCGCCAGATCCTGTCACGCGAGTGGCATGATTGGAATACAATTTATTGCGATGCGTCTAAATTTTCTGAGGTCGGGTGTGTGGGAGTGGGCGTATTTCACTCTCAATACAATACAGCACGAAAAGTTAAATACCCTCCTGAGGCCTCCGTTTTTACTGGCGAATGCATTGGTGTATTGGAAAGCGTTATGTATATATTAGAATACAATTTAGAGAAATCAATAATTTTTTCCGACTCTCGTAGCTGTCTACAAGCTTTACCAACTAATCCTTTTGCGGCTGATTTTCAAAACCCATCTTTATATGAAATTAAGGATAAACTTATAGCCTGTAAGAGTAAAGGATACGAAGTCGCACTTATCTGGATCCCGGGACATTCAGGGGTGTCCGGTAATGAAACAGCAGACCAAATAGCAAAGGAGGCGGTGGTGTCTGGTGAAAAAAATTCATTCAAAAACTATAGTCATGACATAGTCCCGTTAGCGTCGAAGTTCCTATTCCGAGCGTGGTCTTCCTCTTGGGCCAGATCAAGTAAATCTCGTGGAAGACTGTTCTCTCAAGTCCAACCCACAATCTCTAGAAAACCTTGGTTTTCAAAAATTTACATCCCAAAACAATTTTGTTCAACCATTATCCGTATGAGATTGGGTCATTGTAGTATCCCTTCTCATTTAGCAAAAATTCATATCCGAGATTCCTCTCTGTGTGAGTGTGGGTTGGATGAGGGTGATCTCAATCATATCTTCCTTGCGTGCCCCCTTTATAATAATATTGTTCTATACAAAGCGCTGATTAGTCTAAAAGTTCAATTCCCAACCCGGGTTTTAGATTTACTTACCTGCAAAGATAAAGAAATTCTTGTAGCTTTATGCTTATTTTGTGAACTAAACAAGTTAAAGATTTAGTAAACTTAGTTTATATTGTATATATCCATACTAGACCCCCTAGCACACTAAGTTTTATGTCGGACATAAAGCATTTGTCCCTCTTGCACTCGCATATTGGCCAGAATAGGACGAATGCTTTATGTCCGACATAAAACTTAGTGTGCTAGGGGGCTAGGTTAGTGTTACAATGTTATAAATGTGGTATATGGTACTAACATCGTAGTTGTGATTCGTCTTACTAAAAATGTATGGGTTTTGTTACGTTTCTTTTCCAGGAATAGCAACTTGTTCTATCATTCATATGTCGTTTCCGAATAAAAAAAATTGTTTTTGTTTTAAATCGACATGACACTGGCTAATCAGTCGTAAAGCCGAAGGGAAAAAAAAAAAAAAAAAAAAAATGTACTGCCCTTCCATAGTATTCTAGGTTCGTGTAATGCACAAATAAGCTTACTCATGTAGACTACTCTAATCATTTCATGTTTTATCTGTATACCGGAAATCTCTCTGTCTATAGTGATGACAATGACAATTAAAAAGCATTCGTGAATGAAATTTAATGAAATGTCCTACCGAACCGATTAGTTAGACTTTCATTTCATTTACTTTTTCTTGCGTAGAGTGGACCGTGGTTACTGAAATAAAGTTGTAGAAACTGTTAAGGTTTCATAAGTTCCATTACTGTACTATTGGCGGGACCTATTGTCATGCTGGTAGCCTGACATCTAATACGTTTGAGCAACTGAATGTAAAAAAATAACCCAAAGCGGTCTTTATTTGAAATTTTTGCTGTTCTCTCGTATATCGCTGCTGTTAGTGCTGGTAAGTTCCCTGTACAAAGGTTTACTCATCCTGGCATTAACTTACTCCTTAATTATTAGTCGATAGGAAGGGATTGAGAAATCTTATTAACTTAGAGGATTATTGCATATTTGTTTGATGCTTCAACTTTGTTATCAGGTTCAACATGGCAAACCTATGGGGGCAAAAAGCGGAGGAGTTGGAAATTTCCAACAAAGTAGCTGGTTTAGGATTAAAACAGAAACCACATGATCAGACGACAGATTCGGAAGAAGGAGGTGATCCAGCAAATCCTGCAGAAACATCACTCTTGATGAAAATTATTCGCCAAGGTCTAGTGGAATCCAAGTTAGACATTGAGGTGCAAAGGAAAGATCCTAATTCCCCTTTGTACTCGGTAAAGACTTTTGAGGCTCTGCATTTGAAACCAAATCTGCTAAAAGGTGTATATTCTATGGGCTTCAATGCACCTTCTAAAATTCAAGAAACTGCCCTGCCCACTCTTTTAGCTGATCCTCCTCAAAACATGATTGCCCAGTCTCAGTCAGGAACTGGGAAAACTGCTGCATTTGTGTTGGCAATGCTGAGTAGAGTAGACACAAATAACAACTATCCCCAGGTGTTGTGTCTCAGCCCCACTTATGAGCTGGCAATCCAAACAGGCGAGGTAGCTGCCAAGATGGCCAAGTTCTGTCCTGAGATTAAATTAAAGTATGCTGTCAGAGGAGAAGAAGTACCAAGGGGCACTAAGATTACTGACCACATCATCATAGGGACGCCAGGCAAGATGCTGGACTGGAGTGTCAAGTTTGGCATGTTTGATCTGAGCAAGATCAAAGTATTTGTATTAGATGAAGCTGATGTGATGATTGACCGGCAGGGTCATCAGGACCAGTGCATTAGAATCCACAAGTGTTTGCCGTCCACCTGCCAAATGATGTTCTTCTCCGCAACCTATGATGGTGCTGTTATGGAGTTTGCGGAAATAATAGTGCCTAATCCAATCATTATAAGATTATTGAGAGAAGAGGAGTCTCTAGATAACATAAAGCAATATTATGTAAAATGCAAAACCCCAGAAGAAAAATATAAGGCCATTTGTAACATCTATGGTGTCATTACTATTGGACAAGCAATCATATTTTGTCACACAAGAAAGACAGCTGGCTGGCTTTCTGAAAAGATGTCTAAAGATGGCCACTCTGTAGCTGTTCTGTCTGGGGAGCTGACTGTGGAACAAAGAATAGCGGTCCTTGATCGCTTCCGAGCTGGTCTTGAGAAAGTTCTCATCACTACTAATGTGCTGTCTAGGGGCATTGATGTGGAGCAAGTTACTCTAGTAGTAAACTTTGACATGCCAATGGATGTCGAGAAGAAAGCAGATTGTGAAACGTACCTGCATAGGATCGGGCGGACAGGGAGATTCGGAAAAGCTGGAATTGCAATCAATTTAATTGATTCTGCTCTGGCTATGCAAATTTGTTTAGCCATTGAAAAACATTTTGGCAAGAAGATTCACTTACTTGACATTGAGGATGCAGAAGAGATTGAGAAGATTGGGGCTTAAGTTATCTGTTGTTGATAACTGATAAGGATAATAGATTTCTTATATTCATTGTTTCCTTACATTATTACATATTGACAGTGTACAGTATTCTTGATGCATAAAATGCAAATTCTTTCCACTGTCAATAATATTGCAACAAGACATAATTAAAACTATTCTATATAAGAACTGGCTTTATTCAGTGTATAATTTTACTACATTACACCCATAACATTAACAATTAAATAATATAAACTATAAGAGATGACCAGGAACATTTAAATGGAGACAGCAAAATGTCATCAGCGAGCAGCTGGTGCTCCTCCTTCAGGGTTGGTGGCGCCCGAGATCATGACGAAGATGGCGACAGGCACAATGTACATCCACTGAAAAACAAAAACAAATTAGCTTATAGAGACATTGTTATTGGTAATGATCAAATGAATACATATTCTATTGCCTTAATTCAGTGTTTAAAAAAAATGCCAATCTAAAGCTGCCATCCTTTTACATATCCGGCTATGCATGAACTCATAAATGCAAGCCATAGGACGAATATCTGTATCTTTTATAGCTGATTGTACTTTTCTGTATACCATCATCAACTACTCATTGATACTGTTCTAACGAACCCAAAATGTCCCAAAGACATGGTAAATCAAAATATAAAGATATAAATTCGGTCAGAACCTCTCGTTCGCGGCTTTCTTTTTTGCGAATCCGTTGCACAACGTGCGCTCGCGACTACTGACAAGCACACACTGAAGCGCGCAGACATTGGATCCGATTTATACAAAGATAAGAACTAAAAAACTCAAGCATGGGAGCTTATGAAAAATAAGCTCAAATACAGTTTTCTTCTTCACTCAAACAACATAAAAAAGTTATTGCCAAACCGATCTTGTGTTGCTTTGAAAGGCAAGTAGCCATCGCTACAGTTCTGTTCAAATACCGGAGAAGAACTGACAAGTTGAGTCAACCACCGATCGTGTAATAATGCTGAATAATGATTGCTATTATTATCTTTATTTTATGGCTCTGGCGTCAGGGGTACGATTTTCCGATGACGTGAATGGCCGTCTTTGGCGGTGAAAAGGTTAAAATGTGTTTTTATTTTTAGCAAGTTCCAGAGCTTAGGAGTATCCCCTGTACCTCACCCTCGTATTGTTTTGGGCGTACATTTGACAGCTAACATGATGAAGGGTAACATTATCAGCACGGCTATCACAGGAAAGCCCGCGAGCTGTATCGCGGCGATATAAACTATCAGTCTCTTCTAATTAGAACGCTTAGCAAGAGAAGTATAAGTCCGCGGGCCGTCCAGTGATGGTGGGTACACACCAAGCCAACGAACGGCTATGTATCTCACTCTAACAAATAGCTGTCACGTAAATGCTTCGCGTTCGTTTTTCGTTCGTTTGCTCAGTGAGTAACCACCATGATGGCCGTGATGGTACGACTCTTAACTTAAGTGCAAGGAGAAGGAGATAAAGGCGTGTGATACCAGAGGGGCTACGCTACCGCGAAGTGAAAACGAACTTCGTTCGATTATCTCCCTCTCTGTTGCACTTGCTAGTTCTAGCGACAAAGAGGGAGATACTCAAACGAAGTTCGTTTTCACTTCGCGGTAGCCCCTCAGAGCTATTACCACGAAAATAGAATCTCGAAGTTCGTTTATCTCCGTCTCTATCACACTTATGGTTTATGGTACTCGAGCGACAAAGGTAGGGATCTACGAACTTCGAGATTAAATTTTCGTGGTAGCGCCGCAGTACCTACCATCAATACCATCATCAGACTGCGCCTTTGCCGGGTTTGCACGCCAGAGCTTCTTTATAAATTTAAGCTAAGATATTCCCCTCTGTGTGAGTGTGGTGAAGAGGATGGTTTTATAGACCACATATTTTTCAATTACCCCCTCTTTTTAACCCCTGACAAAAAAGAGGGGTGTGGCTTAACGTGGCTGTCTGTTCGGATGGACCGATTTGAATGCGGTTTTTTTTGTGTCATAGATAATTTTATTCATATTCTTAGCCATGTTTCATCAAAATCTGTACAGCCGTTTTTGTGATATTGGCCTTTGAAATGAAAATGTTGGGGTTTTTCAACTTTTCTAAGTTGTAATTATTAATCTCTACTCTATGCTGACAAAATTAAATATCCCCTTTCCTAGGAATGTATGGTATCAAAAAAGTGTTCCGTTTACTTGCCAAGTTCGTAGAAAAGGATAACATTATATTATAACTTTTTAACTCTCTTAACCTCGTTTGTGATACGTGACTAACCTGATTTAGACTAGTTATATGATTTTGAATGGTGGTGTTTGGTAGTTGTCATGTGTTTGTATTGTCTGTTTCTCGCAGGGCACAAGTAGTTCTCGTCCAACTTTATACTGGCAAATTTGAGCCAAACACAGTAGGTCTGGCCTACTGCGCGCCAAAAAAAGGTGTGAGTGGCTTCAATATTTTCTTGTTATTTGCTGCGCTAACAAACATGCAGTATTAAATAAGTATTGGTTTTGACATACATATTTAGCTAAGAATGATCTGTTATCTTTCAGCTCCCCCTTTTCTCTGGCTTCTCTTTCACGCTCGAGTTTCTGTATGTAGGAGGCTGTGTCTGGCCTGAAAAAAATGGTAATGCTAATTCAAACCAATCTAACTGAGCCAATAACATTGTGAAGGTAACCTGTCGAATCCCAATAAGTTCTAGTTTTCCCTCTGGGTGGGAAGATTATGGCAGTTGCTTCCGTAAAACTAGTGCCTATGCCAAATCTTGGGATTAAGTGTCAAAGCAAAGAGCAGTTGTTTAGGGCACAACCAGGAATAACGCTAGGAGGATGATGATCAGCTATCTGCAAACATTGTGGAATTGTGCATGTTTGGCTTGATTTTAATTTGATAAGCTTTTTGATATTCCCAATAATCTCCGAGTGTGCAATTTAACATTTTAAACGCCATTATGACCGTAACAGTTGTCAGTGATTGGGCTTGGTGTTATACATATTGCCAGTGAAATCTATGTTAATTGCAAAGTGTGGCAAATGGGAACAGCCTTTTTTTAAGTTAGGTATCTTTGCTTATTGCAACATTGAACGAAATGTCACAAAATTGACACCAAAAAGTTAAAACTGCAGGTAAAAATGAACATACACTGGTGCTTGATCTATGTGACGAAGGTAGAAATTGGACTTCAATTTATAGTCATTGTTGCCTCCATGCACCAGTGGCTCAGAACCATTGCCGACTTGGAAGTTCACAGCAATCACCGCTCCATTGGGCAAGATCCAGGCATTTATAACATCTGAGAGGCCATTATCTAGGAAGGTTTGGGCTTTTACTGATGAAAGATATTCTGTTTCCTTGTTTTCGGCAGATGTCACCAATGTCCTTATTGAGTAGAACCCATCTGTTTCAGCCAATTTCTGAAATGAAATATGTTATTCTTTAAAGTCTTTAATATTGTACAAATTCAGATGAGTTACAATGATCAGCTTTGAAAACAATTGTTGGTGTCCAGATACCAAGCAATAAAACAAATGTACAATTTTCTAGTGCTAGTAGACACTGTGGCTTCAGTGGTACAAATTTCCAATGTTGTATGACTGGCAGTCAAAGGTTATTCACACCCCAGTGTGAATAACCTTTGACTGCCAGTCAAACAACAGTAATCTAAGCTACTGTTCATCTGGCAGTGTGTAAATTGTGTAATACTACAAGTCCCAACTTGTAGTATTACACAATTTACACACTGCCAGATGAAAAGTAGCTTAGATTACTGAATTAATAAGGAATAATATATACCTTGAGTTCTTCAATATGTTGTTTGTTAAAGTGTATTTGCTCAATTGCAGATGTCCCAGACCTTATGCTTTTCAAAATGATGTTTCCACGAGAACAGTACTGCTCTGCCTTACAATTCAATGTATGCAATATTTTAATATTTAGCCAGCCATCAAAGTCAATGCAAACCTGTAAAACCATAGCAGTTTATATTGAGATGTTCACATTAGAAATTTCTTTCAAATAGATATTAACAAGCCTGCTTCACCAGCTGCATATTACATAAAATAATGTATCAATAGTTAGGGTAGTGCAGCATTCAGGATCATTTATATAATCGAGTATGGGTCCCAGTCTTGTAATTTAAGCTGGTGGTGTATTATTATTACTTATTACAATCTTCCGGATAACCAAATAGGAGTAAACTTAATAAAATTACTAACGGACAAATGAATTAACCACAAGAAAAACAAAACTGCTGAATGAGATCTCATGGTTATTTGGATTCCTAATTGAGTAGCGATCGACTTATTGTATTAAATATTAAGAAGCCCGGGGCCCCGAAATGGTATAATCAATAATAATCTAGAACTCAACTTTTAATTAATGTACTGTCATAGTCATATCTTTTTTTTTTTTTATTTATTTCATGACCATGGATACAGAGTCCTTCAGTCGGAATAATAGTTTACATTTAAACACAAATATAACATTTTGTCATCTACATTACAAGTAATAAGTATTATAATTATAGCATTAGAGCTTACGAAATGTACAATAATATAAATTGTATGTAATAATCAAATTTTTTCTACAGTTTTTAAAATGAATTTAAATACAGGTATGAAATAGACAGGGTTTGATAATAAATCTTGAACGAGGCGGGGAACACTTAATGAATTTTCATCAGCAACATCACTAATGACACTGACAAGTGTCTGCCTTTGAATAGCAAACGTTTCACACTCAAATATCACGTGTTTTATATCCGCATTTTTCTTAGAACAATAGGTACATTTATCATCACTTATAATTTTCATCCGATTGAGATGTGCTGGAACCAAGCAATGACCAGATCGCAAACGATTAATGCACGTTATGAACTTCCTGTTAATGTATTTGAAGCTGTTATACCACGGTGCTGTTGGTAAGTTTTGCTGTAGTTCTGCGTACCATTTTCCTTTTGTCTCTGTAGTAGCGTCCCAGTATTCCTTCCACATTCTCTTTGAAGAGCTTTTAAACTGGTGATAATAATCCGTAAAAGGTACTTTAAATGATTCTGTTAAATCAACGTCGTGGTCGCGACGAGTCGCAAGATCCACAACTTCATTTCCTGCTATGCCACTGTGGGAGGGAACCCATACAAATTCTACATTTTTTCCTAACTTAAGTATCATATCCTTAATTCTATATATAATATAATTTTGTTTATATGCTAAATTATAATTGCATAAGGTGGATAGCACACTCTTAGAATCACTAACTACTAATATATTTTCACTATTTACATTTGTATATACATAAGTCAAAGCAGCTAATATTGCCCAACCTTCTGCAGTAAATATGCTACAATCACTTGGTATTTTATAGCATTTAGTTAACTTCATTTGAGAGTCATAGTATGCTGATTTAACATGCTCACTCTTAGAACCATCAGTGTACAAAGTATAGAAGTTTGGATTTTCACTTAAAAGTTCTAAGAAATCATACTTATTTTTCACAGAATCTAGGTGACACTTAATATCACGGTAGCTAAGCAAAGTGTTATATGGGCACTTGTAAATTGGCCACTTGTTACTGGTGTACATGTTTCTTGTCAGGTTTTTTGTACATGTTATTATGGTTGGAATTTCAGGTAAGGAGCCTGAAATAAGAGTACTAGCCGAAATACTGGATGTCTCAGCTGACTGTGTGATTACTGCGGGATGCGTGATTTTCTCCAAGACAACACTATTATCACAGGACAACTCTTTCAAACAAAATCTCTCAGCCAGCTGTAAACGTCGTAAGGACAATGGAGGTATACAATTTTCAATTTCCATAGTGTTAATAGGAGTGGTGCGCATAGCTCCACTTATCACTCTCAAACCCATATTCTGTATTACATCCAACTTTCTTAATAAGGTACTACTGGCATTCATATAAGCCAAGGAACTATAGTCAAAATGACTTCGGACTATGCTTTTGTACAACATATTAAGAGTTTTTGGGTCAGAACCCCAAAATGTCCCTGCCAGGCTTCTCATTACATTTATGCTCTTCATGGCATTCTGACATATATAATTTATGTGCTTATCAAATTTTAACTTATCATCTATAACAACACCTAAAAATTTATGATGACTAACAATAGGAATTAGATTGTTATCATATATAATATTTACAGCAGACTGTGCAAATGGGTCTTTACTGAATATTAATACTGCACTTTTTTCTGAACTTATTTCTAACTTTAAAGTGTTGCTATAATAAAGTTGTAGTTGGTTTAATGCTGCATTCATATTATTTACAGCCAAGTTCAAGTTCTGATTTTCACTGTACAAAAGTAGGTCATCTGCAAATTGCAAGATTTTAACTTTGGATGTATTTACATAATGAAGGATTTGAGATGTATATAAGTTGTACAACAGAGGTGACAATGTAGCGCCTTGCATTGTCCCTTTACTTACATTTCTAGGTCCATGTAGTTTATTATTAAATTTAACAAATAAGGTTCTATTGTGTAAGAAATCGAAAATCCATTTTAAAGTTTTACTTGGTAAGTCCAACTCATGTAAAACACGAATCAGACTTTCAATGTTAACATTGTCAAAGGCACCTTTAACATCTAAAAAAAACACATACAACATTAGAGTGACAGAGTTTTGCCTTTTTAAGATCAGATATGAGAGATACAAAGCTTTCAGAGCAACTTCTGCCTTTTCTGAATCCATATTGAATATCTGGTAACTTTCCTTGTGTTTCAGCAAAGTAATCTATTCTTAACTTTAACATATTTTCAAAAAGTTTCCCTAAACATGATGATAATGAAATAGGTCTGTATGATAAAGGATTATTGACAGGTTTATTTGGCTTTAGGATGGGAATGACACATTGTGTTTTCCATGATGACGGTATAACTAAACTATTCCATAATTTATTATAAACTTGTATTAAGATTTCTACAGCATTGGGATGTAACCTTTTAATTAACATATATGGTATGTTATCCAACCCTGGTGTTGTGTCTTTTCTAGTTTTGAGTGCTATATACAATTCATTCAAAGTAAATGGCTTATTGAGAAAAGAGTTTGTTTGATTCTCTGCAGAGCAATTTAATATGTCACTAAGGTTATTTGGATCAAACTGAGTTGACTCTGATATTTTGTCTAAGTAACTTGGTACCCATTCTTCATTTAAATGCCTGTTGTGAGAGGAACCTAATCTTTTAAATCGTTTAATGTAGCCCCATATCCTAGCAATAGGTGTCATTCTATTAAAACTACTGCACAAGTCATGCCATGAATGAACACTTTCTTCTTTTAGTATTCTTTTCTTTTGGGCATCTACCTTTTTGTAGTTTATGAAATTGGTAATACTTGGTGATGTTTTATACTTTATTAAAGCTTCTTTCGATTTTTGTACGGCATTATCACATGTTGGATTCCACCAAGGAGCAGGTTTTCTCATGACTTTCGGAGTTTGTTTTGACTTTAGCTTTGGAATTGCTTCTGATCGAATGTTATACAAAATGTTTACAAAGTTATTGTACAAATTAAGAGGTTCAGTATTATTAATATCTAATTGAGAAAAACAGGTTTCTGACCGATTATAATATTTAGTCCAATCTGCTTTACTATAAATATATTTTTCTTCTACAGGTCGGATCTCATATATGGAAGGCTTCACATTTACGACCACTTGAGTTGGATAATGATAACTGCCCATTGGATCGTCATGAACGCTCCATTCGCAAAAAGGAGCCAATGAGGGACTGACCAGAGCTAAATCAATTGCAGACGGATTTCTATTTGGATATGACACAGTTGTTGCACTACCATCATTTAAAACAATGTCAAATTCATCAATGAGTTTGTACAAGCTGTTGCCTCTATTATTATTTGAATGACATCCAAACAATATATGATGTGCATTAAAATCTCCCATGATAATACATGGCTTAGGGGTTTCCAGTAATACCTTTTTCATTTTGGAGGTGTCAAACCTGTTACAATTAGGAGGACAATATACACAGAGTATACTTAAAATTCCTCTTGATGTCTCTATTGATATACAGATATTTTGAATGGATTCATAAAAAGTTGTGTTTGTTATGCTGTACTGTAAGTTTTGTCTAATTAATATTGCAACTCCATTATGTGTATTCACTGATTTTTTATGTATAAAGTTATATGGTGTAAAATTAGGAATTATACTTGTGCTTTTGAGCCAAGTCTCATTCAATAAACATATACCAATATCTTGTTCTGAAAGAAATGTTTTTAATAAGGTTTTCTTGCTCTGTAAACTCTGTATGTTAAACTGTGCTATTTTTAAAAATGTATCCATGAATTAGTTGAATAAATTTGCTAACAATATTTCTTTAATTCTTTTAAATGTGATCGGGGTATTATCTTTGTCATTTCCAAGACAGACCATTGACTTAACAATTGCATTCATTATTATTTCATTATTAACAAGTTGTTCCATGTTGAAGGTTTGCGGGCTAGTAGGTTTACTAGGCATAGCTGGAAAGGTAGTAGGATTGGCAATAGGTGGTAGTGATGGAGGACTCACCACAGTGGCATATGACTGGTTCGAATTAGCGTATTTCTTTTTCTTCTCTTCAATTTTCTGTTTCTTTATGGGACATTCCCTGGATATAGCGAGGTGGTTCCCGCTGCAGTTTATACATACGATTTCATCGACGTCACATTCCTTGTATGAGTGTTGTCCAGCACAGGATGAACACATTTGTTCACCTCTGCAAACCCGGGCTGAATGATTAAACTTCAAACATTTATAGCATTGGAGAAGGGGTGGTATGTATGCATGTACCTTGTACCTAAACATATTCAGATATGCATGTTGAGGTAATAATGTAGTTGCAAAAGTTATTGCTATTGTCCCCAAAGGGACCAGTTTCCCCTCAACTTTTCGCATGAACCTTTTAATCGATATGATTTCTGCGTCACATGCAATATTTTTATATATTTCCTCATTTTTTAATTCTTTCGGTACATATCGAAGTACACCTGTGGTCTCAGTCAGTGTTGCAGGCACAAACGCTTTGAGTTTATTTCTGCCCAGGAAAAGGTCCATTTTCAGAAAATTATTCGCTGGCGCGGGCTTCCTAAATGTTATTCCGATTTTGTAGGCATTCACTCTGTGGACACCTACAATACCCTTTACTTGCTCCGTAAACAGTTTTGTTAGAGTAATAGGGTTTCTATTACCTAGCTTGTCATTGTCTTGAGATTCTACGTACACAACGCACTCGGCACTGTGATTTTCAGGGAATTGTCTTTTATAATTCGATTTAGTGAACATTTTATAGTCTTCAGCACTCTTGTCGAGTTTTCGCTTTTTTGGTTCTTTGTCACCGGGGGCCTCGCCCCCGGCGCTCGTATCATTCATTTTTGTACACTATATTCACTTTGTATTAACACTATATTTACAAGAAAAACAATCAAACATATACAAGAATAATTAATTTGCTAAATCGAGAAAATTTTAAATGTCCGCTTAGTTTAACTTCCCGCCAAAAAGTCTCATAGTCATATCATGTCAATAGTGTTGCCAGCACTGGAATTCGATTCGATGCGATCTGAGCCTTGAAAAGATCCGAAAATAGTGGCGAGGATCCGCAAAGTACACTTTCATAATTTCTCGTATTATATTAGTGTTCAAAATATATTAAGATTTTTTTTATACAACGACGGTGGCAAACAAGCGTACGGCCTGTCTCATGGTAAGCGGAGACCGCAGCCTTTAGACGCATGCAACTCCAAAGGAGTAACATGGGCGTTGCCGACCCTTGTTATGTTTAAAGGTTCGTCGTGTTGACAGCTGAAGGAACAAGTTCCCTCGCTCTCAATACAATGCATCCTTGGGAGCTTATTGTTTTTTTTAACATGAAAATTAAAAAAAAAAAAAAAAAAAAATATGTGTACCGTAATTACATCATTTCGCCAAACTGCAGAGCAGTTTGTTGGCGATGAGCTCACTCCTTCTACGACAAAAGTAGGTATACATGGAAATTACACTGCACTACCAGCCCGGCGTAGCCCATTCATAACTCATAACTGATAACATATTGTGCATTAAGTGCAAATAAGATAACTGAGCCACTGGCAGGACAGGAGTACAACGGTGCTTATAAACTACCTTGTTTTAATGCTGTTTTTTTTTTATATATAACTAACTAATTAGCTAACTAATTAAACTAACAACTCGTCACAGTATATCGTAATAGTAATGTGACTGTAATGAATCTTTAATACAATGTAATACTAACTTAACTTATAGTTACTTACTGCTGCTGTTTTATGGAGTTATCGAATTTATCTAATAATACTTGTTTAAATCTTGCTTTCAAGCTACCTATTTTTAATTTAGGGTTATCTAATAACATAGGACTCTCATTATACATTTTCGGGATCAAGTATTCTTGAGTTCTTCGTCCATAATAATTTTTGGCTACAGGTTGTTCTAATTGTACTATTTTAGAGGATCGAGTCACACGTTTATTTTTCTTTTGTACTTTAAAGTCATCTGTCTAATAAGTACTAATTACATTTAAGTAAGTAACTTTACAATGCACTGGGAGAATTTTACAAATTGAGAACAGTGAATCATACTGGTGTTTATACCTATTCCTCGTGTTTCTTCCAACTAAATATTTCATTAACCTAATTTGCAGTTAGCTCGATTAGCTCGTTTGCAGAGAGCTCTGAGGCCCTACCGCGAAACGAAGTCGAGTTTCGTTCGTGTATCTCCTTCTCTGTTGCACTTGCTAGTTCGAGCGGCAGAGACGGAGATGCTCAAGCGGGGTTCGTTTTCACTTCGCGGTAGCCCCTCTGGTGACCTTGCTCACCTCCAGGAACAAAACACTACTACAGAGCAAGTAGTAGTATTATTATGGCTGTGGTCTTCTGCAGGGCGGAGGTACTTCCCCAGATGGGCTGCTCAAAATTGGAGCGGGATGACATTTCGCTGTGCCTAAGTATGTCCTTACTAGCTTAAATCTGCCACGAAAAAACGTTTTAAAAGAACAATTTAGCTCTTTATTCACTCACCCAGCACGTCTATCATGAGACGGCCGCGACATACTCTCGATTTATCTCGCACTATACTTACCTCTCTTTCTAAGTGTTCTAATAAGAGAGAGATGGATAGTGCGAAAAATCGAGAGAGCTCACGAACCGCGCCGGCTCGTGAAAGTGCTGTTTGCATGAGCATTATTGTAGATTCCAATAAATAACTTTCACAAGGCGTATTTTTGATCATGACGTCAGAGTATGGCAAGGGGCGGGCGATTTTCGGACTTTTTTTGCGTTATTACTAGTTTTTTTTTATACAAATACAAATTATTTATTCTGCAAATAGGCCACAAGGGCACTTTTATTGATATATTTTTTTGATTAACTAGAACTTTTATGGACTATAGCGGTTCAAAGTTCATTATTGGGTGGAGCAATCAGGGACAATTCAGCACTTTCAATTTTTTGCCTAAGAGGTGTCAAACACCTATTTTAAATGATTGTTACGTATAGAACACGTCAAAATAAGTATTTTTTACTTGAAAAACTTTTCACTAAAGAAGCTTTTTCCGCTCTTTTATAAAAAAAAAACCACGAACAAGCTCCGCTCCCGCCACCATCTTCTAACCTATCCGCCAACTGAGTCGGTTCACGATACCGATTTTTTTTAAAGTCCCGGAACCGTTTAAATGACTGACCTTTGAACCCAAATATCTAGGAAAATATAGATCTGAGAGAAAAAGTTTTACGTGTAACACATACTTATTTTTACGCAAATTTTACGATTAAGATGAGAAAATTTAAAAATAACAAAATTATCAATAATGTTCTAAGTGCAAAAACTGCCCCCCCTAACCTAACCCAACCCTAATAATCGTGAAATCTAAAAACAAAACAATAAGTTATTATTTGTTTAAGACCTATAGGAGAAGCAAATCATTCATCTCCCTATGTCGATTTTTTCATCAATTCTATACGTGCGGTCCAGCACGGCTGTCACAGGACGGCGCGCGAGCTTTTGCGATTTTTCTCGCACTAACCGTCTAGCTCGGGCGCCGTCTTTCGGTGGCCGTGCTGGATTGCACGTATAGTATTGATGCTTACAGATTTAATAAAATAAAAAATAGACAAAATAACAGTCCCGTGGGATAGGATCCGAAATAGTACGATTTGAGTCAGGAACCGCACAAGATCCACCAGAGGTCTGAATTATCCGAAATCGGACCAAAAGATCCGCACCGGCAACACTGTCAATGTCACTACCTTAATGTCAATTTTTTTTAAATTCGTCTATTCGGACAAGCTAAGACCGTGGGCCATACTGCCTCGTCTTCAGTAAGTATAATTTCATTTGTTTAAATCCAATAATAACGTCTTCACGTCTTCAGTAGTTTTAAATCAGAAGTGTCTAGTCCAATAAATGGGTAGGTGTCGGGTCGCATAAAGTTTAAAGTTATATTTTTGGTAGGCATACGTGGATTCGTCATACTCATCATTACGCATAACTGTAAATAGTCATACATTTATGCGCAAAACGTTTTTAGTCATAATGTTTAAGAACATATTGTGTAATGCGCATAAATTTGATGTGCATAAAATTATTTAAGCATACTTTATAATGGACATAAATTGGTTGCTCATAACATAAAACAATTTAACCATACTGTATAAACTGCAAAACGCATCAGCCTGTCTTTCTTAGTAGTAAATGAAGATCTCGAATCAGAACCAAGTAAGTTACAAAGTTGTCTTTTATGTTGGGTCACAGTAGCAAAGGGCGATCAGTATAAGAGTTTACAAACAAGTTTGAACTAATAACAAGTTTTTCCGCTCTTTTATAAAAAAAATAACCTCGAAGACGAAAGCGGGAGCAAAGCTCCCGCTTTCGTCTTCTAACCTATCCGCGATCCGAGTCGGTTTTGCCACTAAGTCCCTGTTCCCTACTGCCTACGTGAAAACTTGAACTTTATACACCACTAGTAGCATTGGTTGATCTCAGAGAAAAGTTTATTTGACGGCCACCCTTTGTTTTGGTTTTTGATCAAATCTCAAATTCTATTATCATCAATATTATGGCTTGATAAATGTATGACATTCTACATTATGGTTAAACAAATTATGTTTCCGTATAATTATGACAGGGAACAATTATGCCATAGTATAGTTTATGCCAAAAAAAAAAATGAGCATCAACTTTATGCGTCATGTTGTATGACAATCGATATTATGACAATAGTTGTTATGCCACTAGACGGCCACCCCCAATAAATATATTTTTAGTTATTTCCAATTCATATGTTCAAATCCAGATATTAAGTCATCAGTGTTATACCTTAATGACAAGAGGGGAGCGGAGCCAATAACCCAATAATGCACGGCCTAATAATGTACGGCTCGATAATACGCGTCCACTATTTATGGACTCGGATTACTGGGTCGTGCATTATCAGCCCGGACAAAAGTAACTTCCAATTATTCTCCAGGGCTCTACAAACCATATAATTATAACGCCCCTACCCGTTATAATCGGGTTGCATAAAGTTTAAAGTCATATTTTTGGTAGGCATACGTGGATTCGTCATACTCATCATCACGCATAACTGTAAATAGTCATACATTTATGCGCAGAACGTTTTTAGTCATAATGTTTAAGAACATATTGTGTAATGCGCATAAAATTATTTAAGCATACTCTATAATGGCCGTTGGGGCGGAAAGGTTCTCGAGTGGCGACCACGTACCGGAAGGCGCAGCGTGGGTAGGCCCCCGACAAGGTGGACTGATGACCTGGTAAAGGTTGCGGGAGTCCGCTGGATGCGGGTGGCGTGGGATCGGTCACTTTGGCACTCTTTGGGGGAGGCCTATGTCCAGCAGTGGACGTCTTTCGGCTGATATGATGATGACGATGATGACTTTATAATGGACCTATCCGCGATCCCAGTCGGTTTTGCCACTAAGTCCCTGTTCCCTACTGCCTACGTGAAAACTTGAACTTTATACACCACTAGTAGCATTGGTTGATCTCAGAGAAAAGTTAATTTGACGGACACCCTTTGTTTTGTTATTTGATCAAATCTCAAATTTTATCATCATCAACATTATAAATGCTTGATAAATGTATGACATTTACAATTATTGCTAAAAAGAATTATAATTATCAATATTATGACTAAATAAATGTATGACATTCTACATTATGATTAAACGAATTATGACTCCGTATAATTATGACAGGGAACAATTATGCAATAGTATAATTTATGCCAAAAAAAATATATGAGCATCAACTTTATGCGTAATGTTGTTTGACAATCGATATTATGGCAGTAGTTGTTATGCCACTAGACGGCCACCCAATTGTAACTTCTGATTTGTCGGATCCAATTTCTGACAAATTGTGGCAATTTAGGGATACCATTGGATACAATTTAGTAAAAATTACATTGTAATACCAAAGCTTTGTACCATGAGAGTGATATTGTTTATTTTTCCTAAGATATCGCTATTCACAGTAAGATGCAAACGTGATTTATTTTAAATACAAAGACATCAAAGCGTGACTCGAATGTACTGTAAAACGCGTTTTTATAGATCTAAAACACATTTAAAATACAAACTATTTATTCAATGCGTGTTAAATTTGTGGAAAGGCTTATTACACATTATTATATAATATTTTAGGTGCCGGTTAATGTACAGCCATGATAATGCACGGCCAAATAATGTATAGCCCAATAATCCGAGTCCATACTGTACGTGGATTGTCAGGCTGTACATTATTGGGCCGGGGCGATAATTGGAAGCCAATTTTGTCCGGGCTGATAATACACGACCCAATAATCCGACTCCAGAAATAGTGGACGCGGATTATCAGGCTGTACATTATTGGGCTGTGCATTATCACCCTGAGCAAACTTGGTCCGGGGCAATACTTGGAAGCCAATTTTGTACGACGTGATAATGCACGGCCCAATAATCCGAGTCCCTGTGTCTTTGGATTATCGGGCTGTAGGTACATTATCTATGCGGCCTGAAATTTTCCAGAGAATCTACGCCACCCCGCAGCGCGGGGTGTCTATTTCTGGTCTGAGGGACACAAGTGAACCCTAACCTAACCGACCTAAGACGGAGTTCGCTTGTGACAAGCCATTTTTGTCCGCCCTGATAATGCACGACCCAATAATCCGCGTCCACAAAAAGTGGACGCGGATTATTAGGCTGTACATTATTGGGCCGTGCATTATCACCCTGTGCAAACTTGGTCCGGTGCAATAATTGGAAGCCACTTTTGTCCGGGCTGATAATGCATGCGACGGAGCCCTACTGGCTCGACTGAAATTCACATTTCAGTCGAGCCAGTAGGTATTCAATAAAGTAAAAAAAAAATGGTGTATGGAAAACTTGCTCATCTGCAGTTATGGGTTACAAGAATTGGGAGTGAAATTAAAAATAGTTAGTTCTCTTACACCTGGTTTATTTGGATCGTACAGCATACCTACAGCAAATCGGAATACGAAATCACAAGGTTTCAGGTACAAAATCCTTAATACACCTTAAGTATAATTAATTGCTACAATATGTATGTATGTATGTATGTAAGCACTTTATTGTACACAATAACAGGTTAAGGAATGTACATGTCACACAATAGATCAAAGTACAAAGGCGAACTTACAATCTACAATCGGTAGAGCTGTCGTGTAATTATTGTTCGAGAGTGATTTACAATTCCGTGTGCCTACTGAAATAAATGCACCGAGGAAATTACGAAATTATTGCGTTCGTTTGATACATTGCTGTATTGTTATTACTAAAGCTTTAGTTTTGCTATTCCTGTATAAGATATTTAAGGATTCACTCTATAAGTCATCCGCTTTAGAAATACGATGACGTATACTTTCCTCGATAGAAATTAAATCAAAAGTTACCTCTAATAAAGAAAATATAACATTAGTACGGCGTAAATACTTCACGGAAGGTCAACAGTTTTTGAATAATAACAAAACTTCATGTTTCCTATGACGTATATGCTCTTCAACTTCAAAATATGGATTATTTTAGAAATACAACGGAAATAACTAAATCCGCGCACGTTTCGCCCATTCTAGCTAGAGCCGCCACGCTTCCCCCCTATCCGCTTTAGTCTTGCTTCGGCTGTCGGACGGGGAGGATGTGTCGCTTTTGCTTACGCACGGACTTTAAAAGTAAACGACTAATTTTGGGTTTTTCATCATGGGGAACATAGTAAATAAATCAAAGAGTAGAAGAGGTTGGCGAAAAAGCAATGCTAAACGCTTGCATGAAGAAAAAGTAAGTAAAACTCATTTATCTACCGATTATGCGCCCAGGGAGGGACTGTGCGCGGGTGACAGCTGTAGGTATATTCTCGTTCGAAATGAATTTTTATAATCGCCGTACTGTCCAAATTTGGGCGTACTAGTTTATTTATTTATTGTTTAATGTAAAATCAACATATATATTAAAAACGAATACATAATTAATTCTAGAGCAAGACATATATATGCAGAGAATTTTAAGATAAAGATTAAGTGTAGATATGCTTACGTACTCGTAACTACTCCTGTTCCTTCGTAAGCATACTCAGTACCTATACCTACCTACTACCTACTAATAATAAAGGTTAATTGTTAATATGTGGCACTCCCGTGCATTTGTAGTATTTTATGCCTGTCAATAAATTACTATTCATTATTGACTTAATTTAATTGACATTAAAATTTAAAAGCTACGGTACGGTATAAGCGATGTATCAAGAAACCTAAATTGTTTACTCTATACACGTTCATACAATAAAACGCAAATGTTATATATTATTGGCCTGTACTGTAATATAGATTTATTGTTTAATTATTCATTTATTCAGAAAAATATACAATGGCGACTCCACTGCATTACTTGTGCTAAACTGCCGCCAGAATCCTAACCCTTGTAAGTAGTAACTAGTAATGCCTACTTAGCCATGATAGTTTTCCTTTTAAATTATATATCCATTCCATGCTATTCCATACTGATTTTATAAATGCGAAAGTATGTCTGTCTGTCTGTCTGTCTATTACCTCTTCACGCTTAAACCGCTGAACTGATTTAGGTGAAATTTGGTATAGAGATAGTTTGAGTCCCGGGGAAGGAAATAAGAAGTTTTTATCCCCGTAGGGGATGTGAAATGGGGGGGGGGGGGGGGGGGGTGAAAGTTTGTATGGACCCAACTAGCAAAATTTCGTCATATAATGGTTGCGGCGACGTTTCTGCGGCAACCTTTTACCTCTTACTATTAGTCATATAAACGTAATCAGCACGTTTATATAACGCGATTTGGGCCCATTTTATTCAGCATTTCAGTCATATAAAAGTTGTATAACTGCAACCACCGCCACTTATAAATCTTATAATAATCACCGACGTGATTATCTTATGACAATTTAGCTGTATATTAGCAACTTATACGGTTTTTATGTGACTGATTTGATCTATAACTTCCACTTATATCTATTTGTGGAGTAATCGCATCCTAGGCAACTAAACAACAGAATATAATTCGATACTACACGCGCGAGTGAGTGTTTGTTGAAAAAGGAATTTAATTGATTTGCATTGGATGACGGTAAGTATTTTTTAAATCCGCCATGACGTTATTATGTTTTATTAAGAATGCTCATAACTTCGGCGTATGATAGAAATGTATTGCGTTGGAAAGTTTATTGATGAAATAAACTATGTTTAATAGTAAATATTTAATGCCCCACTGTAATTCTTAGTTAATTTAATATAAATTTAATTAATATTGTTGATTTTCTTGAACGCCGCGGTTATACGGCGTTTATCCAGTTATTAAGCTATATAATCGCATCTTATATAGCAATGTTAGGTGTCCAAGCGCCATTATACATTTTTCGGACATATTTTGGGGTTCGTTAGAGTTTCTGAAAAAATCTTTACAGTACATATATGGTGCTACTTTCCCGCACTAGTGCGGAAAGAGCACTTTCCGTGCATATGTCGAAATTCAGCAATATCTTATATGTTCTATAATTCGCGTTTTATGACAGCATGTAACATTTACAGCTATTGTACTGTATAAGTTACATGATGTCATATAATAGCAAACTACATTGCTTTTACTCGACTGCACTCAACATGTCATAAGTCAGATATATAAGTGACTGTTACTCGACTAAATAGTCATATAAGCCTCATATAAAAGTGACTTATTCTGCATTTCTTATATGACTTATTAGTCATATAAGCAAGTCGAGTAAACGTTTACTCAGCACCATAGTATGACTGATATGCTGAGTAACTAAAAAGCTGCATAAGCTGGCTTTATACGACAGGTGCTTAGTAGCAAACTACATTGCTTTTACTCGACTGCACACTAAATAGTCATATAAGCCTCGTATAAAAGTGATTTATTCTGCATTTATTATATGACTTATTAGTCATATAGGCAAGTCGAGTAAACGTTTACTCAGCACCATAGTATGACTGATATGCTGAGTAACTAAAAAGCTGCATAAGCTGGCTTTATAGGACAGGTGCTGTATAATTCACGTTTACATGACTTTTATATGATTTATTAGCTGAATAAGCTCAATCTTATATGACTACTTTGCTAGTTGGGGAGCTGCGACATAAACGAGCTCCATGTGGACATTGTGGACGGAGTCGCTGGCAGAAGCTAGTTAATTATGTGTACTACTGCCACAAATTTTTCACATACCCAGTAGTAGCCATTTAGTCGGCAGGGTGTCCTCCATGAGTCGAAAAAAAATAGGGCTTTAAAGCCCAATATCTCGCTAACGAATCGCTGATTTGAAAATGGTTGGAAAACCCTATCATATGATACCCCACACTAGGGGTTTAACGAGAAAAAAGAAATTGCATCCCTAATTTGGTGTAGGGGAGGCAAACTTAAAAAAAAAACATGTTTTTATACTACTGTTTTGCCGGCGTGATTGATTCATGGGTATGCTGAATTACAGTTTTCTAATAGTAAGGATTACTTAGCTAAGCCGAAGACGGACAGACGGACGGACATGGCGAAACTATAATGGTTCCTTGTTGACTATGGAACCCTGAAAAATGGGGTGCCTACTAATATTTTTACCCTATTTAGCCGTTCTGTTATTTAACAATATTGAGCTATACTATTCTGCTTTTAATACTAATTTGTCATCGTAGATACTATAACCTACGGACGGTAAATTTATAAATAAACAAAAATTGACAAATCTGCACAAAGGTTTCTCTAAATTTCAATATTATCAATACAATTCTTTGAAATCGTTTGGTTGTCTAATTTTGTAAATATTGGTAGCACCCTCGCTGAAAGCATTTACAGCGCCATTCTTTGCGATCTATGTAGGCAATCGGCGCACAGCTCCAGCCGCCGCGCCGCTCGCTCTTGCCTGTGTGCCTCACGCACACATGCACGGGGCGCATTGAATACCTAAAATCAATTCGCGACAGAAAGTCGGTGCCCTCTTTCAGAAATAAGACAAACCATTAGTCTAAGAGATATTTATTTTCCCTAACAGATATAAAAGGGCTCAGCTGATGGTGTGTGCGTATCGTGGCGCGGACCGCGGGCAAATGGACGTCAGCACTCCGGCGCTGCAACACACCACCGCGGTGCGGGGTGGGGGAGGGGTCACACGTATTCACCGACGATTTCTACCATCTCTTATAGTAAATACTGAAATCCTAATTCCCCATTGGTAATAAATGCTTAACACCGACCTTCACACTGAAGTCATACTGCTATGAACCTTGCAGATGTTGTCAGCGGCTGAGCATCCTTTCTGTCCTCGGTGATTACATCAGAAGGAACCTGGACCCGATGTTGAATCGAAGAAAATTGAGCTCCGTCGAAGCCTCAATTAAATGGTTAAACTAAACCCTTATGGGCAAGCAAATGATGTAGGAAAGGAAATCATTTCTGAACAAAGACTCCCTTCATAATCAGGGCTAAGAACTGATCTAAATCATAGCAAATGAATTTCCTAATCCTATTCTCTTCTTTTCAAATTCAATACTAATCTTTTAATTTCATTCCCTTATCGACTGAAAAGAAACAAATTGGTTTCATTAGTATGGATCCATGTGGAACAATAACCAACACTGGATGAAATGTTTAGAAATTCTATCTTACCAGCTAAACGCTCCAAAAAATGGATTACTTTAGTTCAGGCTGTCGAACCCGCCCTTCCACAGGTATCTGAGGCTGCATCTTGCTGGAAAGAGCAACATATGGTCAAAAACTCAGGATAACAAAATGTACCTTGCTGGTTATGCAAATTTTGAAGAATAACTACTTACATTTAGCCGATGTTGAAAATACAGTCTATTACACCATCTCTACTTGCACTGCCACCAGAAAAGGCTCATAAAATCTCCATTAGTCGGTGCTGAGACCGGATTAAAATGAATATCTCTTCAGAGCCTCCATTTCAGTTCTAAACAGCAATCCAGTTAACCTCTCTCCCTTCAAGACATGATATTGGAATTACCAGCCCAGAAGATATCAACCAACAACTTTTGTATTTTTTAAGGAATAACATTAGATTCTGAATACAGATATTATGTCATTATTATTGAATTAATTTATTATTCTTCTTTTTATACAGTTAACAATTTAAATTAATTGTTTCATTATTTGTTATTCCTTAAAAACACTCAACATCTCTCATCTTGCCGGCAACTCTGGATAATGATTAACTAATCCTATTGGCTAATGATTCTTTTTAATATATTTGCTAATTACCTAATTATTGCCAGTACTATGAATTAATGTTGTACCTAGAAAATATATCTAAGCAAGGAATCATTTCCGCCAATGACTTTAACGCCGAAATTGTAGAACACTATCTGAAACAAGAAGTGTCAATCAAAATTCTGCCATGTTACATGTACCACCCAATAATCCGAGTCTACAAAAAGTGAACGCGGATTATCAGGCTGTACATTATTGGCTCCCATATTTTACATCAAAATTAGCTGACCAAAGACTTGACTGATCATAAATATTCCCATGGTCCAAATAGTGTCGACAATATGTCAGTACAACTCGTTTGACAGTTGGATGCAGAGGGGCTACCGCGAAGTGAAAAAGAACTTCGTTTGAGTATCTCCGTCTCTGCCGCTCTAACTAGAAGTCTGGCAAACGAAAGCGTGACCTGGACTTTTTTAAAAGTAGCAACATTATAATCTGTCAAAGGTACGTCAAATTAGACGTACCTTTGACAGATTATAGATTGGTTAGATTTTGGTTAGATTTTGTTTACACAATTATTTTGCATTAATAATTGCCGTAATATGGGTAAAACAATAAAAAGTAATTTGCGAAAGCTGCTACATACTATGATCAATAAGTTCAAGCAAAAACAACAACAATGTTTAGATGCGATGTCGGATTTTTTAGGTTAGTATGACTTTGTAATCTTAATCCTTGTCGGCTGATTATTTGTTATAATAATATTGACGATAATGATGATGCGTTTCTGATGTTTACAAATAATCTTGAAAATATTCAAGGAATCTGTAAAAAACAAAAAAATAGTAATACCATATGTAATTTTTTTGAATTTGCCGCGTTTTCCCAGGTCACGCTTTCGTTTGCCAGACTTTCTAGCAAGTGCAACAGAGAGGGAGATACACGAACGAAATACGTTTTCGTTTCATGGCCTCAGCGCAACATGCCTCCAGACTTAGAGCATTAAACCAACCGGAGTGGCCATGAGTCATTTTCTATGCATAAAAAGTCTGTGAAGTATGGTGAACCAACTCTATGGTTTGGTTACCATGGACTTGCCATGGACGCACTATTTTCTGTTAGAAAATTTATATGTCAATTACTGATGTATACAAATTGTTCTACGTATTTTCACTATAAATAAAACTACATTAACATTAAATATATACTGCTTTATTCTTGTCACATATGGTGATCGTCAAGATTTACAAAACACAAGTTCATATACTTGAACTTTACATGGTAGCAGAGCTTTCGATGTTGCAAGAATACCAAATGTAAGTACCTACCCAAACAAAATGTCGAGCGCTAAAATAGACGTACTCACGAAAGACAACTATGATACATGGGTTATACAAGCAGAAGCCGTCCTAGTGAGGCAAAAACTTTGGAAATACGTTGAGACACCCTTGTCCTCGAACGCAACTGCCGACGACGTTGCTAAGGACAGATTAGCTAAATGTGAACTCGTCCTTATTATTGCTCCATCTGAGCTTAAGCAAATTAATAACTGCGGCACTGCCAGAGATGTTTGGGACAAACTGAAAAATACTTACGCCAGTAAGGGACCTGCACGAAAGGCGTTTCTACTAAAACAACTGATCCTAACGAAACTAGAAGGACACGACGTACGCAGTCACCTAAACAAGTTTATGGACACAGTAGACAAACTGGCCGACATGGACATAATCATAAACGACGACTTGTTAACAATTATGATGTTGTACAGTCTATCTCCTGATTATGAGAACTTCAGAGTTGCTATCGAATCGCGCGACAGTCTTCCAAAGCAGTGTCGAGATTTTCGTTCAGAAGAGCTTAAAACTAAAATATTAGAAGAATTTGAAGCACGTCACCATAACCAAAACATGACCAATACCGACGAACCTGAATCCTCATATGAAGAAGCATTATACGCGTCCTGCCGAATTTGCAAACGAAGAGGTAACATCTTTAAACGCAAGAATCACAAAGTATGTACAAACTGCTGGAAGAAAAACAACGAGAGTTCTAAGAAACATAATGTTGACTCTCATCGGAACAATTATGCTACACAGTGCCTTCTTACAAGCAACAAGAAGCCTGAGAACAATATTTGGATCCTAGACGGCGGCTGCACGTCACACATGACTTATCGACGAGACCTATTTAAAAATATCGAGATAACATCCAGAAAACTTAACTTCGCAACTGAAGACTGCACTGCAGAGATTGAAGGAAAAGGTACAGTCTCTTTCATTTCGAGAAATGGAGACGGTGAAGCGCTCACTCACCTGAAGGACACGTTGTACGCACTAGGCTGTGCACTAACCTACTGTCAGTTAGCAAGATGACAGATGCAGGCTGTTCTGTCCTCTTCACAAAGAACAAAGCGACAGTCAACAACCCAAAAGCTGGAATAACTCTCACTGCTCACAAAGAACAAAATGGTCTCTACCACGTCAAACCAAGCAAGCATGAGTGCAACAACCTGGCCAATGATAAAGGTGACATAGCTCCGACATCCTCAAACAATACTGACTCGGCAAATATGAACATCTATGACTGGCACAGAAGACTTGGGCACATGAACGCCATGGATTTAAAACTTGCACTCCAAAACCAAAGTCTAGTTGGTTTGAACTTCGATGCATCAGAAGCATTACCTGAATGTGAAACCTGCATTCTGGCTAAAATGCACCGAGTACCAGCTCCCCGTGACAAAACAACACAACGTACATCTGAACTCTTAGAAATCATTCACACCGACGTCTGTGGACCTATACGAACGCCCACGTTAAGCGGAAATAAATACTTTGTCACATTTATTGATGACTTTAGTCGCTACAGTCGAGTCTACATGCTGAAAAATAAGAGCGAGGTCTTAGAGAAATTCAGAGTTCAAACAGATGGCAGAAACTCACACAGGCAAGAAAATAAAAGTGTTACAATCGGATAATGGGACCGAATATGTTAACAAAGAATTCGATGCTTACCTGAAACACTGCGGAATACAAAGAAGGCTTAGTGCGCCTTACACTTCGCACCAAAATGGATTAGCTGAAAGGAAAACCCGTACTCTGATCGAGAAAGCAAGAGCCTTACTCATCGATGCGAAAGCACCCTTAAAATGCTGGGGCGAAGCTGTCATGACTGCAAATTACCTGTCTAACAGGAGTCTGAACAGTGCCATCCAAAACAAAACGCCATTTGAAGCATGGGTTGGCAGAAAGCCGTGCATTAATCACCTATATATCTTTGGCTCCAAAACGTTTGTTCTTATCAAAGGTACCAGTGGTCACAAATTCGCACCAAAAGCAATTCCTGGCATCTTTATTGGATACTCTGAAACCTCAAAAGCTTTCAAAATTTTACTACCTTCCAAAAATAAAGTGGTCTCATCAAAAGATATCCGTGTGATGAAGTCAATGTTTTACGACTAAACACACAAACATAATATCACCGATCTCTTCAACGATGAACAAAAGCTTTGAAAACGTCAAAACTTGATCGTAAACAAGTAACACTACACTTTGACGATATTGAAGATGGAGATGACTCACCACTTGACAGCATTAGCGAAACTGACAACGAAAATCTCGACACTACTTTGGAACAAAATTTGGTCAACAGCACTGAAGATGTTGAACAAGCGGAACAACTGGAACATGTTAACAACGAAAGCGACTACGAGTCCCTTTCTAGTTCCAACCATGTCGATGATGACGAACCCGTCAATATTGATGCTGAGGAAACTATAACCAGATCTTTGAGGAACAGGTCAACAATCTCAGCTCCTGAGCGATATGATGATTTTATCATGGCAGCTGCTGAAGAGATTGAAAACCTGCACAAACCCAAAGAACCTGACACTTACAAAGAAGCGATGGAATCTCCTGACAAACACAAATGGCAGGAAGCCATGAAAAATGAGATGAAGTCATTAAAGGACAACCATACCTGGGACCTGGTCGATCTACCTAAGGGACGTGAAGCCCTACCAAGCAAATGGGTGTACAAAATAAAAATGAACCCTGATGGTTCCGTCGAAAGGTACAAGGCCAGAATGGTCATTAAAGGTTATTCCCAGATACCATTATGACAGGACGTTCAGTCCAGTAGTTCGACTGAGCACAGTGCGGTCGCTACTAGCAGTGGCTGTTCGTGAAAACTTAAAACTGACTCAGTTCGACGTAACTACCGCCTTCCTTAACGGTGAAGTAAAGGAAGAAGTATACATGAAACAGCCCGAAGGCTATCGAGATGGGACGAAACGGGTCTGTAAGTTGAAACGCAGTCTATACGGCTTAAAGCAGGCACCACGTTGCTGGAACACATGCATCGCAGAGTTCCTGTTGAAATCTGGATTTAAACAGAGTGACGCAGATCCGTCTCTATTTGTCCGAACGAAAGACCGATCAAAAGTAATTGTGGCTCTCTACGTGGACGATGGGCTTGTAGCGCACAACTCGACAGCAGCAGGCGAAGAGTTTTTAAATGAACTTAGAGGAAGATTCAAAATTACTACCAAACATGCGTCGTACTTCCTTGAAATGGAAATAAACGTGCGAAAGGATAGCACCATATCCTTGCCTTGTGCCAAAAGGCATACACAAAGAAAGTTCTAGAAAAATATAAAGATAAAAGATAAAGATTATTTATTTGTTAAACATGGGTAATTTACATTCAGATCTTAAATTTAAAAATATTTCCGTCCACGTTTTGCCTTGCGGCGTACAAATTCTAAATTGAATTTAAAATTGCATAAAAAATAATACATCAAAGTCAAAATAAAACATGCATGTCAAAATTAAATATGTTACATTAAAAACTACTGTCAATTAGAAATTCATTTATGCTATAGTAACCCTTATCCAATAATAATGTCAATAATTCTTTCTTAAACTTTAAAATCGTACTGTCTCTAATTCCCTTTGGTATCTTATTATAAATTCTAGGAGCTATGCCAAACACACTTTTCCTGAATAAAGCTGTGTTTGAGAGTTGTGTCCTTAGTTTACTGTTGTCCCGTGCTCTTAGGCAACTGTTTGCACTATTCACTCGCTGAAACAGATCGGGGTTACTATGTGCAAATACGGCTATTTCATAAATGTAATTGAAGGAAATGTCAAAATGTTAAATTTAATAAAGTACGGCTTGCTGCTGTCCAATGGTTTCAGGCCAAACATTGCTCGTATACATCTTTTTTGATATATTAAGACATTCTCCCTATCAGTACAATTCCCCCAGAAAATTACGCCATACCTCAATATAGATGCTACTAGCGCATAGTATGCTGACAGAACAATCTCTACATCCACTATTTGCCTTAGTTTGTGCAACGCGTATGAGGACTTGGCTAGTTTTGAACATATTACCTCAACATGTTTTTTCCAGGTAAGAGATTGATCAATATAGACCCCCAAAAACTTAACACTTTCTACTTCCTCAAGTTTACTGCCCTCATATGAGACGCTGGTGCGTGCGTGGATCTGCGTTGACCATAGTGCATCAGCTTGGTTTTTGCCATGTTTACTCTCAGATTATTATTTTTAAGCCAAGAGATTACATTATTTATTGTATCATATATATCACATTCGTATGTCATTCTATCATTACATTCAACTATTACTGTACTGTCATCTGCAAACAATGTCATTGGATTATCTACTACATTTGGCAAGTCATTGATATAAATAATAAAAAACAATGGCCCTAGCACTGAGCCTTGTGGTACTCCATATTTCATTATTTGACTCTCGGATAGAAATGAAGTTTCTTTTTTTGTCTTGGTATCTAGTCTGTTTATTTCAACATATTGAGGTCTTTGGCTTAAATAAGATTCAACTAATTGGTAAACATTTCCTCTCACTCCATAAGCATAGTTTCTTTAAAAGAGTGCGATGGTCTACGAAATCAAAGGCCTGGGTCATGTCCATGAAAATACTACAGACAGGCTTCCTCTTATCTACATTTTGTGTAACAATACTAAGGAGATTGAAAATTGCCATGGTTGTTGACCTATCTTTTCGAAATCCTTGTTGCTCCTCTATCAGAAGTCGTTTCTTTTCAAAATAAGTATATAATTCTTTATGAATAAACTTTTCAAATATTTTGGCAAAGACTGACAGGAGAGGAATATGGAATATCCACTTGGACATCCCCCATTAAAGCCCATCATTAAAGAAAATGAAACGGTAGTAGATGAAGGCATCAAGACGAACTTCCCTTACAGACAAGCTGTGGGTGCTTTGGCTTACCTATCAGTAGGTACGAGCCCTGACATCTCATACGCTGTTGGAGTCGCATCCAGAAACCTAGCAGCACCTACTAAGGAGGACGTCATGCTTGTCAAGCGCGTCTTCCGCTATTTAAAAGGGACGTTTGATAAGGGCCTGATATTCTTAAAGAACTCACCGTCACACTTGGTCTGCTACAGCGACGCAGATCATGGAGGAGACCAGACAACTGGAAGATCAACATCTGGGATAGTGTGCTTATTATCAGGTGCCGCTATTAGCTGGAGAAGCCAGATACAACCAACCGTGTCGATATCTTCAACTGAAGCGGAGATAATAGCAGCGAGTGAATCCGCACAGGAAATCTTATGGCTGAATCGATTACTCAATGATCTGACCAATGTAGAGAAACCTGTCTTGAACTTAGACAATAAGTCAG
Source organism: Epinotia demarniana (assembly GCA_945867215.1). Lineage (NCBI taxonomy): Eukaryota > Metazoa > Arthropoda > Insecta > Lepidoptera > Tortricidae > Epinotia > Epinotia demarniana. The sequence goes on from OX244262.1 coordinate 19,465,705, forward strand.
CCGTTTATCTCGCACACAACCCAAAGTACGAGTATCATAAGCGCACAAAACATATTAAACAGAAACACTTCTTCGTACGGGAATGTGTCGCCAATGGAGATTAGTTGTCAATCAAGTTCCATCCGAGATTCAATTAGCCGACATGCTTACAAAGCCTCTGTTCGGGCCCAGACTAACAGATTTAAGTTTCAGAATGGGACTGAAGAATTTATCTTTAAATTCTTAAAATTTCCGAGGATGTGAAGTATGGTGAACCAACTCTATGGTTTGGTTACCATGGACACACTATTTTCTGTTAGAAAATGTATATGTCAATTACTTATGTATACAATTTGTCCTACGTATTTTCACTATAAATAAAACTACATTAACATTAAATATATACTGCTTTATTCTTGTCACATATGGTGATCGTCAAGATCCACAAAACACAAGTTCATATACTTGAACTTTACAGTCTGCCGATTTTCGCGGGGGAGGGGAACGTCAAATGTATGCGTAACGTGAAAATAGCTACGTCAGATAAAGGTCAGTCCATACAATGTGTATGACCACTGGTCATATAGTTTTGGCAGAGAGGAACGCTTGTCAATGGCCACTCCGGTTGGTTTAATGCTTTAAGCCTCCAGACGATAAAAATTAGTCAGATTCTGATGCCGCGTTCACATGCTCGCGTCCAAAGCGACATTCACTGGCGCGGGCACGGGCGCGGGCGTGTGAACAATCTGAATGTGCGCGCGCCCGTGCCCGCGCCCGTGAATGTCGCCGATCGGGACGACTGTCGGTTTTTGGACAAAGATCAAAGGGTGAATGTGCTCGTGCTTGTGTAGCTGTTCACACGCTCGCGTGCGAAATTGACAGTTAGCTACATCAGACTGTTAACAACATCGTCGATCATTTTGTTTTCTTTTCCAATGAAAATAGATGAAACCCAAAGCAGTATATAGTTGGTATATAGCCCCCACGAGATCTATATCTGCGAAATTTCCCATTTTTGCAGTTGCACTGACAGTGACACTGACAAGCACTTGACAAGCACGCCCGGTTGCCCACGAGCGTGTGAACAGTTTGCTTGGCCCGCAGAAGTGCACGGGCTGCTTGCCGATCAGCATGCCAAGCAGCTTGCCAGGCTGAGCAGCGCATGTGAACGCACCATGAGGGGCTACCGCGAAGTGAAAACGAACTTCGTTTGAATATCTGCCTCTCTGTCGCTCGAACTAGCAAGTGCAACAGAAACGGAGATATACAAACGAATTTAGTTTTCGTTTCGCGGTAGCCCCTCTGATAAACTGGTGTCGCCGCCGTGGGGTTCCGACGGCGATCATAAATGGTATAAATTGCCCGTGCTATATTATTAGGTTTATTTTACGACTGATTCCAGTATCATCATATTAAATGTTATCTCTGCTTCGCCTTATTTGATATTGCCATATCCATATAAAGGATGATGTGTCGATTCTAAGTAATTGCAACATGACTCATACCTTGAACATGTATCCTCAAGGGCTGACACCTCATCTCTAGTCCACCATGGCTCAGGCGCAGTCAGAACACGGCTGTGATGTCACATCTCACGAGCTGTTTAAAGATGAATTTATGACTTCATGTTACTATGCCCACCACTTCTAGTACCAAACCACTGATGTCTCCGGGAATATACCACACACAGGAGATCATCCTCGTATACACATATAGAACATTATAGTGGTGGAACCTCACCAACACCCAATGAATACACCTTACGGGTAAGCCAACTTCATGACCGAGAATTCCACCTTTACCTAACGTACCACTGCCGACCAGTATGGTGGGTCTCACCAACATCCCAATGAATATACAACTTACGGGATACGCCAACTTCATGACCGAGATTACCACCTTACCTACACCCAGGTCCAGCGGTTAATGACCTCACGCCTTATCCATCAGCTGTGTCGCGTGGAATTAGGGTGAGTTGCACCAAACCGTCTGTAATCGTAAGCGGTGTTCGTTAAAATCTGAATGTATGGAACGTTTGACAAGTTTCTATGGACTGACAGCTGTCAGCGCCATATTTAACGTTGATCGGTCTGTAATCGTAAGTCGGTGCAACCCGCCCTTAGTATCTCTGCCGCGCAAGCACATTACACCTCTGCAGGTGGCCAAAGATATTATTATGGTTCTCACCATTCCATCCATGTATACGAGTATTAATACGTAGAAGTGAGGGCATATCTCGGAGGCCAACATCATACCAAAAACCACTGGCTAGCACTTCCGAGATATCAATCTTTTATTAAACACCACTTAGCATTGATTAGATGTTATCCGTCTGTAATCGTAAGTCGATGCAACCCGCCCTTAATCTAATACGCCGACTTGAAGATCATTAGTGACATAAGCTTGCAAATCTTAGTTATGAAAGAATGGTTAATTCAAATGTCTGACTAATCATGACCTGTGATCATGACAGGTATACACTCCTTTAGGGTGATATAGCACGGCCCCATAATGTACAGCACAATAATCCGCGTCTACTATTTTGGACACGGATTATTGGGTCATGCATTATTAGGGCGGACAGAAATGGCTTGTCATATGGTGTGTACACACAGCAAACGAATGCGAAGCATTTACGTGACAGCTATTTTTACATTTTTAGAGTGATGAGCCATCCACATTAAGTGATTTGTCAGCCCCAATTCATCAGAATCTGACTATTCCAACCGTCAAACGAGTTGTACGGACTAATTGCATGAAAATCACAATTTGGACCATGGAATTTGCATGATCTGCCAAGTTTCTTTTTCTCACAAATTTCATACAAATAAATTTAAAATATATGCTAAAGAACAGTGTATTAATATTTTACCCTGTAATTTTGTATTTTTTTTAAACCGGTGTTTTGCAACTACAATTTCATTCAATGTGGCCAGTTACAGTAAGAAAGCGAAAATTGCCGCATTCAAACGGTCCTGCGAAGCGGACTGCAACATTGTTACTAACCGATGAGATAGGGCGAGACAGCACGTCGATCATGAGGTGGCCGTGACATACTCTCGAGTTTTGTGTGCTGCACGGCTATAACGCAACGGCGCGCGAGCTCTCTCAATTTTTATCGCACTATCCGTCTCTCTCTTATTAGGACATGCGAGAGAAATCGAGAGTATGTCGCGGCTGTGTTAGACGTGCTGTCTTGCCCTGTCTCATCGGTTAGTAACAATCTTGCAGTCCGCTTCGCAGGACCGTTTGAATGCGCCAATTTTCGCTTTCCTTCTGTTAACTGGCCACACTGAATGAAATTGTAGTTGCAGTTGTTACGTCTGTACGCTACACCCAATTCTGACTTCGACATGTTGTACTGACAAATTGGGGTATAATCACATAATGTGGATGGCCCATGAGATACATAGCCATTCGTTGGCTTGGTGTGTACCCACCAATAACTGAACTGTGTCTTAGGTCGGTTAGGTTAGGGTCCACTTGTGTCCCTCAAGACCAGAAATAGACAACCCGCGCAGCGGGGTGGCGTCGACTTGCTGGAGATTAAATTGGCTTCCAATTATTGCCCCGGACCAAGTTTGCTCAGAGTGTAAGTGTAGGCGCGCACGAAGCAACTTTGTCGCCGGCGACAGTACATCTGTCTCTTTTGCACGCTCGAAGTGAGAAACAGAGAGATGTACTGTCACCGGCGACAAAGTTGCTCGTGCGCGCATTAATGCACGGCCCGATAAACACAATAGACGCGGATTAATGGGCTGTATATTATTTTGACCGTGCATTCTCTAGACGTTTTGAAATATATATTTTTTTGTGGCTACGTTTATCGATTAGCCAGTGTCATGTCGATCGATTAAAAAAAATCAAAATAACCAAACGGGATACTTAATAATAGAAATGGTTACTACTCCTGAAAAACAAGCGCGTTAGTTGCCCAGAGCTGCTAACGAAATTATAAAGCAAAGGCAAAATTGAATGCCTGTGGTCGCCGGTTCGGAGCATTCAATTTTTCAAAGAATCTGGCGTAGAGATTCTCATAGGCGATAGGCGGCATGAGGATCATCATGACAAATGAGCGACTCGAACTTAAGAGGGGGCTCCGCGCAGTCTACTTGTAGAGCATTGGTGGGGCTAGACATATTATCATCACTCCTTGGTTGTAAATTTTAAAGTAGTAGTTAGTTTTTGTGTATATTTTTGTAGTTATAGGTTTTCTTTATGTTTGCTTGTTTGTATTACTTAGGTTCTGTTTTAATGTTTTTTTTTTATATATTGTGTGTTTCATACCACAATATTGTTAGAGGCAATTAGTTGAGCCCTTCGGGGCCCAACTTGAGAAGAAATGCAGGAAAAAAAGAAAAAAAAAAAAATCACTCCCAGTGTTATTCAAATCCTCCTTGTTAGCTGGCACCAATAAAAAGGATCCATAATCATGAGGGTCTATCGCAGAAGTTCCATATGGATCTACCGGGATATTAAATTAAAGCCTAGTAGTAGTAAGATCTGTGATGAGCCTCGCTCGTACTTGTTGGCGGTAGGGTCTATCGTAGAAACAGAAAATATGTAAATGATTATTGATAAGCCTAAAATTCAATGTGAAAATGATAATGTGTATGGAAACTGTGATATTCAGGATAATCCTTCAGCTTCAGCTATTGGGATCATTTGTTTGACATTTACAAATGTACCGATTGTTCCATATGGAACTTCTGGGATAGACCCGTTATCACGAAGTTCGTTTGTGTATCTCCCTCTCTGTCACACTTGCATATTCGAACGAACTTCGCTTTCGTTTCGCGGTTTAGGTTAAGTAGCGCCCCAGTATATCAAAACAATACAATAAATGAATTTAAAAGAGTTTATTCAGCTTAACAGCTACTGATTGTTGAAGCTTACAGCTTCAACTTTGTCCTCCTCCAGTGACGCCTCTTAGCATTGTACCTGTAACAGATATTCTATTATCAATAATTATCTCTCAATCGCGCTCACAGAATAGTCCTGCGGTGGCGGTCGGTGAATTTGACAGCTGCTGACACTACTACTGTCCATCGCGCCAGTGTGCCATGGGACGGCCGCGACGGACCCTCGATTTTTCTCGCACTATAAGAGAGAGAGAGACGGATAGTGCGAGAAAAATCTAAAGCTCGCGAGCGTCGCATGTATGTAATGTCAAGTAAATACTTTATTGTACACAAGACATTGGGTAAAAATACAGACAAGATCTCTTCCAGTTAACGTTTTTTTGCTTTTTCCTAAGAAAACTACTTCTAGTTTTGCTATTTAAAATTAAATTATTTTCAGTGAATAAGATATTATCATTATGTAAGTAAATTTAAAAAAAAAACATTTATTTTGTATAATCCTTCCTATCTGGGGCTAAAATTTTGACCCATGCTGCTCACCACAGATCCAAACAGTATTTTATGTATTTTTACTTAACTGATGAAGATTTTGTGAAGCAATCATAATTAAAACAGATTCTCTCAGATAATAACGCAATACCAACATAATATATGGTTTCTAAGGTAGTTAGTTATGTGATCAGCAGCATCATCATTTTTCTTGCAAATAACCTATACAGAACTCAGTCAAGTCATGGGAAACGCCATCCTCTACAGAACTCAGTCATGGGAAACGCCACTGGGAACAATGTAATCAAGTTGTATGATCAAGCTCTCCCCGAAAGAGGAGTTGGGGTATAGCAAAGGGGCGCGGGACTTTAAAATAAATAATAAATAAATTTTGAGGGGGGTCGGTATCATTATGACACCTATTTTTTATGATGCTGTATAGAAGACGCTAAAATAAGCATGTTTTGTATGGGCAACTTTTCTCTAAATTTGATAATTATCGTAATATTGGCTCCTAAGTCGTTCATTTAATCGGTTCTGGGACTTCGAAATTTCGGTATTGTGAACCGACTCGGATGGCGGATAGGTTAGAAGTGGTTCATCTTCGTGGTTATTTTTTTTATAAAAGAGCGGAAAAAAATAATCGCGCCCCCTTTGCTACACTCTGACCCGTTCTGCATTCCATGGTTTCAATGACTGTGACAAGAATCGATTTCACTAACAAATACCCTTAGCCTACATTTATATCTTCAAGATAGAAATTTATAATTGATAATTGATAAATATATATATATGTATATATCGCTATTTTACGTAGGCATAACCCAAAGACACCAAGATCAATACAAAACATGTTGACAAGTCTTTAGGCTTCAGGTACAAAAGTGCAAAAATCAATAACCAAATAAGTTATCGCCTTTGAAAAATACAAGTCGAGACGGCATGCCTAAAGGAATAGTATTGCTTCACTAAAGTATACTTACCGAATTGTGTTTCCTGTGCGCATTCTCACCCATTGCGGAATCGGTCTGTTTTGCTTGAGCTTTTTCGCAAGCTTGCGCTTGATAATAAATGTCTTGTGAGCCGACTGAAATCACAAATAATCATAATTAGTGAAATCATTTAAACGAAACACTGGGATTATCATAATAATTATAGATTTTAATTAAGAATTCTCCTAACCATTCTCACACCACCAGCTGTCAAAACAAAATGGCTGAGTGAATGATATGATAGCAAACAACGAATGAAACGAGCGAACCTAGAACCATGAACGTATGATACTCTGGACAAGCTATGGTAATAATAATACCACGTGCGAGCGAGCTGGTAGCATACAAATGTCGATAAGTGTGACAGAAAAGGAAATATCATTCGTCGTCCTTCACATAGTTTCACTTTTTTTTATTTGGCACAACTGATTTAGTATGAAGTTGTGGCACATAAACCATTACCCGTCCAAATTGAGTAGGTTGTTTATGGCAAGTCATCAGCCATTTTAAGACCAGGGGGTCGATTTTTGAATCTCACCAAGTGACAAATTCTCACCGATGTGAGTGATTTCCGAAAGTTCGTATTTTTGAAACTCATCGGTGACTTACATTTGTCATACCTATGATATCGATTTACGAGTGCCCCTACCCACTCGTAATTGAAATCACCATGAGATTGTTTTTGACAGTTGACGTATGTGACATCTGCCAAGGATTTTTCAAAACTTTAATTTTCGTTTACATTACACTGACAGATACGCTACGTTTTACGTTTGAATCTGTTTTAAGTTATAGTATGAGAAAATAAAAACCGGTATCAAGGACAACATCTGCGTAAAAAGGAACGTAACGGGAAGATAGTCTCTGACTGGCATTGTAAAATTTCTGCATGTTGGTAAACAGCGTGTGACTTTCAAAAATACGGCTTTTGGAAAATGGTGACATTCAAGTCATCGGTGATAATTTTAGTCACCGGTGACTTTGATATCACCAGTGAGATTCAAAAATCGCACTCCAGTTCTTAATTTAGCTGCAAGAGGTTTTCCGTCCCTCGTTGTGGCAACACATCTGTCACGAGTATCATAGGTCCTTGCCTAGAACGAACGAGAGACGAACTTTGGGCAATCCACATTAAGTGATTTTACCCCAATTTGTCAGGACAACATTTCGAAGTCAGAGGGGCTACCGGGAAATGAAAACGAACTTCGTTTGTGTATCTCCGTCTCTGTCGCCCTTGCTGGTTCGAGCAACAGAGACGGAGATACACAAACGAAGTTCGTTTTCACTTCGCGGTACTACAATTTTTTTTTATTTTTTTTTAATTTATTTCATGACCATGGATACAGAGTCCTTCAGTCGGAATAATAGTTTACATTTAAACACAAATATAACATTTTGTCATCTACATTACAAGTAATAAGTATTATAATTATAGCATTAGAGCTTACGAAATGTACAATAATATAAATTGTATGTAATAATCAAATTTTTTCTACAGTTTTTAAAATGAATTTAAATACAGGTATGAAATAGACAGGGTTTGATAATAAATCTTGAACGAGGCGGGGAACACTTAATGAATTTTCATCAGCAACATCACTAATGACACTGACAAGTGTCTGCCTTTGAATAGCAAACGTTTCACAATCAAATATCACGTGTTTTATATCCGCATTTTTCTTAGAACAATAGGTACATTTATCATCACTTATAATTTTCATCCGATTGAGATGTGCTGGAACCAAGCAATGACCAGATCGCAAACGATTAATGCACGTTATGAACTTCCTGTTAATGTATTTGAAGCTGTTATACCACGGTGCTGTTGGTAAGTTTTGCTGTAGTTCTGCGTACCATTTTCCTTTTGTCTCTGTAGTAGCGTCCCAGTATTCCTTCCACATTCTCTTTGAAGAGCTTTTAAACTGGTGATAATAATCCGTAAAAGGTACTTTAAATGATTCTGTTAAATCAACGTCGTGGTCGCGACGAGTCGCAAGATCCACAACTTCATTTCCTGCTATGCCACTGTGGGAGGGAACCCATACAAATTCTACATTTTTTCCTAACTTAAGTATCATATCCTTAATTCTATATATAATATAATTTTGTTTATATGCTAAATTATAATTGCATAAGGTGGATAGCACACTCTTAGAATCACTAACTACTAATATATTTTCACTATTTACATTTGTATATACATAAGTCAAAGCAGCTAATATTGCCCAACCTTCTGCAGTAAATATGCTACAATCACTTGGTATTTTATAGCATTTAGTTAACTTCATTTGAGAGTCATAGTATGCTGATTTAACATGCTCACTCTTAGAACCATCAGTGTACAAAGTATAGAAGTTTGGATTTTCACTTAAAAGTTCTAAGAAATCATACTTATTTTTCACAGAATCTAGGTGACACTTAATATCACGGTAGCTAAGCAAAGTGTTATATGGGCACTTGTAAATTGGCCACTTGTTACTGGTGTACATGTTTCTTGTCAGGTTTTTTGTACATGTTATTATGGTTGGAATTTCAGGTAAGGAGCCTGAAATAAGAGTACTAGCCGAAATACTGGATGTCTCAGCTGACTGTGTGATTACTGCGGGATGCGTGATTTTCTCCAAGACAACACTATTATCACAGGACAACTCTTTCAAACAAAATCTCTCAGCCAGCTGTAAACGTCGTAAGGACAATGGAGGTATACAATTTTCAATTTCCATAGTGTTAATAGGAGTGGTGCGCATAGCTCCACTTATCACTCTCAAACCCATATTCTGTATTACATCCAACTTTCTTAATAAGGTACTACTGGCATTCATATAAGCCAAGGAACTATAGTCAAAATGACTTCGGACTATGCTTTTGTACAACATATTAAGAGTTTTTGGGTCAGAACCCCAAAATGTCCCTGCCAGGCTTCTCATTACATTTATGCTCTTCATGGCATTCTGACATATATAATTTATGTGCTTATCAAATTTTAACTTATCATCTATAACAACACCTAAAAATTTATGATGACTAACAATAGGAATTAGATTGTTATCATATATAATATTTACAGCAGACTGTGCAAATGGGTCTTTACTGAATATTAATACTGCACTTTTTTCTGAACTTATTTCTTACTTTAAAGTGTTGCTATAATAAAGTTGTAGTTGGTTTAATGCTGCATTCATATTATTTACAGCCAAGTTCAAGTTCTGATTTTCACTGTACAAAAGTAGGTCATCTGCAAATTGCAAGATTTTAACTTTGGATGTATTTACATAATGAAGGATTTGAGATGTATATAAGTTGTACAACAGAGGTGACAATGTAGCGCCTTGCATTGTCCCTTTACTTACATTTCTAGGTCCATGTAGTTTATTATTAAATTTAACAAATAAGGTTCTATTGTGTAAGAAATCGAAAATCCATTTTAAAGTTTTACTTGGTAAGTCCAACTCATGTAAAACACGAATCAGACTTTCAATGTTAACATTGTCAAAGGCACCTTTAACATCTAAAAAAACACATACAACATTAGAGTGACAGAGTTTTGCCTTTTTAAGATCAGATATGAGAGATACAAAGCTTTCAGAGCAACTTCTGCCTTTTCTGAATCCATATTGAATATCTGGTAACTTTCCTTGTGTTTCAGCAAAGTAATCTATTCTTAACTTTAACATATTTTCAAAAAGTTTCCCTAAACATGATGATAATGAAATAGGTCTGTATGATAAAGGATTATTGACAGGTTTATTTGGCTTTAGGATGGGAATGACACATTGTGTTTTCCATGATGACGGTATAACTAAACTATTCCATAATTTATTATAAACTTGTATTAAGATTTCTACAGCATTGGGATGTAACCTTTTAATTAACATATATGGTATGTTATCCAACCCTGGTGTTGTGTCTTTTCTAGTTTTGAGTGCTATATACAATTCATTCAAAGTAAATGGCTTATTGAGAAAAGAGTTTGTCTGATTCTCTGCAGAGCAATTTAATATGTCACTAAGGTTATTTGGATCAAACTGAGTTGACTCTGATATTTTGTCTAAGTAACTTGGTACCCATTCTTCATTTAAATGCCTGTTGTGAGAGGAACCTAATCTTTTAAATCGTTTAATGTAGCCCCATATCCTAGCAATAGGTGTCATTCTATTAAAACTACTGCACAAGTCATGCCATGAATGAACACTTTCTTCTTTTAGTATTCTTTTCTTTTGGGCATCTACCTTTTTGTAGTTTATGAAATTGGTAATACTTGGTGATGTTTTATACTTTATTAAAGCTTCTTTCGATTTTTGTACGGCATTATCACATGTTGGATTCCACCAAGGAGCAGGTTTTCTCATGACTTTCGGAGTTTGTTTTGACTTTAGCTTTGGAATTGCTTCTGATCGAATGTTATACAAAATGTTTACAAAGTTATTGTACAAATTAAGAGGTTCAGTATTATTAATATCTAATTGAGAAAAACAGGTTTCTGACCGATTATAATATTTAGTCCAATCTGCTTTACTATAAATATATTTTTCTTCTACAGGTCGGATCTCATATATGGAAGGCTTCACATTTACGACCACTTGAGTTGGATAATGATAACTGCCCATTGGATCGTCATGAACGCTCCATTCGCAAAAAGGAGCCAATGAGGGACTGACCAGAGCTAAATCAATTGCAGACGGATTTCTATTTGGATATGACACAGTTGTTGCACTACCATCATTTAAAACAATGTCAAATTCATCAATGAGTTTGTACAAGCTGTTGCCTCTATTATTATTTGAATGACATCCAAACAATATATGATGTGCATTAAAATCTCCCATGATAATACATGGCTTAGGGGTTTCCAGTAATACCTTTTTCATTTTGGAGGTGTCAAACCTGTTACAATTAGGAGGACAATATACACAGAGTATACTTAAAATTCCTCTTGATGTCTCTATTGATATACAGATATTTTGAATGGATTCATAAAAAGTTGTGTTTGTTATGCTGTACTGTAAGTTTTGTCTAATTAATATTGCAACTCCATTATGTGTATTCACTGATTTTTTATGTATAAAGTTATATGGTGTAAAATTAGGAATTATACTTGTGCTTTTGAGCCAAGTCTCATTCAATAAACATATACCAATATCTTGTTCTGAAAGAAATGTTTTTAATAAGGTTTTCTTGCTCTGTAAACTCTGTATGTTAAACTGTGCTATTTTTAAAAATGTATCCATGAATTAGTTGAATAAATTTGCTAACAATATTTCTTTAATTCTTTTAAATGTGATCGGGGTATTATCTTTGTCATTTCCAAGACAGACCATTGACTTAACAATTGCATTCATTATTATTTCATTATTAACAAGTTGTTCCATGTTGAAGGTTTGCGGGCTAGTAGGTTTACTAGGCATAGCTGGAAAGGTAGTAGGATTGGCAATAGGTGGTAGTGATGGAGGACTCACCACAGTGGCATATGACTGGTTCGAATTAGCGTATTTCTTTTTCTTCTCTTCAATTTTCTGTTTCTTTATGGGACATTCCCTGGATATAGCGAGGTGGTTCCCGCTGCAGTTTATACATACGATTTCATCGACGTCACATTCCTTGTATGAGTGTTGTCCAGCACAGGATGAACACATTTGTTCACCTCTGCAAACCCGGGCTGAATGATTAAACTTCAAACATTTATATCATTGGAGAAGGGGTGGTATGTATGCATGTACCTTGTACCTAAACATATTCAGATATGCATGTTGAGGTAATAATGTAGTTGCAAAAGTTATTGCTATTGTCCCCAAAGGGACCAGTTTCCCCTCAACTTTTCGCATGAACCTTTTAATCGATATGATTTCTGCGTCACATGCAATATTTTTATATATTTCCTCATTTTTTAATTCTTTCGGTACATATCGAAGTACACCTGTGGTCTCAGTCAGTGTTGCAGGCACAAACGCTTTGAGTTTATTTCTGCCCAGGAAAAGGTCCATTTTCAGAAAATTATTCGCTGGCGCGGGCTTCCTAAATGTTATTCCGATTTTGTAGGCATTCACTCTGTGGACACCTACAATACCCTTTACTTGCTCCGTAAACAGTTTTGTTAGAGTAATAGGGTTTCTATTACCTAGCTTGTCATTGTCTTGAGATTCTACGTACACAACGCACTCGGCACTGTGATTTTCAGGGAATTGTCTTTTATAATTCGGTTTAGTGAACATTTTATAGTCTTCAGCACTCTTGTCGAGTTTTCGCTTTTTTGGTTCTTTGTCACCGGGGGCCTCGCCCCCGGCGCTCGTATCATTCATTTTTGTACACTATATTCACTTTGTATTAACACTATATTTACAAGAAAAACAATCAAACATATACAAGAATAATTAATTTGCTAAATCGAGAAAATTTTAAATGTCCGCTTAGTTTGACTTCCCGCCAAAAAGTCGCGGTACTACAATTTCATTCAGTGTGGCCAGTTAACAGTAAGAAAGTTAAAATTGCCACATTCAAACTATCCTGCGAAGCGGACTGCAAGATTGGTAATAACCGATGAGATGGATCGAGAATCCGTCAGCGGAACGTCAAGAACGGTTTTTTCCAAATTGTTTCTAATTATCGGTTTATTTGCTTGTAATTTCGTGGATTTGACCAGATTGACCTAACTTCCCTTATTTTTTCGTTATATATATTGATTTATAGGTTTAGGTCTGGGTGACTTGTTTATAGGAGTCACCCATTAGGTTTATTTATGGGGGATCACTCCCCTGGGGACCCGGGGGGGTCAAATTGGACTTCTCCGGTTCCTCCATCTCCCGGCGCTTATATAACTCTCAAGCAGTCTGGAGACCGCGATCTCGTTGCTCGACATTGCAGAACGGACAAGATGGAACGCAAGGGTTCGGATTTAAATATTAATTCTCGGTCCCGGTCGAGCTCCCGCTCGCGCTCGATGCGGTCTTGCTCTTCCTCAACGGACACTACGGACAAGTCAATGGTGGTTGCCAGCGATATCAGGCTAAGTAATTCTTTTTCAATTTTACCTGACTCGAAACCAGACTCTCAGGACTCTGTGTTGGAGTTGGGCCAGGCGTCAGCCCCAGGAGTCCATTCATCTCAGGCTGCCTCTCTTACACATACGGATCAGAATACTCCTCCGGCTCATTTACAGGCTTCGCTGCCTTCCCTGCCAGCTTTTACTCCTCGGCTATCATCATCACTGCAGTCGACGGAACGAACCTGTTATGAACGCGGTGATCCCGGCCCTTACATAGTCCATGTTCAATACGACAGTCAGGCTCTAGGTGCCACTTTGCATCCGGTCTCCTTTGGGCAATTCCTCCACCTCCACCACCGAGAATTCCCTAACGTGATTGACGGTTCGGTTAAAGGCTTAGGCCGGAACAGAGTATCGGTAAGCTTCCACTCGTTCACGGACGCTAATGAGTTCCTACTTTCTCCAACCGTGGTTAATAAGAAGCTAAAGGCTTCTATTCCCTCCTTTAACGTTATCAGGATGGGTCTGGTCAGGGGCATCCCAGCCAGCTGGACCCTGGAGGATATTATATCTTATGTGAAAGTTCCAGAAGGGTGTGGCCGGGTAACCAAGGCCAGACGGCTGAATAAAAAAAAAACAACTTGACAGATGGCTCGTACAAGTGGATTCCTTCCGAGACTGTTGTGAAATGGGCCATCCACATTATGTGATTATACCCCAATTTGTCAGTACAACATGTCGAAGTCAAAATTGGGTGTAGTGTACAGACGTAACAACTGCAACTACAATTTCATTCAGTGTGGCCAGTTAACAGAAGGAAAGCGAAAATTGGCACATTCAAACGGTCCTGCGAAACGGACTGCAAGATTGTTACTAACCGATGAGATAGGGCAACACAGCACGTCTAACACACAGCCACGACATACTCTCGATTTCTCTCGCATGTCCTAATAAGAGAGAGACGGATAGTGCGAGATAAATTGAGAGAGCTCGCGCGCCGTCGCGTAATAACCATGCAGCACACAAAAATCGAGAGTATGTCACGGCCGCCTCATGATCGACGTACTGTCTCGCCCTATCTCATCGATTAGTAACAATCTTGCAGTCCGCTTCGCAGGACCGTTTGAATGCGGCAATTTTCGCTTTCTTACTGTAACTGGCCACACTGAATGAAATTGTAGTTGCAAAACACCGGTTTAAAAAAAAATACAAAATTACAGTGTAAAATATTAATACAATGTTCTTTAGCATATATTTTAAATATCGTTTAAATTTATTTGTATGAAATTTGTGAGAAAAAAAATCTTGGCAGATCATGCAAATTCCATGGTCCAAATTGTGATTTTCATGCAATTAGTCCGTACAACTCGTTTGACGGTTGGAACATGCATCCACACTATAGCAATTAGTCAGATTCTGATGAATTGGGGCTGACAAATCACTAAATGTGGATGGCCCATTATGCGTCATCCATATTATGTGATTATACCCCAATTCATCAGAATCTGGGGGGCAATGTTACTCGCGTCCGTAGGAGTCTCCTAGCCATCACCCTACACGTGCCCCCTGGGTGGTGCTAAATGAGTAACAACGCCGAGCATCGGGCGGCGGTTAAATAACCCGACTACGTGCGCCTAACCAGCTGCACTCGTGATGGTAGGAAATTACCTCACAACCCGTAGCCATTTGAGCGGGGAGCTTGGCTTAATCGCCCGGCTCGCGAGGAAGAACACCTCTAAAAAAAATTACCCCTTTCCTAAGGTGAGGACCGTGCCGAGGGGAATGCATGTTTATGCAGGCTGGGGGGTACTCAGTCATCAGCGCCAACCTCGACGGACCCGGACAACGTCGTTGTATTGTGCCTTCTTGCAGGGATGGGCGTCACCCTGCAAGCGACCACTTATATCGACCCTTCTCGTGGGAACTCTATGGCAAATAATAAAACAGAAACCCCAAACTCTCAAATTACCAACCAACAACAAGACCGCAGCCGTAAGGGCTATACACAACAAGTCTTTCACAAAAGCTTATTTGAAACCCGTCCTAGGTCATTCTCATTATCTGCAATCCCGAACTTGAATTCCTCTAATACAGAACAGTTAAACAAAGAAAATCAACCTGATACTCAATCGCAGCACATACAAAGTGAGCAAGAACTGCCTCCGACATGGCAACGTATTCCTACAACAAAAAAAAGAAAAATAGAGGAATTATCGCCTCCAAGCCAAGCCATTCCATGTAGCAACAGCTTTACAGGACTTCCACCTGAAACCATTGAAGATCCTCCTTCTAAGAATAAGCAGCCTAGCAAACCGCCCCCCATTATCCTGTATGGGATAGAAGACGTGAATGAACTGACTAAATTACTTCAGACTGTAATAGAAGAAGAAACCTTTAAGTATAAAGTGGTCAACAAAAATTTGCTTCGAATAATGGTAAACTCAGCTGAAAACTACAAAAAGGCCATAGATCTTATTAGAACTAAAGGTCTCATTGGTCACACTTTCTCCAGAAAGGATACAAAATGTTGTCGCATTGTAATTAGAAACCTCCACCACACTACTCCCCATGAAGCGATCACAGAAGCAATTGAAAGTACAGGAAATACAATTAGAGGGGAAATTGTAAATGCCCGTTATGGACCCACCAAACTGCCAACCTCTACATTCTTCGTCAACCTTGAACCAGACCTTAAAAACAAGGACGTCAAGAAGTTACAATACATCTTCCACCAAAGGGTGAAAATTGAGGACCCGCGCAAATCCAGGTCCATAGTACAATGCCAGCGCTGCCAGCAGCTTGGGCACTCCAAAAATAACTGCATGCGTCCATACCGTTGTGTAAAGTGTGCAGGCGGGCACAAAACTTCAGAATGTCCCAAAAAGGACAGAAATACCCCGGCCAAATGTGCACTATGTTTTTGCGATCACCCAGCAAACTACAAGGGCTGCCAAGTTTATAAAGAAATCCTCGAAAGAAAGACCAACAAACCACGAGCAAGACCATCTGGCCCAACCACTTCTAAGAGTCAAGACCAATTAGAAAGAAAAACGGACAACAATGCTTCCACAGCCCAAAGACAATCTAGACTATCCCCCGACAGAACCTTCGCTGATGTAACTAGCAACCGAACCGCTGCACCTCCCGACACAGACAGAATCCCTATTAACAATCGACAACCAACAAACATTGAACAACTGCTGATCAAACAGAGTGAAAAAATAGACTTGCTCCTCCAACAAATAAGCACACTAATGGGCTTACTGACAACAGTCATATCAAAATTAGCTCCAAAATGAAGAATCCTCTTAGAATTGCTACTTGGAACATAAACGGCCTTACACCCAATAAAATCGACGTCGAGGTCCTACTAACTGAACACAAACTTGATATAGTACTAATATCAGAAGCTCACTGTACTGAAAGGAGTAATATCAAATTCAGAGGATATTACACATATGTCACACACCATCCTGACGGTACTGGACATGGTGGAACTGCATTAATCATCCGTACAACAATAAAACACCACCTACTTCCTGAGTTCAAGACAGATGCGATACAAGGAACCATAGTGGCTGTAGAGGACAGTTGTGGATACCTCAATGTTGCATCGGTATATTGCCCACCCAGACCTAAGATCAGCAGCGAAATGTTTTCACACTTGTTCACATGCCTGGGTAACCGCTTCATTGCTGGTGGAGACTGGAACTCAAAGCACACTCACTGGGGCTCAAGACTCACCAGCACCAGAGGAAGACAACTGAAACAGTCACTAGAAAATGACAACCTTATTGCTGTCTCTACCGCTGAACCTACCTACTGGCCAACTGACTCTAGAAAACTGCCGGATCTGTTAGATTTCTTCATTGCGAAGGGCATGTCAAGGCACTACCTTAAAATCGAACCATGTTACGATGGAGAATCTGATCACACTCCCGTCATTTTAACTGTCAGTTCAAATGTGATTGCAGTAGAAAAACCTGAAAAGATGTATAACAATAACACTGACTGGGAATCATTCAGAGAGAACATCAATAATAACATAAACCTAAAAGTCAAGCTTAAAACACAGTGCGACATTGACGAGGCGACTAAGCACATTACCACTCTGATACAGAATGCATGCTGGAAATGTACCCCAGTGATGCCGGACACCTACAGTTCACAACAAAACCTGTCCTTAGAAATAAAAAAGAAACTCCTGGAGAAACGGAGATTACGTCGAGTATGGCACAGTACGAGGCAACGTACAGACAAAACAGCATTCAATAGAGCTGCCAGAGACCTCAAGGCATCACTCAAGTTAATAGAAGAGACTACTATGGCAACCAAACTAGAATCATTGACTGCTACTTCGGCCACTAACTATTCTCTATGGAAGATCACGAAAGCACACGACAGACCACAAGAAGCCAAACCTCCGTTAAGAACAGACACCGACTCCCCTCACTGGGCCAGAACAAGTCAAGATAAAGCTGACATATTTGCCAACCACTTATCAAATGTGTTTACTGAAAATGATACCACTGGAAAAGACTCTGACAGAATGGCGGATGAGATCCTGAGTCAGGACATGCAGTTGGACCTGCCACCGAAACCCGTAACACCTGGGGAATTAGCATGGGTTATTAAAAACCTCAAAGATAAGAAGGCTCCGGGCTTTGACCTCATCACCAAAGAAGTATTGAAACAGCTTCCGAGGAAGGGAATTGTATTTCTAACTGCCCTCTTTAATGGGATCCTTAGAACTCAGTACTTCCCAATGCTATGGAAAACTTCAAAAATTATCATGATTCATAAAGCTGGAAAACCGCCACATAGTGTAACATCGTATAGGCCAATAAGTTTGTTGCCCATTATATCCAAAATATTCGAAAAAATACTACTCCGGAGGATCTTGCCGATCCTGGTAGAAAGGAATGCAATACCAGATCATCAGTTTGGTTTTAGACAGCAACACGCAACGACCGAGCAAGTGCATAGAGTGTGTGAGAAAATTAGAAAGGCTCTGGAACAAAAAGAGTACTGCTCATCAGCCTTCTTAGACATTCAACAAGCTTTTGATAAAGTCTGGCACAAAGGCCTACTCTGCAAAATAAGAAACATTTTACCACATTCATACTTCCCCATCTTCCAGTCATATTTGTCACACCGAATGTTCCTGGTAACAGAGGGCAACGCATCGTCCAACCTCTATAACATCAATGCCGGGGTACCACAGGGATCAGTGCTTGGGCCAGTGTTATACACCTTGTACACTGCAGATCTACCTACACTAGAAGGCGTTACAACAGCGACATTCGCTGATGACACAGCAGTGCTAGCTAGCCACAAAGACCCAGCAATAGCATCAAATCTGTTGCAAAAAGGCCTTGATGAGATCAACAGATGGCTACAAATATGGAAAATAAGAGTAAGCGCAACAAAATCAGTGCAAGTCACATTCTCATTAAGAGTAGGTAACTGTCCACCGGTAAAGTTGGCTAATACAACCCTGCCTCATAAAGACTCCGTTAGGTATCTGGGAATGCACATAGACCGGCGTCTTACGTGGACACAACATGTCAAGTCAAAAAGAGAAGAGTTGAATATCCGGTACAAACACCTTCTGTGGTTGCTGGGTCGGAATTCCAAGCTGTCAACTGACAATAAACTGCTCATCTACCAATCAATACTTAAGCCTGTATGGATGTAGGATGTACGGCATAGTGCTGTGGGGAAGTGCCAGTGAATCTAACATACAAATAATACAAAGATCACAAAACAATATATTAAGATGTATCGGCAAAGTCCCGTGGTTCACCAGAAATACTGAAATCCATGATTACCTACATATGGCAACTGTCAAGGAGATTAGAGCGACGACAGCCAACTATAAAAAGACTGTCCAACCATCCAAACGAGCTGGCAACACACCTGTGCAGCCACGACTACGACAATAGGCTAAGACGACATGACATCCTAAAACTGGACCAGCGCTATTAAAGCTATTAAAGACGAGTGAATGTGCTCAATGGAGTACTCGCTCTACATGCCACAACATCTACATCACATCACATCCGCTTATAGTCCGAGAGACTGATTGCAGATAAAAAAAAATAAAAAAAATACCCCAATTTGTCAGTACAACATGTCGAAGTCAGAATTGGGTGTAGCGTGTACAATTTCATTCAATGTGGCCAGTTAACAGAAGGAAAGCGAAAATTGGCGCATTCGAACGGTCCTGCGAAGCGGACTGCAAGATTGTTACTAACCGATGAGATAGGGCAAGACAGCACGTCTAATGGGCCATCCACATTAAGTGATTTGTCAGCCCTAATTCATCAGAATCTGACTAATTGCTATAGTGTGGATGCATGTTCCAACCGTCAAACGAGTTGTACGGACTAACTGCATGAAAATCACAATTTGGACCATGGAATTTGCATGATCTGCCAAGTTTTTTTTTCTCACAAATTTCATACAAATAAATTTAAACGATAATTAAAAAATATATGCTAAAGAACATTGTATTAATATTTTACACTGTAATTTTGTATTTTTTTTTAAACCGGTGTTTTGCAACTACAATTTCATTCAGTGTGGCCAGTTAACAGTAAGAAAGCGAAAATTGCCGCATTCAAACGGTCCTGCGAAGCGGACTGCAAGATTGTTACTAACCGATGAGATAGGGCGAGACAGCACGTCGATCATGAGGTGGCCCTGACATACTCTCGATTTTTGTGTGCTGCACGGCTATTACGCGACGGCGCGCGAGCTCTCTCAATTTTTCTCGCACTATCCGTCTCTCTCTTATTAGGACATGCGAGAGAAATCGAGAGTATGTCGCGGCTGTGTGTTATGCTTATGCGCTATCCACATTATGTGATTAAACCCCAATTGACGGATCCTTTAGGTGAAGTGTGGCTGGAGCTAATGCATCCCCTTAACCTTTGCATACTTAACACGGGCTCCCCTACTAGGCGCTCGAGGCCTAATGAGGTGTCTAGTGTCGTTGACCTCTCGCTATGCTCCCCTTGCCTGGCATCTCAGGTCACCTGGAGTACACTTGACTCTTCTTTTGGCAGCGATCACTTCCCTATATTGATTGGATTCCCTCTCCTCTCCCGTGTAAAATCCACTCCTAATCCCCCTCTCCTAAAATTTAAGTTACTTAATGCCGAATGGGCGGAGTTCAGGAAGGCAATGAGCGAGTCGGTCTCTCTGTTGCCTCCTTTAACACCGAGTGATATTGATAATTGTGCGAAGGAGTTCTCAAGAGCAGTAAATCTTTGTGCTGAGAAGGTGTTCCCTGTTAAAAATGCCGTTTCCGGGAAAATCCCTTCCCCTCCCTGGTGGGACTCACAATGTACTCCGGCCGTTAAAAATAGGAAGTGGGCAGAAAACGAGTACCGCTTTGACATTTGCCAAGCAAAATTTATTAATTTAAGTAAATCAATAGCGGAAACCAGACGCCTTCTCCAATCAAAGAAACGGGAGGGCTGGAAGTCCTTTTGCTCCTCTTTGTCTCCTTCTACTCCTGCTCGTTTTCTCTGGAGAATATAAGGAGATTTAGAGGTAACAAACAGGGTTTTGCTAGGTCTCATCCTTTGGGTGGACTGGGCCGATTCGTTCATGGATTCTCTCGCTCCGCAGTATGTCCCTAGTAGGTTAGAAGTTGATACTGGTTATTGTTCTTCATCTTCTGATCCCCTCGATTCTCCGTTCACGATGGTGGAACTAAAGCTGGTCCTTGGCTCTGTCACGGACTCTGCCCCGGGCATTGACGGTATCTCCTATTCTTTCATCTCTAACGCTAATGATTCCTTTCTTTCTTACCTCCTGGCTCTCCTCAATAACATTTTCATCTCTGGTACTGTCCCGCAAGTCTGGAAAACTCAATTAATTATCCCAATCCTTAAGCCTAATAAAAACCCTTCTGATCCTTGTTCTAACCGTCCGATCGCCCTCTCTTCCACTCTCCTAAAAATTTTAGAACATCTTTTAAAAAACAGGATTGAATGGTTTGTCGAAAGCCGCATTTTATTGTCTGACTCTCAATTTGGCTTCCGGAAAGGGAAAAGTACGATGGACAGTCTTGGAATATTTACCTCGGATATCCGCATAGCCTTCTCCCTGAAGAAATCTGTTGTTGCTGCTTTCCTGGACGTTAAAGCTGCCTACGACAATGTCCAGCTCCCAATTCTCTGGGAAAAGCTTTGTCGACTTAAGATACCTTCCAGACTGTCGTGCCTCACACTTAAGTTACTTTCTGAACGGCACATCACATTCCGGGGTAGTGATAAGACAATATCTTCGTCTAGGCGAATTTGGAAAGGGCTGCCGCAAGGTTCCGTTCTTAGTCCCCTGCTCTTCAATATCTATTCTGCTGATTTAGAGTCTGCTAAAGGTCACTCAAGCATCCTCCAGTACGCTGATGATATTTTGTTGTACTCTTCCGATACTAATATTTTGAAGGCGGCGGACCAAGTTTCCCGATCTTTGGTCTCATTAGAGGGCTGGCTAGGGCATCATGGTTTTGAGCTGTCTTCCTCTAAAAGTAACATTGTAGTCTTTACTAGGAAACAGTCTATCCCAAATGTCTCTGTTACGTTAAAAGACCAAGTAATCCCCTTAAAGCAGCATTTTAAATTCCTAGGATCTTCCTGAATCTTCCTGTTGGATTCTAAACTGTCTGGTCTCCTGCACTGCGAATACGTTAGAGATAAGTGTGAAAAGAACCTTAATATCCTCAGGTGTTTGGCTGGAGTGTGGTGGGGTGGTCAACCTTTTGCCCTAAAAATGGTCTAAAATGCCATCGTTAGAAGCGTCCTGGATTACGGAACCTTTTTGTTGGAGCGCCTCTGCAGAAGGTTTGCAGCGTCTTGATCGAGTCCAATCTAAAGCGTTGCGTATTATTGCTGGAGCAATGAAAACTAGCCCTATTAACGCCCTTCAGGTGGAATGTATGGATCCTCCGCTTGACCTTCGCCGTCAGTATCTGTCTGACCGCTATCTGTTTCGTACTGTCCAATATTCTACCCATCCCATCTTCCCTAAAATCGTGATTTTGGACGATTATTTTATCAAGTCTCCTTACTGGACTAATAAGTCTCCTCCCTGTCTAGTTACTAGTTTCCGCAGCTTCAAAGGTATTAAAGACCCAACTTTTCAGTCCCCGAATCTTCCTATGTTTGAATTCCCCTACTTTGTAACTATTCTCCAACCCCGCGTTATTCTAGATTTTGATGTTATGAAAGGCGATATCTCTGCAAGGGAATATTCCCGCGGTCTTCTGGCAAAGGACTGGGCTGGGTGGCACACTCTTTACTCTGATCCCTCGAAGTTATCGCCCATGGGCTGTGTAGGGGTAGGTACCTTTCACTCGCAGTATCGGATTGTCCAAAAAGCAAAGTGCCCTCCGGAATCTTCCGTTTTCTCTGGAGAGTGCCTTGGTATCCTTAAAAGCGTGGAATACATTCTTTTGGCCGGCTTACGTCGTTCCATTGTCTTTTCTGACTCTTGCAGTGCACTAGAAGCTATTTTAGCTAACCCGTTTACTTCTAAACTCCATAATCCCTTAATCCTGAAGATTAAAGAAGCGGTTAATCAATGCAGTTTCAGAGGCTCTGAGGTCGTCTTGGCCTGGATACCGAGCCACTCGGGTATTGATGGAAACGAAAAGGCGGACTTCATTGCCAAACAAGCAGTCGCTTGCGGTGATAAAGTACCTTTTAGAATCTGCTGCCATGACCTTCTTTCCCTCCCTCAGCAGTTTTTAAGGAAAAAGTGGAACGCCCGGTGGCGGTCTAGCAGCAGACGGACGGGCGCAACCTATGCTAAAGTTCAACCTCTTTTACCCCTGAAAGTCTGGTTTTCAAAAATTCTTCTTAGTAAACAAGCAACTTCGACAATTATTCGCATGAGGCTGAACCATTGCTGTACCCATGTTCATTTGAGGTGGCTCCGTATTCGGGACTCTTCCCTTTGTAAGTGTGGTCTAGACGAGGGCAGCTTAAATCACTTGATTTTGAGTTACCCCCGTCTGGACCATTCTGGCGTGTACGCTGGCCTCATTTATCAGAAATTCCTCCTGCCTACCCACGTAGTGTCCCTTCTGTTTCCGAATCCTGCTGTTTTCCGCCTGATTTCAAATTTCCTCTCTCTCAATAAATTGAAACTTTAACTCTTCCTACCAAGCTATAAAATTATTTATCTTTTCAGATTTTAGCGCCAATTTATCAGAAGCTGTCTAATTGCTATAGTCTGGCGGCTTGTTCATTGTTGCGCTGCTGATCCCATGGACTTATTGTTAGTAATAATAAGTCCATGGCTGATCCATCTGAGGGGCTACCGGGAAATGAAAACGAACTTCGTTTGTGCATCTCCGTCTCTGTCACACTTGCTAGTTCGAGCGACAGAGACGGAGATATTCGAACGAAGTTTCGTTTTCACTTCGCGGTAGAGTCTGGCTAATGAAAGTTGAGACTGAGATTTTCTATAAACTTTTTAAATGGCAACAACAATTCAAATGTCAATTGCGTCAAACGTCACTTTACTGTCGTTTCACTTGTGTCATTTGGGAAAAATATTGCGGTTTTCTTTAACGTTTTCGGTGTTAAATATGAACAAAACTATTAAAAGTAATACGCGTCAGTTACTTTTTACCATGATTAGTAAATACAAAGAAAAACGAGAAGAGCGGGAAGAGATTTTGGATAAGAAAGCAGCGTACTTACGTACGATATCGGATTTCTTAGGTTAGTATGCCATGATAATTTTTGATACATTATTTGCAACATATCTAAGAAAGTAACTGTTTCCAAAATACTTACGGATTGGTATTATTTTTCTTTCAGAGAGTAATATGGAGCTTGTCGAAGGCGTGGAGGAAATACAGAATGCCGTTCAAGGCTTGAAAGACCTGGAGCAAGAGTCGTGTATACGAAATCAAAATCAATACCTGGAAGAATTGTCGTCTCTTACCGGTAATTATTTCCATGAATAATCTTGGACAACTCGACTTAATCTCAATCTAAGCAAAGCTGTGAATATTAAACAAAGTTATACACATGTTAATTACATAGAAAACATTTAACACTTAGGAACAAATGCGTGTGCTCATCGCATAAATTAATGCCCTTATGGGTATTTAAAACTCGGACTTCCAGCTTTTTATAACGAGGGGCACAACAGGCTAGTCTAAACAAGTCATCTAATATCTATCAACCATGTAACCACATACTTTTATTTTGTTTTGCAGAAGTTAGTGTCTCTACTCTCAAGAGAATAAAATATGAAGGTGGAATCAACAATAATGTGTGGAATACTCCAGGCAAAAAGCGGCCCCATAAGCCTATGGTGTCAAATTTAGATAGCTTTGACATAGATGCTATTAAAAATAAAATCACTGAATTTTATACTGTCAAAAAGGAGGTACCAACACTGCGGAGTCTCCTGGCAGAGTTGCGGACTAGCATAAATTTCCTTGGCTGCAAAGAAACCCTAAGGCGGATTTTAAAAGCAAACGGGTATGATTTTCAAAAAAACCAGAATGAACGGTATGTTCTAATGGAACGCTACAACATTGCTGCATGGAGGCATAGATTTCTTCGGGAGATTGCAGATAAGCGTGCAGCAGGAAAACAAATTGTTTATTTGGATGAAACATATGTGCACAAAAACTACAAACCTAAAAAATCTTGGCGAGGGCCGGGAACAAGTGGTGCAGTTGAAAGCATTTCGTCTGGGAAAAGACACATTGTTGTGCACGCTGGGCATGAAAATGGGTTTGTCCCAAATGCTCTTCTAGTTTTCAGCACAAAATCTAAAGTCGCTGATTACCACCATGATATGAACGCCGGCAACTTCAATAAATGGTTAGAGGAAAAACTAATACCAAATTTAGATAAACCTAGTGTGGTAGTTATGGATAATGCCAGTTACAACAGTGTTGTAAAGAATAAAGCCCCAACAACTCAAACAACTAAGCCCAAAATCAAAGAGTGGCTTACAGCTAATAATATTCACTGTGAAGAATATCACAAAAAAGATGAATTATTAGTATTTGTTGATAAATACAAGCCAGAGCCAGTGTATGAAGCCGATCACATACTTCAGCAACATGGCCATGAAGTTTTACGGCTGCCTCCATACCACTGCGATTTGAATCCTATCGAGCTAATATGGAGTCTAGCAAAAAGGAAAATTGCCAAGAAAAACATAGGGTTATCTGCACAAGACACAGAAAAACTGATCCATGATTCTTTTGCAAACATAACAGCAGATGACTGGAAAAAAATGATCAATCACGTAATTAACGTTGAAAACCAATATAAAGACAGGGATAACATCAAAGAAGACATGATAGATAAATTTATTATTAATGTGGGAAGTAGCAGCTCGACTCCTCGACTTCGGAGGATTCGATGGAAGTTGAGATTTTGGAGAGTGATTTTAATTATTCTTCTTAAATATGCAATAAAACTGGTACTTGTGGCAGTCATGGCACAGCTGTATACATTATATAATATATAATATAATTTAAGAAATTATGTATACTCGAAAACCGTTTGATCTTAATAATAAACTTATCTGATCTTATAACACGAAGTTAGAGTTTTATTTCATATATCTAACCTGTAATAACCTGTTAACAACTCTGTATTTTGCAGCTTACCTATGTTCTACAATAAACATTATTTCTGATTCTGATTCTGTACCGTTTCCGCTTTAACCCCTCAAAAAGGTGCAAATGGCATAACATAAAGCGAGAGCCATGAGCAAGGATTCATAAAGTTAGTAATAAAACACTTTTTCTTAGACACACTAGATTAGGAATGATAATGTAATTACTTTTAAATCTATAATCGGTCTAAAGGGTTTTTTTTTACTGTTAGATGGTTGCCATGCCAGAACTTGAATGGGATCAAGTTTTTAGGTCATATACATTATACTAGAATACTATCTTACCAACAATTTGGGCAATTTTGAAACTCATCCGTATATAAGTAGCTACACTAAGTAGTAAGAAAATTAAAAATAAAATGTTCAAGTATCATTATCGTTTTTTCGCACTATACTCGGTGTTGCAATACGTCGATTTTGTAAATTTGCCGCTACTTTCTAGTCTCTACTTTCATTAGCCAGACAGTTGTACTGAGAAATTGCATGCACATGTGGTCGGATTCATGAATATAGATTACTCTGGACAGGCTATGGTAATAATAGTACCACGTGCGAGCGACCTGGTAGCATGCAAATCTCGATAAGTGTGACAGAAAGGGAAATATCATTCATTGTCCTTGTCATAGTTCCACGTTTTTGAAGTGGATACTTCTTTGCTCGCGTCGCGTTCTTGTATAGGGGTACAGTTCAAAATGTATCACGTGACTTCCGGAATAACTTTTTGTATAGAAGCCTAATCTGATTACAAATAAGTGTTTGTTACATGTTTTAATCCTTCTTTATTTGCCATTAGTTGTTAATCACAAAATGTTATTTAGTTCATGTCGCGGACATGAAATTAATGCTGAAATTACCGCCATTTTCAATGTATCGCGAGTCAAATGAACTGAAATATGTGTACTTATAACCTGCCGTGAGCGAAAACATTACCAAAATTAGTCCATGCATTTTGAACGTTTAATTAACCCCGGACGCAAAGAGAAGGGTGTTATTAGGTTTAACGTGTCTGTGTATCTGTCTGTGGTACCGTAGCTCCCAAACGGATGGACCGATTTGAATGCGGTTTTTTGTGTCATAGATAATTTTATCTCGAGTGTTGTTAGTCATATATCATCAAAATCTGTTTAGCCGTTTTTGAGATATTGGACTTTGAAGTCTATTTTTTTATTCCGTAGACTAAAATGACATTTCATGTATTGCTAGTTTTTTACGTCTTATAAATAGTGATGTGCTACAACCGGTACTAACCGAAAATAAACGATTGGGAGGTACTTATATTTGTTGATGAAGCGTCTGTAACACAATGAATGGATAATCCGTGACGTGCTAAAAACGAGAGAACCCGCACTGAAAACATCCGATACTATTTACTACTAAAATAACGAATGCCAAATACGTAAACCAAAATGGCGTCGCGTCAGGTCGGCGATACGTCAATCATCATCCCCCTAGCGTTATTCCCGGTTGTGCCCCTAAAAGAGCCCAGGGTCCGCTTTGACACCTAATCCCAAGATTTGGCATTCTACGAAAGGGACTGCCATCTGACCTTCCAATCCAGAGGGAAAACTAGACCTTATTGGGATTAGACCGGTTTCCTCATGATGTTTTCCTTCACCGAAAAGCTAACGGTAAATATTCCGTACATGTCAGCGATACGTCAATGTCATTTTAAATATTTGAGTACATTAGTAGTGAGTAAATTTTATTTTGTTTATGTCGTATCATTTTGTGAGTAGATTTTATTTATTGTTTATTTTGAATCTAAAATTAATTCAACATTTTATCGGTTATTTACAAACCGATATCAAAGATCAGCACTGTTTGTATATAGCTGGTCACATTATTTCTACGTTTGACATTTGTGGTTGTCATTTTATGCGCTATCCACATTATGTGATTAAACCCCAATTTGTCAGTACAACATGTCGAAGTCAGAATTGGGTGTAGCGTACACACCTAACAACTGCAACTACAATTTCATTCCGTGTGGCCAGTTAACAGTTAGAAAGCGAAAATTGCCGCATTCAAACGGTCCTGCGAAACGGACTGCAAGATTGTTACTAACCGATGAGATAGGGCAAGACAGCACGTCTAACACACAGCCGCGACATACTCTCGATTTCTCTCGCATGTCCTAATAAGAGAGAGACGGATAGTGCGAGAAAAATTGAGAGAGCTCGCGCGCCGTCGTGTAATAGCCGTGCAGCACACAAAAATCGAGAGTATGTCACGGCCACCTCATGATCGACGTGCTGTCTCGCCCTATCTCATCGGTTAGTAACAATCTTGCAATCCGCTTCGCAGGACCGTTTGAATGCGGCAATTTTCGCTTTCTTACTGTAACTGGCCACACTGAATGAAATTGTAGTTGCAAAACACCGGTTTAAAAAAAATACAAAATTACAGGGTAAAATATTAATACAATGTTCTTTAGCATATATTTTTTAATTATCGTTTGAATTTATTTGTATGAAATTTGTGAGAAAAAGAAACTTGGCAGATCATGCAAATTCCATGGTCCAAATTGTGATTTTCATGCAATTAGTCCGTACAACTCATTTGACGGTTGGAACATGCATCCACACTATAGCAATTAGTCAGATTCTGATGAATTGGGGCTGACAAATCACTTAATGTGGATGGCCCATTAGTCTACGGAATAAAAAAAATAGACGTGTATATACTCATTTAATTGAAAAAAATCAGATATATATATTTTAAGGGTACACCACGTAGTATCTTCTTAGTAGTCTGTGGGTACACCATAAAAGCAGATTCCTTTAAATAATCAGAACACTTTGAATTTAAGAATAGCACACAGCGGGTTCCTTAGCCAGCAAAGAAGTATCCACTTAAACATAATTAACGGTTGTATCTCCGACTCAACCCGCTTCTTTTTTTATTTACCACAACGCTATATGTGCGCTATATACACCCAATTATGACTTCGACATGTTGTACTGACAAATTGGGGTAAAATCACCTAATCTGCGTACCTCATAAATGTCAGTGACAGTGACAGTGACAGTTAATATATATTATATTTAGTTTATTTAGACAGGAATACAATTTAACTTTAAATAAATCGCAGAATAATGAATACTTTAATACGACTATCTATCTTAAGGCCCCTTTTAGAATGTCGTACTCTAGCCAGACTTGCGGCAGACGGCAAAGAAATCCCGAAACGGAAGAATTTTGAGAACAGAATAACATTGATTAGCACTGATAACTCCGTCAGCATTACCGATCTTAAGAATGCCCAAAATCTTTCACAGAAGCGAGAGTTGAAACTAGTCAAAATACAAGACGTGGATGCCAAAAGTAGGAGGCCTGTATATAAGTATGTAGTTTTGAAAGAAATGTTCATAACGGGGCTATATCGTATCGTTCATGTTTCTCTTACCCTGGCGAAATACCTATATTGTATTACAGATTGATGACCAATGCAGAATACCACAGTGAAGAACTTGAAAGCAGGAAACTGAAACAGGCTTCACGCCAAAACAATGTTATGAAAGGAGAGAAATTACTCACACTTTCTACTAAAATTGGTGAACATGATCTAATGACGGGTGTAAAGAAGATGCTGAAACTATTGGAGAAGCAGCACCAGGTCAGGGTAGTCATTGCTGGAGATGGCGGCCAAGAAAGTCAGAGTACAGTATGTAGTTTTCTAAAAGAAATTGTAGTTAAAACGGAAAATGTGTAAATTTGGTGGTTTATCCTGCATATTTCTTTTTTCATTGTTGAATGTTGCTTGTAGAAGATGATGTTGATGTTGGGATTGGAACTGTTAATTATTATTATTATTTATTTATTTAAAGACAACATACAGGTCCAAAACATTATTAGTATTTACTTAATCTAATGTTAGTTAGTTCCTAAATAACTTTTACATAAAATAGATTTAGTCATCTGACCCATTTGCCACAACAGAGGACAATCTAGCTTGTTAGCTATCATGCTTAGGATGCTGTTGCTACTCCCGCGCACCCTGCCTAGCAGCGAGGCCGTTTTCTTGCGCCAGACGGCGTCAAACCCATCTGTGTGGGCCTCGGCGAACATAGACGATGCGCTGCTGAAACGCGGAAGCCGCAACAACACCCTAAAAGCATTATTGTATTGAATGCGCACAGCATTGTACGCCCGTTGAGTATATCTTTCATATATAATTGAACATATCCTTGTTAAATAATAATCTTGTACTATGTTTCTATTTGCAGGAAGCAATATACTCTGTTATTGAAAAAGGTATAAAATCGGTTGGAAAGGTGGTTCAAAAAAGGAACAAAGGTAACAGCCTGAGGTTCCAGATATTGCCCTTGAAAGAAGCGAGCAGTCAGGCAGGCGACAACACAAGCCCTGACCCTGAGGACAGGGACAAGGGACCGCTATGACTAGGCGTGGGTTTGGTGGCCATATTCACTCTCAAGTATGTTATTTTACAAAAACTTTATTTCTCCAAAATGTATAAGAATAGTGATGATGATGAAACTAAGAAATCAGATAATATTAAGTCTACAAATACCATATTTGACCGCATTTAACTTCAAGTTTCGTAGAAATAATACAACAAGTGTTAGCTTAAATGATGTATTTTAATTATTAATAAACATTTGTATTGCTTAGATGCTTGTATTTGAAATGAAACATTAAATTAGAGAATGTACATGAGGATGATCTTCCTGAAACAGCATCCACTACTCAGTCAACTTTATTCCTACTTTACAATTAATTACTTAAAATAACATACAATCCATTTGCTATCATATCAAGGAAATACTTTATGCTAGAAATAATAATGGTGATATTACTAAATATTCATAAATTAAAGTTATATAGGTTGGAATTATCACAGATGCTTTGGAGATCTTTAAGTCTTAAATTGTAGAAGTTACTTGTTAAATTAGAACCTTAGATAATTATAATTAGTTATGCATTTTATTAGTAAGGATGTTATTTGTAGGAAACAAAGATACCATCCTGTGATTTTATTATTATTTTTCATGTCCAAATAATTTGACCAAGGACTCCTCTGCGCATCATAACTATACTACCCTCAACAGAAATGAAGCCATTACACTACTTACAAAAACACGAAAATAGCGGGTGAAAGTGACAACTTCAACTAACTTAGAGATTAGACTTGCATTTTATTATAATTGAACACAGACAATCTAGGCACTTACACTAAATTTTTTCGTAAATATGGTTACTACACCTAAAATAGAAGACCTACCTATACAGTGCAAATATGAATAAAAATAATATTCGAGCAGATACTGCACATCTTGACTTTATGTTTCAGTCCACTGAATATTTAATGATTTTCCAATATGTGATTCATAGCTATGGATTGAAAAATGGGACACAGCCACAAGGCTTTATTAGTAGGGTCAGTGTGGTAACAGTTTTGGACACCAGATTACGAACTCTTTCATTTTGTGTAGGCCATATTCAAAATGTAGTAACGTTTTTGACCTTGATAATTATTTATTGTGATGATTGGTCTATATTAACCTTGGTCCATATTTATTTAGCAGATTTCGATCAGTTTACGTAGATTTTTGTGAATACCTGAGATGGAGTAACACAGAGTAAACATGGAGTAATTTTATAGATCGAAAGAACCAATTGAACAAATAATTCATATTTATAGAAGCTTTCTCGTTTAGTTCATAGATGGCGTTAGAGAGAGCCACGTGGTACCGAAAAGTTAATAGTGGGGTAGATTGCTGGAACAGTGGTAAATGTGGACACGCTGGACAAAAACAAAAGAGCTTTAACTTTTTCCAACAAGCTCCTCCGCCGGTCATCGTTTATTTTACGGCGGCCAATGAGAATTGACTTGTATTCTGACCCCCTTCATTATATATTCATAAAACTTAAAATGCTTCTGCTAAATAAATGTGCATTGTCTCTTTCTTACGAGCATAAACATCAAAGTGGCAGGTGAAAGGGACAAACGAATTTTAACGGTATTTTAGTTAAAACGAGCTTGTAGAACTTTTATGAATACGGCCGTTTATGTACTTATATTATTAATATCTCGAGCTCTAAACACTTAGAATCACAAACTTGGTGTCCACATAAACATATTTTGGGACAGGCAATTAAAAAAGATATTTTTCAGGGTCGAGTTCCCAAACGTTACCAAACAGAACCCAGTTACTAAGCCTTTGCCGTTGTCCGTATGTCTGTCTGCGTGTCAGTAATAGATTTTAATTATATAAATACCTGTAATTCAAAATAGTCGCCATAAATTGGAGATGGCCTACGGAGGAGTTGGTTCCTATCAAAAACTGGTTTTTCAAGTACTGGTACCTAACCAGAACCTGAAAAAAATTGGTGCTTTTGTCTAGCGTGTCCATATTATCACTTGAAACTGCCTCACTATAAGCAGCGGTCAAGATGCCATACGAAATGAGCCCCGGTCTGAGATCTAGCGGCCAGCGGTGCGACGAGTGGCAGTTATATAAATTTAATGAAGTTCAATGTATGGGAATCTATCAACGCCCACACGTCGCCGCGCTGCCCGCTGGCTTCCAGATCTCGGCTCTCCAGAGACATTAGCTATACTAGGCATTTTTTTGAACAAACGCGAATTTGTGCAGACTTTGCCGGTCCTCTTGATTTATTCATCCTTAGTTGTAACAGTTTTCATACTAAACACTTAGGGTGCGACCACACGCTTTGACGTGTCGTATGCGTCAAGTCTGTTCCATACATTTTGCTGCATTTGCGGTGCAAATTTTGAGTAGCGAGGTGGTTTCTTTAGCTTCTTTAGAGCGTCTACATTTCATATTACAATTAACGTAGTTACTTGTTAGGTACCTTGGGTAATATTGTGTTATGCCTTACATAACATAGCAGCGACACAGCGTCAATAGAACTCGATTCCCAACAACAAATATACGTTACCCGGTGTGGTTGCTACAAACACAAGTGACGTCTCGCCATTGCAATACAGTTTCTCTGAGTTCACGATTGTGTTTTCCATTATCGCCTTTTACTACCCATATCTCGATCCCTCGAACCGAGTTCTGCGCTTTCTTATTTTCTATATCTATAGAAAGAACGCAAATATATCTTTGTCTTACATTTTCTTGCCATTTCTAAGGCGTTTTAGCAGGCGCATGGTTTTTCGTCGCTCCCAGTGTTTTCACCGCGAAGACCACAAAGGCTTTAAGTTCAGATGCTCAATGAAGTTGTAAATCGTAGCCGTCGCGTATTACGTGTAGACGGCGATGTAGCTGTAGCGGTCGCGCTCTACGGGCGGCAGGTCCGTGTTGTCGCGTATTACGTGTAGACGGCGATGTAGCTGTAGTGGTCGCGCTCTACGGGCGGCAGGTCCGTGTTGTCGCGTATTACGTGTAGACGGCGATGTAGCTGTAGCGGTCGTGCTCTACGGGCGGCAGGTCCGTGTTGTCGCGTATTACGTGTAGACGGCGATGTAGCTGTAGCGGTCGCGCTCTACGGGCGGCAGGTCCGTGTTGTCGCGTATTACGTGTAGACGGCGATGTAGCTGTAGCGGTCGCGCTCTACGGGCGGCAGGTCCGTGTTGAGCGTGCGGCCCCACGTCAGCACTGGGGACACAGTTCCGACGACAGGGTCAGGTCTGTCGTTAATTTTTTCTCGCTTCTGCAACAATAAGATATAACGTCAACTACCTTTTCTTTACTGATAAATTTTGTTTTATCTGCTTATGGTATTTGTTGGTTAGACAAAACGAATACGGATCGATATTTATCACGTTGTTAATGCCATTAAATTTTGAACAATGGATTGTTTATGTAGATTTAATGAGGAGAAAATGCTTGCGGCGCTGCATTGTGCCCTATGTTGACCTTGGTCACTGCATTAACGCGTATCGTAGATATGAAATATAGTCTCATACTATTAAATATATACCTACTTAATTGATTACATAAGTAGGCATATTAAACATTTTTAGACAACATAGGGGGCAAGTTGCACCAACTTACGATTGCAGGCCGATCATCGTTAAATATGGCGCCGCCAGCTGTCATTCCATAGAAATTTGTCAAACTTGCCACACATTCAGATTTTAACGAACACCGTTTGCAATACAGGCGGTTTAGTGCAGCCCACCCCTTGGGTATACATAAATATTATGAATTTGATTATCTAGGTGGTTGTCATTCAAAACCTAATCGATGTTTCGTGTAAGCATTCATATTCATATTCATTTATTCATGCTATCACATACAAGTTATAAAACAGTTACATGATACCCCGATGGGGCGCAGCAGAAAACTTACAACTATTACAAGCTGATGCTTGAGGCTATGCCGAATTTAATACAAAAAATAGAGCTATACAAGTTTATCTGAAAAAAAAAAAATCCAAGGTATAGTAACATTTTTCAAGTAGGATTTTTTTTAATCGGTTGATAAACATTCTCTCGCTTTTTTCTTCTTTTAAACTGTCCCAATTTTATTATAAATTTTTACTGACATAGCATGTGGATTCGACTTATGCAATTTGAGTTTGGATCCCGATACTGTAACCAGGGTATTTTTAAACCTGGATTCGTAACGCCGTGGTTGATCATTAATGGATTTATATAGTTGTGGATGTTTTCTTACAAATTTGCACATTTCAAATATATATATGGAGGTCATAGTTAGGATTTTAATTTTTTATAGTGAGGTGCACACGTTTCTGGGCTTCTTATATTAGCAAGTATTCGTATACATTTCTTTTGAACTATTAATAGGTCTTTTGCATCTGTGCTGTTTCCCCATAGAATTATTCCTTATTTAAGCCATGAGTAGGCATAGGCGTAGTATGCGGTGAGTGCCGAATTTAACTCCGTAGTTCTTTTTAGTTCTCTTAGGGCATAGACGAATGAAGACAATTGACGACAATTTTGTTTTAATTTTAGCAACATGATTTTTCCAGTTAACATTAGAATCGATTTCAAAGCCCAATAATGATGCTGACTCTACGCATTCCATACTTGCGCCATTATTGTTTATGTTGATCGTTAAGGGCTTTTTTTGGTACGGCTGAAATTTAGTTGTTTTAGTTTTTGGTAAGTTAAATTTTAAGTTGTGGTCTTCCATCCGTCTTATTATCAAATTTAATAACGAATCTATTTCAATGTTGATGTTTGTGCTGTCGTCGCATGAAGTTAAGAGTAAGATGTCGTCTGCAAAAAGTACGCAAGTTTAGTTAATAACTTTAGGGATGTCGTTGATGTAAATTAAAAATAACAGGCATCCAATCACGCTTCCCTGCGGAATTGAATGTGTCATATGCTGGACATCAGATTTTGTGTATTTTATTTCGCCTGATGCTTCATCAAAGTGTTCAACTTCAACGTATTGTATTCTATTTTCAAGATATGATTTGAACCAATTATAAGTGATTCCCCTTACTCCTATTCCATAAAGTTTGTTTAATAGTATATCATATTGGACCATGTCGTATGCTTTGGACATATCCAGCAGAATACCGATTGCGTATTTTTTGTCATTGAGTATATTAAGAATTTCTTGCATATACTTATATGCAGCCAGAGTGGTAGATCGATTTTTTCGGAAGCCATTTTGTGCTTCATCAAATATGCTATATTTTTCACAAAATGAAGATAACCGTTCGCACATAGCGGTCTCAAAATATATCTTTGAAAAGGTTAGCAGTAGTGCCACGGGGCGGTAGTTACTAGGGTCTGTTTGTTTGCCTTTTTTGTAAATGGGTTTAATTTTTGAATTTTTTAAGCATATCTGGGAAGGTTCCTTCCGAAAAGGATTGGTTAATTAGCAGGTAAAAAGGTAACGTTAATTCGTCGGCACATTTCTTTATTAATATCGGAGGCAGCTCGTCCATTCCGCAACTACGTTTATTTTTTAAGTTCATCATAATTGATTTTACCTCTCCCGGACTTACCGTAGTCAAATATAACGAGTTAGTGGTGGGTAGGAGCACAGGCCGCCCTCGCGGCGCAGCGCTCCCAGCCCTGACGACACCGACCGATGCAAAAAATGAGTTAAATATGTTCGATATCTGTTTGGGATTTGAAGTAGGTTTATTATGGATCAATAGTTGAATATTTTTTCTCGTCCGTGGGGCTATTTTATTAGTGCGTTCTTTTATTAATTGCCACATGGTTTTTACTACATTTTCAGACTTTTGTATTTTTATGATGTATTGTATTTTTTTAGATTTCGATACGGCTTTCTTTAGTAACTTTTCATATTTTTATAATGTTGTGTAAGTATTTTATCTTTACTCTGAGTTACCATAATTTTAAGGAGTCGTTTGGTGGAACATGAAACTTGTATTCCTTTGGTGAGCCATTGTTTTTTTGGATTTGTTCTTATTTTTACCCTTTTTAGGGGTATGCAGACATTAAGTAATTTTTGAAGCGTGTCGTTAAATATTTTATAATTTTTATTAATGTTGTTATTCTCAGGTTTAATTAGTTCACTCCAATTTATTTTCTGTAGTTGTCATTTAAAAGCTTTGATGTTTTCTGGGGTAAAAAATTCTAGGCATGCTAGGGGAGTTGAGATTATTTAGCATGGCCGACTTTTAATAAAACTGGCAGGGTAGAAGCCCTTGGACGGTAAAGTAGCTTTTTGAAGGGGCTACTTTGATACAATTCGGCCATATCAAATAATCTCAAGTGTTTATATATGGTGATGCATCCAGTTACAAACACCTACCCTAGGTACTTCTTAGTGCACTAGATACCTACTGCACTAAGTACCTAGTAACAATAGTAAGTAGTAGAAATAGTAGTAGTAGGTAGATATGAGACATGATTTTATTTCCCAATTTAGAAGAAGACGAATTTATGTGGAGGATGTTACGTTTTCTTATTCAATGCTCATGAATGATTCCGATTATGAAAAGCGTGATAATTGTGACTCGCATGAGTTCCATAGTATCAGATATCATCTCCCGGCGCTGATGACCTATGTCACGGAACTCGCACGTGTATTATGACGATTTTGTTACGTGGTAATTTATTAGAAGCCAGCATGCAAAGCGTTAATAATGAATTGTTAGTGTTCATCGCTCCATTGTCCTCCATTAAACAAGAAACAAAGTTAATTTAAAATGTTTTTTTTTTAAGATAAACTATGAGTTATATAGGTAATCGTAGGTAGAGAACAAGTGAGCGACGAAGGACAGACACACCATGTTACCCATGAGAGTACGCCGCCGGCCCGAGCGCCGTTTGCGCCGGCACCAGCAACGGCGACCCCTCTTGCGCCCGTACCCGCGACTCCGGCCGCGTCCCACCTCGGGCGGAGAGTCCTGCGCCTGCGCGTGCGTTTGCGCCAGCCGCACCGCCGCCGGCGCCGGCGCCGCGTCCGCCGCGCGCTTGTGCTCAGTGCCCCGCCCACTCTCCGACATCATGTGCGCCTCCAGATCATCCAATGGGGATTCGGAACTGTATATACAATAAACATAATAAGTTTAGGGCAAAATTTTCATTTTTGTTACAAGCTTTTGGTGCCGACTGTACTTTTCTGTATACCATCATTAACTACTCATTGAGACAATTCTAACGAGCCCATACTCAACGGGGTTACGTCGGTTAAGTACTGAATTCCTAAGGCCACCTTCCGTCTCCATCATCAGATCAGCTCGATGGTACCACATTATTGAATTGTCATCCAAACTATACTTATACCCAAAATTTCAGCTCAATCGGTCACCGGGAAGTGGGTCAAATTTAACTTGCAAGATTTGTCCCATACATAGGGTCATTTCGCTGGTTACGCGACCACCTTCGGTTAGCGACCATCTGAAGGAGGAGGTTTTTTCTATTGAAGATAACATCACTTCTACCTTCGGTTAGAGACCATCTGAAGGAGGAGGTTTTTTCTATTGAAGATAACATCACTTCTACAGATCCTATTGAGACAATTATTTGTACATGCATAATGCATGCATATTGTTGTTTTAGAATAGAATCTACTAAAAAACCGCGAAAATATCCTTTCAGTTCACCAACTCAGCTAAGTGGTCGCCAACCGGCACATGAAATTAGGTGATCGCTAACCGGCGATATGACCCTACATACTAACAGGGCAAGTAAATATACAGCTTGTAATAACATGTAAATACAATAAACAACCAATGTTGCAATTGGGATCTACCTCATTTGAAATGATTTGTGCACATTTTAAATCCTCTCTATTGCAGCAAGTAAATTTAAGGTAGGTACTTTTAGGCATATTTATATGAAGACAGCGAGTCAGCGACAAAGACAGACCGAATTTATGAAAAAAATCAACCAACAAAGTGCTGAAATCGTTAGTAGGTAGGTATTATTACACGTCCTTTTGACTTTGCCGTAGCTTAGTCGTGCAAAAAACAATCTGGGTACCCAATAATCACACACCGCGTGAAAAAATATTGAAAAATCATGTCAGTACAGTTGAGAAATGTAATAGTTATATGTATGTGCGAAACTTACTTTGAACTAATCGCGCAGTACTCGTTGAGCTGCTCCCACGTGCATCCAAATGTGCAACACTGGTCTGCGATGCCGATCTGCCGTTTCCGACGCGCAGCTCCCGAGCCCGGGTGCTCAACTACTGGAGGAACAAAACATAAAAATAATACATCAGCCTATATAAGTCCCAGTGCTAGGCACAGGCCTCGTATCACGGCCGTAGCCAGGTTTTAGTTTCGGGGGGTTCAGGAAAAAAAAGACCGGGTTGCACTCCGGGAGTGCCGGCAGAAGTGAAAACTTGAATAATTTGAATTTTGCAAAAAAACTCTTCCTCCCCCCTCCCTCCCCCTGCGTGCCAATATCTATTATATAAAATCGGAAAATCAGAACGGGATAAAACACGAAGGAACGAGCGAGATAGCGCCTTACAAAAAACACTATCTTTGGCGTCACGTTTCTCAAAAAAACCGCAAGTTACACGAGAAATAAATTTACGAATCAATTCTCTGGATATTAACTTAGTGTTGGATAGTGTGTAATCTCCCACAAACCATAAATAATATGTACGTGTTTATGAACTGTTCCCTTGCATGTCTATGGTTCGTTTTTCCTTGCACTTCCTTCTCTGCCAGCCCATGATGGCGTAAGTACACATTTTATATTTAATAATGCATTTTACTTAATTTAGAGATACCTAGTACAATGTGAGGCCTCATACAATTACCTGTGATGTGATTTAACTTTTACGTAAATCTTTGTGATTAAAGGTTTGTACGTATTCCGTCTTCTCATTCCATGTGGTACCTCGACCCACGAGCCCTATTACGATAACCACAATTCGCAAGCGGTCTAGCGACTCCTCGTGTAGACCTAACAGGTGATGGGACCAGCAATTTATTCCAAGAAGGAATCGAGAAGGCCACGATCGGCCGCGGCGTATCGGGTATAACCTCAAACCTTTTTTTTTGCAACACGACAATGGCAACGACGCCGGTCGATAACGAGAATGTCCGTGCTTCATTCTCATTCGAAAAATTGGATGGCATCAGCAATTACTTAAATTGGAAGTTTTGCATGCGACATGCACTCATAATGGAGGGACTATGGGCATCTGTTGAAGGTACGGATATAGATCCAGTTCGAGGCCAGCGTTATTTGGCTCGAATTTGTTTATCTGTAAAACCTGCATACAGCACATTAGGACGGCGGACACGGCTAAGAAGGCCTGGAATAACCTTCAAGATATCTTTGAGGACAAAGGTTTGTTCCGACGTGTCGTACTACTACGGCAGCTTCATCGCGCTTGTTATGCTGACTACGGCTCCATGCAGCAATACATCGAGGCCGTCACTACATTAGTAAGCCAGCTAGATGACATCGGTCGAAATATTGCTGATGAAGAGGTCGCAGAGCTCCTTCTATCCGGACTGCCACAGGAGTACGACGTTTTGGTGTCAGGTCTAGGAGCCGCTAACATGTCTCAGTCGCTGACCAGTGAAATGGTGCGAGCTCGCCTTCTACAAGAAGATTTTCGTCGCGGGAACAATGAAGTTGCTAACAGGAGCTCAGTACTGTTAACTCAGAATAGCTCAAAGAAAATTTGCCAGTACTGCAAGAAAGCGGATCATTTCAAGTCGAAGTGCTTCAAACTTAAAAATGATCAGAAGAAAAAGGCTGATAGTGACAAAATGCAGCACACATTGTCCGTTTCAGCGCTCGCTGCTTACAACACTGAAGACTGGGTAGTCGACTCGGGCTGTACGGCTAATTTATGTAAGCATTTGCATTATTTTAAGACTTTTGACAGTAGTTTTAGCAGTGTCATTACCGTAGCAAATAATGAAACCTTGCAATGCAAAGGTATAGGTTCCGTAGAAATTACTTTACCTAATAATACTGTAAGAATTATTGAAAATGTGATGTATGTCCCAAATCTCTCCACTAATTTGCTGTCTGTGGCTAGATTGACCCAAAAAGGCTATAAGGTTGTTTTTGATAATAGTAAATGTCATATTTATGACACTAAGCAACAATGTTTAGCCACTGCTTCTAATAGGAAAGGTGTTTATGTATTAGATTGTGTTACTAATTTGACTTCACAGAACAAGACTGCTTCAGCGTGTATACTGAGTCATCAGGACTCAGTATGTACACAGGAGGGGTTCACTGGTGCGTCGTCGGATACTATGAGGGAGCATCAATGTGCTCATACAACCTCTGATGTGCCTATGCATATCTGGCATCGACGGCTAGCACACCTTAGCTAAGCAGGTATGTGTGAACTTCGTAATATGTCCAATGGTTTAAATTTTAGTGGCCAAGATGGTCAGTTGGCTGATTGTGAAGCATGTATTGAAGGGAAGTTGACTGTTAAAAGTTTTCCCAAGGGTGAAGCAAAGAGAGCGCGAAAGCCTCTTGAATTAGTACATTCTGATGTTTGTGGTCCTATTGAAGAGTGCACTTGGGGTGGTTCACGTTATCTAGTCACATATACCGACGATTTTACTCGTAAAACATTTGGCTATTTGTTAAAATATAAAAGTGAGGTTATGTCTAAATTTATTGAATTTAAAAATTTGGCAGAGAAGCAAACAGGTCAAAGTGTATTATGTTTAAGGACAGATGGAGGCATGGAATACTGTAACCGTAATTTTGAGAAATATTTATCTGATTGTGGGATTATTCATCAGGTGACTATACCCTACAGCGCGAGCCAGAACGGTTGCGCAGAACGCCTTAACCGGACCCTTATGGAGAAGGCACGCTGCATGTTGTTTGATGCAGGTTTAGGCGTGCGATATTGGGGTGAGGCTGTTAATACAGCAATTTATTTGAAAAACAGGTCCCCAACAGCTGCTGTGTCTGGTGCCACTCCGGAGGGACTGTGGTCTGGGTCCAAAGTTGACTTGAGCCACTTAAGGATATTTGGATGCAAAGCTTTTTGCCATGTGCCAGATTGCAAGAGTAGCAAATTTAGTTCAAAGGCTAAAGAATGTATATTTGTAGGCTATTGCGAGGAATCAAAAGGGTATAGATTTATAGATCCCAAAAATCCTACTAGGATTATCAAAGCAAGATCTGTCCATTTTATTGAAACGACTGTGATAAATAATAATGATAAGAAAATTATTAATGAGAATAATAATATTTTAAATAATGATCACTCTTTTAATAATGACAATGTTGTAAGAAATGATAATTTTATAGATTTTAAAATTGGAAATCCAATCGATAAGCATAATATTGTAGCTTATGACTCATTTGGTAATTGTAATGTTTCAGAGACTCCAGTGTCGGAGCCCTGCCCTGATGTTGAGACCACCAGATTGCGGGTTGAGCCCCTGAGTGAGGAGCCAGCCTCATCTGAGCCTGTGCATGAGCAGCCTGAGCCGCAATGCAGTGCTGGTGAGCCAGACGAGGCCATGAGCCCTCCAGACTGCCAGTACCAGTCGTGCAGTGACA
Source organism: Epinotia demarniana (assembly GCA_945867215.1). Classification (NCBI taxonomy): domain Eukaryota; kingdom Metazoa; phylum Arthropoda; class Insecta; order Lepidoptera; family Tortricidae; genus Epinotia; species Epinotia demarniana. Next base: position 19,507,579 of record OX244262.1, read on the forward strand.
GCGAAGACTCCGACGAGTTGCCAGCAACGTGTGAGCCTAACGTCCTTGTACAGCCCAGTACGGTACGTCCCGTCAGAAGCACGCGGGGTGTTATGCCCGAAAGGTATGGTGAATATGATTTATCGCTCATGACTCAAATTGAGCCTGAGCCACTTTTCTATTATGAAGCAATGGCATCTGAAAATAGAGATAAATGGAAAGCTGCAATGCAAAAAGAGTATGATGCTCTTATTAATAATGAAGTTTGGAAACTTGTAGACCGTCCAAATAATACAAACATAGTAAAGTGTAAATGGGTCTTTAAAATTAAACATGAAGCTTTGGGTAAAGATAGGTTCAAAGCTCGTTTAGTAGCTCGTGGTTTTTCACAGAAAAAGGGCGAGGATTTTCATGATGTTTTTGCTCCTGTAGTGAGACATTCGACGATGAGAATATTATTCTCATTGGCTAATGATCTTGACATTTTTATAAATCACATTGATGTTGCTAATGCTTTTCTGAATAGCAAATTAAACGAGGTAATTTATATGGAACAACCTGAAGGTTTCAATAGGGACCCTAGTAAAGTTTGTTTATTAATAAAGAGCTTGTATGGTTTAAAACAAGCCAGTAGAATGTGGAATTTGTGTGTGCATGATTTGTTGATTAAAAATGAATATGTGCAAAGTCGTTGTGAGCCATGTGTATATGTAAGAACATCGAATGGCAAATTGTCAATAATAGCACTATATGTGGATGATTTTTATGTATTTTCTCAGGACCCAAAATGTGCAAATTCATTAATTATTTTACTGGAAAAACAATTTAATGTTAAGAATCTTGGTAAATTGAGCAATTGTTTAGGTATGAAAATAGAGCGTGATAGAGCAAAGGGTATTTTAGTATTGAACCAAAGTGAATATATAAAACGATTATTGGTGCGTTTTGGCATGGAAAATTGTAAGTGTGTGAAAACACCCATGATGTTGAATTGTAAACTTGACAAATCTGATCCTACTACTACGGCTCTGCTTGATAACGAAGTCATTCGTTATAGAGAGCTGTTAGGCAGTTTGATGTACCTCTCAGTATGTAGTCGCCCAGACATCGCTTTCGCTTGTAGTCAGTTAAGTCAGTTCAACCATGCTTATGATAAAAGTCACTGGTTAGCAGCCAAGCGCGTCTTAAGATATTTAGCGGGGACTTTAAATCATTCACTATATTTCTATAGGAGTAATGACTTAAAAATTACCGCATTTGCAGATGCCGACTATGGCAATAATTTGCTAGATCGTAAGTCATATAGTGGTTTTATTGTAAAACTAGGCAATAATGTAATAAACTGGGAGTCTAGAAAGCAAAAATGTGTCGCACTTTCAAGTACAGAGGCAGAGTACCTTTCTATTGGAGATGTGTGTAAAGACTTGTGTTTCATTAAAAAATTTATATGTGAACTTGTTAATAAAGATATAAAAATTGTAATATATAATGATAATCAGAGTGCACACAAGCTACTAGAATGTAAAGAATACTGTCACAAAAGAAGTAAACATATTGATATAAGATTTCACTTTGTAAAAGATATGATAAGAGATAACTTTGCTCAAGTCAAATACCTACCAACAGAAAGCATGATTGCAGATGTTCTTACGAAGCCATTAGGTAGAATTAAGCATGAAAACTTCACAAAGTTAATGAATGTTAAAGTGTAAACCGTATAACTTTTAATGAATGTAGAGCTTATGGTTTGTAGAGCTTAAAGGGAAGTGTTGGATAGTGTGTAATCTCCCACAAACCATAAATAATATGTACGTGTTTATGAACTGTTCCCTTGCATGTCTATGGTTCGTTTTTCGTTGCACTTCCTTCTCTGCCAGCCCATGATGGCGTAAGCACACATTTTATATTTAATAATGCATTTTACTTAATTTAGACATACCTAGTACAATGTGAGGCCTCATACAATTACCTGTGATGTGATTTAACTTTTACGTAAATATTTGTGATTAAAGGTTTGTACGTATTCCGTCTTCTCATTCCATGTGGTACCTCAACCCACGAGCCCTATTGCGATAACCACAATTCGCAAGCGGTCTAGCGACTCCTCGTGTAGACCTAACACTTAGAATAAGAGCATAAAGGCTTCCGGTTCTGTTGCGTATTTATTCTACAATCACGTAATGAAATCTCGATAACATTGACAATTTGAAGCTTTTTTTTTTTTTTTTTTTTTAAATTCGTCCATTCGGACAGGCTAAGACCATGGGCCATACTGCCTAGACAATTTGAAGCGTCGCCATATTTGTTCGGAATGGTTCGGAAATGTTCGGCTCTGACGTTCGGATCGGTCACGCTTAATACCACGACACATTCAGGAAATTTCCATTTTACGTTATTTGATGATATCTGAGACTACACACACTACACAGCTACGGTAGCCTAGTGGTTCAGGCATGCGGCTGTCAGGCGGCGGTCGTGGGTTCGAATCCCAGCTCCTACCAATGAGTTTTTCGGAACTTATGTACGGAATATTTACCGTTAGCTTTTCGGTGAAGGAAACCATCGTGAGGAAACCGGTCTAATCCCAATAAGGTCTAGTTTTCCCTCTGGATTGGAAGGTCAGATGGCAGTCGCTTTCGTAAAACTAGTGCCTATGCCAAATCTTGGGATTAGGTGTCAAAGCGGACCCCGGGCTCCTTTAGGGGCACAACCGGGAATAACGCTAGGAGAAAGATGATATCTGAGACTACATTTCTACGTTAGTATATTCGTTGTAAAATTGATTCAGCTAAAAAATCATACTGTTTATAAATAATAATAATAAAAACTGAACTTTAAAATTCCGGTTAGAGAATTTTACGTGATGGAACGAACGCAACATATTAGTAATCTGTGCTGTCACTGTTACTTTGATTGAAATCGTTTGATATTTGTCTTTAATTATTATTTATCGTTTGTTATTGTTTGCAGTGTTGTCACATACAATTTGGGCAAAATGGTAGAACAGGGTGCAAAAATTGGTAGAAATAGGTAGACTTTGAAATTAAAAATAGGTATTTCTACCAATAAATTTTAAGTACATTTTGAATGATTAAAAATACTTATAAATGGTTTAAAATGATCAATGACGTGACGGAAACCGCGGGCGGGAACGCGCGACTGTCACTGTCAGACAGACCTGTCAGTGTCAAGTGTCAAGCAAGCGTCTGTCAGTTGTGACAGACCACAGACGTCATTGTCAATATCACTCTGTAGAGTCTGTAGCTTTGTACCTCACACAGATTACAGAGAAACTTCAGTTAACGCGTTCCGTTTTAAGTGCTGAAATTACAAGACAGGCTAAATTCGATAGTAAGTACCTAAGTAACGTTTCGTTACACGCGTGGAGAATTGTTTATAATCGTAATATTTTGAAAAATAGGTATATTTGAGGGCGAGGTTGGTAGATAGGTAGAACAGAGGCAAAATAGGTAGATCTACCAAAAAGTTGGTAGATGTGACAACACTGATTGTTTGCAACAAGTCAAGTGCTCTGATCGATTGGACATGGTGTTTTCTCATCTGGACCTTGATTTGGTTATTCACGACATCGGTAGGTATGATCAACTCACTCAGAAAAGAAAGCGAAAAAGTAGTCTTGAAGATGAACGAGGCTAAAACCAAGGTAATGACCAAACCACATTAGAGTATGTAGAACGCTACATATACCTAGGAAAAGAAGAATCTTTTAGCAATGATAGCACACAGGACGAGATAGAACGACGCACAGCCATAAGTTGGAAAAAATACTGGTCATTAAAGGAAATTTTCAAAGGCGACTCACTGCATATGAAAAAAATAGTGATGGACATCAACATTCTACCCAAACTTACATATGGCTGCCAAACCTGGAGTCACACGGTAAAAACCAAAACCAAAATAATAGTATTTTTCACAATCGTGTTATAATAGAGAGCTTTTTAGTCAAGTACCGTGTTTAGGCCACGAAGCTTGCTGAGTGGCCTAAGTAAGGTACGAGATTAAAAAGCTTGATTATGACACTATTGTGAAAAATACTATTATTTTGGTTTTGGTTTTTCATAATGTCAGTCATAAGTATACATAAGAAAACTAATTATGGTAAGTACTATATTGTCTAGTTTTACTATTGTAAACGCTTTTTGACTTTTCAGGTAGCAAGGTAAGTGTTGTGTGCTGCCTCTTCCATATTAGTTATTTCTTTAGGAGTTTAAGACGTTTCGTCACTGTCACTACTTACTAATTTTCTTATTTTTTATTTTAACTGTTTAAGTTTAGCTTTGAAAAGAAAAGTTATCACACCACCGGCGTCCGTAATGTTGCAGTGTTTGTCTAAATACCAGCCAGTCACAAAGCTTAGTTTTCTTTTTCTTTATGCCCTGGATACAGCAGCAAGTTTAAGTAGATTTTTAACAGATGACGTGACGCCGCTACGTTCCGAAATGCCACAGATTGGCACTTTTGTATCGGACCGAGTCTCCTTAAACAAGGACACATATTATTGAAATACGAAGTTCTATTTTCAATTTTTTTTCGGTTGTCTAGAGCATATCGAAACAGTTATTTAATTCGGTTGTTTCGGAAGTAACAGACTATTCAACGATGAAAAGAGTGACATTGCAGTATTCTCTATGAATTCTTAATACACAGATTTCAATCGACGAGCACAAAAAATCCATTTAAAGTGAAAAGTGAGCGCATACGAGCTTAGACGAAAATTACAGACGCCCTGCTCTATATCCTTAAGTTAAAATGGCGATGGGCTGGACACTTGGCAAGATACACGGACAAGAGATGGATCAAAGAAGTGACGCTATGGAAAGGCCCCGACGTAAAAAGAAAATCAGGGCGGCCACGTACGCGCTGAAGCGACGACATATCAGCCGCGGCCGGAGGCAACTATCTAAACGAGGCAAACGACGGTTGGGATATATACATGGCCGTCCCAGGGACTTATTATGAAGTTATGAGAGTTGAAAAGTGTGGATATTAGTGGCAGTCTCAGGGACTGTGTATATATTCTATAGAGCTTTTTTGAAGTTGGTTAAAAAAAATCTTATCTTGGCAAATCCGACTCGGGTGACAGATAGGTTCGAAGACACCGGAAGCTCTGACTCCCGCCGGTGTCTTCGTGGTTATTTTTTTTATAAAAGGGTGGAAAATAACTTCTGGACATAAAAGTTTTCCAACTAACATATGCTTATTTTGATGTTTTCTATTCGTTACAATCATGTAAAATAGGTGTTATAATGACACCACTTTGGGTAAAAATTTAATTAAGTGCTGAAAATTATAAAACGTTGTATCGCTATACTTCAGCCATTTTTTCAAATAAAAAGGCTTTTTATAATTATTATTATTTATGGGAGCATGGGAGCTCCGCTCCCGCCGGTGTCTTCGTGGTTATTTTTTTTATTAAAGGGCGGAAAATAACTTATTTACAGAAAAGTTTTTCAAGTAACATGCTTATTTTGATGTGTTCTATTCGTTACAATCATTTAAAATAGGTGTTATAATGACACAACTTTGGGTAAAAATTTAGTTGTGCTGAAACTTTGTATCGCTATAATTCAGCCATTTTTTTTAAATAAAAAGGCTTCTTATTATTATTATTTATGTATGTCTTTCCCGCTCACGGGACAATGATGTCCCGGACCTTTGGGAGGCGTGCATCGAGCTAGGTAGTTAGTAAAGGCCCTTTTGACAATTTAATGAAATGCAAAGAGTACACCAAGCGGATGCTGTCCCTGCCTGTGTCATGGGACGCACACAGACACTGCACCCACTGGGGTGTATAAAGCCTATTGATTGTTGATGGAATCTAAATGAAATGGGTTGTTGGGTTAAAATGATGGAGTTCCTATCAACCTATAAATAAACATTATTCTAACAAAAACAAATATAAAATAAAATAGTAGTAAACTAATACATAAGTAAAAATAATTTAATTGTAATTAGTTGATAAGGAAATAAAAAGGGTTTTTATTATTATTAATATTTATTCTTATTATTAATTGTCCGTGAGATACAAGATGTTATAATTCAAAATTTAGTTTCATTATTTTCGGTTGATAAATTAAGCAGTGAGTGTCTTCAATTGGAATTTTGTGTTAAGTAAACGCAATCAAAGTGCGAGAATTCCAAATTTCCAGTTGAAAACATTTTGCTGCATTGTGCATGCAGATAAAAAGAGGAAATAAATATGTAAATGTAAAGCGTATACGGCTATAGCTCGCGCTTGCGCTGTTGAAGAGTACTCTTTGCTTATGGAACGGTGGCCACAGAGTACCAGAGGTTTAAATAGGGGTGTAGACTTTTAATAAAATAATCAACGTCATATTTTGCTCGAAAAAGGGTTAATATTTAAAGTAGACAATAGGAGAAAAAATCAACGCAAGAGGTTAAATAATCACGAAGTTGTGTCCAAAGTGTTCTCTCCCTTTTTCGCAAAACGCAACTTCATATGAAACAATTGACGCTCGCAGTTTGTGACGTCACTAGAAGACGGCAACGTGACGTGCCCCATCGTGTTCGGCGCCGCCATCGATGCGGCCTGCCGCGCGCGCAGCCTCGCAGTTTGTGACTTCACAAACTGTTTGCGTTTTCACAAGAAATATTAAATGGTTGTAGCTTTGTGTGATTCTTTGAGATATCTGAATGTGATTTTCGTGACTAGGCATATTTTTTTGCTTTCTTTTTTTTGGGGTACTAATAAAAAAAAAATCTACACCCCCCCGTATTACTGAGTTTCATGTTGACAGTTTAATAAATGTATATGAAAATACCTGTATACTGTTTTTGTTTCCATATCGGTACGTTGCTAAGCAGGGCTCATGAACATAATACAATTGTTGTGCAAAATCCATTAATATAATTCATTCACGCGGGTGGAGCCTCGGGCACGTCTAGCATCTAATGACAACCTTATTAGTAGTACGCTATTGTTCAACTTAACTCAGCAAAATTGATGAAGGAGACGATTTAATATGAGGAAGTGAAAAAACACATTTTCGGTTTTGGCGCTTCGCCGGCCGCTACCGCGGCACGCTTGCTTCGCTCGCTCGGCTCGCGCTGTAGGGTCGAAGTACGTCTAACACTCCTCCTCGCTTCGCTCGTCATCGTACCTACCTACACCAACCTTACTTACGCGTACAAAAATATATTACAAACCGAACTGTTGCTACTAAAGAGTATCGGTAGTTCGGTACTATATTTCAACCGAACTACTGCTACTGAAAAGTTGCACTAGTTCGGTCAACCGGACTACCAACCGGACTACTGCTACTAGAGGCAAATTCGAACTATTCGAATTTCTCAATAGCAAAACGGTAAAGGACGCGTGGACAAAATTACAAATTTATTTGCAGGATATGCAATTGCAAAAAGTGTTTAACGGATTTATACTCTTACGAATAGTGTTCATTTTTGAATGAAGTCGAATCGGCTAACAGCAAAAAATATAAAAGTTTGTTAAAACAAAATGGAATTTGCATTTACGGAAAATGTGTTACGACCTCATACTGTTAACAATAAAGTACAAATTCCCCGCCCCTAAGCCTCGCCCCGAATCTCTCCCAATTCTACGGTCACGTGACACGTGACCTCCTGAGATCTCACAAAATCTGTCGCTAGTTTAACAAGTTATGCCCATACCAAAAAGTGCTCAGCGCCGCCAAAGAAGTTTTCACTTCAAAAAACAAAAATATGCAGAAAGTGACACTAATATTCGGATTAATGTAATATTTTGAACCATCCCCCCTGGCTACGCCCGTGCCTCGTCTCGTGGATGAGAGGGAACAGGCAGTAGTCCCCACGCTGGCCCAGTGCGGATTGGGGACTAAACATAAACCTTTGTATTTCTTCGCAGATGCAAGCAGGTTTCCTTACAATGTTTTTCCTTCACCGAAAAGCTAACGGTAAATTTTAAATAGGTAATATTGCGTCGATAAGTTCCGAATAAGGCGAATAACTCATTGGTACGAGCCGGGATTCGAACCCACGCCGTTTGTTATGTTAGCCGTATGCCTGAAGCACCTGAAGCAATCATGCTGAAGCTATTACCGTAGCTTTTCTGGTACAAAATATATATTAACTAGCTTCTGCCCGCGACTTCGTCCGCGTGGAAGACGTTTATATCGTAGTTCCTTACAAACGTTCGCCCCTTAGACTATGCGATGGTTCCCGGAATAAAAAGTGATATATATGTTAATCCAGGTTATACACTATAAGTAAACCCAAAGAGTGCCAAAGTGACCGGTCCTGCGCCACCCGCATCCAGCGGACTCCCGCAACCTTCACCAGGTCATCAGTCCACCTTGTGAGGGCCTACCCACGCCTCGCCTTGCGGTACGTGGTCGCTACTCGAGAACCTTTCCGCCCCAACGGCCATCGGTTCTGCGAGCAATGTGCCCACTGCCACTTAAGTTTACCGATTCGGAGGGCTATACTATATCGGTTACCTTGGTTCTGCTAAGGACAGCCTCATTTCTGATGCGATCACGCAGAGAAACTCCTAACATAGCCCTCTCCATAGCCCTTTGAGTGACTTTGAGCTTTCTTAAGAGGCGACCACATTTCAGTGTGATATATGTCATCACTGGCAACATACACTGGTCAAAAACTCTCGTCTTGAGACACTGCCGAATATTGGACGAAAAGATGTGCCGTAGCTTCCCGAACTAGTAATATTATAAAAGCGAATGTTTGGATGGTTTGATGTTTAGATGTTTGGATGTTTGTTACTCAATGACGACGCTTCAACGGCTCAACCAGTTTGGATCAATGTTGGCACGAAGATACATAGTTTATAGCCTGGATTAAAATAAAGTACAGCTTTAAGGTGGTTTTGCACCGGCGGGGCGAGGCGGGGCGTGGAGGGGCGAGAATTGAAATTAATATGGGACTACCTATTTCCACTGGCACGGCGCACGCGCTGGTAGTAAGTCCCATAGTCATTTCAATTCTCGCCCCTCCACGCCCCGCCTCGCCTCGCCGGTGGAAAACCACCTTTACTCGGGTCGACGCAAATAAGTCGCAGGTGGAAGCTAGTTATTAAATGAGAAATAAAAGTGAACGACATCGATTTGGACTTACGACTCCATGGCCCCCGCTGAAAGAATTTGGTATATCTTTCCATTGGGGCCTCGGAGACACCCCAGACGTTTTAAACAGGAGTTCGAAGTTTTTTTCTCGATTATTAGGCTGCCGGGCCGCATGCGTTTGAACGTGTTAATACTTACGCAATTACATATCTGTTTTTACAACGGATATTAACAACATTATAATATTCGTGATAATGAATCATAAATTCAATGAAAATTCAATGCTTTCAAATATCAGTTTAAAAAAATACTTTTGACCAAACAGAGCGCAGGGATACCTTACGGTTATTTGGTTGCTGATTTCAGAATTTAGTTTTGTGATAATAGGTAGTTAGTTACTTGCGGGAAATACCATACAGAGCACATATATTATATTATAATTATTATTACCTTCTATTTAAGTATTTTATTTCGAGATATTGATGTTACTCACCTACATACACTACACTTCACACAAGTTGGCAGGACCATTAATCTTTGGCACGACGTACCGTTATAAGATTGAATTTCGCCTGACATGAATGGAAGAATGCTATATTTTTTTTCCCAGTACAGTTTTGATTTAGTTATTTTTATTTTTTTGCATGTTGTGATACTGAACTTACGTGTCTCGGGCTCAGGCAGAATATCAGTGCTTCTCTCGAAAGAGCGAAGCGTACAACTGAGCCATGATGCCTTTTGTTTTGCTGCAACGCACACAGCAATTGTATGTTGTTTTTTTTTTGGTATGTTATGTCTACACTGTTTCATATTATGTATGGAATATTTGTTATAATTTTGTTTCTGTACGATGTTGTTTCTGTTTCTGTGTGATTGTAGAAAACAAATAAACGTTTTATCTATCTATCTATCTAAAAAGGAACAATTATATAATGATAGCACCATCTAGCGATCATACTTTTGGTACAATTTCAGTTTGATAGAGGTCGCTGATGTTAGTTGTCGATGTGCGCCATCTAGCGAGCCTAATTTTAGTCCACTGGGACTGGGGCTCGATAGATGCCGCTTATATTAGGTTTTTGATATTTTATGGGTTTTATTTGATTCTAAAATTACGAAACAAACAAATCTAACTTTACCTACATGTATGTATGTATAATGTCAGACAATATTTCCGTAACTTCGCAAACAGAACAATTTATACTGATAAATTGTATGGATGGATGGAATATGGACTGCCATATTGTAATTTAATTTGGGCTAGTGTTGGACTAAAATCGGCATAAATTAAAAACGATAAGAATCCATGAATGCATTCAAATCCACAACCGTCGATGTAGTTCTTAATGACGAAGCTTTGTTTTTACCTGGGACTGAGTTATTCTCTGCTTTAATACTACGAAAATGGATTTCTATACAAAATTAAACAAAAACAAAAAACCAATAACTAATCGTTCATAAAAAAAATAACGAAATTAAGTGAAAAAAGAAAACTAAAAACCTTCTCATCGCTGGGGTTCGAACGTGCAGTCATCAACAATGAATATTAATCATTGGTAGTCGTTGAAGAGTAAGCCAGCCTTTTAAAAGAAAATACGGAAAAACGTATTTTCTCGAAAATAAGACCAAGCTAGATCGGTTCCTCGGCCCCTTAAACCCCTATACTGCAAATTTAATCTGAACATGATTACAAATTTATATAAATATAGGTAACAAATAATAGGTTTAATAGTATCGGATAAGACCGCGGTAACGCCATGTATTATTTATGGAGTTATTCACTCTGGATTTCTACAAACAAACTTTCAAGCATGTTTTAATCCCGTTAGAAGATTAATTTTTAAAAACGCTGAAATTATGTTTTTTGTTTTTTTGTAAAGAACCAACCACGAAAAGAATATAATTTCCATACAAATTTGCAACCCACTTTTGACCTCCTTAAGGTATAATTTTTTAAAAACGCTGAAATTACTTTTCTTATGAAGATTCAAGTCTGTTTTCAAAAATTAATTATTCCCATACAAATATACAAACCTTATATCATCCTCTGAATAAATTATATCTAAAAAGGCCGTGCTATGTCCTATTCTGATGTCTAAACTACAATGTTAGAAAGTGCCATCAACATCGGTTCAGTAGTTTTTGCTAGAATTTCCCCCCAAAATTATACTGGTTGGCATCACCGCCACGCGGCATTCACTTGACAACAAAAGATGGCGCTGTTACGTAAACACGACTTTATCCAATCGGTTAGTCTCAAAGGGGTTTGGGTAAATGTGTTGTCATATTTTTTAAATGAGCGGCCACTCGTTAAATTGGTATATTATGATAGATCTATTTGAAACAAACATATTTTGTTATGAAAAGTAATTCTCTAAAATGCATCGGAGCCGAGATATTTGCAATACATATTTCCGCAGGTTATATTAAAAAGTTATAAACCAAACTAAAACATCTCGGCTCCGATATTGTTTAACGCGTTTATTTTTATATATATATGCGTATTAAGAGGTCCTCTAAAAGATTTTTACACAAACATCCGTGGCCGCTGCAAAAAAAAATGACAATTTTTCTCATACAAGGTTACCCAATGCCCTTTGGTCTGCGGGTCAACTTAACTCCATAAAACTTTTTTATAACGTTTCATATAGTTTGACGGAGTTTATACTCGAAAACCTAATTCAAGACCAACGTGGGTTTGCCACTAAAATAAAATATTTTTACGGTAGTATATTTTCACTTTTTAAAAGGCCGCACCAAGAAAATTAATTTATTGGTAGTTTTAAACCTACGATTTAAATAAACAAGTTAATTTAACTTATTTACAAAAATACTAGATGCCCTGACCCATTCATGGCCACGAACCACGAAGCGTACACAACACGCCGGGCCACCATACAAACCGTTTTAAGCTAAAACGTGTGACTCAGCTTATGGGTCTCGGGGCCTGGCGCGAACGTCAAAGAAATTGCCGCTTATAAATCCGGTCCGTTGGACAATATTATGCAACATTTTTACTAACCAACTGTTTACTGTTCATATTAAAATATATATATTTACTAATTTGTTGATATTTGTAAGAAACTAAGAATGAACATTTTAAAGCCTGATCAGAAATAGATGATCATTGTCAAGAGGGCGCTGTTATTTTCATATAATTATAGGGTTCAGAAAAAATCTTTTCTTGTTAATATTTCTCACACACTGTTGTGATAATACAATATACCATTTAGTTGGTGACAGTTTAAGCCGCCCTGTTTTTATAATGAAACCAAAAAAATTGGCATGGTAATAACGTAATAAGTTTGGTCCTTAGAAATGTTGCTTGCTACCATCCAAACAGTAATCCATTGTAAAAAGGTACAATTTGCAACGAGTTTCGTCATGAAATAAGCTTTAAAACCAACTTATAAAGTTTATTTTTGCGTGCTATGAAGATATATGTAGTTTTTACAATTAGCGCCAGGCCACGGTGACCCATACCTTGAGTCATGTCAATAACTTCAGGCATACATATATTTTTGATATTTTTGAAATGTAGATTTATCCATTTGCTTGGGACACGTATGTATCTCGAATTTCAGAATATTGACTATATTACACTTCCAGTAAACCAAACTTGAATATTCTAGACCCTGTTTCACTAAAAAAAAACATGTTTACAATTATGTTTTTCAACATGCCTTATAAAGATGGTTGTTAGCTCAAATGATACTTATATTATTTCGTCATATTACGTTTTGTTTATGTTTAAATCAGAATTTATTCACGACTCACATGTGAGTCACGGGCCCTGCGCGACTGTTTTAACATGACCCATACGCTGAGTCACGGGCCCTGAATGGGTTAAATATTTAACCATAGAAGATTTTTGGTAGAAAAACTGTTATTGCACTTGTAATACTTCAGGTATTCATAACATTTGGTACGATTTATAAACAATAGTTGTGAACAACGTTGTAATTTAAATATTATGCCATGCGTTTAGCTATTCGACAAAATAACAGGCCAAAAGTGTGTAGCTTACTTTATAATCACAATGATACGCCATTTTCTTAAGGGGTATACATGTAATGATTTTTCAGCCCCAATTTATCAGAAGCTGACTAATTGCTATTGTCTGGAGGCATGTTGCGCTGCTGATCCAACTGTCAAAAGAGTTGTATTGAGAAAATGCATGCACATGTAGTTGGATTGTTACATCTATACGACACACCCAATTATAACTTCGACATGTTGTACTGACAAATTGTGGTGAAATCTTATAATCTGTAGACCCCAGCAGCCATGACCCCATAGATTTGTAATTGTCAATCTGTCATTTTATATCTGAATAGATTTATAAAATGTGTAACAAGTGCTTTTTGTTTTGGGATATTGTAATTGTTTTTGAACGATATAAGGTAGAAAAAACAATTACTTTTTAATAATGCGAATTGTTGAATGTAACTTTTTTGATATTGAAAATGTTGGCCATATCCACGAATATTTACTATGAATTGATGATCAATGCAAAAAGGTTGGCTACATCTGACATGTTCGATTGACAATGACATAAGTGACATTGACACTTAATGACAGTGACATATCTGTCGTAGTTTTTTGGTCTTGAATTAGGTTTCCGAGTATAGACGCCGACAAAAAACTGGAGAATGACCTTCTAAGGCTAGAATATGCTCGGAAATTGGTGATTTTCTGCATCGCGCTATTGAAGTTTTAAAATTATGTCGTATAAATACAGGTTCCTTCATATACCTCTTATTATGTCTCTCTGACAAAATCAACGAATTTTATAATATCAGTGTGATGTACATTTTGTAATTTTAAAACACGTTACATCTATTCAGTACCTAGTACACTTATTCAGACTTTATAGACAACAAGGTGTAACACCTATTAGTAATTAATTTGACAGGTACCTACACATGTCTACCCCGAGAATCTTAGCCCTGGTTTATGTTTTCCTAATGTGCGCGACCCGGCACGACCCAACATAAATTTAATTTAATTTATCTATTTCTATAACAATATTACATTGTGTCAGAAAATCTTAAAAACTAATTACAATGCTTAAACGCGATCGATCATGCTAGCCAGGCAAGCAGACGTAAACAATCTAAAGGTCAATAATTTTGCGATAAAAATGTATCGAGTATCGCCTAATTACGGAACAGCAGTAAGAGTAATGTTTTATCAAAGGATTACCTCTATAAGTTATTTACATTGATTTCTTTCAAGTCGCTTCTTAACGAATAGGCTAAATTAATACAAAAGTAACATAATCTGTGGTGTACCTACTTCTTGTTTGTTTACGAGAAATTCCAAGTGTAATCTAAGTAAACGAGACTGTAAAATTAATTACTAGCCGGATCTCTTATTAACAAAAACTTTATGTTTTGATTTACAATCACGTTTTACCTTAATCCTCAACTTGGATACCTATCCCATACCCATACATATAGGATGTGGCCTAACACGTAGGTACCTATTTCGGTTTTTTTAGGAAAAATGAAAAAGACCCTGCTTGTTTTCTTGTACTCTCTTAGAGTGGCATCAAGAACTGCGCGAGTACTGTACGCAAAAATATGTCCATACAAGTATTTTTTATATTTCAGATAATTAAAAATTAAACCAATGTTTAACGTTCTACCGATGTACAGTCAGCATCATAAACATGTATACACTTTTGGTGGTTGTATGTATACCTTAGGTATCTCTAAGCGATAATGTCCTAGAACAACCAAAACTGTATACTTACATGTTTAACATGCTGGCGGTACCTTAATGAAATGACAGACAAGCTAGTCACGTTGTCACATAACATAACTTTATATTTTGTACCTATATTAGTAGGTCAGTTTCAGGTGGTAATGTGGACAAAAGCACCAATTTTTTTTCAGGTACTTGTTAGGTTCATAGCTTTAAGTTTTTGATAGGGACCAACTCCTCCGTCAGCCATTTTACATTTAATGGCGGTCATTTAGATTTTTGCGTATATCATTAATACAATCGATTTCTAAATAATGTAGAATCACTAACTTACATAGAGTCTAAATATACATATTTGGGGTCAAGGAATTTAAGAATTTAGGCTTCAATATATAAACTCACTCTCTGAACAATTAAATGAATTGAAATAATTAGCATATTTCGGCGGCGCCCAGATAATGTATGTTGTTGACAATATCTTTACAACCCATTCGTGGCGACCTTCATAGTGTATCGATAACCTATGTTGCTTCGCGGATGTTAGATATGTCACAGACGACTCGTGTAGTAATTACTTTCTTACCTATTTAATTAACTATTCGTTTGTAATGCCCTAGCGCTCATAATTGACTTTCTAAAAAAAATAACCGTGCCTCTTAGGTAAATAATTAACATGTCTGGAGCGCTATAATATTATAATTACTTACTGTCCAGCCCCCCTAGCACACTAAGTTTTATGTCGGACATTTATAAAGCATTCGTCTAATTCTGGCAAATATGCAAGAGGGACAAATGCTTTACGTCGGACATAAAACCTAGTGTGCTAGGGGTCAGGTATGGCTATGCTTATGTAATATTCTGATTCTTATAGCACTTATAATATAAGTAACTACAGAAAGAAAGGGCATAAATAACCTTATAAAAGTTTATATTTATACCCATGAAACTATTAATTTATGTTATTATTATTACTTATTAGACTTAAATAAACTTGAATTAAATGAAAACTCACAATCTTTAAAATTACCGTGAATTAACAGAGAGATGTTTGTTCATAGACTCGTCCGTACCTATGCCTGCATTTGACTTTATTTACGATGCGATGATTCCCTTCCTGTATTTCATTTATTGCTATGATAAGGTCAAACAACAATAACAATGGGGTTGGCCGCAAAGAGAATATGGAATATATATGTTGGCCGGGCGAAGGTATTTGCAGATGGCGCCAGCATAGGTTTTACCGTCAGTCCTACCAAAACTGTCAAATTCTTGTTTTTTTTTCGGAATTTCCTTGTTTAGAATCAAGCCGTTTAAGCCAAATCCCATAGAAAAAGGCTAGTGGTTAGGTAAAACCTATGATGGCGCCATCTAGTCAAACATTTGACAGTTGCCAACCCCATTCCTTAAATAGAGATAGCGAGGGGTTTTGAATGATTTGAAATTATAAATTTTCGTTTATTATTTATTATGAGCTAACAACGCCGTTTTCTAGTACTTTGACAATTATCGTCGTAATATTATTTATGGTCAGTTTGAAATAAGTATGGTAAAATCACGGGATAATAGTGTTGAGCAACATCAGATCTAGGACGGGATTTTAGCGTTCAAACCATGTTTATGTATATGGGACCTATACATTCAGTTTAGCGTTGAAGATATGTTGTGATCATTGTGATACTAACCAGTGGGGTCATCCCAGGAGGGGCTGTTGTAGACGTGGCAGACTCTGCTCATGATCTCGCTGAGCTTGCGCCCGCACAGCTTGACGCTCGCGGCGGCGGCGGCGTCGCCCGGCTGCAGCGCCCACGCCGCCACCAACAACTGCACAGCTTTGATCACAAGCATGCTTGCGTGAGCTGAAACAATACACATCGTAAACCACCAATCAGCAGCAATCAGGGCAGCAGTGGCGTGGTGCCAAGCACAGCCAAGCTACAAGTAATTTAGCTTACTCTTTATTCAAGAGCTTGACGAGCGAGTGAAAATCGAGTTCTATACTGAAGACTCGCCACTGCTGGAAACGTAGTCATCGAAACCTTACTGATAATCTCGTTTTAGCGTGACGTCTCATAATATTATTATGGGGTTACGTTACGTATAATTAGGATAGATTTATGTCTTGTGGAAATATCCCGAATTAAATTACCAACGTAAAGAACTTTAATAAATCACCTAGTGAGAATGCATTTTCACTGGAGTACCATGTAGCAAGGCGAATATCGAATGTGCGTAATTCGAGTATCCCCGCGCTTTTATACTGAAGGGTAGGGTAACCCGATCCGGGCGCCGCCCAGCGTAATCTTTGAGCCCTAAACACTTCTTTCATTTCCTAAGTGTATTTATTGCTTTGGCGGTGAAAATGCATTTTATCAAAAGCACTTGCAGTACTTAAATGATTTATTTCTGATTGAAGCCGGTTGATATGGGCGGTGTTTATCATCCATGAATTCCATGATACAGTTGCATTAACCGATGCGAACACAATTATGTGAACAAAGTTCGATTCCAATTCAGTGCCTACTTGTTATTTTAAAGAGTTAACGGTCGGAGTACGATTAAATTCACGTTGTTTACTGTCGCGGTGTTATTTATCACACTGATATTATAAATGCGAAAATTCGTTGATATTGTCAAAGAAACATAATAAGGAGAATCTGTATTTATACAACATAAATTAAAAACTTCAATAGCGCGATGCAGAACATCACCAATTTCCATGCATTTTCTAGCCTTAGTATATAGGCCTTTCTCCAGTTTTTTGTCTACGTCTAAACTCCGTCCGTACGCAGTATCTCTAAGTAGTCTGTGCGTCCGTATAACCTGGATTGACATTCGAGTCAATAATACTTTTTATTCCGGGAATGATCGTCTAAGGCCAGGCGCGCACTACTATTTTTAGGGTTCCGTACCAAAAATGGTAAAAAAGGAACCCTTATGGTGCGACTCCGTCCGTCTGTCTGTCTGTCTGTCTGTCACAAAGTGAAATATCTCACGAACTACTGAAGCTATCAATTTGAAATTTGGAATGATTATAAATGAGCTATCCGCGTGCATGGAAAATGAAAAATTTAAATATTCATTTAAATTTACTATGAGAAATTACGAATTTGAGGAGGGGGCAAAAAAAAATTCAACTATGAGGTCAAATGGGGTATCACTTGAAAGGGCTTGAGTTGCACTTTTCAAAGCAGTTTTTCTTTTTTTTCTACATTGGTAAAATTTGGATTTATGAAGGAAAATGTAAAAAAAAATACCATTCCCCCCCTTATCTCCGAAGTTATCAAAGCGAAAAATTTGTTTTTATTACTTGTAATTAAGATAAACATAATTATTACTGGAAAAGTATAACTTTTTCTGTATCTAGTGTATTTTTCGTTTTGTTTTGATTTTGAGGAGGGGGCAAAAAATATATATTCAAGTATAAGGTCAAGTGGGGTATCATATGAAAGGGCTCGAGTTGCACCTTTTGAAACACTTTCTTTTTTTTACATTGGTAAAATTTTGATCTATGAAGGAAAATGTAAAAAAAAAATACCATTCCCCCCCTCTTATCTCCGAAGTTATCAAAGCGAAAAATATGAAATAATTACTTGTGATTATGATAAACATAAATATTACTGGAAAAGTATTTTTTATCTGCATCTAGCATATTTTTTGTTTTATTTACAAAAATCATTTCCTAGTTAAGTTTGCAATTTAATCAACTTTATAAGTATTTTTTCGTTTTGAAATTCCTATAAGACTATAATAGAAATACTCTCTTTCAGATAAAACAAAAATAATAGAGATCGGTTCACGTGATAAACAATAATCGCTAAAAGACCAACATAAACATACATACTAAGCCGATTGCCCTTGCACGTTAGTACCAAATGGGGCCGATAGATGGCGCTGACCCCATTCGCGCTGTTAAGATTTTTCTAGAATTAATGGGGTTGGGATTGGGACGCGTATATTTATTTTCAATAGCAGGTCAAAAAAAGATCGCGATTCAATTGTCTTGGTGTAAAAGTTACTCGTTGTTTGAAATTGAATTCTATTGTGTTGGGTTAAAATAAGTAATTTAACAAATGTTGGGACATTTACTTTACCTTGAGTTAATTGTTAGTTTGTACGTAACCCTCGGTGCGCGAGTCAGACTCGCACTTGACCGGTTTTTTTTGTCGTGCGGTTACATGCCATATGCGCGCACTGACATATAAACCCATACGTTGCATTTCTGCGACGCGATTGTCGCACGACAAAAAATCGTAGTGCGCGCCTGGCCCAAGGGGGCGTATGTAAGGAGCTACGATATTAAACGAGTTCCACGCGGACCATGGAATACTTAAATATGATTTTTCTGTGACGCGGACGACGTCGCGGACAGAATCTAGTATATTATAAGTATTATAACCAAACGATATCATCTTAATTTTATGTTTATAAAGTGAATTTTCCTCGGTTTTTCCTTGTTGTCCTCAGCGGAGAATGAGCCACTAGCGACACTAGTGATGATTGGTAGTTCATTAAGCCTGTGTGTGTTACTTAGAAAGAAAGAAAGATAAATTTATTCACAAACACACAGGACACACATATAAAACATTAAAAAAACCATAAAAACAGACAAAACATCAAACAAGTGTGTCTCTGCTTTGCGGCAGTGAACCGGGCACTGGCTCAGCATTTTGCTGAGGTGTCACTGTCAGACACCTGCAGTGCTGATGTTCGGCCTCGGCCAGCACCATTGTTGACTCACGGAAACGTCATACAAATGCAATATATAAACTAACTAAATGATTGGGACAGGCGAAAGAGAAATATACATGAATACAAAGTGCTACCTAGGTACCTACCTACATGCAGCTTCAATGAAATAATATTTACAGTAACACATAAAAACAAAAACTGGATAAAAAACGAGCAATTGGCATATTTCTTGCTGTCACAAAGCTGGGGATCAGGATTTTGATTAGGAAGTTTTATTATGTAATTTCGAAAGTCATGGTAGGTACTTAAATGGAAATGTTACGCGTAAAGTATTTTCTATAGTTCCGTACCCAGAACGTAAAAAAACCCTTATGGTGCGACTCTATCCCTCAGTCACACACAACGTTAAATATATCAGGATTTTTTTTACTATCAATTTGAAATTTGGAATTGATGATATGATGATACACATGGCAAACCGACATGGATTGTATGGAAAACTTAAAAAAATTAGGAGGTCAAAATTCAAAATCTAGATAGGTAAAATTTATAGTTAGTTATTAAGTCAAGTGGGTTAGGTGTGATATAAAAGCGCACGAGTTTTTTTTCAGGGGTAAATTTTGATTTATTAATGAAAACATTGAGAAGAAGACCTTAGGTCGCCAAAGTTTAGTAAGCGAAAATTTTTGTTGAAATCAAAAATAGTAGGTAGCAAGTTATTAGTAACAAAATGTACTTAGCGAGAGATGGATATGATATGAAACGCTACTATGCTATTTTTTTTAATTAATAGGGTATGATGTATGAAAGAACGGAACCCTCCGTGCGCGAGCACCGGTTTTTATTACAGTTAGTTTCACTAGACGAGTGTGAGGACAAATGCAATGCAGCTCTTGCAAAACTAGGAGTAGAGTGGAGTAGCCCATTGATGTGTACCTATGTACGAACAGTGATGTGTGAACGGCGGTGCGGGCTGCAGCCTGCAGGGACACCAATTGCGAGAGTAAGTACCCGTGCAGTAGTACCCATCCACGTGCACGTGCAGTCCGGTTGCATCTTAAAAGATTGCCACTTAGCGTCCCGCGCCGTAAACAGGAAAATAGCACTACCACTTTACAACGGCAATTTTATGTGGAACGGTCCATTTATAGAACTGGCACAACAATACAATTGTTTTATTACTTACATTCAGAATACTGTTCAGTCCATTTGTGTGTCACTCCAGATAACAACAAGCTTTCCTTGTTACGTTCAGTGTTCTGATGCATCTAATAATAAGTCGGCCGTAACTTATGCAGCTAAGAGTCTTCAAACGATTTAACAAAACGATGATGACTTCACCTTCCTCGTTGATAAAAATGCAAATCAGCCTCTTCCTTTTCATAAGTGCGGTGCTAAGAATAACATAGGGTGGGTGCTATTGCTGCATACTGGCCGGTTTTGCTTACATCATGGTGTAATATAGTCAGAGAACGTTTCGTAGCGGTGGACGCATTTATCATAGGTATAAGTACCTATTACTAGCTCTGCGTTACGTGACCTCTGACTCTACTACTAGTTATCTACGCTTAAATATTTTGATACTCATAGTATTGCAGTAACATCAGCCATAGCTGCTAGTACGGCACTGCTGATTCGGTGCGCAAGGCAGGTTCACTAGACCTAAACAAACGAAATTGATCCGACCTCTATAGTGGTCTACACCATCTACACCTGGTACAGGAGGGAAGAGATTTCTTGTTTTGCATTTCGGTCGTTTGCATCGCTTACGACCTTGTGTATAGGTTAACCTGATTAACGGCTTTGGCTCTTGTTGAGCCACGGCTACGTAAATATCAATTTTATTTGGCATAGGGTGGGCATAGGTAAATTATCTGACGTTTTTCGTAATCATAAATCTTCGTTACAGTAGTTTTTCTCATAAACTCATACCTACGTAAGGTATAAATTTTAAGGATTGTTATAGAATAAGTCTGACTTTATCTACAGGGCTAAGGCTCACTACACCGTATACATATTTAAATAATCCTGGGAATGTTACTGTTCCAGAGAAAATCGCTTTTTATTGCAAATGACGACTATTATGGGATATGGCTATGGCTCATGACATTATAGATATCGAATGGATCCCTGATTAAACTATTACGAGTATGTGCTTATAGATCATTCCAAAATATGCTAATTGAGTGTCGTGGGATATGCACCTTTATTTCGGTGCAAACACCCAACCTTTGTTTGGAGGATACATCTCTGTGGGATTTAAATCGATCCGAAATATACGACACACAAAAATACGAGCCGTATAGTAGTAGTAGTTGCACTGTTTTCATAGTTGACAAAATACAATGGTTACAAGTTGTATGTAATGGTCATGTCATGACAGCGGGATGATTGCGCACGGTGGGTGTTAGGTTAGAAGTGTCACGCACAGTTTTGGTTTGGTGTTACACGAGCCGCGAGTCGAGGTGTCGTCGCTCCGCGGGCCGGCGACGGTCACACGCAGGGCGCGCGTGCTCGCCGCGGCTCCTCCGTCTCGCTCGGTGCATCAGCACTCGATTGAATAATTACGTGAATCCCTGTCTCGATTTGCAGCATTGCTTTGTTTGCACTAACACACGCTGCCTGATGCTACGAAGCAGATCAACTCTTTCGAATGCACATGGTTAACGTGAAACAGCTTAAGGCAATTCACTTGATGAAATCTCGTCGAAATGTTGTGAATCACTTGTGATGCTCAAGGCTGAGATTATACAACTGGCAACCACCAGCTTCACCTTCGTGTTTAATTGTGTGCATTATATGATACCTAGGGTAGGTTAGGTAGGTACCCTTGATAATCGTATTATCAAAACGTAATACCTGTCAGGAGCAAAACTATTTAAAAGATAAATCGGGCTAATACGAGTCAGACTCGCGTAACGTGGGTTCCGTAGGTACCTACACACTTTCACAAAACATACCCCTTCTTCCCCCCATTGATTTATTAAATCAATGCCCCCCCCCCATTAATTCTGGAAAAATCTTATCAATGCATAGCAGATGTTACCGTCATGATTATATACCGACTTCAATATTTTTTTCATTTAATATGAAAGAAGGTGCTCTTAGAATAATACTATAATGGGAATTTGAAGATAAAAAGAAATACAATAAACTACGAGTAAGTAGTGGTTATATTTTTCCTGTAATTTCTCACTTATAATAAATCTCTAAATTAAAAAAAGAATCGGCCAGTATCGAACTAACCATTTTTGTGTCCCCCGATGATTTCAGATTCCCATGAACGGAAAAATATGTAACTTTTTTCATAAGCACATTATTACTCTAGCTTCCGTTTAGGATAGTTTTTATCCGACTGCGACGATTAATTAATTTTCGGAAACATTTGACCTCATTAAATTATTAATTTCTTTTGCTTGAAAACGTAGCCGCCATATCTGTCAACTGTCAGTGACGTCAAAATGGCGGGCTTGCCATAACTATCGAGTATTAATAATTTCGATCCGGTGTTGTGATGATAGACCTTCACAAAACGCCTATTAAATTCTAAAGCGTAAAAAAATAATCGATTCTGATATGGAAACTTATATGCGATAAATTCGTATTGAGGCGTAATTTCAATAAATGTATCAACAAATTTCAACTAAATAACGTCAAACGTCAAAAGTCTGACTCTCTTCCTTTTTTTTTAATGGCGTGGCGATAGCGCTGTTCTTGCGTTCAGCCAAAGTCTATTTGAGTTTCTGCAAGATTTAATCACACGCCGAGTATTTAATTGTCACGATACTGCACGGCTATCACAAGACGGCGCGCGAGCTCTCTCGATTTTTCTCGCACTATATGTCTCTTTCTAAGTTATCTGATAAGAGAGAGACGGATAGTTGGAGAAAAATCGAGAGAGCTCGCGCGCCGTTTTGTGATAGCTGCGCTGGTTTGTCAGTATTTATATTTATCAGCAATAAACAGTATGTATGAAATCAGTATAGAACGGGCCTTTTATAAGCATTAATTATGAAGCGCGTCAGTATTAGGCCTGCATCACACTGGCGCGGCCTGGCCGCGGCGGACACTAGTAAACTTGTCCGCCGCTGTCAAATTTAACCCACCACCACCGCAGGCCGCGCCAGTGTCAGCCACACTGGCTTAAGGCGGCTTCAAGTTAACATTTAGCCAATATAGAGACCACAATAGAGACAGAAATTGGCCAACATATAGGAAAATACTTTTATCATAAAGCCTGCAACACACATTATTATGTTGTAGAACTTACCTAGTGGTTAGGTATAGTTTGGAAAATATAAATTGGCCGTCTGTTGTCAAATTAAAAAGAGATCTTTTGTTCCACGTAAACACTTACCGGTCAATGGGTACTCGAAAGGATTATCTATTATTAATTCCTTAACACATCTTTACCTGACAGTCGGAGTGACTCAAGAACTCAAGATCATTTCAGTCATCCATCACGTTTTTATAATATAACATAACACAGTGTTAAAAATATGTAGAAAAGAAGATCAATAAACATTTAGTTCTGCAGCGTGTCCTACCTGTTAGATCTATTGCCACAGACATCTACTAATATCCAATTGAGGACTCTTTTATGAAAAAGCGGACATTACGCGGCGCGGTAAAACAAGCAAACATAACTCATAGTAGAGAAATGTTGACAAAATTGCATCAAAGTGGTCCATTCAAAAAGCAACTCCACAACCCGAGATTCATCATCATTACTTAAGAGCCTCGCTCTTGTCGGCGGAGTAACCGCCAGTTTTCTCTGTCCATTGCCAGCCTCTTGGCTTCCTCATATGACTCGACATGAGCTTTATCTTTTGTTTGGCTAAAATATGTTTTCCTAGGCACTCCTAGGCCTTCCTCTGCCTCTCTTGCCTTCAATTTTACATTCCAGGGTGTTTAGGAAGAAACTGTCGTGCCGTATCAGGTGGCCCACCATCTTGCCTCTCCTATTTCTAATACATCCTAGCAAACATCTTTTCTCATCTACCATCCTTAAAACCTCTTCGTTTGTCTTTCTCTCCGTCCAGCTAATCCTTTCCATCCTTCGCCAGCACCACATTTCGAAGGCCTCTAGTCGTTCTCTGGGCTAATAGTCCACGACTCGCTCCCATATAAAGCAATGCTCCAAATGTAAACTTTAATCAGGCGCTTTTTAGCTGTTTTTGATATACGTGCTTTTGAGAGACGGTCTTGTTATTAAAGGCTTTTTTGGCCATAGCAATAATAATCCGAGGTTAAAGATTCTCATATTCCAATGACAATATTTTTAAGTCGGTAAGTAAGGTAAGTAGTCGCCCATTATTCATAAAACTGAAAATACCTCTGATATAACACATGTTTTGTCCCTTTCTTAATAATTTAAATATCAGAGTGATAGGTTTTAACGTCATTTTAACTAAAATATATAGGTTTATTGAAAGTTTTACATGATATGTTAAAATTAGAACTGCATGTGTCCTATTTCCAAGAGAAGAAATGCGTTAACTCTTACATTAACATGCAAACGAAGTCGCAGGTACAGCTAGTATTTATAATAATGTTTAACTTATGTAATCATTTCAACATTTTCGCTCGATAAACTTCGGAGATACGGGAGAATGGTATTTCTTTCTGTTGAGTCAGCCTCAACTATTTGTCGAATTAAAGACTTCTCGATTTATAACTTGGTTTATTATTCTCCAAAACAAATTAACACAACTTCAATAATCTTTGCCAAAACAAAAACAATCTCCCTCTATGGTTTTTTCATTAACTTTTTAATACGTCCCGACCGCCATAGATACTTTAAGACTGACAATATACGGCCGGGTACACATCACTTGGAACTAGCCTAAAGGGAGGTGTACACATATGAAATATACATTATCATAAGGCTTACAACTCGGCCATCCTTTTCTTTAAGCGAGTCCTCTCACTTTGAGTACTCACATTACACTTTTATTAGTAAGTAGAAACTCTTAAAGGTTATAAACGACAAAATTTGAAGAACTTAACAATTAAGTAAACTATATCTAAGCTTCAGTCTTTGGCCACATACTTATTAATCATACAATCTTCTATGACTACATAATGATGTAGTATTACAACAATGACTTGTGCATGTAAATTACTCATAACTTACCATGCCATAAACTAACTAATAACATTGAGACCAGTAAATTTTCTTATTTCTGATACAATTTTTCAAATATAATCTCAATCTGCGATCATCTTTGCGGCACATCATGTCACAATGATTGCTTGAATTGTAATGAAACTTAATCTAATAAATCTGGTATGATCTGTAACCATCTGCGTGATAACCCACCACACTGATCACTCATAACATTACTAATCAGTCATTTTCACCTATTCTATTGTTACGAAGCAGTCCGCTATGATCAGCGACCATCTATGCGGCGCACACTACACTGATCGCTCATAGCCTGCACAATGCAGTCTGCTATGATCTGCGGTCATCTATGCAGAGCACGCCACATTGATCACTCATAGCCTACATTCATTATCACTTACTTGTCTACTATCACAGTGTAGTCTGCCACAATCTGCAACCATCTATGTGGCGTATGCTACACTGAACGCTCATAGCTTACGCTATGCAGTCTGCTATGATCTGCGCTCATCTGTGAAGCGCACGCTACACTGATCGCTCACGGCCTACACTCATCTCTTACGATATCACAGTTCGATGAGGCACTTTGTTTTAATCATCACAACGCAAAGGTACTCATTTTAACATAACAGTTAACATCTCTGCATAGGTCTGTCAAATATTAATATATATTTTAATAATACAGCTTAACTATTAGATATTATCCAATAATTGTATCTACTCATCCTTATCGTCATCTGATAATACTGCACCATTACTACTAATGTCGTTTTCGCTACCCTCACTATCTAAATCTTTAAAATTTAGCCAAGGATGGATCTTGTCCAAAGCTACGATATTCTCATATCGCTTGTTACCCTTTCTTACTAGAGGAGTGTCCTCGACAACAAACCTGTCGTTAGGCAGGATTTTCATTATACGGTAGGGTCCGTGAAATTTAGGAGTCAACTTTTTAGATTTTCCTACAAGATCTTTATCAAATATATTTCTTTCAATTCTTACTAGATCGCCTACGTTATATTTAGTCCCAGGTTTCCTGTGCTTATCGAACGTAATTTTTGACACATTTTGCTGTCTTTGCATTGAATCACTGGCTGCCGATCTCAAGGTCTTCAGTTGATCGTCAGTCAGTGGTTCAATTGTTTCGTTAATTACGTCTCCCAATATATTTTCCGTTAAGGTAACACATTTAAACCCAAACAATAGTTCTGAAGGGCTTTTACCAGTTGCTTTGTTCAAAGTGGTATTCATGCCCAGTTGTACGCTACCGACATGTTCGTCCCAAGAGCTATCACTTTGGCCATGGCATTTTGTACTCAATGCCTCTGTGATAGTTCGGTTATAACGCTCCACCTGTCCGTTCACTCTAGGTGTTGCAACCGCATTTAGTATATGCTTGATACCTAAGTTTTCAACAAAAGATTTAAATTTCGCACTCGTGAAACATGATCCTCGATCAGTGATCAGTCGTGTAGGCGCGCCAAAATAACTAAAATGTTCTTTAAAGGCTCGAATAGCTGTAGCGGTTTTTGTATCTCTAACAGCTTTGATACTAACAAATTTTGTGAAAGCGTCTATTATTACTAATATGTAAGTGTTGCCTCTCCTAGAACGAACGAATGGTCCTAGGTGGTCTGCGTGTAGCGTGTGGAACGGTATCTCCAACTTTGGTATCGGATGAAGCATACCTTCTTTACATCCACCGGGTCTCTTATGATGTGCACATTGAAGACATGCCTCTACGTACTTTTTAACAAAACGTCGCATTTTGGGAAACCAAAATAGGCCTCGGATCCTACTCAACGTTTTGTCATATCCAAAATGCCCCACATCGTCGTGATTCATGCGCAGGACCTGCCACCGTACCGATTTTGGAACTACCCAACGTATTCCGTCTTCAACAATCTTATACACGTAACTGCCTTTCAACTGATAGTTTTTGTGCACATCAGCAGCAAGTTTTGTATTTTTATCCTGTAGTATCTCTCTGATCTTAATTATTTCATCATCATTACTTTGAACTGTCGATATCCAGTCTTTTACATCCACTTGCAAAATGTCAATTACGTGTAAATCGTCATCTGGACTAGGTTCATTCACAGGGGCACGACTGAGAGCATCCACATGCGCCATCTGAGTACCAGCTCTGTACTCGATCTCGCAATCGTACTCCTGGAACTGCACCCACCACCGGGATATACGCGGTATAAGATCTCTCTTGGTGAGAGTGGTTCGCAGCGCATTACAGTCAGTAACTATTTTAAAAAAAATACCTAATAGGTATACCCGGAACTTGCTCAGTGATGATATCACGGCTAAAGTTTCAAGTTCGAAGGAATGCATCTTCTGTTCGTATGGGGTTGTCTTCCGACTGTAATACGCTACGGGCCTGATCAGACCGTCTGTTCCACATTGCATCAAAATACCTGCTACCCCATATTTTGACGCGTCTGTATGAAGCTCCGTCTCTAATCGACCATCGTATAGAGCAAGAATCGGGCGCTCAACTAATTTTTGTTTTAACGTTTCAAACGCTCTTATATGTTCCTCCTCCCACCTCCATTCAAACTTGGACTTAAGAAGGTCAGTAAGCGAACGAGCTATAAGCGCAAAACCTTTCACAAAACGTCTGAAAAAGCTTGTTAAACCTAGAAAACGTCTCAAATCGTGTACGTTTTCTGGTTTTGGAAACTTAGATATTGCCTCAGTTTTCTTTAAGCCAGGACGAATACCTTCACTACTTACTCGAAATCCCAGAAAATCTATCTCTGTATAAAAAAAATGACACTTCTTGAGCTTAAGGGTCAACCCAGCATCTCGCATAAGGCCAAGAACTTCTTCTAAGCGAGATAGGCCCTCATCAAAAGAGTGAGCTGGAATCAACACGTCATCCATGTACACTAATGCATATTTAAGCTTTGCCTTGGTAAGTATTTTGTTCATAGTGCGTTGAAACACTGATGGAGCATTTGCTAAGCCAAAAGGCATACGTTTAAACTGATATTGACCATCAGGGGTGACGAAAGAACTTTTTTCCTGAGATTTCTCTGCAATGGGTATCTGATAATAGCCAGAAGCTAAGTCCAGCGTAATAAAAATTGAATGGCCTGCCAACATGTCAAGCTGATCGTCGATCAGTGGTAAAGGATAATGCTCCCTTTTTGTTTTTCTATTTAGCGCGCGGTAGTCCACGCAAAGCCTCTGTTCACCCGTTTTTTTCTTTACAAGGAGAATAGGACTTGCGTAAGGAGAAATCGATTCGCTGATTATATCCGCATCGAGCATTTCCTGTATCATTGATCGAACGCGTTCCCTTTCCACATACGAAAGCCTATAAGGACGGTATACAACAGGCTTATCGTCCGTCAATTCTATTTCCATCTGTGTCACACTAGTGAGACCGAGATCTTTTAAGTTACTTGAAAAACATAATTCGTATTTTTTTAATAATGTTTTAAGCCTACTTAACTCATTTTCCGTTAAATGCTCTCCATAATTAAAACTATTGTCTGTATCATAATCGTCAAGATTCAAAACGTTAACATCTAACGTATTGTTGGTACGTATTGCGCGAGTAACCAATGACCCGGCTTCTAATCGAACAGTATTGTGTGAAACATTAATTAATATTAACGCACCACGTCCCTCCTCAATACTGTATTCACCCGCCATCAAATAGAATTGTCTGTCCGGTAAGCCACGTAAAGTGCCGTGTACATATACCATACCAGAATACTGCAAATCGCATTTAATTGGTGCCACGATTGTATCGTGCGGGTGAACCTCGATGTCCGTTTGTAAAGTTAAGTTAAGTTTAGTTTGATAATCATGTTCGAAAACTAATGATTCCCAAGTTTTAGTAATAATTATTCCCGGTTTTTCGGTAAAAGTGTGTCCGATCAAAATAGGATACTTGATAACACTGTCCTCCACTATAAGAACCTCTACTCTTTCTGAAATTCCTTGTATTTCAATGACGACATCAACTAAACCAATCGGTAACACGACATTGCCTCCAATACCTCGTAAAGATGGTAAATTATTTGTTACCCACGTAAGACCCAATTTCAATGCCTCGCCAAAACGCAAAAGGGTACATTGGCTTCCTAAATCCACATACCCATTGATCAAATTTCCATTTATTTTTAAATCTATCCTATACTTATTATCGTCCATACTACCCGAATTCAACTGCATCACATCTTTTTCAGTTACATTGTTATTATTTTTGTTAGTGGAACTATAACTTTGTTTATCACAGTTACTATTTGTATGACCTAAACGATGACAAATTGTACATTTTAGTATTTTCTTCGTACACTTAAAACTGTAGTGACCAGGTTCATTACAATTGTAGCAAATTGTGGGTGCAGTTGCACCGGTTAGTATTTTGGTTATTTTATGGGTTGCTATCGGATTGGTACTTGGGATGTTAATCCTTTTGTCCTGATTATTCTTAAATTGATCACGTGACTGTTGTCTTATAGATTGAAAATATTCTAGGACCTGTTCGGGTTCTTGACACTTAAGGGCTTTTGCCCCGAGCCTCAGGGACCGGTCTTCTATTCCATACAACAGACAATCAACAGCGCGTTTACCTGTTATTTCACATCGATGCAACAAATTAATTTTCTCATAATAATATAATTCTAAAGATTCATTATATCTCACCCTCTTGGACAACATTTCCGTTAATAGTTCGGCATAATCATCACTACTTGGAAAAGATTCAATAAGTTTATTCTTCCACTCGGGCCACGAAAACGACATAGTTGGAAGAGCCTGATACCAGGTGCGAGCAACGCCGGCTAACTTTGGCAATGCATAGTGTATTATTTGATCATCCTCCCACTTATACAATTTTGCACATTCTTCTACCTTTTTCAGCCAAATATGTATTGTTTGTCCCTTTAACATTGGGTCAAATTCAGGTATAACATTACCCAAGACCGGGAACTTATTCCCTTCTGGCCGCTTATTTGCTAATGACTTCACTAATTCAGATAAAATTCTAACAACATTATTACCTGTTTCGGTGTCCAAATTACTCACAGGACCTTGCTGAGATGCCACGCTGTATTTATCTTTTGACTTGCTCCTCGTCCCACCAGTATGATGCCTCCGGCTACTGCTAGATCTCGAGTGCCGCTGCCGACGCTCCCGTGACCGGCTATTCCGTCCACCATCACGCGCTGAAGGCTGACGGCGATGACTACGGCTTCTCTGGTGAGCACGACGAGAATGATACCGTTGACGTTGACGTTCACGTGGTCTACTTTTTCGTCCGTCGTCGAGAACGAGAAGATTACTTGCATTATATTCGTCGACCTGTTGTTGCCGCATGTTGTCGACTAGTCGATATGAACGCGGCGTATTTACATTACGATCGCAACTGCCATCTCTTTCGGAATGCTTGACTAAACTCGGCGTACGTGTACGTATACTGTTTGTACTCGAACTTCCTCTTCTCGTCCGTTTGTGAACTAATTTAGACCGACTTTTGTCACTTCGATCATGTTTTCTTTTACGTGAGCGCGATCTCCTGTGTCTACCCATATCTTTCACGCTTTTCACGGATAGTTTTGCATGTATTTACGTCTTTTCCGAGCGTAATGCGGAGTGAATTTTATAATCCCCACTTCTGAGATGTTGAGTCAGCCTCAACTATTTGTCGAATTTAAGACTTCTCGATTTATAACTTGGTTTATTATTCTCCAAAACAAATTAACACAACTTCAATAATCTTTGCCAAAACAAAAACAATCTCCCTCTATGGTTTTTTCATTAACTTTTTAATACGTCCCGACCGCCATAGATACTTTAAGACTGACAATATACGGCCGGGTACACATCACTTGGAACTAGCCTAAAGGGAGGTGTACACATATGAAATATACATTATCATAAGGCTTACATTTCTTTTCTACCTTTTTGTTACGGAACCCTAAAACGTGATTCCTACATGCGAGCCCGAGACGTTGCGCAAGCCACTAATTGTAGACAGACGGATAAAATTATACCAGCCTATGCTAGACGATTACTTAGCTTATTACTTTACTGCTTGGCTACAGATAGCGAAAACCGGTATCAGTGCGCCGTGACTTAACAGTTTGCTAATAATAGCGTGAGGATTTGAATAGACCATCACGGTTTCAGATGGGTCCGATTCTCGTATTGCATAGTAACAGTAACAATACGCAGCATGTACACGTTGTTTACTTTGAAGTGATTAGGATGGAGCGCGTCTAGGTAACGTAAGAGCGTTGATGTTATGATGAAGCCACGTGGCGGGCCCTGGCGAGCGTAGCAACAGCGGGTCGAGCAGACAATACGTACCTAAATCTGAGCCCGTAACAAAAGACAATTTAAGAGTTGGCGGGGTCAAGTGTAACGTCGGCTCTCCCAATTGGCAGGTTGCGGCGGTCAGTGCTCTAGCGTCGAGACACCTCACGTCTGATCTGTTCCTAGGTGGTCCTAACCTAGTGCCCGGCCTCCTACGCGGCCTGCCTAACCGAAATAGCACAGTCTCACGCTGTAGTCAAACATAATTGTCATTGTCTATACGATTACATCTTGTCTTGAATTGGAAACACAACTTGCGATCGTTTTCCCAAGCCCATGCACATTATATTTTTCACCTTACCGGTTCGAAAAGGCTTGCTTTATCGCTCAAAATCTGCGCCCAAAAGTTCATTTTATCCGCTACCGTGGAAAGAGTTTTTGAATTTGGAACGTGACGGTCAATCTCGAGATCCAACTTTTTTCTATACAGAATGAAAGGTGCGTTCAGAAACTGATGGTGTTATGCCAATAATTAATTGTTATTATTTTGATAAAATAAAATTAATAATACTTATTCTTTCTTAATTAAGTAGGTGCATACGAAATATTAATATTTAGACTGATTAATAAGGATAAAATACGAATAAATAATTTTAAAATGTAGTTTTAAGTTTCAAAAAATTTCGATTCTTCCAAATTTGGAACGCACTGTTTGAATAGTTACTTTAAGAAAATACTCAACCTACATTTAATTTTGTTTTGTTCTAAAGCCACAGACAGTAAAACCAAAATAATGGTGGTTATACAGAGATTTTAGTGCAGAAGAAAAGCATAAGCGAATTTGAGCCTTAGTTTACCTGTGAGTACCCAACAATACTTTGACTTTTTTAGTGTAGGTAAGCGTGGGATTTATTTAAAGATGCAAAAATATATATGTTACATTTAATAATTATAAAATGCTAGATCTTGATGAGATGTAAACAAACCTTTATTGAAGTATAAGGCCCAAATTACTTCCATTACCTACATTTACCTACTTACAATTTTCTTCGCGGTGGTGAGGTGAAAAGTTGTGTGTCGCGCTTGGCAGCAAAATTGTTTGTTGAAAGCCTCGCTATGCTCAAGGATTATACTTTTGAACCATTCGCTTCGCTCATGGTTCAATTTTACAATCCTTCGCCAGCTCGGCTTTCAATACAAGCACTTGCGCCAAACAACAACTTTGCAGCCTTGCATAACAAATAACTATAGTTAGGGAAATTTTTATTTTCTTGATTTCGACATTTCGTAAGTACCTAACAAGTTGAGTTTTATGAATGTCAGTTTATACGAAGGGCTAAAAAATTATTGTTTTTGTGCGTCTGTTTTCATACAAAAACACTTGAAGTGTTTGGAGCACACAGCGCCGATTATCCACTCAATGAGAGAATTTACAGGTCATGTGTCAGAGGTGGTCGGTCGTGACATCGGATATTGTGATTTTTCGAGACCGATTGCCTTCGACCCCAATTTAGAGTTTGTCCTGTCAAACACCTATGACAACAACAGTTATTTCGTTATTCGTTTCGTCACCTCGTCGGTTTTTTTTTATTGTTTAGGTGTAGGTCAGTAGTTGGTACCCATCCGCACCTCTGAATACATTACTTGTGTACCCGCGCGTGTTGCATTTTGCTTCGCCGCGCCAGTTGCTTATCTTACCTAAATATACCTAGATTTCAATCTCCAACCTACACGATTCTGGGTAATGTTGATGACTATCATTGGATGCAGTATTTACATGTTCTATAACCAGTGTTTGTTAGTAATAAACTTTGTAGTAATTGTCGATAATAACTCCAGTGCTGTACGAACCAGACTCCGCTTGGCGGGTGCGTCCATACTTCCCAACTCTTCCCATAGAGCATGAATATTTTAATTACACGGTGGTAAAATGTTTACGAGCGGCTCAAGTTGCTTTTGCGCAATGAAACAGCTCTGCTAGTAGTCGTGTCAGTATGATGCCGTGCACTAGGGTTTATGTATTAAATACTAGCTTCTGCCTGCGACTCCGTCCGCGTGGAACTCGTTTGTAACGTAGCTCCATACAAACTTTCAACCCCATTTCACGCCCCTTTGCATTGATAACAAACATTCACATATACTTAGGTACTTAACAACAAAATGTGTCAATTATGGTACAAGCGGTACAAGATTACCCTCACCTAGCCGCCGAAATATTTTTTTTGATCGAAATAGTTATTTGTTAAAAAGGGGTGCAAAGTTGTATTTTAACCGCAAGCGGCGAAGCGAGTGGTTCAAAAATAGGTATTCTAAAGAGCCCAACCTCAACGGTATTACGTGGGTTAAGTACCTACTGAATTCCCATGGCCACCTTCTGTCTCCATCATCAGATCAGCTCGATGGTGCCATTATAATATTGAATTGTCAACTCTCCAGAATTTCAGCTCAATTGGTCACTGGGAAGTGGGTCAAATTTAACTTGCAAGGTTTCATTACTTATTACAGACCCCGGCACAGGTGAGACTAAATAAAATATTGTAAAAAAGAAATAGGAATTTAGGTAATCAAATGGGCGAAAATTGTCCTATCCGTTTATGTATATACAAAAAAACCAGCGAAGTGCGACTATAAAAACCGTACCATTATCTACAAAAAAACGGCAAAAAAACACGTTTGTTGTATGGGAGCCCCCTTAACCTTTTCACCGCCAACTTGCCGTGCCACCTCACGCCACAAGGGTAAAAAAATAATGGATAAAGAAATAATGCCAACATGTAATTGGGCTATTTCAGCGTAGGTTTTCATAAATAAAAAACTCAAACTCACTATTCTCTCGCAGTCGAAGTGAAAAGTAGAGTGTAGAGCTCTGGTATAAAAGCCATATTACCCCTGGAACTATTTCCCCTCACTTCGTTCGGGAAAATAACCATCTCGTAGGAACATGGCCTACTTTAGACCTTTGTCATATAATCTACTATTTTTGTGTCCCTTTTGGGAACACGCACAGGCGTAACTTTATGAAGGTATGCATTTCTATTTAATGTTAAGAAAGTATATTAGAAGTAGGTATCACTGTTTTTTTGCGAATGATATTAAACCCGATCCTTAACAGGAAAAATGTTCTGTAAATCTTGCTCTGCCATATCATACAGGTTTATTCTGTAATCACACAATTTACGAGACGAAAAATGAGGAAACATTTAAACTGTAAATTAATGCAAATCTGGGGGAAATAGACTTAAATACGAGTATGTACGGAATATTTACCGTCAGCTTTTAGATGAAGGAAAACATCGTGAGTAAACCAGTCTAATCCCAATAAGGTCTAGTTTACCATCTGGGCACATTTGGGTTGGAAGGTCAGATGGCAGTCTCTTTCGTAAAACTAGTGCCTATGCCACATCATGGGATTAGGTGTGAAAGCGGACCCTGGGCTCCTTTGGGACACAACCGGGAATAACGCTGGTACTAGGAGGATCATGAACATGAAGGTGCGAAATACACCTAGGAAGCTAAAGAATTTGGCGAAGTACTTGTGAATTCGCGCCTAAATGCAAACTGTGCTGGGACCGGACCCACAGACAACTAGGTGAAAGCTAGACGAGGAATAGAAATAGGCTAGCCTAGGACTCGAATACGTACAGAATGTAACTTGAATGCATTGCATTTTTATTTTTGCGTCATATCCAATAATCCTAACGGACCCAGTTTCTAAACATACTACCTAAGAGATGATATAGATGTACGGCAGCGTTTGCCTTGGGGGAGGTAGAGGGTAGAGACAGGTAAAGGTCTGACTTTCCCCCATTATCAGGTGTGTTAAATAAATAAATGAATATTATTCTGCAAGTAGGCCGTATGGCACTTTTACTAGTCAATATTCTACCAGCGTTTCTGAAAAAGGAGACCACTGTCAAGAAGAAACGCTGAAACAAACTCATCAGTCAGTCATTTGTTGTTATTAGGTATTTATCTTAGGAATACGTTCTCCCACGAGCAAAATAACGGAGATAAAAATAACAATATGACATTACTTTTAACTTTAATTAGGTTGACGTTAATAACAAAACTATTAATTGTCCAAGTTAATAAGATGTCATTTAAATGTTTTTCTTATTTGTTGGTCTGGAAAACAATTTATTTAAGATAGGTCCGTCGCAAACAAGTTCATTGTTGTTCATTTTTTAACCCCCGACGAAAAAAGAGGGGTGTTATAAGTTTAAGGGGCCGTGGGTTCAGCGAAGTCAAGCGAACAGAGTTTTTGAAACAATATAATGCGTCTGTTTATAATATGGCTGTCTGTGGTATCGTAGCTGCCAAAGGGATGGACCGATTTGAATGCGGTTTTTTTTGTGTCCTAATAATTTTACTTAAAATCTGTTCAGCCGTTTTTGAGATATTGGAGTTTGAAATGAAAATGTCGGGGGTTTTTCAACTTTTGATATGGACAAATTACACTTGAATTGTCCTAATTTTAGTGAGTTTCTTTGGTCCTAAAAGTTACGTGATTACCTCTCTGAATTCTAAGAAGATCTTAAGTAATTTTCGATGACACGTGTCGTACCTACATAAACATAAAGGGTCTAAATAACAATGTTTTAAATAAAATATGAACAAAGATATACACATATGTATTTCTAATTCGCTCTTATCCGTAAACTTACTATGAAAAATAACTATTTAAGTTTTTTTATCTAAAATCTAACATTGGGTAGGTATAGGTAATAATAACACGTATCATAATACTTTTGTTATGACCATATGTAGGTCACGCGATTATTTGCAATGATTTGTTAGTAGGAATTATAAGAAACGGTCTTATTCAATAATATATTTTTTGATTAGCATTACATACAAGTAGGTACCTCGGTTTATTTCGTACGTACTTACCTAAATAATAAATAAGCACAATAATTATGTAAATACATTAATGAAATTTGTCATTAAAATTTAAATTCATTTAAACTATCTCAATGTTTTCTTTATAAGTTCGATAGTACACTAATAAAAATTAAAAAAGCGGCCAAGTGCGTGTCGGGCTACGCGCAGGGTAGGGTTCCGTAGTTGCCCGTCTGTCACAGAATGCGGACTTAAAAGGGGCTTTGGGGTTTTTATTATAGCTTACCCTCGTACATAATCGTAAATATGATTATTTTTATAACACACCAATGTATAGGGTCGTTTGGCCGGTTACGCGACCACCTTTTTTTTCTATTGAAGATAACGTGACGTGAAAAAGCAACTCTACCGTCCACGATAAAAGGTTCAAATTACAATGACAATGTATATGCACCCGAAATTAAGTGCATTTCTTACCAGTTAACTAGTTATGTCTACTTAACTGCGATAGCTTTCCTTTTAAATTCATTATATTTATGTACTACTGCCACGAATTTTTTCACGTCCCCAGTAGTAGCCATTTAGCCGGCATGGGGGGGAAACACATGACTCGAACAAAAATTAGGGCTTTAAAAAAATATTTTTCAGGATTTTATTCTATCTACTGTTTTGTCGGCGTGATTGGTTTATATACCCACGCCGAATTGCAGTTTTCTAGTTGTAAGGGTTACTGAGCTAAGCCGAAGACGGACAGACAGACAGACAGACAGACGGGCGGACATGGCGAAACTATGAGGGGAACCTAGTTGACTACGGAACCCTAAAAACGGTAGTTTTGGGGTTTAGTATCCCAACATCTAATCAGCTAATCGCACAGGTACAAAAAATTCAGGCCTATCACGTATTTACATAAAATCCCTTTTGCAAAAAAAAAACACACCTGTCAAATGGAAATTCACAGTAATCACAATCAGGTACGGTACCAACACCAAATGCACTTACCTTTTATGCAGAAACGAATGTAAGCTGGTTTCGAGGCGATGCCAAGGCCTTACGCCAGATACCGGACGAAACGCGCGGAGTCCGAGATCGCGGCTGCGGCTGTTCTGTGGCGCTAGGGCGCTGGTCCTCCGGCGCATGCGGGCTCAGGCTGCCCGGGCCGCGTGCGCGCGCGCCGCTTAAATAACGCCGATGGGCGGCGCGACACGCCCCGCGCTCCCGCTGACCCCGCTCCTCCCACCATCAGCTCCTCAGACTTCAGTCCCTTGGGGATAGCTCTCACTAATTTAAAGCCTTAATATCTCGATCTATCTAAATATATAAAAGAAGAAACTGACTGACTGACTGACTGACTGACTGACTGACTGACTGACTGACATATCAACGCACAGCCCAAACTGCTGGGTCTAGAGATTCCAAATTTGGCACGTAGGTTCCTTTTGGGAATAAGGTGTAGGGGAGCACTAAGAAAGGATTTTTCAAAACTCACCCCCTAAGGGGGTAAAACGGGGGTCCAAAGTTTGTATGGAGGAAGCATTATTTTTTGAACTAGAGACTTGAAACTTTGTTGTAGGAAGATTACTTATTAAGAAACAAAAAAAGTTCTTTCAGCGTTTAGCAAAATTCTACCCCTAAGGGGGTTAAATAGGTGTGCAAAGTTTGTATTCAAAACTACTGGGACTACAAACTTGAAATTTACACCAGACATTCCTTTTATGACGTAGGCAAGGGATAAGACGGGAGTTTTGGAAATTCTATCCCTAAGGGTGTTAAATAGGGGTGCAAAGTTTGTATAGGAGAAACATTATTTTTTGTACTAGAGACTTGAAACTTTTTAGGGATATTACTTATTAAGATACAAAACAAATTCAATCAGCGTTTTAAAAACTTCCACCCCTAAGGGGGTCAAATAGGGATGCAATGTTTGTATGGGGGAAACATTATTTATTGAACTAGAGACTTGAAACTTTGTAGGAAGATTACTTATTGATACATTTTTTTAGCTACGTACTTAAAACTTTCTGGACAGATTACTTATTCATTTACAAATAAAGTACTTTCACACTGAGAAAAAAAATTGATTACCTAAATCAAAAACTTGATTGTGATAACAAAGTAACTTAATGTATAGCGAGCAAATGAAGTCAGCTAATTGCAGCAATCAAGTTGAAATGATTGAAAGTAACTTTATAAATCCAGCCATGACTTTAATGTACGAAATATGTTTATTTACTAATATAATCAAGAAATACTTAATAGATGCCATCAACGTCTTTACAGACACAAGTTAAGGAAGTATTTGATGAAATCAAGTAAAATTAATGAATTAATCAATGTATGTTACAGCCTGTATTAAGCTACTTAAATGAAATTATTAAGGCCCAATAATTCATGCCATAAACATCCGCATACATTCAATCAAGTTGAATGTTTGATGCAAAAAACTAATATAATTGATTGAATGTATGTATATTATACTTTGTATTAAGTTGCTTAAAGTGTTATATTAAGTAGGTTTATCGTGTCAATAAAGTAATAGTTCGGTTTAATAAACGAACTTTGATAAGATTTATAAATAAATCGTTTCATGTATTCATGTTATATGTTTGATTTTATCAAGTCTCCTTTGTGAAATACATATAGTCCACAATTAAATTAATCAAAGCACTTTTTTACTATAATTATTGAACCTAATGGAATGATGCAAAGGTAGTGTTCAATCCAAGCACTGAACTTGTTTATTTCAATCAATTACTGTTCTTTCTTTCAATCGATTGCTGATCTTTATATCAATCAATTACTGTATGTTTAACCAGCTTAGTATTGCTAGCCATGATGCATTTTCTAATTAGACGGGTCGGCTTAAACATAGTAGATCGCAAAAATATATATATTCATGATTTTTTGGAATGTTGTAATAGCGCCTACAGACTCACGCCAAGAACCCCCGAGAACACCCGAGAAGCGTGAATGTGATCGCTTTCTCGCCGTCTAATTCTCTCGTTCTCGGCAACTTCTCGGCGGGACTTCTCGCGTGAGTCTGTTTTCGACTTAAGGATACATATCGGTATTGTAAAACTAAATTTACGCAGCTGATATGTATCTTAACAAAATCTCAAATAAATCATGAATATATATTTTTTGCGACCTCCTATGTTTAAGCCGACCGGTCTAACGAGAAAATGCTTCATGGCTAGCAATACTAAGCTGGTTAAACATACTGTAATGGGAACATCAATGTTTTAAAAAACGACCGGCCTAAATAGCGAGACGGTTGCTTCTTTATTCGATAATTACCAAGATTTCTAAACAATCTGGACTGGCTATACAAATTATACGCACGACTGAAATAACAATATTTAATTTTTTTATGCACATTTTAGGCAGCTTGGATATCCCATAACTAGTGTAGTATAAATGAATAGACAAGTAATTTTTAAAACATATTTGTTTTATTCGATTTTTATTTTATGCAGGTACATTCATCTACATGATACCGTAAAAAGAAAAAAAATTATAACCCGAATAATAAAAGAAAGTAATCACTCATAGTCGAAGCTCCCGTTGCACGAAACCCTACCTCACAAGGTAGCAGATCAGAAATGCAATATAGTAATAGATCTATACTACTTAGGAACACTGGATTTTAGTTGGTTAGGTACCATACCATATCCTGGAAGAACTTTTTTCTTCGTTTTTACTATTACATCATTCGGTGGCAGATCAAAACGTTTACTCATTGAAAGATACACATTTGGAGATAACAACCCGCATTGGTTGCCAGCCCAAGCGCTGACAGGTTTCAAGATCAGCCATGTTTTATAAGACCCAAAAATGGGGTCAACACCATGGCTGATCTTTAAACCTGCCAGCGTTTGGGCTGGCAACCAATGCTATCTCCAATGTTATCTCCAAATGTGTCTCTTTCGATGAGTAAACGTTTCGATCTGCCAGCGTATGATGAAAGTAGGTAATAGTAAAAACGAAAAAAAAAAGTTCTCCCAGGATATGGTATGGTAATCAACTAAAATCCAGTGTTCCTAAGTAGTATTTATCACTATATTGCATTTCTGATCTGCCACCTTGTGAGGTAGAGTTTCGTGCAACGGGAGCTTAGACTATCATTATTGAGTTGACTATGCCCATAAAGGATTTGCTACATGCGATCTGCGGTCAGGTCAA
Organism: Epinotia demarniana; assembly: GCA_945867215.1. Classification (NCBI taxonomy): domain Eukaryota; kingdom Metazoa; phylum Arthropoda; class Insecta; order Lepidoptera; family Tortricidae; genus Epinotia; species Epinotia demarniana. Next base: position 19,548,445 of record OX244262.1, read on the forward strand.
ATAAAGCTTATGTATGATGTTTTCAATTTGACCTGACCGCAGACCGCATCCAGTGTGGCAAATCCTTAACCTGTCCACTACTAGGAACGCCTATAGACGGCCAAAATTGTATGCCGTGGCATTGGAATTTGAACACATTTCACTTCTATGCAACATAATTATAAGCGACGCCACGTTATACAATATTATACATAGGCATCTAGATGATACCGTAAAAAATACCCCAATAATAAAAGAAAGTAATCATTCATTAGTTCCATTGGAATCTTAATTAAAAATGTACATATTATGATACCGTCAAATGTTCTGTGTTGTGTCGTTCTTATGTAGACATTTTGTACATCTTTGATCAGACTATCTGTTTCTGTTGATACTGATGGAGTGTGAACATGTGTCTGAAAACAAAATTTATTTTTAGGTTACATACATAGAAAGGGGTAGGCAGAGCACATGAAACTTAAGTTTGTAATGCCACTTTTAGCAAGTTGTGGGTATAAAAATCAACAAAATGTGATATTGCAGTGACAAGTTGCTAGCATATCGCCCACAACACACTTTAACCATATACTCTTAGTCGTCTCTTACAATACCTACCCACATGCAGAAAGGGGGTGGTGCAACTAAAAGCCAACAGTCGGGACAAATTTTACACCATCAATTATACACCTGCAACCCTGCAAGTCCTAACAAAGTTAAACCATCCCCCTATAGAGAAACGTTTATTTATAATATATAATAGTTGTAAGAAACACTCTTCAGTTGCTAATGCCATCCATATCTACAGTGTGGCATGCAACTGCCTGGCTGTGTAAAGCTGATTTTCCATCGGAGGGGCGAGACGAGGCGGTTCAATTCTCGCCTCGCCTCATCTCGCCCCTCCGGTGGAAAATCAGCTTAAGATAAGTAAAATACAAGAAATTAACAATATCTACAAACTTACATTATCATTGCTTTCTCCCACGTGTATGTGATTGTTTTTGGTGGTGTTGTCTGTGATGGTGCTGCTTCTAGTTCTGTCGTAGAGGCATCTAGCGCTAAAATTTGTATGTCCTGAAACCAACCAAGTTTTATTAATTGGCTACTTACTTTTAGAATATTGTATTAATTACATTCTATTTGATGTAAAGTGGACTGAGGTTACAGACATTTAATGATTGAGAGAAAAACATTTTCATACAAATGTGGATTCGAACTTGCATAGGTACTCTAGGGTCATTCCAGCGAAACTGACACCATGGCCATAAAAAATTAATAACTTAATTCATACTTAAATCTATGTCTACAGAATAGAACATTATACCTTGTTTTATTAATCAATGAGTTTTTTCCTTTTTATATAATTTTGTTGCATTTTATTCGTTTCTGAATTCAACCCTAGCGCCAGTTATCTAGGGTAGCTTATTTTTACTCTAAGTTGCGTCTTTTCTGAACATTACGGAAAAAGTTATACGTATAAAAGAAAATATATTTAACGCAGTTTAAACTAGTGGTAAGTAATTATAAATAAATTTCCATGGTTAGGATTTATTGGGCTTCTACAAAATGGTTAACTCATGTCCCACCCGTCACAGTAAAACGATGTTTTTTCTTGTTAACCCTTTCAGGACGAACGCTGTCAGCGCTTTGCGCACCGCTATGGCGCAGAACTAACAAAAAGCTCGGTAAACCCGATGCGCCGAGCCGGCGTCATGCCGGCCTACGGGTGCGAATCGTGAAATGGATGGGTTGATGCGTTATTTCCACTAACCAAACACTTTAAATGATGCATTATTTTTTTAATTTTAATGATACGGTCCTCTGACATAGAAATTATGAAATACATTATAGTGTAGTTATTAACCTATCAGATATGTTTAAGAGTAAGAAAAAAAAACCAATTTGATTATTATGTTTTATTACAAAATTAACACAGTATTATAATAAAACTAAATACAACAAACATGTAAATAGAAAAATGGAAACCAAGTAAAAATATCACAAAAGTACTTATCCTAAAAATACAATACAACAAACTCATATCAATAATTATTAAAAATAATTTCATGATTATTCATTTGTACTAGAGAAAGACGCGATTTATAAGCGCGAAATGTGTCAAATTTATGAAATTTACAATAACTGAATTAAAATTGACTCTATAGACTTACCAAGTGGTATCGACGCAGTTATTCCTGGTGAGTTTTCATCAAAGTCAATTCTATTCGGTACCGTACAGCAATCAGGGTCAAACATGGAATGCAGAGACATCGGGTCCGGTGGGCAAGCAGGGTCATTCATGTTGAGCGTGGTCATCGTTGAATCGTAAGGAGAGCCAAGTCGTATAAAATATCAACAAACAAAGAAAAACACAAAACCGAGAGCACGAGAGCACATTACCGAGGTCAAACCAAGACTGTGCAACTCTCTATCATAGTGCAACTTATTTTTCAACACCCCTAGTTGTCCAATTGTTAAGGGAAACAAGGAGAAGTGGCAAAACATAATAAAATGTATTTTGTTTTACCGCTGCTCTTTGTGACAAAAGGGTCACAGACGCCATAAATCACACAATGACGATACTACCTACTTATGTCCTTATCGGGTTTTTTCACTCCACGCAGGCCACCTGCGTGCTATCAGTAGCAGGATGATGATTGACGATTTATGCTAGTTCATAAAAATTGATAACACAAACCTTTGTTACGTTACGTAGCTGTTATGGTTAATACAACAGCGGCTTATCATCACAATAAGTCGTTAGAACTATCCAAAACCCACTCTAAAGACGTCAACCTGATATATTTTGGCCATAGAATAGTAATAAAATATGTATTTACCTATAAATATATTTATTTATCCACAAACATTGATATGCTTGGTTAAAACGGCCATAGCATGAAACCATTCTTCCCGACTAAAACGACGTGATTTATGAAAAGTAGCATTACCGCTATGAAAATAAAGCTCCTTATGATTTGGCAATGACAACACTTACGACTCTTTTGAAATGAGTCGTTATGCGTTGTCCACCCGCAAGCCTGAATGACGCCGACCTCGGCGCAAGAGGTTTTAAACCTATTAAACTTAGATATATTTTCTTCAAAATTACTTTTTTCTTACCTATATTATCTACTCTATGTTTTGTTAAATGACTTCAGATATGTTTTCAAGCTATTATATACAGAAAAACGGCAATGAAAGTTTGGGGTAAAATATTACCATATATACAGCTAATTTTGTGTTTTACTCGTATTGAATATTACAGCTCAGTCTGTTAATTATACAAAAAAAAGAAAAAGCAACCGCACTCAATCAATTTTATGAGATAAATGCAAAAATGTTATGGCGCCGGGCCGGCGTCATCAGTACGGCGGGGTTGCAAATGGCATGGCGCCGACGCGGCGTCATGCGCACTGAAAGGGTTAACCTAAAAATATTTATCCTCTTGTTGTAATGCTTTGTGGAAGTAACAATTAAGTTAAGGGCGATTATTTTAGCTAAAAAACACGTTGCATTTGTAAATAAAAATCGCTTTTAACGCTTTTCAAAGTATGTCCCACCCGTCACAGTGACTGGTGAGCAAAATGGGTTATCTGATAAAACTGACTTAGTGAGTATAAAATCGTTGTTTTAACTTTATTTAAACGAATCTAAAGCAAATTGTATGTGTTATATTGCTTAATTCGGTGGTGGTATTCTTTTTTAGAACACAATGAATACTACGGAAAGGAAACGCAAGTCGCGGCAAAAACTAAAAGGAAACCCAACAAAATGGCAAGAGTTTTTAGCAATTTTAGATTACTGCGAGGAATAAGTCGAAAGAGTATAAATACCTCGCAGTTTCGCAAACTGCCGGTGACCGTGACAATGAATTAAAGCGCATTTTTAAAATGTGTTGTTAAAACCAGTACAACATTTCGAATGAATGAGGAAGATGTCTCTTTCATTAAAATTTGACAAATTTTAGACATTATACCTCAACCGCTGATAAAAATATGCGGTAATAGACTGTATTATAAATTTTCTGACCCTGTAAACTTTGAAGAGAAAAAAATTTTTTTGGCATATTGCTTTAAGAAAACTACTGAAATGATTACTTGTAACATTAAATAATTCATTCAAGAGCTGATTTAAAGTAAATACAATAGAACTATGTTTATATTTTGCATAGATTTGTATGCCCAAATGTTACTCGTCCCACCCGTCACAAAGTACTGTCCCACCCGTCACAAGCATTGAGAAGCAAAATTATTTTTGTTTTACGAGTTATTTGCGTAAATTATACTAATACCTAATCTGTACAATATCAGGAACTATATAAAAATAGGTTGTTTAACAAAAGTTTCATAGTTTCTTACGAATTGCGAATGGTGTAAGTCAACTCGGAGAGGAGAGGCACTTTGAAGTCCCACCCGTCACACTTCTTATACCATCAATTTCTCATAATAATAATGACATTTTCATACTTTTTTCGATGGTACAGAATGCAATGACTATCCAAGTATGTGATAACATCATATTCAATACGTAAATCGTTGCCGTTTGGCAGAAATAAAGCAAAGTGTATGCAAAAACGAGTATAAATGTCCCACCCGTCACAATGGAATGACCCTCTAGCTTCATAGGCAAGGTTTAAATTTATTAAATTGGTACCTAATTATTAAAAAAAGAATACAGAACAGTTAATTTTTTAAATTAAAACTTGGGGTGTATAACCTACTCATGGTATAAGGCTGCGGATTGGACGCCAGCGGACAGCGGGGCGAGAAGCGGCTGCCCATACATTTGAAGACGCTGACGTCGGTGAGCGGCGAGCTGTGAGGAGTAATACTTATGCATATGTGTAAGTATTACTCCTCACAATTATTCCCAATTATTCCAAAGAAATGCACAGAGACGGTGCCGTCCCAGAGCATTGGTTTGGAATGCTCGCCGCTCACCGCGGTCGCCGCCGCTCACCGCGGTCGCCGCCGCTAGTCGCGCGAAGTCGTAACGGCCCGGCCACGACATTAGCGGCCTTTACACGTAAATTTCGGACCGCAGGAAACGCCACGCGCCATTCCACGCGCCGTTCCGAACGTAGGTATAAACTGTAAATGCAGTGCATTTACGCATTTACACGTACGGTTTGGAACGGCGCGTGGAATGGCGCGTGGCGTTTCCCGCGGTCTGAACTTTACGTGTAAAGGCCGCTATTTAATTGCGCGGCGACGGCAGTGGTTTTCTAATTCATTGCGTGTGATCGCAACTAATCACAGTGCGTTGCGCGTCTCTAACGCGCAATGAACAGATAAAACGCTTGCCGCGTTGTAATTCGCGCAATGTCGTGGCTGGGCCGTAATATTTAAGATAACAAAATAATTTCACTCACACTTAAAGAAACATTGCAGCTGGGCAAGTTTGACATAAAGTCCGTCTTCCACTCACTCCATACTCTCACAAACAGGGCCCTGCGGCCTACCTGGGGTATTAACTCCTTCACATCTTCAAGGCTTAGGACCGACACTGCTTGGATGTTTATTTCGTTCGCTGCAATAAAAAATATGACATTTGATATGTACCATGAGGAATGTTTGTACCACACTATCCTTCATATCGAATTGCTAGTCCATCATTGTCACGTTTCACTTGCACCAGTAGTAGCCGGCAAATAACGCGCGCAACGCAACGTGGGCCACTCAAAAACAACAAGATCTAAGATTTTCGAACCATCCAGTATTTACTGATAATAAGTTCGTTGTATTTCGCGTTAACGTACAATATAGAATGATAAATATAAATAATAAGTGTACTCACCCTTAAATGTTGGAATGAGCTCAGATAAGCCCCACGCTTGTAATAGATCCTCCACTTTTCCATTTTTTCTCACCCACCAGCACCACGTTCACCATCAGGTTCGCACATGCACCGTGAATTGGAAAAAGGCCGGTATTGGCGGTATTGCATCATATACTGTCTGTAGGGCGACTCCACAAAGTAATGTTTGCATGTGGCCAAAATGGAACTAAAGTTGGTCCGTACAGATATGTCGACAGTGGCGCCTTTTCCACGCGCAATATTAGATTTGTGGATTGTTGTGGACAGTAGATTGACTTCATTCATTTAATCAAGTACATTGTTTAATTTTATTAACTACAAATTTAATTGTAATAAGTTGATTGTATACTTAAATCTTTTTTTTGTTTGATGTTATAAATTGCTCTTAAATTAATTAATGATTTAATATTATTCGTGTGATTATGTTCAATCATACTTTTATTCCTTTAGTCAAGTACATTGTTTTATTTTATTCGGTACATAATTAATTGTAATAAGTTTATAGTATGATTAAATCTTTTTCTTGTTTGATGTAATAAATTGCTTTTAATTTAATTAATGATTCAACATGATTCGTGTGATTAAGTTCAATGATACTATTAGAAAGTTATACTTTATAGGCTCAAACAATTCCATAATTCGATGAGTCAATTGAATGATTTAATTAAAACTCAATTAAGAAAATGATCAAATGTAATATGTTACTTCATTAAACTTTTCGATCAATTAAACTTTGTTGTAGTTACTAAGTATACTTGATGGATTTGATTAGTTAAATAATAGAAACAATTATAATTTTTCTAATCAAGCAAAAAGTGGACTTGATTAGCTCACATTTTTTTCAGTGCAGCGTTTTGGAAATAATTACACCTAAAGGGGTTAAAAAGGAGGTCCAAAGTTTGTATGGGGAAAAAAGATTAGTTAGACAATTTTATTCGAAACTTCACAGGATAATTCCTGACGATAAATGAGTACCTAAACAAGTGTTTTCGGTGTTTTGAGAGTTCAACCCCTAAAAAGGGGACATGTGGTGACAAAATCTGAAAATCTATCTAAATATGGTGTATCGGGTCGCTGATTACGAAAACAACAACTATTTTACATTCCAACGTGGCATCTAAATATAAATATGGGCGTTGTTATTATGGTTTTTGGGACGTTAATTACGAAAATCGCGTGCAAATGTTGTGGACATGAAAATTCATGAAAGTATTTGTGCTAAATTGCAATTCAATCGGTCCAGTTTTTTCGTAGCTAATCGTTTGTAACAGACGAACTGACAGACAGCCACACGTGATCCTATAAATAAGGGATCCTATAATTTTTGCTTTTGAGGTATAAAAAAAAACTTAGGAAACAAGCCTATAGCAATGTCCAGGCCACAAATTTGACTTGGAATTCGTGGAGATATTTTGGTATTTCAATATTATCATGAACATAAACTAGTTTTTATGAATGAATGAATGAATGAATGAATGAATGAATGAATATTTTATTTGTTAATAGTGGGTTTACAAAACGGTCTTAAAAGTATACATCTGTGATCTCCACATTATGCCTAAAAACTAGCGTACAAATATAAATATCAGTTGAATTTAATTTAAAATTACTTACTTATCACTTCATTAATGATTTAAGAACTCTTTAACGCTGTAAAAACATTTCTGACATATCCATTTCGTCATCATTTTTTTAAATACATTTAAATTCTTGTCTTTGAATACATCCGGTAGTTTATTATAAATTGTAATACACATTGCATAAGTGTTTTTGGATGTCAAAGTTAGCTTTGCTGCTGGTTTAAATAATTAATTATTCCAGAGGACAGATTCTCATTTAATCATGATTGTAAATTTAATAACAAAAATACGTACATACATACATACATTCACGCCTTTATTCCCAAAAGGGGTAGGCAGAGCACATGAACTTTATGTTCCAGCGCCACTTTTAGCATAAATGTGGGTATAAAAGATCCACAAAATGTAATATTGCATAGGTTGTTAGCCCATCACCCACAACACACTTCAACCCTGCTCCCTTAGTCGACTTTTACGGCACCCACGGGAAGAAAGGGGGTGGTGAAATTCTAATCCGACACGACACGGGCATAAAAATAATAGTAAATAAAAAAATATTCTACCATAATGGGTTATGACGAAGGGTTATTCATAGGGGAAGTTAGTAGGTAGGCCGTTGCCGGCGTAGCAATTCAACAATTATTGGAATAATTACACTTACTACGCGGGCGAAGCCGCGGGCAAAAGCTAGTAACTCATAAGTCTCATAACATGCTATGCTCTTCCTTATGGGATCAAGCCGTTTTGCCAAAGTTATTTTGGTAAAATTTCCTTTTTTTCCCAAACAAAGTTTGACAAGTGTTTGGTAATGCAATCTTTGCTATTGCAATTTTAGTAACACATTGTTACCCCGGAATTTGGTCTCTTTCAAATAAGTACTTTATTACAGCAAAAAATCTTTATACATTAAGTAGGTAAACATTTCGTCAAAGGAATTGTTATGATATGACAAAATCTTTTTACAAAAAAATTAAACCGCCGAAAAAAAACTGAAAAGGAAAAAATAATAAACCTTTCTTATTTAGTTTAATAACTAAGTTATTAAATGAATCTAAGTGTACCTGAATAATTTTGAGTCGGCGCCAAACAATCATATAAATATTAAACCTTTTTTATTAACCTTAATAACTAAGTTCTTAAATTAATCTAAGTGTACCTAAGTAATTTTGATTTGGCGCCGACTCAAAATTAATTAGGTACACGGTAAAAAATACAAAGTATCACTTCACAAACAATGTTACGCATAATTTAATTTGCCAAATTGTTCACATAGGTAACACAAATAATTATAACACAAACCCAACGTTTGGCAAGCGAACGTTCAAACAATGATTCGCTTAGCAACTGGTACTTTGACCAAATTTCATGCATGTAGTCAAATGTTTCAGTTGGAAAAACATATTTTACGCAAAACATAATAAGACAAACGATTTTTTATCATTTCTATGGAACTTAATTGAATTGAATAGTGAATTTTTATTTTCCAAAACATACCTACCTACAACACCCAAAATATAATATAGCAAACAAAATGCTTATCTCTCATCTCTCACTTATAATAAATCTCTAAATTAAAAAAGAATCAGCCAGTATCAAACTAACCATTTTTGTGTCCCCCGATGATTTCAGATTCCCATGAACGGAAAAATATGTAACTTTTTTCATAAGCACATTTTTACTCTAGCTTCCGTTTAGGATAGTTTTTATCCGACTGCGACGATTAATTAATTTTCGGAAACATTTGACCTCATTAAATTATTAATTTATTCTGCTTGAAATCGTTGCCGCCATATCTGTCAACTGTCTGTGTGACGTCAAAATGGCGGGCTTGCCATAACTATCGAATATTAATAATTTCGATCCGGTGTTGTGATGATAGACCTTCACAAAACGCATATTAAATTCTAAAGCGTAAAAAAATAATCGATTCTGATATGGAAACTTATATGCGATAAATTCGTATTGAGGCGTAATTTCAATAAATGTATCAACAAATTTCAACAAAATAACATCAAACGTCAAAAGTCTGACTCTCTTCCTTTTTTTTAATGGCATGGCGATAGCGCTGTTCTTGCGTTCAGCCAAAGTCTATTTGAGTTTCTGCAAGATTGAATCACACGCTGAGTATTTAATTGTCACGATACTGCACGGCTATCACAAGATGGCGCGCGAGCTCTCTCGATTTTTCTCGTACTATAAGTCTCTTTCTAAGTTATCTGATAAGAGAGAGACGAATAGTTTGAGAAAAATCGAGAGAGCTCGCGTGCCGTTTTGTGATAGCCGCGCTGGTTTGTCAGTATTAATTTATATTTATCAGCAATAAACAGTATGTATGAAATCAGTATAGAACCGGCCTTTTATAAACATTAATTATGAAGCGCATCAGTATTAGGCCTGCATCACACTGGCGCGGCCTGGCCAGCGTATAATAGTAAACTTGTCCGCCGCTGTCAAATTTAATATTGTCCGCCACCGCAGGCCGCGCCAGTGTGGCTGTGCCTTAACCACAATAGAGACACAGAAATTGGCCAACATATAGGAAAATACTTTTATCATAAAGCCTGCAACACACATTATTATGTTGGCAAGGGCGGGAACATACACAAGATTTGCCAGAATGTGATAGTGCAATCTGAAACATTGCAATATGAAAAAAATACACATATTGCTTTAACATTTTTAATAATTTCCTTTATTTGAAAGGGACTCGGACTCGCGTTATAATTGTAGAACTTACCTAGTGGTTAGGTATAGTTTAGAAAATATAAATTGGCCGTCTGTTGTCAAATTAAAAAGAGATCTTTTGTTCCACGTAAACACTTACCGGTCAATGGGTACTCGAAAGGATTATCTATTATTAATTCCTAAACACATCTTTACCTGAGAGTCGGAGTGACTCAAGAACTTAAGATCATTTCAGTCATCCATCACGTTTTTATAATATAACATAAGACAGTGTTAAAAATATGTAGAAAAGAAGATCAATAAACATTTAATACTGCAGCGTGTGTCCTATCTGTTAGATCTATTGCCACAGACATCTACTAAACTTTTACCCCATTATTCATAAAACTTAAAATACCTCTGATAAATAACACGTGTTTTGTCCCTTTCTTAATAATTTAAATATCAGAGTGACAGGTTTTAACGTCATTGTAACTAAAATATATAGGTTTATTGAAAGTTTTACATGATAGGTTAAAATTAGAACTGCATGTGTCCTATTTCCAAGAGAAGAAATGCGTTAACTCCTACATTAACATGCAAACGAAGTCGCAGGTATAGCTAGTTATGAATAAAATGCTTGTTTAGGCATTTAAATTTACTCATATTTGTTTATAATAATATATTACTAACAAATGTTAGGTAGTTGTTTTTTTTAGGGTTCCGTAGTCGACTAGGAACCCTTATAGTTTCTCGCCATGTCTGTCCGTCCGTCCGCGGATAATCTCAGTAACCGTTAGCACTAGAAAGCTGAAAGGTACGTATATCAATCACGCCGATAAAGTGGTAAAATAAAAAGTGGAAAAAAATGTTTACTAGGGTACCTCCCCTATACGTAATGTGGGGAGTGATTTTTTTTTCATTTCAACCCTAACGTGTGATATATTGTTGGATAGGTATTTAAAAATAAATAGATTTTTTGATAATGTTAATATTTTCGGAGATAACCGCTCCAGAAGTAAAAAAAATGTGTCCCCCCCCTCTAACTTTTGAACCATAAGTTTTAAAAATATGAAAAAAGTCTCAAAAGTAGAACTTTATAAAAACTTTCCAGGAAAATTATTTTGAACTTGATGAGTTGAATAGTTTTTGAAAAAAATTACGAAATAATTTCTGAACTAAGTTTGTAATTTAACCGTATAAACAGGTGTTTACTACCTGTAATTTCTACAAAATCACAATGAAATGACGTGCTTTCAAATAAAGTAAAAACGGTGAAAATCGGTTCACGCAATAAAGATTTATCACATAAAAATCATCTTCCATAGTTTAAGCTCGCGCGCAATAGTTTACTTAATTTGCCGATAGATATCGCTGTACGCGGAACGCTCATATCGTACATGGCGGTGTTAAGATTTTTCCTGATTTAATGGGGTCGGAGCAGGTGCGCCCATACATTAGGTCGAAAATTTGTCGTGCTCGAATTGTCTTAGTTGTCTTTGGTCGTTCGTTGTCTAATAATAAAATTGTTCGCTAAGTATTGCTTGTAGGGTTTTAGGGTTCTGTACTGAATATGTCAACTCAATGTAACAAATAAGTAGCCCATTTTTTTAACGCTTAAGTGGGGGCACTTACTGTGACGGACGGAAATCTACGGAACCCTACACTGAGCGTGGCCCGACACGCTCTTGGCCGGTTTTTTTACATACGTCGAACCCAAAGCTCGGCCGAAATATTCGTTTGAGTATAGTCAAACGAACATTTCGGCCGAACTTTGGGTTCGACAAGAGCTAGGTTCGACATGAGCTAGAACTTATACAAAAGTCAGCTATTAGTCTGAATGTTTTTTTTTTGCATAAGTATTTGTAGGTAATAGATCATTTAGACAACAATATCCCTATTTTATTTATCAAGTGAACACAACTTTATTTCGTTATTTCAGGAAAGTTCAATAATTTAGGGATCAACTGTGAAATTTATATATAACCACATTATGACATCTATCAGAACCCTGCGGGATGAATATAAATTTATATAGTACATTATTGTCGAAGCAAGGGAAGTAGGCAATTGCTGGCTGAGTATTAATTTTAAACGGACGACCTTGGGAGTCCGTTTAATTTAATACGAAGCCAGTAAATGCCCTTCCAGCTGAGACAAATATAGTGCTTTTCTCAAAAATTGTGCAAAAAAACAAAAATGTATTTTCTGAAAATGATAAGGCATGCATTTCTTCTCGCCGCTTCAAGAAATTGTCGTATACGCCTTCCGAAATCTGTCTTTTGGCTTTGCAAATTACCAACAAATTACACTTAAACAAATAATCAATAACTGAGCTTGCAGCTTCTTTTAAATCTGGAATAATTTACACGTCATTTTTCTATATTTTCCGTAAAAAGAATTAGCCACTGTAGTAGGTGATAAAACAGAATATTTTTTGCATTGCCGCCTTTTATTTTTTTTAATAATAAGTTGGGAGTGTATTTTTCTTCCGAAAGCGCCATAAGTTATTTGAAACAACTAAAAAGTCGCGATGAGTCACAGCTACTGATCTTGCGTTTTGGCTGTTTAGGACCTATGCCTTTTATTTATATGGCGGTTTCAAATTTTTAAAAAGTTTGTACCACGACAAATAATGGAATTTGTATGCAACATTGTAGAGGAGCTACGGTAGCCTAGTGGTTCAGGCATGCGGCTGCTAAGCGGCGGTCGCGGGTTCGAATCCCGGCTCGTACCAATGAGTTTTTCGGAACTTATGTACGGAATATTTACCGTTAGCTTTTCGGTGAAGGAAAACATCGTGAGGAAACCGGTCTTATCCCAATAAGGTCTAGTTTACCCTCTGGGTTGGAAGGTCAGATGGCAGTCGCTTTCGTAAAACTAGTGCCTATGCCGAATCTTGGGATTAGATGTCAAAGCGGACCCCGGGCTCCTTTAGGGGCATTACCAGGAATAACGCTAGGAGGATGATGATTGTAGTCGAGCAAAATCGAGCCGGCAAGGTTTTTTATTTTTTAAATGCTGACTAACCATAAACTATGCACTTCACGTCCTGATTTTTTACCAATAAAGTCAACATTGGCGATGATTTTTGAGAAAATATACTTTTCACTTCTCATGCTCAAAAAGTGCATCATATTAGACTTGGCAAGCGGGGCTAAAGTAGTACATTTAGCCCCTAGGGAAAATATGTATACATATTTATGATATATAAAACATTTTAATTTGACCACTCACAACAGTTCAATATTACATCCACCAATCACAACTCTTTAAAAAAAACATTAGTATTTGCTATCTACTAACCAGAATACAGTTAGACATTAAAATCGACCAATCAGGAAACAGAATTCAATTCAAACATTGGGTGTTTTTCAAGCGTGGTTAACTGCATACATGAGTCATGTCAGTCCAATGTTTGAATTGAATTCTGTTTCCTGATTGGTCGATTTTAATGTCTAGCTGTATTCTGGTTAGTAGACAGCAAATACTAATGTTATTTTAAAGAGTTGTGATTGGTGGATGTAATTACATGACATAAGCTATGAAGATTGAGCGGGATAGACTACGCCGCTATTAGACGGTCAGAGGCGTTTATTCGTCTTGTGAATATTTTGTATCTGTGTCAAAACAGTTTATTAAAATGAATGGCGCCAAATTGAACAATCTTTTCGCCTTGGTATAATTGTTGATTGCGGATGGATAATCTTTGTTTTTACTATTTTCTCGCAGTCGAAGTGAAAAGTAGAGTGTATAACTCTGGTCTAAAAGCCATATTACCCCTCGAACTATTTCCCCTCACTTCGTTCGGGAAAATATCCATCTCGTGGTAATATGGCTTACTTTAGACCCTTGTCATACAATCTACTATTATTATTTTGGTGACGGATGAAAAGAGATTGCATGTTGCGGAGATGAGAATGTTGAGATGGATGTGTGGCGTGACGAGATTGGATCGTATAAGGAATGAGTATATAAGAGGAAGCCTGAAAGTAGCACCGATAACTGAAAAGCTGAGAGCAAATCGTTGGTATGACATGTTATGCGGAGGGATGATAGTCATGTTACTAGAAGGGCATTAAGTATGAATGTGGAGGGATGTAAGAGAAGAGGTAGACCAAGGAAAAGGTGGATGGACTGCGTGAGAGACGATATGAACAGGAAAGATGTGTGTGAAGAGTAGACGGGCGATAGAGGTATGGAAGAAAAAAACATTCTGCGCCGACCCCAAGTAAATGGGATAAGGACAAGCGAATGATGATGATTTAATTATTTTGGCAATGTAAACTTGTTCATCTGATAGTTTTCGAACGTGCCAAGGATGCGCTGTTTTGAAAGCTGCAGCTTGCTGTCAACATTTTTTTATACAACGACGGTGGCAAACAAGCGTACGGCCCGTCTGATGGTACGTGGACCCCGCAGCCTATAGACGCGTGCAACTCCAAAGGAGTAACATGGGCGTTGCCGACCCTTGATATGTTAGAGGATTCGCCGTGTTGACAACATAGCGGGTCCTCCTCCTCTGTGGTTACAAGTTATTAACATTTTTGCAAATTCATCACCATCATCATATCAGCCGAAAGACGTCCACTGCTGGATATAAGCCACCACTAAAGAGTGCCACAATGACCGGTCCTGCGCCACCTGCATCCAGCGGACTCCTTTATTCCATTAATAGTTATTTACGATACAAGTGCCGAAAATAGGAAATTCGCAACGAGTGGTGATAAATTAAAACACGACCGAAGGGAGAATTACCTATTCGCACGTGTTTCGTACAACGTTTTACTGTACATATGGCTCTTTAAAGTTTCGAGATATGCACGGAAAGTGCCCTTTCCGCACGAGTGCGGAAAAGTAGCATCATGTGTACTGTAATAGTTATTTGTGCAACAAGAGAGCAAAGTTTGTTTTTGCTGCGAGTGCTAATTTTGAGTCCTGAGGAAGCGAAAGATTCTAAAATTGAATCACGAGCGTTGCGAGTGATTCTAAGTTTGAATCTTGAGCGCAGCGAAGGACTCAAAAGCACGAGATGCAAATACTTTGCTCTCGAGTAACACATAGAACTTTTCACCTCAGCAATGAGAACATATTCACAGCAAAAAGTATATCATAGTATCACGTACCTATTCGTCACAAGACTATTCAGGAAGACAACTTAATTAGGCGTTAGTTACTGCTTGTAGAGTAAAAACTCCTCAGCGCCGGCCGCGCCGTTATTCAATAATACTAGGAAGACGAGACAAGGCGCGAGAAACCAAAGGATATTTCAGTATCTAAGTATAATACGAGTGTCGCGTGACACTAACACATCACTAAAAACTAACCGTGTTATTGTTAAAATTCACAGATTTTACTAATATCTTCGAGATATTTTTGAAATATTTATCATTATCACACAGGGCACACATTAGCATATTACGTGTATCTCGCGTGCACACCTAAAACTAGCCGTAGGTACTGTTGTTAGAATACTGCCTTCGTCACGTCACTGATTTCACTATATTTCCTAGTTAGATAGAGAATTGATTTATCCTAGTAGTTTTTATATTTAAAACCAATATCAATAACGCAAGAATGACGAATAAATTCTACATAATAAAATCTCAAACAAATTAACAGCGGTCAGCGCGCAACTTTTTAAAAGGGGCGGGGCCCCGTTCTTGCGTTCGGAAACTGCATCTGTGGTATACGTTCATAGAATTTAAATTGTTTAAACTAGAATTTTTAATTAGCTAGCCTAATAAAAATCATGTTTACCTATTTGTTATGAAAAATGGAGTTTATATTGAATTATTTTATTTAATTATTCTTCAATTTAAAATTCCTTTGTATTATTATTTTGGTAATTTAAACTTATTAATTTGATAGTTTCCGAACGTGTCAGTTGTATCCGTTTTTTGGGGGTCTACTTTGAAATTCGATGGTCGAACTATGCATCGACCTATGTCTGCCATTTTCTTTTTTCGTAAAGGAATGAAAGGGACAGTTCTAATAAAGTTCAAATATTCTGAACTTGTAATAGACCCCATACGAAGAAATGTCAGTGCTCTGCACCAAAATTAAAAAGTTACTTTGTCTCACGGAGTGAGCAAAATCGCATTTTGCACACTGTTTTCACGCAGCAAAATATGCTTGTTCGAGCTGCTGAAGTGAAATAGTAGATTGTTAACCAAGGGTTGAAAGCCACCCATTTCAGTCGAGATATTTTAAAACAATAGTTCGAGACTGAAATGGGTGGCTTCCACCCGAGTTAAACATTGTACTTTTCATTTCGAATAATAGGAAGTTAACCGAAATGAAACGTGTCGCCCGCCACTTTATAAAATCGTTATATGATTTAATGTATCTCTCCTTCGAAACTGCCGGTAAAAGGCCGGCCGGCACAACCATTTCAGCCTCCTTTCTAATTAAATCAGGCGTTAAATCCATATCCGAATCGCTCGATGAACTCATTTTTACAAAATGTGTAAGTCGTTGTTTACCTACTAGATAAACTCTAAATTTTGCACTCATCTCGCTTTCCCGCTTTTTTTACTTTTTTAAGCGCAGCTATTTTGTCAAGTAGGTATGACCTACTTTCAGAGTATGAGAGATGAAAATGATTTTTTCCTCGCAAGATGTGTTGAAAAACGTCGTATGATACGCGTGAGCTTTGATAATTACATCCTCGGCTTCCTTATCACGCTCGCCTGCGGTTCGCGTGAACAATTTCGCCTCTGATGTAATTATCAACATACCTCACTTGTATCACAATGTAGTATTACATATCTATGACGTCGACTGTAATCGGTCTCCAACCCTCCATCTTCCATCAGCCAGGCTGTACGCAAAAAATAGTGTGAGGCTTTATACCTACGTTGTATTTATGAGTGAGAGAATGATTTTAGATGATTAAAAAAACTAGACTGTTACACAGTGTGTATACAGTAAACATACGGCGGCTAAGGGGCTCAAACCCCCTCCCCCTACAACACGGACGTGCAACAAGTCAATATTGCTTATCGATGAAGTGGTCGGGTTGTGCTCGATGAGATTACAGTGCATTGCTGATTACCTACTCTTTTTAATAATATCTTCAAGTCATTGGATTAGTTATTTTAAGTAGAATTAATGTGATTAAATAATGGCCTAATTTAGTGTTTAGACTAGTAATTAGGTAAGATATAGAGTGGGCCTTATTTCTCGAACCTGATTAGACTAATAATACTAGTGCATAAACGAATATTTTATACAAAACTAGTATACGTTTTACGAAGCTACTAATAAAATACCAACTAATAAATAAACATTACTAAATATTATGTAAATAAATACACTAATAAAGCTATTAGTCTCGTAACGTCAATAGAAAACGAAGAAAAAAGTGGCGGGAATTTTTCCCGCTTTTTAGGGTTTCGTAATCAACAAGGAACCCTTGTAGTTATTCCCTTCGTTCATCCGTTTTTATAGGTTTTTCATTCCTACGAAAACCTCGGCCTTCGCTTCGCTTTTTCTTCGCTTGCCTCCCCGTTTACCTTCGAGATTTCGGCCCTCAAGTTTCGCTTGCAAGACACCTGAAGATAATGATTGTCCTTAGGGGCCATTGCTCGCATTGAGATCGCTCTCAGAAGGGTTTGCTTTGGGCCTTTCATTGCAACGAAAAGGTCTTGCTTTCCCTTGCCGCTCACCTTCAGAACTTTGGCCTGGGATTTCACTTGTTTCAGCGGTGCCGGTTAATGTACGGCCCAAAAATCGCCGTCTAGGTATGTTTTTTTTTAACTCATGTAAAGAGAGAGAGAGAGAAAGTGGACGTGGATTATCGGGCCGTTCATTATCCGGAACCGAAATAGTAAGTGTCCCTTAGTGGGGGTTCGCCCTTAGTTCCCGAATACTGAAGTCGCGCCTTTTCTCTCTTCACGGTTGTCACAAGTCGGCGTGCGAGCTGTGTCGGGGCGAGATAGACTATCCGTCTACTTAAAAAGGATTCGGATAGTCTTCTTGCCGCTAGACAACTCGGTTGTGATAACCGTGCTGCGGCGCTACCACGGAAATCGAAACTCGAAGTTCGTATACATGCACCCCTGTCACTCGAGTATTGTGAGTGCGATAGAGATGGAAATACCCGAACTTCATCTTTCGAAGCTCGTGGTTATAGCTCTGGTCGCGTGCATGCTAGCCGTGCTGGGGGAGGAATAGCCCGCTAAACCTGTGTCAGTGACTGCTGTGCGTACGCCGCGCGCCAGACGCCGACCTGCCCACTGCGAGTCAGTGACTCCATTCTAGCTATAAATACCAGATTCTTTGCAATCAGGGCTCAATATAGACACTACAATATTGACGGATGGACTGAATGCTAATGAGAATTAATTACCGTAGAAGTGTGTCGTTCGCGCTCTGCCAGGCTTTCGATACATTTTCGCTGGTTGCGAATAAGCTGCTAGGTTCCATACTAAGTCAAGTGTTGAGCATCGGTTTATCCTAAGACTATTCAAATTTAAGAACTTACTTATACCTACTTTTCTTATATATCCAAAATTTTTGATGTTCTTTTTGTATTTTTGAAACAGTCAATTTTTAACAGGCGCAAACGAGGCTCGAACTCTCATTTTTTTGTTATTTGCCAAGAAAAGGGGAATACATTTTATTTTACCTACTATCTACTCAACTTGGCACGCATATTCGTAATTATTGAACTTGGCTCCCATTTTCACATTAATGTTTTTGGTGGGATTTGTTTTATGCCGATAAACTTCATAGTCGGAATTTAAGCTCTACCAGCACGGGTATCACGCGACGGCGCGCGAGCTCTCTCGATTTTTATCGCACTATCCTTCTCTTTCTTATTAGAGCACTTAGAACAAGAGGTATAGTGCGAGAAAAATCGACAGTATGTCGCGGCCGTCACGTGATAGCCGTGCTGGGGCGGTTCACTCTGTGAACCGCCACAAGTACATCTCCAGCCGTCTTATTACTCGTACCTAAGTATGCCTAAACTAACAAAACTGGCCTAGTGGGTGTCGGGCCACGCGCAGTGTAGGGTTCCGTAGTTGCTTTAGTAGCCTGTCTCTCTTAGTTAGGTTCATCGACACGCGTGCGCCAACTACTAAACGGTGCGGTTGCGTTGCGTCGGCCGAATTTGCACGAAAGTTGGCCTTTCTAAGTACATTTTAAGTTGGTTTGCTACAACTACTTAGCCGTTATAGTTTTCCTTTTAAAATCATTATAATTACTACTGCCACTTGAACAAGCTATAGAAAGAGATGGCCACATTTAGGCACGTTTGGTGTAGGTACCTAAACAGGGAATTGGTTAACAGAGAACCTTCTGTACATATAGTAATATTACTTATGTATTCTGTGGCTCTACACGTATGGTTGGGAATTGAATTGAAAAATTTAGTTGTTCCGAGTCTGTATCGATAACTAATCTCATCTGTTAGCTAATATCTTCATAGATACCCTCACGTACCACAAAATATCTGCCAGTATTTGAAGTAATCTGTTTGCAAACACGAATAGCTCGTTATCATCTGTCTGTTCCAATAATTAATTGGCAAAGATAAGCTTGAAAGCTGTCAAGAGCGGTAGATGGCGCCTCCAGGCGTCTTTGGGATTGCCTATCATGCTGCAGTACGCCTAATATTGTCTAATAACAGATGCCTACAATGATTCTTAGGTATGCCTTGGTATTGTATACTCATGCATAGTCTGACGAAATGAATTTCACTATTTAAAAAATAAATGAGCACCTCAATATCGCATATAATAGAGTAAATCTCTTTCATTAGCAAACTAAAAACATTTCTGATAAAGAAAGGATACTATTCTGTCTCAGAGTTCCTGCAGGATGATGACCTACTGTAATGTCATAACATGTAGAACTATAGGTTTTGTATGTACCTAGCTACATAGTATTTTTACTATAATTAGGTTACCTAACCGATGTATGCACTAGAGTTTAAATAAACTAGTTTTTAAGAACTATTGCTAACACCCTATACCAGGGTCCATGTGGTACAATTTAATTTTGTAACGTCTTTGTAAAAAAATCAATGATCTGCAATAAACATTATTTTTATTATTAAAGATTTTGGGATTGCAGTCAATCCTTATTATGTGCCAATGCCAAAGCTATGGCAGACAGCCAATGATGTAATATAAAAGAGGTAGATAGGTTATAACTGTTATAAGCGATCCAAAAGTGGCGCACTAAAACTCAGCCAATTGTATGACCTTGTCCCAGCAGTGACCCTTCGTCAATGGACACGTATGAAATGAACGTGTCTCAGCCTCAGCTGTCAGATTTGGTGGCCATTTTTAAACACGGAATTTCATATAGACAACGTATCTACCTCTTTTTTATATTGCATCATTGCAGACAGCGAACTCCGCTCATCCTGTAGGTAACCTTATCCTCTCTGTCCCTCATCACTGTTCCAACCACCAGTCAACTTCCTTCACCACGCAGTCTTTTTGTCATTGAAACACTCTCCCCTTCACATAGCTCTAGGTATGTCAAGCTCCGGGAAAATTTTTGTTCGAGCGCGCGTTGCATTTAGTACCTATCAAAGTATTCGAAAGCTCTCGATTCTTTTAACTTTTAAAAGAAGTTATAACATTGTTTTTTTCATTGTGTATTTATTAGTTAGTCAGATGGCAGTCGCTTTCGTAAAACTAGTACCTATGCCAAATCTTGGGATTAGGTGTCAAAGCGGACCCCGGGCTCCCTTAGGGACACTACCGGGAATAACGCTAGGAGGAATGATGATTAAGAGTTAAGAGTTATCCCGTACAATTATTGGCCGACCGGTATAAAACGCCTTACCTATCACATTAAGTTCGTCTTTTGTTTCTGTAACTTGTTGTGTTTACTTTTATGCACGTAAGTAACGTGTAAGTAACCAAAATAAAAAAAACATAGCTAAGACACTTTCGATTTAAAAATAACACTCACAGATACGCAGATTCACAGAGTCAAAATCACACAGATACACATGTTAAACTTATAACACCCCTTATTTTCCTTAGGGATTAATAAAACAAAATACCTACCCACTCTCCTGGGGGTGACACACGAAACCCCTTCCACCAAGGGACTGATGCAGCACCCTCGCAATTTTTATCCGGATGACTCAGAACACTCCGTTTCCAGATATCCTGATCCCGAGCAGCTTCTGTAAAAAATCGGCCAAGTGCGTGTCGGACCACGCGCAGTGTAGGGTTCCGTAGTTGCCTGTCTTTTTTAGCTAGCAACTAAATGGTTGCGTCGGCCGAATTTGTACGAAAGTTGGCCATTCTACATTTTAAGTTGGTCGACTATTACTCGGTATGCTTACTTAGCCGTGATATTTTTCCTTTTAAGTTCATTATATGTACTACTGCTACTTACGATTATTTTCTCATTTCCAGTAGCAGCCATTTAGCCGGCAGCTAAATTAAATATAAAAAACATTAATAACGGTTTGGAAAAACAAAGGCTTTTCTGCAGGGAAATCAGTGTTTAGAAACATGATTGAAAATCAGGAACATAGGTCTAAAAAGGGTCTAAAATACACTTAAAATATTCGTTACAAGTTATGCACAAAAGCTAAAAATATTAAAATGGCTTCTAAAAATGGGCAATATCATGTTTGAGAAAAATCAGTGTTTACTTTTTTATTTATTTAAACGGCTAAAACATTAAAATTAAAAAACATGATTTCCGCGCTTCCGGGCACGCCCTTCCACCTCGCTCACGCTTATGCTCAGTGAGAGGGAGAGAAGACCATGAATCTACGGCGCCTTAACTAAACTTTGAATTTTTAACCCCCGGGTCATATTCGTCATTTCCACTGAAAATTTAAAAATAATTATCGTTTTTTTAGTTTTCTATATGCTAGTTGCTGATATATTTAAAGTTGTGATAGATGGACAGAGTCGCACCGTAAGGGTTCCTTTATTACCTTTTTGGCACGGAACCCTAAAATTGATTCGTAATTAACTTCCAATGAAAATTTCCAAATGCTGCCGTGCATTTATCTTATTTGTTCGTAGTTATTTGCCTTTAATTTATGAATCATTTCCGTGACCATGATCCTAGATGGGTACGGCAAGTTATCGGTACTAACGAAGCAGAGTGGTTGTCTAATGGGCTTTATTGCTTTGTTATTGTAATAATATTTTTGATTAATCAATAGTAATTGAATTGAACCTAATCTAATATTGGTCCAACCTCTCTTTATGGCATTTTGTCGGCACGTTGCTAATGGTTTATGATATGACTATCATTTGTGTAATGAAAAATGTACAAACGTGACGATAAAACCTATCGTGCTAGGCCCTCCGGTCACTAGCTTTGTTCCTGTTTCATTTTATCTGGTATTCATCGACTTACACATGATGACATCTTTCTCTACAGTTCGAGTGTAACTCTCGTTCCCAAAATTATGTTTACTAGCTTCGTCAGCGTGAAAACGCCGGAATGAACTTTCGCAATATCTGTTATCAACTGTTGCCCTAATTTAGATGCTCTGATTTAGAGCGACAACAATCTATTTACAGAGCTAAAACAAAATGCACATGATTGATGACCACAATCTGGAACGAGACAAGGCCAGATATCGACTAGTGTTTTGTACATCCAATTAACAACGCCCCTTGTGACCTGACCTTTCTATGCGTTTGCAACTAGCTAACGTAAAATAAAATGAAAGAGGCTCAGACACGCTCATCTTCCAAGAACTTCACATAGGTACCTACCTATTTCTAGGAAAAGGCAATGATTATCTTCATCTGAGAGAGCCGTGAGATCGGATCTGCTGCAGACGATCGTTGAGAATTCCAATAACTACGCCTTGCATTCATTATTACTTTACGATGTCTGTTAAACACTGACTATTTATAGCTCTACCTGTGGTGTAGTAAACAAAGTCATGAGAAAGCCGTACCTATATTATACGACTTCGCGTAGTACTTATCACAACATTGTAACATCAAAAGGGCCCCAGTCGATACTAAGAACTCGTAATCTGGAGTAATGGACAACAACTGGTTGAAATATTAAAATTATCAGGGTACCTACCATGGGAGGGTTAAAGACAGCGAGCATGTCTAACACAATTATTCCTCCTTTATTTACATTGTATCTTGTGTGGATGGGGAAATGAGCCAATGTCTACTTGGTCTCAACTCGATCGCAGCTGGACAAAATATTGCTTGCTCGGAGTAAACTAAAACTAACCGACTGTCCAATTGCATACTCTTTGCCACTAAGTTCGAGGCAGTCCCTACGTATTTCAACTGCTCGTATACAAATACTCAATCAGCATGTGTAGGACTCATGAAGCTTCAGAATCAGATCTATTATTCTATCTAACATCTGACGAAACAGAATAATACGACATTACTATCCTTAATGTGATATTATGGTCGTGTCAGCGCATCAACCGCGCTTGTGGGCAGTGAGCAAATACCTATTACCTACTATGATGGGTAATAAAATATTCATCAGTCAGAATGTCAACGTGGAACCCTGGGCGATGAGAATTGTTCCAAGGATTATTGTCATAGCCTAGAAGGTTTGTTTGCATTGTCAACAATGCGCTTAAAGAATCATTTGAATGTAAGTAATTCAAATAAAAAGAGCGTTTATTATGACATGACGGAGTTCGTTAACATTGATTAACTACTTATAATTATAATTATAACAAAAAATAACGACTTAAATTTAGTACTTAACTAGTTCGCCATGCCACATACATGAACATTTCCACATGATCTATTAATTAGTATTTTCCTCGCTTTGAGGTGAAAAGATATGTGTTATACATGGGTGCAGTTATTTTACGTCTCGTGTGTTACAAAACTCGATACGGTCAGGATTCTATTTTTGAACTATTCGCTTCGCTTGTGGTTCAACTATAGAATACATTCGCTGGCTTGTAGGTCAACCCTAGGATCCATTCGCTAGCTGGTGTTTATACATATTAGCGAATATCAATTACATTTAAGACATGTTTTTCGTTCAAAAGTTTGATCTCTGCTGTATACCTAAACCCGTAAAGGCTCGAGATGTCGCTTGCGTGGCGAGGCGGGCGAGACGCAGCCAAATTTGCTATAAATAGTCAGAGCTGTGCTGTGCATAGCGATGCGCCATAGCAATATCCAGGTTTCCGACCAATTTTCGCTTCAAAGTCAATGTTTCATGTATTTTCATTTCGTCGACAATTCAGTTCGTGGAATGGTCATTACAAGAATTGTTATATCGTGTATTTTTAACCGACTTCAAAAAAAAGGAGGAGGTTCTCAATTCGGTTTTTTTTTTTTTTTTTTTTCAATGTTTGTTACTTCAGAACTCCGTCATTGATGAACCGATTCGGAAATATTTTTTTTGTTTGTGGGTCCCATTTTTTCAAAAATTCAGTTGGATGATGGGATCCATGAGGAATTGAGGGAACTCCTCAATTTTATTAGGCACGCGTGTAGTGATTTTGGTATTTTCTGTGTATTTACATCCGGAATCATAAATTTGGTGGCGAGGAATTGATGATGAAGACCACAGATGACTTATCGAATTCCTCAATTATGTACTTAAAAGTGCAAAAGTACGTCAAAGGTTCTGATAAGATTCCGTTGAAATAGGAACTAATGAAGTGCCATTGGTGATGATCTTGGGGAATCGATGGAAGTCCTCAAATATTATCGGCCCACATACAGCGATTCGGTTTTTTTCTATAGTAATCAACGCATTTGCTATCGGAAATCAGTTCATGTCGTAAATTGTAAAAAAGAATAGAAAATGTTCTCGGGGCTTGGCGGAGTACTAAATTGAAGTCGGTTAAAACTTTGTTTTTAAAGTAAATTATTACTTGTCGGGTGATTCATTAAATAGTTCAATTATGTAATGGAAAACTTTTTGTGATTTATTGTTTAATTATCTATGTCAATTATTTTAACCTGGTTTAGGTTAGGTTAGGTTAGGTTATACCTAACCGCCAGCGTGTCGACGTCACCCCGCGAACGGGGTGTATATATCCGCTCTGAGGGACACAAGTGAACCATAACCTAACCTACTCATAATACAATTGTTACGGTTGTTAGTTTTTTTTACAGCGGGGGGCTCCGCCCCTCGAGCCCCCTCTTTCTGGCTGCCCTAATCTAGTTAAACCCCTGTAATCAGTTGTTGGTCCGCAGCCCAACTCACCTGACTACATCGAGTCTTCGCCCCGCCCTCATTCAAATTCGCGCGCATTAAACAATCTAAGTAGTTTTCATTAACAAATAATCTCTCACTTATAATAAATCTCTAATTTGAAAATGGAATCAGCCAGTATCAAACTAAGCATTTAACGTGTCCCGAATGATCTCGGCTTCCCATGAACGGAAAAACATGTAGATTTTTTCATAAGTACATTATTACTCTAGCTTCCGTTTAGGATAGTTTTTATCCAACTGCGACGGTTAATTAATTTTCGGAAACATTTGACCTCAATATATTATTCAGTTCTTCTTCTTGAAATCATAGCCGCCATATCCGTCAACTGTCAGTGACGTCAAAATGGCGGACTTGCCATATCTAACTAACAGTAATAATTTCGATCCGGTGTTGTGATAGACCTTCACAAAACCCATATTAAATTCTAAAGCATAAGAAAATAATCGATTCTGATATGGAAACGTATACGCGCTAAATTCGTATTGAGGTGTAATTTCAATAAATGTATCAACAAATTTCAACAAAATAACGTCAAAAGTCTGACTCTTCCTTTTTTTTAATGGCATGGCCTAGCGTTGTCTCGCGTTCAGCCAAAACGTCTAGGTTTATGAGTTTCAGCAAGATTACACGCTGAGTATTTGAGATGGCGCGGGAGCTCTCTCGATTTTTCTCGCACTATACATCTCTTTCTAAGTTGTATATTACGAGAGAGACGGATAGTTCGAGAAAAATAGAGAGAGCTCGCGCGCCGTCTTGTGATAGCCGTGCTGGTTTGTCAGTATTTATATTTATCAGCAATAAACAGTAAAACTATATTAAATCAGTAAAGAACGGGCCCCTTTTTAAAAAACATTAATTATCAAGCGCGTGAGTAGGTATTTTACTTCGTACTTCGCGCCTTCAAGTTGACATTCAGCCTATATAGAGACACAGGAATCGGCCAACATACAGATAAAACTTTTATCATAAAGCCTGCAATACACATTCCTTAAGATGACAATGGCGGGAACATACAGAAGATCGGCAGAATGTGATAGTGCGATCTGAAACATTGCAATATGAAAAAATAAACATATTACTTTAATATTTTTAATAATTACATTAATTACCTTTAATAGAAAGGGACTCGGACTCGCGTTATGGTTCTAGAACTTAGTTAGTGGTTAGGTATAGCTTGGAAAATATAAATTCAGACGTTAAAAAAGAGATCTTTTGTTCCGCGTAATCACTTACCGGTCAATGGGTACCTACTCCGGGTACTCGAAAGGATTATTAAATCTATTTATTAATTCTATACACATCTTTACCTGAGAGTCGGAGTGACTCAAGATGATTTCAGTCATCACGTTTGTATTTATTTAATATAAAACAGTGTTATATTATAAATATGTAGAGAAGAAGATACATAAAAATTTTATGCTGCAGCCTGTGTCCTACCTGTTGGATCTATGGCCACATTTTTTTTAAATTTTTTTTTTTTTTTACTAATTTAAACATCAAAGAAAATAATTTTAACGGCATTTTAGCTAAAATAGGTTTGTTCAACATTTTACTTGAAAGGTTAAATTAGAACTGCATGTGTCCTATGTCCAAAATAAGAAATTCGTTAACTCCCACCACATTACCATGCAAACGAAGTCGCAGGTACAGCTAGTCATTAATAAAGCAGCTCACAAAACTTTGCTTAAAGTGAACTTTATAGTAGTTCGTTATGTAAAACCTCGTTTGGAAAAAATCGAATCTATCTTAATATTGAAGTTCCCTCGCTGTATTTCTAGTCGCTCACTTAGTAATTTAGTCGCACGGATAGAATTTTAATATCTCAAATGGATTAATCACAATCCACTTTTTGTAAGCTCGTTCTGGATTTTATCATTAATGAATATTCGTCGTTAGTTTAGTTAATTTGTCGCTTACTCAAATTCATACCGCTCAAGTTATTAAAACAGTCACTCTAAAACCGAAGTAAACAAATCTCTTAATTTTAAATGGTCATGCTCTCCATACAAACTTTGCACCCCCTTTTAACCCCTTTCTTAGGGGTGCATTTTTCCAAAACGCTTCAAGTGCTTTATCTGTATTCTAATACTTAAGGAATCATTCCACAAGGATTTAAGTTCTCGATCAAAAAAAACTTTCCCTTATACAAACTTTGGACGCCCATTTCACCCTCTTAGAATTGAATTATGAAAAATCCTTTCTTAGTGCATCCCTGAACCTTGTATGATGAAAGAATGAAATCTCTAGAACCAGCGGTTTGGGCTGTGCGTTGATGTCAGTCAGTCAGTTTCTTC
Source organism: Epinotia demarniana (assembly GCA_945867215.1). Classification (NCBI taxonomy): domain Eukaryota; kingdom Metazoa; phylum Arthropoda; class Insecta; order Lepidoptera; family Tortricidae; genus Epinotia; species Epinotia demarniana. The sequence goes on from OX244262.1 coordinate 19,575,953, forward strand.
TTTTATATATTTAGAAGAAGATGTGCTCTACGGGTATTAATTAGGCTATCGGCGATTCGGCACGTCACTAGTTGGTGCGGTTTAGGTGTCTCGGTCTCGTAGACGGTCGCGACCCGGTTACGCTAATCCAGCGAGTGGGGCCCTGCCGATATCCTGCCCCCTATTCAGAAATTGGTACGTACTCGGCTACAATCCCGATCTTAGTATTATTAGACCTCTACAGTCGTAAAAAAGAATGCGGCATTGCACTCAGTCTTATACTGGACTACTTACAGCGCTGCCGATAGGTTTGTGAATTGCACAGGTGCAGGGCTCCTAGACAAACACTGCACCGCAACACAACACAATTACATAAGTGGTTATGATTTCGATATCCGTGCACATGTACTCGCACGGCATATCCAGTTACTAAGTAATGTGGGACGCTATTTTAGACTAAGTATCTCACTTCAGGTCAGGATTTCGCGATGACAACCGGCATCTTCGGATGGATTTCAAATAATTTCATACGAAGTAAAAAGTCTGCTTACTAAGTTAAACAGCCAATAAAAATATACTTATCTAAAAATACTTTAACCTTATGATACGACGTCGAGTTGGAGAAACCCAGCCGACGGAAACTTACTACCAAGTTTACCTACCTATACTTAACCCTGAAGAAAAATTTAATCATTACCAACCAAAATAAAATAATGAGAAAATGTCTTGAACTAGACCGGATAAAGTACTACCTACAATAAATTTCCGCAGGCTAACTAGACAAACGACTAACGGATAAAAAAGAGCGAGTCTGACTTGCGCACCGAGGGTTCGGTACGCACAAATAAACATTAGTTATTTGTTATACAAGCAAGGGTGCAAAGTTATATTTTACCCGCGAGTGTGGAATTGAAATACGAGCAAGCGAAAGGATTCCATAGTTGAACCACGACCGAAGCGAGTGGTTCTAAATTAGAATCCTGAGCGTAACGAGTGTACACACGGGAAGTAAAATACATTTGCATGTTGTGTAACACAAGACTTTTCACCTCACTTTAGAGAGGAAAGTGCAACATGCGAAACAACTTTAGTTAATTTAAATAAGTTATAATATATATATTTTTTTAACAGTTTATATTAACGTAAGTCGTACGTAATATTAACAGCGCATAGTAGCACATAGTAAGCAGTGTTTAATTTACCTGTAATTTTCTATTGTCTACTATGTCTGGTGAGCAATAAAGAATATTTGTATTGTATTGTAACCTAGAAGTTACCGTCGTGGGTACATCGCCATCTATCGGTACATTTTGTAACTAATAGCTTGGAAAATAGTGCAAACAACGGTGTAATTTACTCGAAGAAAACTAGTTAAATATTCGTAATATCTTTTAATCGAAAATAAATGTACAATAAAATAAACTGTTTTAAACACTCGTCATGTTTCGAGGCCGAAGTCTGAATCAAGAAAGAGGGCGTCGCCGGTTGCGCAGCGCTTTTTATGCTCGTGGAGGGGCGCCTCCCACCACCTGGCCGGCCGCGCAGCAGGTAGAATCATGGCGCGAGTTTAGGGTTGCCAACACGGCCGTCCTGCAATGTGTCAGCCCCTGACACCACCATGATCCATCCAGGGAGCTGTTGACCTGCAATATATGAAATTTACATATAATTAAAACATGTTACTTTTTTTTTATTTTTTATTTTTTTCACCCAGTAATTATTTCAACTGGTTTGCACGACATGAACTTTACATGATAGACTTACTTTCTATCAAGTGCTTACCACTTAGTAACAGACAATTCATATAAAACAGGTTCTGAATAAGAATCACTCGCACTTATTAATTCCAAGAGACCGAGTTAGATTATAATCGAAACTATTTACTGTCATTATAAAGTCACTTGCACTTAACGAGCTAAAAGCTTCACTTAAGCGTTCCAAGTTCACTTCATAACAAGTTTTCTTTGTCCATGGTACGGCACATGATAAAAGTTAGAATCGCCTACAATACATACATGAAGTACATATCTGTACGAGTTATTAGTCACATAATATTAAATACGTTTTTTTTTATATATATTATTATTATTATCTTGCCAACACGACATAACAACAAAACATATAATAAAGACTCACATTTAATCTGAAGGCCAATCTCCTATTCGAATCCACGGCTTCATATTTTCCGCCACGGATGTGCCCGAATAGCGCTTAGTACTTCTTTCAGAGCCTCGCACGTCCGTCACCTCGTATCTGTCATTCCCTAGGACGCTCTTGACTTGAAATGGTCCCTTATAAGATGGCATTAGTTTTCTACTGTGACCATCGTTATATTTGCTTTGATTTTTCAGCAAAATAAGGTCACCCACCGAATACTTCCACGCTTTAATTCGTGATTCATCAAATCGCTTTTTCTGATATAATGCATCGGCTTTAATATTTTCATCAACCTTTTTACGCAAGTGAGAAATGTCAGTTAATATCCCGTTATCAAGCTCGGATGTCAATAAATTATCGCTAGCTGTTCTTACACGATATCCAAAGAACACTTCACTTGGTACTGCTTTGGTGGTTTTATGTATAGTACTGTTGAGTCCCTGTTGTAATACTGTAACATATTGGTCCCAACAATCGTCATCCGTGTTAGCGCCTAACGTCCTCATAGCGTCTAAAATAGTTTTATTAAAGCGTTCCACCTGACCGTTACCACGTGGCATACCCGTAGCAACTGTATGCAGCCGAATGTTTTTACCATGACAATATTGTGTAAACTCACTAGACGTAAACCCTGTTCCCGCATCCGTGATCAAGCGCCTTGGATATCCAAACATTTTACAGATGAGCTCTAATTCTTTAATGACGTGAACAGAGTTTGTTGTTTTCACGGCATTAATGAATACAAACTTGGTGAACGCGTCAACCACTACTAATAAATACTTATTTTTCTGTTTTGTCTCGACAAATGGGCCTAAGTGGTCCATATGTAATGTATGATACGGTTGAGCATGCTTTGGTAAAGGAAACAGTTCGCCTTCCTTTGGCCCGCCTTTGTTTTTGAAATACAAACAATTTACACAGTTTTTGATGTATTTCTTAACCGTATATCTCACTCGAGGGAACCAATAAAGATGGTTAATGCGTTCAACAGTCTTGTCAACCGAAAAATGGCCCAGGTCATCATGGGTACTTCTTAGGATTTGCCAAATACATTTTTTTGGCACCACCCATTTCCGACCTCGGGGTGTTCTTCGGTAAACTTTATTACCTAAAAGCTCATAATTATTAAAAATGTCCCTATTGTCATCGGCTTGTCCTGACTCGAGTACTTCCTTAATTTTTACTAGCTCGGAGTCTTGCAATTGGACAGACAGCATCCAGTCGGCTTCTGTTATTGATAGAACGACCTCACACTCAGATCTTTCCCCGGATGGCACGGGATTTCGACTCAACGCGTCCACGTGCTGCATACGTGCACCCTCTCGATGTTGTATCTCAAATGAGTATTCTTGCGTTGATAAAACCCATCGTGCAATCCGAGGGATGATTTCCTTTTTAGTGAGTGCATACCGAACCGCGTTACAATCTGTTACAATTTTGAATGAGGATCCTAGCAGATATAACCTAAATTTTTGTAGCGAAGCAACAAGTGCAAGCAACTCTAAATCAAACGAGTGGTAACGTTTTTCGTCTTGTGTGGTCTGTCTGCTGTAGTAATGGACGGGTTTTTCACCGTCTTCCGTTATCTGCATAAGGATTCCGGCGATACCCTCCCTACACGCATCAGTATACAGTACGTGATCTTTTGACGGATCGAAGATTGTCAATACGTTATTGGAAAGTAACTTCTCCTTTAACAACTGAAATGCTCGCTCGTGTGTCTCCTCCCACGCCCAAGCACTATTTTTTTTAGCAACTTCGTTAGGGGTGATGAAATCATGGCACAATTTTTTATGAATTTGCGAAAGTAACTGATCAACCCCAAAAACTGACGTAGTTGATGCACAGTCCTGGGCGTCGGAAAACACTTTACTGCTTTTAGTTTACTATCATTTGGCATCACTTTATCCGGTTTGATTTTATACCCTAAAAATTCTATTTCTGATTTGAAGAAATGACATTTCTTTAAATTTAATGTCAAACCATTGTCACGAAATATATTAAGTACCTGTTCTAGCAATTTCAGGTTTTCGTCTACCGTTTGAGTTACCAAATAAACGTCATCGAGATAAACGATGACGTTGCCAAAACGCAGATTACCCAGAATCTTATTCATCATCTGCTGGAAGCAGGACGGTGCATTTACTAGCCCGAACGGTAAACGCAAAAAATTGTAGTGTCCGTCCTCCGTAATAAACGCGCTTTTAGATACTGAATCGGCACTCAGAGGTATCTGGTAATAGCCACTTTTCAGATCAAGACTCGTGAAACATTTGCTACCCTGAAGCCTATCTACCAGATCCTCGATGCGTGGCATGGGGTACTTATCGGTTACTGTTACTTTATTTAATGCGCGGTAATCCACGCATAGCCTTTTCTCCCCGTTTTTCTTATTAACAAGAAGTGCGGGCGAAGCGTAAGGGGAATCACTATTGCAAATGATTTTATTAGCTAATAGTTCATCAACCATATCCCGAATGATTTGCCTATCCGAGGGAGAGGATCTAAAAGGTCTACTTTGTACAGGACGCGGATCTGACACGGTTATTGTCATTTCATGGTTCTTTACTTTGCCTAATTCACTTAAATTCCTTGCCACACAATCACTGTACTTACTAAAAAGAATAAGTAATTCAGCGTGATTCGAGTCGGCGTCAATTTCAGTTTCATTAATTATCTTACAAAACTCATCGTATTGTTTGGCATAATTAAATTGTAATATGTTGCCAATTCGCGAGTACATTAAGTCTGGGCGCTCCGTCACATTCCGCCCTATTAAGATATCGCAGCCTTCTAAATCATCGATTATATAAAAATCAACATTTTCTAGATGCACTGAATCGAGTTTTAAGCTTGCATTTAACCTATATCTAACCGTTATTGTGATACCCTTTTGAAACCCCTGTAAGAGGACAGGTGTTGTGAGATGGTCGCATTTTAAACTGTGTTTTTGGGCAAACGACTCAGAAACAAGAGAACAACTAGCCCCTGGGTCGATAAATGCGTCATGGGTAACCACGTCGTTTAGAACAATCTGTTTGACAAATTTATCTCGGACATTCGTAGACGACACGAATTTAATCTCTTGTTTATCTACCTTTGATTCAGTTCTTAAGCCCTTTTTATGGAAACAGGCAGATTCAAGGTGGCCCCTTTTACTGCAGAAATCGCATTTCACATCGCACTGACTTCTTTTATGATTACCTCCACAAGTAAAACATTTAATCACCCGTCGTGTTTGTGAATGTGATCCGTTATCATCAATACTACCGGAATGTGACGACGCAGCTTGACCTACGGTTCCACTCGAGGGTACCTTGGTAGCAATATTAGACACAGTAGACTGAGATTGACTCGACTTTGAAGGTATGTTAGAACTAGATTTTTTTATCTTATATGTACGACTGTGCAAAAAGCTAGCTAATTGATCGCAACAGCTAAAGCTGTTTGTTTCGATATTTCCGTCTCCTATATTTCCTAGTATAATCGATATAATATCTTGATCCGAAAAGTTCAAACGCAGACGATCGATTCTACACTTTTGATCGAAATAAAATTCATACAGTGATTGATTTTCGCGCGGTTTTTGATCTACCACCTCTTTTAACAACTCAAACATATTTCTTTGAATCCTAAAGCTTGCGGATAGCTTGCTATGCCAATCAACCCATCTCCACGATGGCCATTGTTTATCAGTACGCAACAGGGAATCATACCACACCTTAGCAGAGCCTTTGAGTTTATTTAAAGCTTGATATCGGGTTATTTCGTCTGACCAACCGAAAGTCTTTGCGTACGATTTAATAATACTAAGCCATGCGTCAACATCATCTCTAAGCGGGTCGAATTCGGGTATGATATTATTTAAGGTATTTGAATTTGTGTGACTCACGGTTTCGGATCCATTTCTTGCCTTTTTTGTCGACCGTGATGCCTTCTTGCGTCTGGGAGGTGGAGGTGACGGAGTTCTGGTATCTCCGCTGTCGTAAGATGAGCTACTGGAACTGCTGGTAGCACGAGCACTTTTACGCTTACGGCTTCTTCGAGAGCTACCCATACCGCGTGAATAGTAATCCCACTTCTGATGCAAACAACGGTGTAATTTACTCGAAGAAAACTAGTTAAATATTCGTAATATCTTTTAATCGAAAATAAATGTACAATAAAATAAACTGTTTTAAACACTCGTCATGTTTCGAGGCCGAAGTCTGAATCAAGAAAGAGGGCGTCGCCGGTTGCGCAGCGCTTTTTATGCTCGTGGAGGGGCGCCTCCCACCACCTGGCCGGCCGCGCAGCAGGTAGAATCATGGCGCGAGCTCAGGGTTGCCAACAATAGCGTGTTGGTTTTTCAGCGATTTTCTTTACAACGTGAACCGATTTAGATTTTATTAGTTTGTATAGTGTATATGGGGTTGGCCGGGCGAAGGTATTTGCAGATGGCGCCAGCATAGGTTGAACCTGTCAGTCCTACCGAAACTGTCATGTTCTTGTTTTTTTTTCGGAATTTCCTTATTTAAAATCAAGCCGTTTAAGCCAAATCCCATAGAAAAAGGCTAGTGATTGGGGGAAACCTATGGAGTGCCCGCGAATGTATTCGGCAGTCGGGTAGCCCCATAGCGGAGACTACCCACATTCCACACAAGACCAGTAGCTAAAGCCACTCTGGCTGCTACAAAAGAACCTAGGTCCAAAAAAAGGGAAACCTATGACGGCGCCATCTAGTCAAATATTTGACAGTTACCAACCCCATTCTCTCATCTCTGTTATCCGATTCCTGTGTGCACTGATAACTATTCAGTTTTTTTTCCAGTTATCTTACTCACAGTGTTAACTTCTGTTAATTTATGGCCCCATAAGTATGTTCGCGTTACGGACACCTGAAAAAAAGAACTCCGTAAGTAGTCAGTTGTGCGGGCAAAGGGGTGCGAACATCTGGGAGAGCCAGTCGGTATAGATCAGTATGATATGATGATAAAACTTATCTTCAATAAAAGAACGAAAACAATGGCAAAGAACTTATTAAATATTTTTGCGCTCAGTAGGCATGTACCTGCCTACATCTAACTAATAAAGTAATAGAACTATAGCTAGAGCGTCGTTTATAACAGATAAGTAAATTCCATGACTTTAACCTCTGGCTAATGTTAGGTATATAAATAAGATAAAAGTAATCTTCCATCTGCAATTTTCCATTAACTGTATGTTAAGTACTGCTTACCTATAAACTCCATGTAGTTAGATAGTTTAACGTCGTATAAGATTATTTCTAAATCTAAAAACTAGATCCTATAATACGTATGGCGATGTGATGGGAGAGTTTTGTTTTCGCGATGTTAGTGTAGGCAGGATGGACATCCAGGAATGCATGTAGTCCAAGCCTCACGTGTGAAAATATCACGTTTTCTATGGTGTCCGGTGAAGTGCGAGTCGGACTCACGCACGACAGGTTCGGTAACATTATCTATAAAAACGGCAAAAAAACATTTCTTGTTTGCGAGCCCCCTTAAATATTTGTTTTATTCTGTTTTTTTAAGTATTTGTTGTTATAGTGGCAACATAAATACATCATCTGTGAAAATTTCAACTGTCTAACTATCACAGTTCATGAGATACAGCCTAGTGACAGACGGACAGACAGACAGACGGACAGACAGCGGGGTCTTTGTAATAGGGTCTCGTTTTACCCTTTGGGTATGGAACCCTATAATATAGAGATAGCTAGCTATACGTTGTCTATACGAAATTCCTTGTTTCAAAATGGCTGCCAAATCAGACAGCATACGTTTCCATTGACGACGCGAAACTGAGGCAAGTTGGTGCAATTGATTCAGTGTGCCGCTTTTGGAGCGCTTATAACCTATCTACTTAGCTATTTCTTATATTAAACCATTGACGTTTTTAACACTTTCACTTCCAAGAACCCGCCTAGTGGGCGCCTATAACCTATGCCGTAGGCGCTTTCGCTATTTAGCGGGAAGGTCACGGGATCGGCTACGAGCGTAGCGCGTAGAGATTCTTGGTAGTCCATGTGTTAAATATGTGTTTATAGTAAGTACAAAAAAAAGACCGGGTTGCACTCTGGGAGTGCCGGCAGAAGTGAAAACTCAATGACATTGTAACCGGTTTTCGATCAGGTCACGTGTCCGTCTTACGAATTTTCATTCTGTCGAATCTTACGGTCACGTGACATCTTACGGTCCCGTGACCTGTTGCGAGTTTAACATTTTTCCCCTACACAAAAGTGCACAGCACCGCTAAAGAAGTTTTCACTTCAAAAACAGTTCGTACATGGAAACGTGCAATATCGATATCGTGAACACGTGAACTGCATAACGGTGCAAATCAGTAGTCAGACACTATTGATAAAAGGTATTAATTGCTCTTTGGACACGTCTGTGACCTTACATGATAAGTACATTTTTTTGACACGTGTTTGATTTACTTCATGACAATCATGACTAATCGCGATTATGTAGCAGGCAGGCAGTACCTACCTAAGTGGAACGAATATCTAGACACGCGGCAGCGTGTCAAGCCAAGTTCAAGCAAAGGAACTGGCTAGCCAGCGCCGAGTGTAATATTACACGAACCACTTGGTGCCACTTTTGACCCTTCTATAACTCAAAACACATAAAACTACATGTGTTTAATTATATCCATAAGGACATCTAGAAGCCCAAATTTAATTAAGCTAGGTCAAACGGTTATAAAGACATGAAGGTCAAAAAGTCATAAATTTTAGTACTGACTGACTGACATATAGATAGATAGATAGATAACTTATTTATTTGGCATTTTGCAACAAAAAATAATAATAATAATAATATATAGCACCTAAACCTAACCTACTTCCAGATGACCTAGAAGGATGAAATTTGGAATACAGCTCGGTAATTGTAAGCGTAGGAAAAAATCTAAAATAAAAAAAAAGAAAAAAAAGGGGGGGCTCCATGCAAAAAAAAATATTTGTAGCGTTGGAACCGTTACAAGCAGATATTTGAAACTATCCCTATATATGTATTATTAATTTATTATATTTGCTATATAACAGAAACATAAAAATAAAGTTAAGTCAAAAACAAAGTGGTGTCCCCATACAAAAAACTTGTAATACGCGCTAAACAACCGGCCAACGGTTTGTCGTCGGCGGACCGCGGCATCACTAATTATACACTGCCTAGTTTTCTTTACAAAAAGTAATAATATCCCACTAAAAACATAAATATAAAAAGGAGCGCCAACTTCACTACAAAAATTATGCTTGACTGTGGGCTTCGCCGCAAAAAGAACGGATATCTAAATGAGTGCCAAGTTCTATGCAAATTCCAAATATGTACTTATTTAAAGCAACAAATAACATTATGAACAAGTATTAAACTCTATTTCTTTGCTTTATTGGATACCTATAACAATTGCTGTTATTTAAAATTGTGAGATCTTAAAGTAGGTTAGATTTGACTTGGCCAGTTTTTATCATTATTTGAACTTGGCTCTCCTTTTTTACATTTATGGTTTTGGTGGGATTAAATGTTTACACTCTCAAATTGGTATCAATCGTGTTCCGAGTGATAAAGATCATAGGTACCTACATTATATATTAACGTGTGCAAAAATATTATATTTTAATGGCAGTTAGTTACTAGATTAACTTTTGAAAAATGATATCTATTGTTTCTTAATAAACAATTCACCATGCAAATACCTATACCTATGCAGGGTGTTACCGTCACTCGGGCATTTATTAAAACTGATAATAATATGTTCCATTAGCAATTGTTTAAGTACTTGTATTAGCAAATCATAATTATATCAACTAACTGCACAATTATATTAGGTACCATAATAGGAAATAAACAGACTACCTTGATCACTCTCTTTAATGAAAATTAAGGAAAATAAATACTTTTTCACGCCACTGCTCGGAAATGTGGTAAAAGATGGTCAGAATTCAGGCTTCAAAGCTGGGGCTAGTTGGACATCGCACGAACAGGCCATCTATGAGTTGAAACTGTCCAACAATGTTTTTGTAGGCCAGTTTGAACAGCGATTCGAACAATCACAGTTCCCCGCTCCCGCCCCCGCCCCCGCCCCCGCCGCCGCCGCCGCCACCGCCGCCGCCCCGCTCGCCCGCGCGGGGCAGCGCGCCGGGCCGCGGCTGCGCTATAGTAATACTATATTTTATGTAACTGTTGTATAAGTAGGGTCTTAAAACGCGAGTGTCGTGAGTTGCGATTTGAGCCTTGGCGAGCATCGCAATTAAAGACGCCACGAGCGTTTTAAGACCAAGTTATACACCGTTGCATACAATAATTTTTCTACGACTAATTTTAAATAAATAGCATTTGACTTTTCAGGCAGTAAGTTTTCCGTTACTTCTATTACTACTCACGCAATTTCTTCAGCGGTGCTGTTATTTTCTTCTTCGTCCATTCTAAAAGGAACGTAACTACACATTTTTCTTCACTTCACAAACACGAATCAAATCTTAAGAAGTTATTAATAACGAATAGTTATCATATGTCGTCTTTTAATTTTGAACTGGAACTTTGGTGGGAAATTGGAAATATGACACATTGACTTGACACCTCTTGTTTATGGTCTGTTTTGTTCTTAATTCAACTTGCCAGTACCGTCATATTAAGAACAAGGTTTTTCTTAAGTTGGCAGCAATGACTTTAGTACAATAATTTCTTTGAAGTAAAAACATTCAGTGGTTTGTTAAGTTGGTAGTACCAGTACCTAATGTATTTTGTTGTATGGCTGCTAAGCGTATCGTTTTGGCGACAAAACAGCACGGTTGTGCCGTACTGTTATGGGGAATAGAGTATAGACTTTTCTGCAGACTTATTTTGTATGTCTTTATATTAGTGTTCGGGACTATGTAAATGACAGATAAAAGTACAGGAGTAGAAAAAAGTGTTTTCATATTATGATCTTCAATTAGGTACTTAATTTTGACTTATAATTATAATTATTTGCGATTTCCTCGCAGTAGGCGTGAAAAGCACTATGTAATGTCTCGGCCAAAAGTGCAATAGATGGACTCGTCTCCTTCGAGGTCCTCACTGCTTTCTAGCCTTTACAACAATGTACTATTCAACACAATTGCTCGTAACTTCGTACCTCTTATTGTGTGGCTTTTAGGCTCATAACTCATAATCCTGGATATTAAACACGCGTGTTTTATAACTAGGGTTAGGATTCTGGTGGTTTAGCACAAATAATGCAGTGAAGTCGCCATTGAATATTTCTTTTATTTGAATAAATGAATAACTGAATGATAAATCTATATTACAGTACCGGCCAATAATATATCACCTTTGCGTTTTATCGTATGAACGTGAATAGAGTAAACAATTTAAGTTTGTTAATTCATCGCATATTTTACTAGTTACATGTTTTACATAATATTTTGACGACAACTGCAATGCAATACTGTAAATTACAATTAAGATTTTATAACAAATCATTTTACAAATACATTTTACTCGTTTGCTAAAATGTTTATGTATTTAAGAGCTTGAACAAATTGCAACTGGAATGAAAGTTTCAAAATCTTGCATATTATCTTCTTTTTGATGTTAAACGGTTTTCAAGATTATGAAAAGCATATACTATGGCAATTTGATTCATATTAGCTGGCGTTATACGGTTTCTCAACTTGTGAAAAATCCATTTATGAATCAATTTACTTGTATGAAACGAATAAATTTACTTATACATCATTCGTTTATCAATCATTTCTTCATTCATTCATTCAATCAAAAATATATAACAACGACTTCATTGCTCTTTTTTCACCCCAATGCCAGCAAACCTCCCAACTCTATTTATAACATTACAACACTTGTGTGTTATGGTTATATCCCCATTAGAATCCATTTGCCGAGAATTAAAAAAAAATGAAGAATGCACCGTGTTCATGCATAGGTACATCTTGCTGCAAGGTGCCAACGTGACTTAATGGCATTAAGTCATGTTGGCATTCTTATTTATTTTTTATTCTCGGCAAATGGTTTCTTACTCGACTAAACAAGTTAAATCTTTTTTGTTAATTAATTGACTATTTCGTTTTGAATATGATATACAAACGTTAAATTTAGTAAAACTATTCACTTTTGATAACATTTTACATGAATTAATAAAGATAACATTTTAATACGAAAATATTTATTTAATTTTGTATTGGTTGTTTAGAGATTTCATCCAAGTCTGGCTTAACACATGCGCGCGCACTGCGCAAACTTCACGAAAAAAAAATTGTTGCGCGCCATTATAGGTTATTTTATTTCACAAATATTTGTAAACATTGTTATTATCAAAAATGTTGACTCGTGGCGACTAGAAAAGTGATAAATAGTATGGACGCCACTGGAAATTCTTGGCGATGTGCAACTGTGAGTAAAAACCTGTTGTCATCATTAAGTAATGAAAATAACTTGGCAGGCCTATAAAATTTTCATCTTATGAAAAGGATTTTTTCCTCGCAAAATGTGTTGAAAAACGTCGTATGACAGGCGTGAGCTTTGATAATTACATCCTCGGCTTTCTTATCACGCTCACCTGCGGTTCGCGTGAACAATTTGTCCTCTGATGTAATTATCAACATACCTCACTTGTATCACAATGTACTATTTCGACATTTTCCTTGACTAATCAAAATTTTACCACCAGAAAAATCAGAAAAAAACAGAAAATAAAAATTAATATACTTACTTTAAAGAAAACAATATAGGTACGTGTGTTCTTTGCTAGTATTCCAAATTTCTAATTGATAGCATTTGTAGTTCCTGAGATATTTAACGTTGTGACAGACGGACAGAGCCACCCCAAGGGATCATTTTTTTTACCTTTTTGGAACGTTTTCCTAAAAAGCCCACTTGCCGGTAAGGGGATGTAGACACAAAATAAAATAATCAATAATGTCATAATTTCTCGAAAAAGGGTCAAAAATGTAGTCAAATGGAGAAAAAATCAACGCAATCTCCGCTTAGACGGCACCACATTATAGATGTCGATTAATTAATAGTACGTAGATAACGTAACTAGGGCGGTGAATTCGTGAATCCCCCAGACCGCAGGTGTTTGTGGCCGGAACCGAAGGTGAGGGCCATAAATATGCGATCTGGGGCTTTACGAATTACCGCCCGTGTTGAGTACAACATTTAACGTCTTCACCTGGCCACAATGCGAGTTTTCCCGTACGCACAGCGTGCAGTAAAACTCGCATTATGGCCAGGTACCATAGATTTTGTTTTTTTTTGTATGCTTACAGAGTCTAGTGGTGTTTGGCAGTATGTAATTTTTCCTTGGTCAGTTTAATATAAATAAGCAAATTTAAAAAGTTAGAATAGCGAACAATATTTTTTTTCTCAAACATGCTCTGAAATGTATGCGTTAATATCACGAAATGAAGACAAGAAGTTTCTTGTTTATGGCTCCTTACATTACTTCTTGGCCTTAAGCCAAGAAGTAATGTATGAAAACCATATATTACCTGCACCAGAATATATTTTTTCATGGTAACAATAGTACATTACTGCAGAGGCCGTGAAGTAAGGGATTGCTGGACGAGCTTTGGGGTAGACGGCAGAGTCGTAGACGAGGCTTGTAGAAGTGTAGCTTGAGGCGAGGATTGTATAGTGCTTTTCTCAAACGATGTGAGGAAATATTAAAACTAAAATAAATACTTACAAGGCAAACAATTAAATACTAGTTTGTTGAAATTACAATCGGAACGAAAGTTCAAAAACAATTGCGTAATTTGCCGCCTTTTTTATTTTTTAACATGCCATTTCAACAAGCCGTTCAAGCACCATGTTTAACCGCACATAAGTATAGTACCATAGTTTTTTTTTATGTCGCAAGTCTGCTTACAGAGTCTAGTGGTGGTTGGCAGTATGTAATTTTTCCTTTGCCAGTTTAATATCAGTAAGCAAATTTAAAAAGTTAGAGTAGCGGACAATAATGTTTTTAGTTAGGGTTTTCCTGGGTTTTCATACATTACTTCGGGTGCGTCCCACGAGATATAACAACAAAATATATAATTTCATATTAATAACGTTCACAAGATATAATGAACGTTAGCTATAACAACAATACCAATACTTTTATAAGGAATAACGGTCAGTTGCCATAATAATCATATTATATAACATTTTTTTCTATAAGACTCAAATTGACTAATTTCATTTAGTATAACATACATAACGTATAACGATCATACCATATAATATCTTTTCGTATAACAAACATAACGTATACAGATCATACGCATATATATTTTCGTATAAGGATTATAATACGGAAAATTAAGCTAGGGCAGCCAGGAAAAGGGGGGGGCCGAGCCTACACCAAAGGGGGCTCGGGGGGCGAAGCCCCCCGCAGTAAAAAACAACTAATACTCGTATAAATGGTACTACTTGTAGGTTAGGTTAGGGTTGCCTTGTGTCCCTTAGAGCGGAAATAGACACCCCGCGAAGCGGGGTGGCGTCGACACGCTGGCGATTGGGTAAGGTTAGGTTAAAATAATTGACGTGTTTGTTCTCAAAATAAATTTAATTTCAATCTTACAAACGGTATTGTTTTTTTTTTCAAACTCAAGTTGAGGCTATCGCTCTAAGAAATTCACATATTTTCTTCATACGGCATTGCTATTAAAATGACTGAAGCCAATTATACTATACGAGCATTATACATTTTGATGTTAGATAAATTGAACAATATATGTTATAAACCTTAGGTGTTATGAATATTATACGCGTTAATCGATATATCAATTGATATTATTTCTAAAGTACGTTATACTTTACGAGATTATATGTTTTGACATTATATCTTTCGTTCGTTATGTGCAATGAACGTTATACTAAACAAAGTTATATAGAGTGAGCGTATATATTATGACCCTTATATGATAAGTTGTTATACCTCGTATTACTTACCCCATTACTTCTTGGCCTAAGGCCAAGAAGTGATGTAGGGAGCCATAAAAAAGAAACTTCTTGTCTTCATTTCGTGATATTAACGCATACATTTCAGAGCATGTTCGAGAAATAGTACATTACTGCAGAGGCCGTGAAGTAAGGGATTGCTGGACGAGCTTTGGGGTAGACGGCCGAGTCGTAGACGAGGCTTGTAGAAGTGTAGCTTGAGGCGAGGATTGTATAGTGCTTTTCTCAAACGATGTGAGGAAATATTAAAACTAAAATAAATACTTACAAGGCAAACAATTAAATAGGTACTAGTTTGTTGAAATTACAATCGGAACGAAAGTTCAAAAACAATTGTGTAATTTGCCGCCTTTTTTATTTTTTAACATGCCATTTCAACAAGCCGTTCAAGCACCATGTTTAACCGCACATGAGTATAGTACCATAGATTTTTTTTATGTCGCAAGTCTGCTTACAGAGTCTAGTGGTGGTTGGCAGTATGTAATTTTTCCTTTGTCAGTTTAATATTAGTAAGCAAATTTAAAAAGTTAGACTAGCGGACAATAATGTTTTTAGTTAGGGTTTTCCTGGGTTTTCATACATTACTTCTTGTAGGGAGCCATAAACAAGAAACTTCTTGTCTTCATTTCGTGATATTAACGCGTACATTTCAGAGCATGTTCGAAAAAAAATATTTTTTTCAAAAACTCGATTCGTAAAAAGACTATCACGATTCGAAAACATATCGCGATATGATTATTTAAGTATTGGGGACAATGCCAAGAGGGCCCGATTTTTTAAATATTTTTTAGATTTTAGTTTTGTTGTTAATATTTGTCATAGTTTTAGTCTGTGTATATTATAGTTTCATCCATACTAATATTAAATATATATGTATATTTCTATAAATACTAATGAATAAAACTATTGAGTTACGTCGTAATCTTGAATAATAAAATTAGCATTTTGCAAAATACGCTCGTCTTTTGGGGTACGGACTACGGACTCTTAACATCAGACTTGCATGCTCTTACGGGGCTGAAAAGTAACCTCCTTGGTCTGAAATAACGGAAAATATACAAAAATAACGCTGGCTGGTATGGATTTATATTCGTTTGTTATTCTTTTAAAAAAATGTATTACATTCATTTGTTTATTGCATCACGTCACAGAGTACTTTTCTATATATAGTAATAGAGACCTATCTCGGGGGTTAAAATGGGTAAGAGGTAAGGTGTCGCTCTCATGCGAGAAGTTTTGTAACTACTATGACGTATATATATTTATGAACGCCAATATATAGATAGAGTAAGAAGCAGTCGAATAAGACATAAAACAAAACTATAATGCAGAGGAAGCATGCAGAATAAAATGGAGATGGGCTGGACATGTGGCGCGGTCACAAGATGGCCGATGGAGTGAGCGTGTGCTTCACTGGTGGCCACGCGAAGATAAGCGCTCAAGGGGCCGCCCACGCCGCAGATGGTGTGATGATATCATCCAAATGGCAGGGCCAACCTGGCCTACACTAGCCGCGGATAGAACCGGCTGGCATATGATGGAGGAGGCCTTGGTCCAACAATGGGCAACCCAATAAACTTAAATTTATAAACATAACTATATTTGTAATATTGTAAAAATATGGGAATAAAAAGGGTTATATTCACTGTTAAATAATTATTATTTCATTATTCACAATATTATATAAGAATACAATACATTAATTAACATTCTAAAATAAATTAAAACTAGCTTAAACATAAATACAACATAATCATAATAAATAAAAAAACAAAATTGGCTATAACTAAAAATGAAAATTATAAAACGGGATGTTACAAAAAGAATACCGCCTCTAGGAAGTCAGACTGGGGCATGGACCCCATTAGGCTGGCAGCATTACCTCTCTGAATCTTAATGTGAAACTTATGTTTAAAACTTTAGAGAGAGTGGTTTGCAGGGAGTTGTCGATGGCAGATAAGATGGATGGAAATTTCCAGATTGGACAGCTGCGAAGTAAATACATGAATTTCGGGGTGAAAAGGCAGAACCGAATAATAAAAAGAGCCATGTGGGGGTTGATTTGGAATAGTAATTCGGAAGTACTGTTAAAAAGATTTAATTTACAAGTGATGATTGGGTTTATAGCATCATCAAAAATGGGTGAACCTAAGAGAGATAGCGATGAGTTGCGATGATAGGTGGCAGGTAACTAGGTAAAAAAATCTCGCATTTAGTAAAATTTAGAGAGAGGCCAATGTCTGAAAAACGGTCGATTATTAGATGCAGATCTTGGAGAACTGTTTCGGCGTCTCCATCAAGGGAGCCGTCATCCAGGTACCAAAGATTGAAAGATGATTTTAAGTTAGAAATTATGGGATGTAATGCCAAACTAAAAATAGCGGGCCCAAGCGGATCTCCTTGTTGGCAACCCATGCTAGAAAGAATAATATTGTCGCCAAAGAGTAATTTTGTAGGAGCCCCGTAGCATTGCCATAAATATTTGTATATATCTGGTATCTGAATGAGCAGAACCGCTCCGGTGTCCCCCGATGGTACAGAGGTCAGGTCTTTTAGGTGTTGCGGAGATAACCCATCCATACCACCGGCAGATCCGTTCGGGAATTTAAGTAACGCTTGATGTACAGCGTCTACGGACACAGATGCGACAGAGTCATCTGGACCGGGTGGGTCTGGAAGTTGAGACGAAACCGGGGGGACTGGGTGTTTTGTTCGTAAGGCCGCATACGTCTCGGCGGAGTGCGACGCCAGGTCGTCGTTAGAGAGTAAAGCTTGGCCGCACCGCTCACATTCCCCTCAGACAGTTTACTCTCAATAGATTTTATTTTATTATAATGATGAGTGTTACGATTACTATGACGGTGTAATGCCAATGTAATATACAGTACAGAAGGCACAGCTCGGCCGAAATATATGCTGTGTAGCTAATGGTCGCCCGTCTAGGCGACTTGCACCACTGGAGACTGAGCAAAAGTCGTATCATGCGAACTACAATAAATTATGGAATACTAACTGTGTTTTTGTGTTCGACATAAGTATTTGCCACTAACTATTTATGCATCCAGGAACACCGCATTTCTTGTTATTTATTTATTAGAGAAATGGCAGCCTCTAGGGCCTTTGCCAAAGACAGTGTACAGAAATCAGAAATAAAAAAAACATTTCATATGCATGATGTACGGTGTAAGGCCTTCACGATGCACTGAGTGATAGCTGGAGCAGTACAAAGTATAATGGCGGCCGCGACCACGAACCGCTGAATGATGCCCAAAAATTGGTTATTCGCATTTACAGGAAAATTCTTCATAAACTGTAGCCGTCATGTTTGCCTTTTATTGCATAATACGCTATCAAAACTATACATTAAACAGCAGGATGCAGAAAATGAAAAAAAATGTCTGTAGCACGATCCGCCATGTTCCAAGGATCATTCCATTTCTTGTTCGTAATCGTAATTTTTTCCAAGTCACCGGGAAAATTTGTTGAAATTTGACATCTGTTCTGTCAAAGTGTTGAAACTTGAATGTTGCCCATATGACTGCTTAAAAATATGCTTCCTAAATGCTAAATAAGTAGTAAACAAATGTATGATGTAAGCCATAACGCCAATTTTATTCTGGGTTTATTTAATAATAATTAATAAAAAATATTACAACTGACTATTTACTTTAAAAAAATATTGGTAAATACTACCATTTGGAAAAATATAACTAATAGCTGGTAAGGATGGTAATACGTGTCACTTTGTGAACCTTATTATAATTACAGTGCCATCTCACGTATTTCGAATTGACTACGTAGCGACAGAACCAACAATTAAAAGGCCGTAGAACGCTCTACTGTGATGTTCCATACATCGAAAAAGTAATACGGCCAAATCGAAAATCTCCCATTTCCATGCACCTGTTAGGAACGCAGTGTGCTCCTTAAGAGTCCGTATCGGCCCGGCAAAAGTTCGATTGTAGGTATATTACCCGTCTCCCGAGCACGCCAGCGCAGGTGTCGTGGTGGGGGTTGAGCGAGGCTGCTAGGTCGGCGTAGAAAAGTTTTGATACTTTAACCGTTTTATCTGAGTTTTTCGTTACTTAATATTTATATTCATATAAATATATAAATGTTGTATATATAAATACATATACAACACATGTGTTGTATATGTGTTATACGTGTTGTGTTGAAATAAAATATCAGGCAATCAACAAAAAAAATCTCATGTATTTTCGGTGTGAACATGATACGGAGTATCAAAATTATGCACAAATAATATTCGGGCTATTGTAATTCAGCGTAATCGAACTATGCGAATCTCAATTCTGCCAAAACAGTTTATTATGCGAAAAGTCAATTATGGCTACATAGATTATGCGAAATTGAATTCTTACTAAAAAAAAGACCGGGTTGCACTCCGGGAGTGCCGGCAGAAGGGAAAACTTGAATAATTTTAATTTTGCAAAAAAAACCCTTCCTGCCCCCTCCCTCCCCCTGCGTGCCAATATATTAACACACATAATTATTATTATAACAGCCTTATTAGTAGTACGCTATTGTTCAACTTAACTCAGCAAAATTGATGAAGGAGACGATGAAATAAAATACCAATTTGTTTTGCCATTGGCAAATATTTTTCAAAGCCCTATCTCTTTAGGAATAACGTCCAAATTCGAACTATTCGAATTTACTCAATGGCAAAACGGTAAAGGACGCGTGGACAAAATTACATATTTATTTGCAGACAATGCAATTGCAAAAAGTGTTTAACGGCTTTATACTCTTACGAATAGTGTTCAGTTTTGAATTAAATCGAAAAAATTTTTTTTTGAACAAAAAATATAAGTTTGCTTTTTTAAACAAAATGGAATTTGCATTTACGGAAAATGTGTTACGACCTTATTCTGTTAACAATAAAGTACAAACTAGAACTATGTCGTCGTCCCCCCCCCCCCGCCCCCATGCCTCGTCCCGAATCTCTCCCAATTCTACGGTCACGTGACATCACAAAAATCTGTCACGACTGTCACGAGTTTAAAAAAATTTCCCCATCCCAAAAAGTGTTCAGCGCCGCCAAAGAAGTTTTCACTTCAAAAATATGCCAAAACAGAGGGAACCTACTTAGAACTGTATCGTTAATTATAATGTATTTATGTTATTACTAGAAATTCAGAATTCATTCAAGTACTTACTTGTTTGACGACTGCTTTAGCCTAGTTGGTAGTGACCCTGCCTACGAAGCTGGAGGCCCTGTTCGAATCCCGGTATGGGCATTTACTTCTTCCTGAGTCATGGATATTGGTTTTCTATGTATTTAAGTATTTATTTACCTATCTATATAAGTATGTATATCGTCGTTTAGTACCCACAGTACAAGCTTCCCTTAGTTTGGGACTAGGTCGATTTGAGTAAGATTGTCCCCAATATTTATTTATCTTTATTCATCTTAAAACTTAGTAACTTTGGCTTTGCTGGAAACGTATGGCCAACTGGTGCCTTTTTTTAGGGTTCCGTACCCAATGGGTAAAAACCGGGACCCGTTCGCTGTCCGTGTGTCTGTCACCAGGCTGTATCTCAAGAACCGCGAAAGCTAGACAATTTTGAGCGAAGCCCTTTCACGTCGGTTGAGAAATGCGACCTCTAGAGGAGAACAGCCGGAAATCCGGACAGACATACGAAAGTATTTTTGTCCAAGCTGAAACGGCGACCTTATTCGCTTCCGCTCACTCGTTCGATAATTAACTACTGTTAGAGTTTTCAGTTTCCAGGTTATTCAATTCTAGGTGAATAGTCTGTACCTGAATTATAGTATAACATTAGTGTATGTGTTGAAATAAAATACTAGGTAATTTAGAAATGTAGGTACAGTTTATTTTTGCTTACAGTTGATACCGTATGAGCTTAATCACCTGTTAAATATTAATAATTCTTTAACCTTTCCAGATTCCAGCGTTGTGCTGATTTCGTTATAGTCTATTTCGTTATATCTATTAACTTTTCCTATATTTGTTGGAGTTGCATATTCACGCCATATCATATAGATATGTCAAACGAGCCCAAAGTCGATGGGGCTGCGTCTTTTAATTACGGAGTTCCATGGCTACCTTCCAGCTCCATTATCAGACCCTGGTTACCATATAGAACCAAAGTACTTGTCAAGACGAATTACACGACCCCAAACTTGATGGGGTTGCGTCGTTTAATTACGGAGTTCCTATGACCACCTTCCAGCTCCATCGTCAGACCCTGGTTACCAAAGTACCCGTCAAGACGAATTAATCAAGCCTAAACTCGATGGGGTTGCGTCGTTTAATTACGGAGTTCCTATGGCTACCTTCCAGGTCCATCATCAGACCCTGGTTACCAAAGTACTCGTCAAGACGAATTAATTGAGCCCAAACACGATGGGGTTGCGTCGTTTAATTACGGAGTTCCTATGGCTACCTTCCAGGTCCATCATCAGACCCTGGTTACCAAAGTACTCGTCAAGACGAATTAATGGAGCCCAAACACGATGAGGTTGCGTCGTTTAATTACGGAGTTCCTATGACCACCTTCCAGCTCCATCGTCAGACCCTGGTTACCAAAGTACCCGTCAAGACGAATTAATCAAGCCTAAACTCGATGGGGTTGCGTCGTTTAATTACGGAGTTCCTATGGCTACCTTCCAGGTCCATCATCAGACCCTGGTTACCAAAGTACTCGTCAAGACGAATTAATTGAGCCCAAACACGATGGGGTTGCGTCGTTTAATTACGGAGTTCCTATGGCTACCTTCCAGGTCCATCATCAGACCCTGGTTACCAAAGTACTCGTCAAGACGAATTAATGGAGCCCAAACACGATGAGGTTGCGTCGTTTAATTACGGAGTTCCTATGGCTACCTTCCAGCTCCATCAGCAGACCCTGGTTACCATATAGTACCAAAGTTCTCGTCAAGACAAATTAAACGAGCCCAAACTTGATAGGGTTGCGTCGTTTAATTACGGAGTTCCTATGACCACCTTCCAGCTTCATCATCAGATCAGCTTTATGTCATAATAATATTACATTGTCATCCAATTTATACATGCATGCAAAATTTCAGCTCAATCGGAAACCGGGAAGTGGATCAAATTTAACTTGCAAGATTTAATTACAGACAACGGATAGGTGAACTAAATAAAAGTTTATAAAAATTCACCAAGTATCACGATCACTCGTAAAATAATTGACATGGGAGTTATACAATTCGTAAGTTGTCTCGATTAGCCTCACGAATGTCTCACTAGTATAGTTTGACCCCGACGTTGGTAACAACTATGTCTAGCCGGAGATCAAAATAATATTTTAGTCGAGGGGTAGCCTTCGTGAATAGCCACAATTACACGACGTACAGGTACGACCCGGACAACGACTAAGCCGGTACTGCCGACAGTGCTGCAAACTCAAACCTGCAATAAAGAAGGAGATGGTAAATGAAAAAACCAGGAGACAGTATAAAAACACACAAGAAAAAAAAAATTACCTTTTTTTCGCAAAATGCTGACAAATCGACAATACAAACGGCAAACTCTACTAAAAAAAAGTCGAAACCACAGAGAAATAATAAATATCCCACAGATTACTATACGAAACGTAACACAAATGAACATGATGTCAAATTCACCTCTTGACCTCACCTCACTTGACAAGAAAACGTTCCGTTCTGTTCGATGTGATGAGGATGTGATATTAAAAATAATCGTTGCCAACATAAGACAATCATATAAAACTGTCAAAAATTATGATGGATGTCGGCTTGCATAGCGTGAAAAGCACGCGAATTCCCAAAAATCAGGAGATATTCTCTATATTAAAAAAAAAACAGTAGAGAAGGAGATTAGGCCCAAAATCATGTAATCTCCTGATAAATCAGGAGACTTTGCTTTGCAGCACTGACTGCCGAATCGAGCGCCGTGCACGGTGTTTTATTACGAACTTTAGTGTGATTTCAAATATTTTTTATGCTTAAATTTACTTCTACACATAAATATATTTTTATTTGTACGAATAGCGCTTAAACTAGAGTTTCTTAATATGGCTTCATATTTTTGAAATAATGAGCTAAATGGCCAAAAATACTGGCTATTCTACGTGTGTTTTTACTCAAAAGTTGTTGGATGGAAATACGGTTTTACTCAACAATTTAATATGTAACTTTTAATATGTTTTCCACTTATTCCTAAGAAGACTATCATTCCAATATGGACTTATTTGTTTCATGTCGGTTAGAAATAAAATAGTTCTTCAAATCCACGTCGTTTTACACGTATCTGAGCGAAAATTGAGAAAACAGCGGTTGGACTGAGCCAAAATATGGTAAATTGAGAGCTAAATGTAAACAATTTTTCCCCTTATTTAACTTGAATTGAAATGATCTTTCATATTACACAATAAAATCTTTAGGAAAACGAATATTGAATGAGATATGACCTCAAAAAGTTTAGCGAATTCAGCAAACGGCTATATACGGACTCTTAAATTATATATCGGAAAAACCAGCCCGTTTTTGTTTGTTGCCCGTTCCTTAGTATGGAGATTGTGTACCCTGCATCACGTTTATAAATTTGTCTCCTACAATTGTTTCGAACATGTCGGTAGAAAAAGTGAAAATGGATAAAATCGAGCAGCGTGCGGTGATTAAGTTTCTGACTAAAGAAGGGAATACGAAAGGGAAAGAAGAGATCTGACAGCGTATATTACGAGTTTGGTAGATCGTGTTCTTCCGAATTTGTTATTAATGTTTTGGTCAAGGCAGTTTAAATTGGGTCGTGAGAGCCTGGAAGATGATCCTCGTAGCGGAAGACCAGTTTCGGCCGTCACCGATGAAAATGTAGCCAGGGTGAAAAAATTATATTAGAGGACCGACGAGTGAAGCAGTGGGAGATAGCTAGAGATGTGGGCGTCAGTAAAGAGCGAGTTAATGAAATAATTCATGAGCATTTGAACATGTCTAAGGTTAGTGCACGTTGGGTCCCCAGAATGTTGACTGTATTTGACATGGAGAGGCGTGTCAAATGTTGCGAAGAAATAATTTCTAGAATTGTAACATGTGATGAAACATGGATTCGACAATGGGACCCGGAAAGTAAGCAAGAGTCGTTACAGTGGAAATTTAAGGATGAGAAGCCGCCTCGGAAATTCAAGGTCTGTCCATCGGCAGGTAAACTTATGGCTACAATCTTTTGGGACACAGAAGGGATTTTGCTCATAGATTATTTACCGAAGAAAACTACAATGAATGCTGATTGATTATTACTCGATACGATACGATCATTTATTAATAAAAAATATTTACTCAAACTTACTATATCAGCTAAGAGAGAGAATGAGAGAGACAAACAGATTGGAAATATTCGAGGTAAAAAGTTTAATTAACAATTAACCCTCACAATCCTGTTTAAAACATGCCTTAGTTACATATGTATATAATTAGAATTAACCTACATAAACAAGTAATAGGCCGGTCAAGTTAACTCTGCATAATCTGCATCTGGCGCACGTACTATCGGCTGCATTAATGCATGGACACCTTACGGTCTAGTTTCGCTTGCACCGTTTGACATCTACAGCTGATATGATTGCATGCGTTGCGCACAAAATAAACTAGATGGCGCTGCTGGCCAAAAATATTGATATATAGACGAATATAACTTAATTCACTGATAATAATTGACTCCTGTAATCACCAAAAAATTTTCTTGCGATGCGAGTACAATTATTAACAAGTTTAACAAGGTTTAATCTACTGTAACCGTATTTGAGTGTGACTGAACTGTCATCCTACCTACTCGTTTATCAAAGGTATATATTTCACTGTTGAAATATGTATACCCGTGATAAACCACTGACCAGTGTCAACAACAAGATTGGATGGGCTTGTTCAAACCCGTTCAAACCATATTTCTTCGTTTCTGATTTCCCTGCACAGCTCGTGTATCATGGGACGGCCGCGACATACTCTCGATTTTTCTCGCACTATACCTCTTGTTCTAATAAGACGAATAAGTTCTAAGAGACGGATAGTGCGAAAAAAATCGAGAGAGCTCGAGCGCCGTTGCGTGATAGCCGTGCTGACTGCTGGTCAGTGTGATGTTGATCAATCTGTATAAGCATGTAACACACAGTACCTACGTACATAGGTTAGGTAACTTTTAAGTAAGGGTAAGCTTTAACTGTAAGTAGTCAGTCAGTTGGCAACAAATGCCAGATCTTCTAGGATTATCCAACTAGTGGAGTTTTGAGACTAGCTTATGACATGAACTCGGATCCCTTTAGAGGCCGTTTCACGCGATATATACGTACCTACCTATATTAGTTAGGTACTTTTCAAAAGTTCCATCACATTACAATACTTAGGCACATCGAGACTAGCGGGAGCAACTGCTCGTCTTCATTAAACTAGACACAAAATACTATCCGTTTGCACAAACTGGCGTTTAAGAGCCTGACTATATTATATAAATACCACATACCTATTCATTATTTTTCACGCATAGTTTTACAGGGCCAATATTCGCCTTTCGTTTTATTGTGATACACAATTCACACTGTATAGAGATCTTGCGAGTGGTGTTGTGTCTAGACTCTAGTGTAGACTCTAAAGTACAAGTAACGTACAAATGTAGACAGTGTTGTACAGGGCAGCCTTAAAATATTAGGGTTCGTAAAAAGCGTATCACGTAACTTCAAGCGCATTAAGACTTGTGACACTTCACAACACCTTTGTGCGCTCACGCCTCGAGTACTGTAGTCAGGTTTGGAGCCCTTCGTACCAGGTACACATCGATCGTCTGGAAAGAGTCCAACGCTCATACCCTCGATTCATGGCCTTTAAGGATCGTACAGGTGCGGTCGGGAAACGTAGCAACTATGAACGTATACTGAAGCATTTTAAAATGTGTACCCTCCAGGTGAGAAGGGACTACTTGGATCTTGCTCTGCTACACAAACTTATAAAGGGAGGCATCCATGAGGGGCACCTGCTTGGGAGCTTGAATTTTGTTGTCCCGAACACCCATGTCAGATCCTCGCGCATCACTACATTCTCGCCTAAATTAGCTAAGTCTAACTTGGGGAAATTTTCCGTTATGAATAGACTTCAGACGCGATATAACTGGTATCAGAAGATATACGACCTGGATGTCTATTTCGAGAGTGTCACCTTATGGAAAAGTAAAATACCTACTACACCCATAGTATCTATATTGCTTGCTGTTTATTGTTTAATGCTTTTGTTTCTTTAATGTTTTTGTTTATTCAAATTTTACTACGCAATCTTATTATAGATTTTAGTGTAATTTGTGTCACAGTACTACACTTAATCTGTTAGAATAATATTACTGCCCTGCTTGCTTGCTCAATTTGAATGCTGTTGCACACCTGTTATTAAGATACAGGCAGGACTTGGTTCTTCTCTTCATACCTCCGTGTAAATGTATAAGCCTTGTATTTTGTTGGTGTGTCAAATAAATACATAAATAAATAATAACAGCTGCCAGTTTCGTGTCGTAAATAACCTATTTAACAAGATCCATGAACACCCAATCTGATCTTACTGCGTTATTTTTCATGAATGTGTAAAGGTAGTTCCATCGTTCAGAGGCGTCTCTAGCCCATGTAGCGACCGTGTGCAAACATTACTCTAGCGCCCCCTAGTAAGCGCGCGGTCAAAAGTAGCGGGCGGCGCCCCCTAGGACCGCTGCGCCCGTGTGCAACGCACACCCTGCAATATAGCCAATATAAGTAAAGACGCCTCTGCCATCGTGAACACATCGTCTTTCTTTTTATTAAGACTCACGTAGCCTTTCGAGTAAACCAATAACTCATTAAAATAACACTTTTCATATAAAAAGCTTACACATGACACAATAATTAACAATAATTTCTTAAGTAGCACATTTACATTAGCACGTACATTTCAAATTAACCACTATACCTATAACTAGCGTCTTCATTTAGTTATCTCTTACTAGCTGAATTTCCTCTCGAGCTAATAAGTCTATGCCACTTCTGGAAAAGCCTGCTATGGCATTACATTAGGCTCTCGATGACCTCAAGGATGTTTAGTAGGAACTAGCATTATTTCCCCTCATAGCCACGCTCATCCTCCTGACCGGCGGGGGCACGGTGCGGACGATGGGAGGGTGGCGCAGCCGGGCGGGGCGGGGGGGCAGGCGCGAGTCGGTGCTGGCGCGCGCGCGGAACTCCTCCGGGCACTCGGAGTGGCCCGAGGAGGAGGTGGAGTCGCTGCGACACACCTCGGCCCAGCGGCCTGCAACGTCACGTGGACTGAGTCAAACAAAACAATGACAAAAACAAAGTATAGGAAAAGCATTTCTTTATTTCTGATATTAATAAATCCAGTGGCCATTTTGTCTACTGCGTTTTAGTAGGAGTTGCTACTGATATAAATAATGCATTCATCGGTATCTCATTTACATGCTTGCATGTGCTTCCAATGGGCAAAATCAAAGCACATAAAATCAAATGTGCCACTGCCACTTCTAGCAATTTTAGATTGTCAGCCCATAGCCCATGCATGACATTGAGACTGTCTCCTAATTGTGACAACTACTTAATCCCACGCGACTCTAGCGCAAGCACAAGCTGCCCATGCACCAGACGCGGTGTTTCTCTTACCGATCTATCCGTAGGTACCTACTTACACAATAGTGGAGAGAGCTATAGGCCGCGCACGCTATTGGGCGCACCAGCGCGGAGCATCGCACGCTGGCCTCCGCCGAGCCGCCGCCGCCGCTCCCGATCGATCAGCCAGCCAGAAGTGGCTCTCGCTTGACCGGTCAGTCAATACTTACACAGAGGTGCACAGGGCTCGGACGTGTCGGACGCCGCGCGGGCCAGCGGGCGTTCCAGCGCGGAGGGATGCACGTCGGGCTCTGCCGGGGGGCGCCCGCGAGACCACTTGCTGCCCACACGCCAGAAACGACGTGCATCGCGGAACACACCCCACACCTGACCGATCAATCAATATTTACATCAGATCAGAAATTGACGGTCACCAAGAACCTGACAAAACTTTATGTTTAATATTAAGGGTCGGCAGGGGGCAATCGAGGGTCGGGAATGTAAGAGAATTATATTGTAAACGATGTTCCATAACCTTGAAAAAAATTACACCGCTAGCCAATGAATGTTACTTCTTCTTGAAACATTCAAATTTTAGATAATGCTTATGGGTAAGTATAAAAAAAAACTGAAAATCAGTAAAAACGTGTAAATCGCACTCCCGTATTGTAGCAACTGAGTCGTAAGTATCAAGAATTATTTAATGAATTTTATCAAATAATAAAGTTAAAACTATAGAAAAGTCCTTGCAATCTTCATTTCTTAACAAATATGTACTTATATCGTGTAAAAAAATCACATAGATGGCCAATTTTTACGCTCAAAATCTTCATACGAATTAGTATGGAGCGGCCGGCTCACTACAAGTGCGACCGCTCGCGGCGGCCGCGTTCAGTCGGCCGCGAGCCTCCGGAGCGAGACCACGTCGCTTGGCGCCGCATTGACAGATTGCGATCGAACCGTGTACTTACACAAAATGAGTGCACAGTGGTACAAACGAAAATTATTCTTACGTTCATTGATTAACATATTTAAATCACGTAGAACTTAACAACATGCTTCCTCGGTTTGATCATAAAAAAGGATTGGGTAGTAATTAGCACCTCTCATCTCTCAACAGATTCTCGTGAAATTTTGTGAGCGAGTCCGATATTTAACTAAAGTGCAAAAATGATTACGTATGTCCGGCTGTCCGGCTGTCAACTCTATAGGTCGCATCTCTCAACAGATTCTCGTGAAATTTTGTTAGTGAGTTCGATATTTAACTATAGGGCCAAAATGGTTTACTGCCTTTTCGACGAAATATGTTTCTTTAAATTTCACTTCGCAACCAAATTTTCGCAGAATTTTCATTTGGTAAATCAATCGTTGGCATAACTTTACTTCGCACTATGCTTATTTGGCAACATTTTTATAATGCAATACTACAACAAACTTTTATGTGGCAAATAATTATGAAGTAAATAATTTGCTTAGGCAAAAAACCAATCGTCAAATGTCTTTTTGGGAAAATATAAACTTTGCTTTGGAATTATGATAATTACTATTATTAGTAACGTATAGTTAGCAATATTTTTTGTTGGATTCTGAGGCAAGTCAGTGTAGGTACAACGACGAGCGAAGCGAGGAGGAGTGTTAGGAAGAACCGCGAACCTACAGGGTGTGAGCCGAGCGAGCGTAGCGAGCGTGCAGCGGCAGCGGCCGGCGATGTTCCGGAAACGAACAATTTTTTCCTCATCTCATACTTACATTATAATCATATAATCTATATGTCGTGGATTGTGCAACGGAACTTCAAATCCAATATATGTTTTGGGTGTGTTCGGAACGAAGTTGGCAGCACTGGTTGAGTTACCAACACTGACAGCTGTCACATGGAGGTGGAGTGGGAAACACGTTGACAAGCAACTCACTTTGGAATGAGACGCGAGCTGTAGTGCGGTTGTGCTCCCAACCTCGTGCCGACTTCATCACGTTCCGTGTTACAGAATTAGTAATCTGTTTTCATCCGAGTGGTTTATGATTATTTCGCGCTATTTGTAATTCTAATCAATCTGATTTAACCTAAAGAGTGTAGATCGACTTCTATTTCGTGAAATATCATGGTTAACGAGAGTGGGGAAAATAATGAATCTCCTCACGTTCCGTGTTACAGAATTAGTAATCTGTTTTCATCCGAGTGGTTTATGGTTATTTCGTGCTAGTTGTAATTCTAATCAAACTGATTAAACCTAAAGAGTGCAGATCGACTTTAATTTCGTGAAAAATCATGGTTAACGAGAGTGGGGAAAATAATGAATCTCCTCACGTTCCGTGTTACAGAATTAGAAATCTGTTTTCATCCGAGTGGTTTATGATTATTTCGCGCTGTTTGTAATTCTAATCAATCTGATTAAACCTAAAGAGTGTAGATCGAATTCTATTTCGTGAAATATCATGGTTAACGAGAGTGGGGAAAATAATCAATCTCCTCACGTTCCGTGTTACAGAATCAGTAATCTGTTTTCATCCGAGTGGTTTATGATTATTTCGCGCTGTTTGTAATTCTAATCAATCTGATTAAACCTAAAGAGTGTAGATCGAATTCTATTTCGTGAAATATCATGGTTAACGAGAGTGGGGAAAATAATGAATCTCCACCAGTTCCGCCCGACCCTCCTACATATATATGGCAAAAATCGCCCTCGCCTAATATTCAGAGCAATGACGCGTAATTCAATGTCGGAGAGGCAACCGTCCCTCCCAAGCAAAAATTGTCCATGGCAATTGATTGCAAAACCTTTTATTGCGCGTATTCTTGGCATATTCCCATTTTGACGAATTTCGCGTTTGTATTCAAGCGGTTGCCTGCCAATTTTTTTTTGTTCGCTCGTTTACTCGGCTCCGGTTACACTGGATGGTATAAAAATTCCACTATTTAGACAGCGTACACACTTTCAGGCTACCGCGTTTCAATCGGTCACCACGCGACATTTTTTTTTTACAACTCTTCTCCTATTTCCGAACCAGTCACAGTTGGCTCAATTCGGGTTGCACAGGGCGGTTCCACAACACTTCGGGAGCTCAAATACCGCTAGGCAACCGGATGCCTCTCCAACATAGAATTACGCGTCATTGCTTTAACTATAAGCCGTTCGGTCGAACAAAACAACTGTCCACATAGTAAGATAGGCTGCGCGCTCGGTTCGGACGAACGTTGGTAGGTATTAAGATGAAATGCATTTGATATAACAATTTTTATACTTTCTAACAAAATCCAAAGTTACAATTTTGTTGGCGAGTCAAAATCCGACGACCCGCTGTGCATACGTGCATGTGTGCGTGTGCGGTGCGCGAGCCTCGAGCGTTGTGTGAGTAGCGCTAAAAACCTAAACTTCGCGCGGTGCCACTCCGAAACGCCCCCTTAAGTAAGTATTTATTTCCTACTGGTACTTTTTTTTGCCTCAGGCGCAGGCGTCGATGGTTTAAATAAACCTCGATCCCACAGCACTACACCACAACAGGAAATTTGTCAACAAGGGCTTCGTTAAGCCCTTACATCAGAGAGGACATATCCGGAGGCAAATTAGGTTCGGCATATTGCATACCAATATGATTTCAATTTGTAGCGCGCACTGGTCCTAGACCTGGCACATATTCAGTAAGAATGGGACGGTTTCTAATGTGAGTACAATACATTCGGAATCTCTGAGCGCAATTATATGTAAGTATTAATTTGAGAGCACCGAAGCAAGGAATGAGGAGCTTTCGTAAACAATCATAAGCTCTTTGTAATATTTGAATGAAGTAGGTCTGTAAATATCTACCACCAACATAGATTTAATTGTTTTCTCCCCTCACTGCCTCGGAAAGCCGTCGTGGGCAAAAACGCATTTTATCCACTAGTGGGAAAGTAATTTGACCTTGGAGCGTGTTTAAGTAGTTTTTGACAGATAACAAAACGTAAAACGGTCGTAATACAAAAATTTCACAGACGTGATTCTGTTGCCGCTATAACAACAAAAAAAAACAGAATAAAATAAATATTGAAGAACTTATTGCTTGTTGCTTTCATCAGGCGCTGGGTCTCATAATGTATGGGAAAACTAAAATCCGATTCGCACTTGACCAAAATTCTACTTGATATTACTTACCTACGTTATCATAACTGTAATAAAAATAAAAAGAATTATTATTTAAATTAACTAAAGTTGTTATGCACGTTGAACTTTCCTCGCGACAGTGAGGTGAAAAGTTTTCTGTTACACACGGGTGCAAATGTATTTTATTTCGCGTGTGTTGAAACACTCGCTACGCTCAGGATTCTAATTTAGAACCACTCGCTTCGCTCGTTTTTCAACTATAGGATATATACTTTCGCTTGCTCGTGTTTCAATTCAACACTCGCGGGTAAATTATTACAACTGTTCAGTGATAACAAATAGATCCCATTATGGTTTGGCCAGTGTAGTTGTCAACGCAGTTTTAAACAAATATGCGGACCCTGACTGGTAATCTATCAGCCGGTGATTTGCATCCACAGAATGGGAATCGAAGAGAAAATACTCCCCGTCCCGTTTCCAGACGCCCAACGTCATCCCTTGAGTGGTAAAAGTAAAACCATCTCCATCTGCGTCGGTAAAGGCCTCTCGTAACGTAAGTTCATCAAAGCCTCATTCTGTAATGTACCATCTCCATAGGATTTGAATTTCATCCACTAAATCACATTTTTCTACATTGAATACCTTGCCTAAGATATCAATGGGAGATAATAAATTGTCGGAACATAGCTGTTCATGTCCATTCGTGCCCTGCATCTTTAGTAGACATGACCTATAATAAGGTGTCGCCGGATGTAAGTAAACATCCACATCGAAATTATCAAAATCAATGCCACCTGCAACAGCCATCCCGAACATTGCTGCTGGGGTTGGCGGAAAACGTTAGAAAATTTACTAAGTTTCCCTCGTTCTGCTATGAGATTCATTTTGTTAAGCAGATAATTAACGAATAACCAAATTACGTATTGCCTCTGTTCCCTGAATATTTTAAATATTCCAACCATTCAGCACCAAAGTCCTTCTAGAAAAGCCAAAATCATTTACCTAGATAAATCCAAAGAATATAAACATTCGAAAGTTTTGAGATATTCGAAATTATCATTATTATTATTATTATATTATTGGTGATCCGTCTGCTCGTTTGCCTCCTACAACATAAAAAAAATGGAACGCAAATTTATTTGGTGTTTTAGAGATTATTGATTGAAATTCCAACATATGAAACCAACTTCAGATATTATGCACTTAGGTATACTAATTGCAACGACTTTTTCCGAAAAGTTAGTATACGAGTGTTCTCTAAGGCATCGAAATCGGAGTTATAGATACAGTGGACGGAACATAAAATTTGTACCAAGTCAGTTGTCAACGCTGACCCCTTTCATGTAATTTTTTTACGTTTTCAACCCATATCTCAATTTCAAAATTTCGAAAAACTGACTCGACAAAAACAATCTGCATACTTACCGAACCTACTCACAAAATTTCATGAGAATCGGTGGAGAAATGTGAGCTCTAGGCGAGAACAGGGGGAAACCCAAACATCCGGACATGAGGAAAAACGATTTTTCACACCTTTCATTCGGAAAAGTAAGTTTTGCTCCACGGCGAGAGGGACCAAACGCTACTTTTCTGTTCAAGCTACTTTTTTAATTTATACATTGGCATTGGAGCATTTTTACGCAATGTGCCAATTGAACACAGATGTTAATAAAATAATCGATTGTAATTTCATCGTAGTCGATTCAAAACGAACATATTTCAAGTTCTAACTCTAACAACGTTGTATAAAAATTTATAAATATTTCGTAATATTTAAAAATTAGTAATAAAAATTAAGATAATTTAGATATATTTAAACAATAGCTTTTTTTAATTTCCTCATAGTCGGTGTGAAAAATAGTATGTGTCACTCGCTAGCAAAATTATTTTCGTCTCGGGCGTAAACACTTGTGTCCCTCACTACGCTCAGGATCCTACGTTAGAATCCCTCGCTACGCTCAGGATTCTATTGTAGGATCCCTCGCTACGTTCAGGATTCAATACACCGCCCTCGCCGTAAATATACTATTTTGCTCCCTTGTGACACAAATAACTATTTCGTCCAAGCTGAAGTATAGACGCTTCGCTCGCTCGGTCGATAAACTTGTTTGCAGTTGGTACCTAAGCAGAATGCGACTTATGTATTGGGACACAATTTTACCAACGATTAAGTTAAGTTTGACTCCCCAATTTAGTTTATCAGTTATTTAGGATAGGAAACTGGGTAAATTTTCGAGCCTCGATTCACGTGATGGACGAACTAAATATTATATATATATTTAATACTTACAAACAGGCACAGGACCCTCGGTGCGCGAGTCCTACTAGCACTTAGCTTGTTTTCACGGTTTTAAACATGCAGTTTTTAAATTTTTAATAATAGTACTTAGCTATACCTAATTTTAAAATTGTAATAAATACTCGTAATACCTACAAATAGACTTGTTCCGTTCCACCGTGTTGTTACTGTAGACTGAACATTATAAAGCAATTCGGAATGAATGAATTCATTTAATTGGGGAAAAGTTGAAGCTATTATATATGGCAGTAAGCAACAGCTGAATGGTGTCAGTTCTGTTTTAAATGTCAACTTGATGGGTAAACCTATTGAACGAGTGTATGAAGCACGTAATTTAGGACTTATGATGGACTGTGGGCTGCGCTATGAGAAACACATGGTTGGTGCTGTGAGAAATTGCTTCTACAAACTTAAAGTGCTGTACAATATCAGGCAATTTATAAGCGAAAACTTGCGAATTCGGCTGGTGGAGTCTTTAGTATTGTCCAAGTTGAACTATGCAGATGCAGTGTATATTGGCCACGACTTCTTGGAAAAACTAAAAGACTCATCCAACGTGTTCAAAATGCCTGTGCTCGTTTCTGTTTTAGTATTCCTTCGAGAGCTCATGTTACTCCGTTTTTAAATAAACACAGCATCCTTAAAATGCAGCATCGGCGTAAACTACATCTGGCCTGTTTACTTTTCGGCGTAATTAAGAACGAGGCTCCTAAGTATCTCTTCGAAAAGTTGTGCAGCTCCAGGTTGCATAGAACACGGCAGTGTGGGCTGCAGTTGCTGACACCCCGACACGCTTCGGCGGCTTTCCGTGGTAGTTTTCGGTACGTAGCAACTAAATGCTGGAATGTCATCCCTCCGCCGTTGCGAGACCTAGGAAATGTGCACAGCTTTAGAACTAAACTCAAATCTTTTATATTCAACCACCAAAAGAGCCAGGAAACTTACAGGCTAGACACGAGCTGTATTTAGGAACTCAAATGATAATGTTGTCTTACCTCTGTGTTATGTCCCTCTAGTTTTAATGGTTGTTATTGTGCTCATGTGCTGCTATCAGTTTGGCTTTGTTTTTGTGCCAATTAGCTTGAAATATATTTGTCTTGTTTCTCCTTAATTATGTCAAATCGGCATTGCGCAGTGCGCACGCGTCACCGTCACATTTCTGTCTTGTTTGACGTTTTAATTGCTGGGAGCATCCAGCTGTCATAATGGCGCTAGTGGGTCGGTTGGCGCGGTTATAAATGTTGCGTTCATGAAAAGTTTATTATTTGTCTTTACTGTTTGTTTTGTTTTATATTACTACTATTATAACTATTTTGTACGAGTGTAAAATATGTGTTACGCCGTGGAATCACCGGATGGTTCCATCGGAAGACCAGCGCTGGCCACCAGGCCAGCACAACGCTGAGATGGAACCGTTTCGTGGCAATTTGTCTACCATTCTGTTTTTTGATTTTTGATTTATGTACATGTATGTGCTGTTGCCATGAATAAATATTATTCTATTCTATTCTATTCTATATTATACGAGCTACAATTCGGCAAGTCCTGTGTTGGCTGTTTAACTCAGGTCAAATAGCTATTCGGTATTGGTCAAGCTCCTGATGCAGTGTTCTTAGATTGGACTTCATAATCATTCGTCATAATACATCGGACTAATAGCGTCGCGTTTTGTGAACTCGACTATCCCGCGCTTTTTACGCACTTTTGACGAAAAAATTGCGATTAAATGAAACAAATATTCATAAACCAAGCATAGCTTGTAGCATTGGTACGACGATACACAATTAATTGTAATTCTGACATTAACAACTAAAGATTGTACGAAAGAAGTTTGGGCCAAATTGGAAACTCTCACATGTTCCCCATTAAAAGAAAAGAGTCGTTACTGGATATCAGTTCAGCTTTAAGACTTGAGTAATTTAGGAATGAAACTGGATGTCCACTCCTTTATACGTATCAATAGACTAAGTGTACCTAGACTAAATCGCCAGTAGCTGGCCACCCTTCAATAACTAACCCCCTCATACTAAAAAAAAACTGTTCCCTACAGATAGAATTCAATTTTACTATAACGTGGCCAGTTTAAGGGTGACCAGTAATTAACACCATATACTAAAAATGAATTCTATTGATTTTGGATTGTTTTTTATATTTCCTTGTTATTGTGTTGTTGACATTGTCTTATTATTATATCTTAATTTTTCTCTGTTTTTGACGATTGTGATAAAAAGTCTTATATTTTTGACATGTATGCAAATCTGTAATGTATTTTTGATCATAAAATAAATAATCTAATCTTATCTAGTCTATTGCAAGTGAATAGAGTTCATTTTAGGGTTCCGTACCAAAAATGGTAACAAAGGAACCCTTATGGTGCGACTCCGTCCGTCTGTCTGTCTGTCACAAAGTGAAATATCTCACGAACTACTCAAGCTATCAACTTGAAACTTGGAATGGTTATAAATGTGAGTTATCCGCGTGCATGGAAAATAAAAAATTTAAATATACATTTAATTTATCTATAAAAACTTACGAATAACAGGAGGGGGCAAAAAAAAAAACAACTATAGGGTCAAGTGGGGTATCATTCGAAAGGGCTTGAGTTGCACTTTTTGAAGCAGTTTTTCTTTTATTTCGGAAAATTTTGATCTATGAAGGAAAATGTAAAAAAATACCATTCCCCCCCTTATCTCCGAAGTTATTCAAGCGAAAAATTTGATATAATTACTTGTGATTAAGATAAACATATATATTACGGGAAAAGTTTTCTTTTTCTGTATCTAGCATATTTTTTGTTTTATTTTCAAAAATCATTTCCTAGTTAGATTTGCAATTTAATCAACTTTATAAGTTTTTTTTTGTTTTGAAATTCCTATAAAACTATAAATAGAAGTACTCTCAATCAAATAAAACAATAATAATCAAGATCAGTTCACGTGATAAACAATAATCGCTAAAAGACCAACATACATACTAAGCCGATTGCCCTTGCACGTTAGTACCAAATGGGGCCGATAGATGGCGCTGACCCCATTCGCGCTGTTAAGTTTTCTAGAATTAATGGGGTTGGGATTGGGACGCGTATATTTATTTTCAATAGCAGGTCCAAAAAAGGTCGCGATTCAATTGTCTTGGTGTAAAAGTTACTCGTTGTTTGAAATTTAATTCTATTGTGTTGGGTTAAAATAAGTAATTTAACAAATATATTGGGACTTACTTTACCTTGAGTTAATTGTTAGTTTGCACGGAAGCCTCGGTGCGCGAGTCAGACTCGCACTTGACCGGTTTTTTTTAGTATGAGGTTGCCAGTTATTGACGATTTACCCTAAGTATATCGAATTTGTGTGTCCTCGCCAGAAGCAATACCTACGATAAAAGTGTTTCAATTTAAATCCCGTTTAATGTCCACGACGCAGGAATTCAATTACCGTCGCTTGCAAGCGGCTTTTGCTGTGTTGCTGTGCATGTTTGAATTGAACCTTGAGCAATATTCACTTTACGGAACGGATTCAATTTCCGATATAGTAGCGTAGGAAAGTCAACCAAATGAACGGAACAAAAATACCTATATTAAATAAGTAACTATTCTTCTGTCCGCGACTCCGTCCGCGTGGAACTCGTCTACATCGTAACTCTATACAAATTTTAAGTGCATTTGCATCTATACTAATATTATAAATGCGATAGTGTGTATGTCAATCTTTCTACCAATAAATAAAATAAAAAATAAATAAATAAATCTCTCTGCTACCTCTTCACCCTTAAAACCGCTGAATCGATTTGGATATGGTAAAGACATAGTTTGAGTCCCGGGGAAGGACATGGATATATATATGAAGCACATAAGGATGGATAGATAGGTTTTTATCCTGAAAATCATATTACGTTATTTAAACGAGTTCCACGAGGACGCAGTCGCGGGCAGAAGCTTAGTTATTTAATATGTTTTTGGTTCGTTCATTTGGGTGACTTTCTTACGCTACTATATAGGAAATTGAAACCGTTCCGTAAAGTGAATCTCGCTCAAGGTTTAATATAAATAAAAACAAAAAAAAACAAAAAAACAAGTATATACTTAGTCACGCTTCAATCATGAAAAGCCCTTGCTCTTATTAACAGAAAGTAGGCACTTATGGAAGCAGACTTGCTCGCCTGTGAGTCATAACATAAAATTAAACATCAAACAAATCTAACACAAAAGAGCGTCGTAGGTACGTAAAACGTATCACATGTGTACATGTGATATTTTATTCATCATACTTTCGTATCCGCCTGCTCACAGGGTTAACTGTTCTATAACATGAGCATGACACAGTATCAAATCGTTAAGATCGCGTTTTCTCAGCTTATTACTATTACCACATCTAGGCATATGTGATCATTCTTAACGAAGATTTATCCATCTATAATGGTTTTTTTTGTCAACTGTGGTTTTTTTAATCAAAAATCCCGCAAATCCCGCTACACCTATACACCTACTTTGCTCCGTTGAGACTTTATGTGTTTCTAAACTTTTCACACCACATGCTCGACAATGCCGAATTATAGGTCATGTCAACCCTACCGAAAGCAAGACATTAAATCCCTTGGTATTAGCCGGGTTATAATGTTGTACTGAATTTCATTATAACCCGCTGGTTAATAATATGATTTCACTTTTCATAATTCTTATTACTGTATGCATAAAGTTTAATTTTGCTAAACACAATTTGTCCTAGGCCATGGCCTACTTGATTTGACAAAATAAATGAAGTTTGCCTCCGTGTGAACCCCGGTCCGGAGGAGCGCGGTGTTCGAAATTCGAATTTCGAATCTAGGACCACGGCTTGTGCTTTCGAATTTGGAACGTCGCGCGCCTTCATTTGTTCACGCGTGACGAACAAATCGAGTTCTTGTAGGTGCCTATAGAAGATTTAATTTCAAAAATAATATTGAAAATGTCGAGTGATGAAAGTGTTTTGACTCCTGAGTTTATCAAATTAGACAACTCAACCTCAATAAACGTACCAAATAAAAACATTACCTTATCTTTCCATAATTGGACTAACGTGTCTAATGTTACTATGTACTTTTAATTTGCCAAATAAACATTATTTATCTACTGAGCCTGTTTTTTTGTCTCGCATAAGGTGTGAAAAGTAGAGTATACACCTCGGGGATAAGACTGTTTTAGTCTTGGGCGGTTGAACCCCTCACTGCACTCAGGACTCAGTCTTAATTCCCTCGCTTCGCTCAGGAATTAACTTATAACTCCCTCGCTACGCTCAGGAGTTAAATTATGAGTCCTTCGTTACGTTCGGGATTCAATTCACTCCCGTGACATAAAACAGTGCTTTATCCCCTTGGTGTATAATCTACTATTTCCAGAAGCTTTGTGAATGGTTTAACCGATGATCATTTTGTTACTTCCTTAATTATACTCGTATGGGTCAATATTCAGATTATTGAATATTATTTCATGATCCAGTCTTTGGTTATTATATTACATTTGGGACATTGCTTAATTAAGTGGTCTACTATTTGTATTGTCACAGGGGCACAGGTTATCCGCTGTAATTTTGGACCTATGGAGATATGCTGACTTGCTGAGTGATAGGTAGAGCCCACTGCCCAGCGAGCACCTGCAATTGACGCTCTTAAATTTCTTATTTCGTTTATAGATGGCAAATCCTTGTTGATGTGTCCCCCAGTTGCCGAGTTTTGATAAACCTGTTCTACTTAAGTAGTTCTTTCTCGGTGTTCATTTTGCGATGCCGTTTATTACGAGATATAAGGAATCTGTTAAGTATAGTCAGGGGTTTTGTGTAGTTTCCGCAATTTCGTTACCATCTGTTTGTCCGTCTTGAAGGGATGGAGAGTGACATAGGATAGTTTTTATCCCCGAAATCATCACCTAAGGGGGTGAAATGGGGGGGTAAATGTTTGTATGGAGCTGCGATATAAACGAGTTCCACGCGGACGGAGTCGCGGGCAGAAGCTAGTGGATCATAAGTATTGCGTGCTTTCACCCATCCAAATACTATAGTCTCCGTTTCTCTTTAATGTGCCTTTGGATGCCATATATCATTTGCTGGGTGGAATTTCGGTTGGTGAGCTCTTGAAGGGCAGACTTGGAGTCGGAGAAGATAACAACGGCTTGAAGCCGGTCTTGGGTGCATGTCTTGCAGGCCATTTCGATTGCTAGACATTCTGCCCGGTAAAAAGTACAGTTATTGTGTAAATTTCCAATTCGAGTATAACATGACGTAAGCAGCTCCATCCATCTCGTGTTTACTGCCGTCGGTGAAAACCTAAACGGTATTTGCGTTATAATAAGGCTTCATACCTATCTTCGCTGTTTGGTGACACGGCATATAGTTACTCATTATAGAATACATACAATAACCAACAGAAATAATGGTGTTCCATTCGATTCGACCCTGTCAAGTGTCGTGCCGTTGCTGAGAGCATTGTTAAATTCCCAGCAACGGTCGCCAACGTTGCTGGTAATAATGGCATAGGTACTGCCTGTTACTTCGAGATTGACAGCCTCGTCGCTGCATATTTCTTGAAACTATTATTAGATTAGATTAGATTAGATTATTTATTTTATGATAAAAAATACATTACAGATTTGCATACATGTCAAAAATATAAGAGTTTTTTATCACAAAATGTTTTTTATCATTTATTTGAATAACCGGGCTCGGGAGCAAGTATTTTAACCGACTTCAAAAAAAAAGGAGGAGGTTCTCAATTCGGCTGTATTTTTTTTGTTTTTCAATGTTGGTTACCTCTGAACTCCGTCATTGATGAGCCGATACGAATTTTTTTTGTTCGTATATATAAACTTCCAGGTCAGTCCCATTTTTTTTCAAAATTCAGTTAGACGATGGGAACCATGAGGAATTGAGGGACTCCTCAATTTTATTAGGCACGCGTGTAGTGATTTTGGTATTATCTGTTATAACTCGTGTATTTACATCCGGAATCATAAATTTGGTGGCGAGGAATTGATGATGAAGACCACAGATGACTTATCGAATTCCTCAATTATGTACTAACGTTTTCACCGCCAAACACGTGAAATCACGTCATCGACGATTCGTGACACCGACGCCAAAGACGGCATTTGCCGTCATTTTTTTATTTTTTTTTATTTATGAAAACCTACTCTGAAATGGCCCAATTTCATGTTGGCATTATTTCTTTATCCATTATTTTTTGCTTTTTGCAAGTTGCTTTACCATCTGGCGGTGAAAAGGTTAAAAGTGCAAAAGTACGTCACAGGTTCTGATAAGATCCCGTTGAAATAGGAACTAATGAAGTGCCATTGGTGATGATCTTGGGGAATCGATGGAAGTTCCCAAATATTATCGGCTCACATACAGCGATTCGGTTTTCAATCAACGCACTTGCTATCGGAAATCAGTTCATGTGGTAAATTGTAAAAAAAATAGGAAATGTTCTCGTGGCTTGGAGTACTAAATTGAAGTCGGTTAAAACTTTGTTTTTGAAGTAGGTAAATCATGTATTAAGTAGTGATATTTTTTGTCTTGAGAAACAAAGGCAAGTTCCCGACAACATTTCCGGCGGCATTATTGCTGGAAGAATGGAAATATTGACAACGGCTCAGGTTAATGTTGGAAAACAAAGGACCTCCGTCGAAGTGTAGGTATATTATGCAGCGTGTCCCTAGTGCACAGTAGGTACTTTAATAAGGAAACTCGCCTGGTCGATGCTCTCGCGGACGGAGATCTCGTGGAAGCATACGCAGCCGATCTCCTTGCAGCGGCGTTGCCCCTCCTCGGTGGAGACCATGCGGTCTCCGAGCTGATCTACCTTGTTGCCCACTAGCACCACAGGAATCTCCAACACATTATCCTGCAAACATAATTACTTACATCATTAAGTATGAAAACCACTGATATTGCATAAATTATAATCATTAAGCTTTGTTAAAATTGATACCAGTAGACGATCAATAGATTAAATACTTGTAGGTCTCAGTATGCTATGCTCGCTTTTAGTACGTAAGTACTGAACAGAGTACACTCGAATGCGTAGTTGTTGTCTAACAACTTACCTAATGATATCGAATTTCATTACCTACCTGCAATGAATACTTACTGTGCATACTTTACATGACCTAGGTAGGTACTACTAATAAACTCACGATAGTTTGAGAGTGTGGTATGTTTGGTTTTGTTACTCGTGTACGGAAACATCATCGACCTTGATTAAACTTTTCGTTCCTAATATGTAGTTGTGCTTATATCAAATTACCTACCTAATTATCATACGAAGTCGCGGGTAGAAGCTAATATTTCATAAGGTAATATGCCATTCTCCCACATATTATTCGCGTCCTCGACCCCAATTAGGTACGTGAAAGGAAATCAAGAATTCCGCAGGAAAATCGCTGGACCTCCCCTCCTGGTGCGCGGAACGTATAAATTACTTGTCTAATAAAATTAACCTTCATTGATGAAGCGATCCGTCGCCGTCTTTTGTTGTAATTGATCAGGAATTTGAGACGATCGCACTCGTCGAAGGAGCATTTGTCCGTGACGGAGTACATGAGAATGAAGGCCTCTGCCCACCTGATGTTGCTCTCCAAGTTTGTGTACTCGCTCTCCTGAATAAACGTCGGAAATAATGGATATTTTGTTTATTTTCTTTACATAGAATCTTTAAAACAATATATGATAACAACAGAATTTGGGATTTAAGTGAAAACCATTGAAATTAGTAACCCATATCAGAAGACCACCAAAAGACAAACAAATGGAAAATACACACGTGCAGTGAATGCCGTCTACATACATATGTGTAATGTAACGTTTTAGAGAAAAAAATACAGTACCTATATTATTGAAGTGAAAACTTCTTTAGCGGCGCTGTGCACTTTTTGGAATGGGGAAAATTTGTTAAACTCGCGACAGGTGTAGGAGCGTAGGAGGTCACGTGACGTGTAGGAGCGTAGGATTTAGTATTGCCAATTGCCGGAATACAAAAAGCCGGAGTTGCGCTTCAAGTTGCATTTTTTTTGCAAAATTATTCAAGTTTTTTTAAGCAATTCGCATGTTTTCACTTCTGCCGGCACTCCTGGAGATTCATTTCAATTTCATGACCGCAGGAGGAAGTTAATATTGAGTGGCAAGGATTTATAAAGAAATGTAGCATCCTAAACACACATAATAAAACAAGTACTTTTTGGCTCTATGGAAATCTGAAATGCAATAATCACATAACTCACGTGAGGATCGCCCGCAGAGTCCAATATTTCAAAATAAACCATCTCGTTGTCAATTTCAGTTTGACACGCGTAGATCTTCTCCAAGTTGGGATCATATTCCCCTATGAAGCGCCGGGTAATGAATCGGACTACTAAGGCTGAAAGAAAATAAAATCCGCCTTTAGGAAGCGCCCGTTTCAGCACACTGTAACGATGCGGCCAAGGCCGAGATCTCCGAAACTTTCATTTTTAAAACGAACTAAAGAAAGACCTTTGTAGCATAAATATTCATGGTAAAGGGACTACTGATTGCTTTACCAGCTCCGCTATACTAACACTCCTAAACTAATATCGTAATTGTAAACAGTAAAAGTATGTGATATACCATCTCATTCATAGTGGAAACATAACTTTGTGAGTTTGTATTAAATAAAGAGTTCTTTATTTGAATGAAAATATAATGATTAAGGTCCATAAGATATTCGCAACACAGGCTTCGTCAATTGCGTACAAACAAACATACATCCCCCTAGGCACTTATCTAACAACTAGCTGTACCTGCGACTCCGTTAGCATGGTAATGTGGTTAACGAATTTCTTATTTTGGACATAGGACACATGCAGTTCTAACCTTTCAAGTAAAACGTTGAACAAACCTATTTTAGCTAAAATACCGTTAAAATTCTTTTCTTTGATGTTTAAATTAGTAAGAAAGGGACAAAACTCGTTTTATGGGGTAATAGTTTAGTAGATGTTTGTGGCTATAGATCCAACAGGTAGGACACAGGCTGCATAGTATACCCGGAGTAGGTACCCATTGACCGGTAAGTGTTTACGCGGAACAAAAGATCTCTTTTTT
Organism: Epinotia demarniana; assembly: GCA_945867215.1. Classification (NCBI taxonomy): domain Eukaryota; kingdom Metazoa; phylum Arthropoda; class Insecta; order Lepidoptera; family Tortricidae; genus Epinotia; species Epinotia demarniana. The sequence goes on from OX244262.1 coordinate 19,620,096, forward strand.
AACGTCTGAATTTATATTTTCCAAGCTATACCTAACCACTCACTAAGTTCTAGAACCATAACGCGAGTCCGAGTCCCTTTCTATTAAAGGTAATTAATGTAATTATTAAAAATATTAAAGTAATATGTTTATTTTTTCATATTGCAATGTTTCAGATCGCACTATCACATTCTGCCGATCTTCTGTATGTTCCCGCCATTGTCATCTTAAGGAATGTGTATTGCAGGCTTTATGATAAAAGTTTTATCTGTATGTTGGCCGATTCCTGTGTCTCTATATAGGCTGAATGTCAACTTGAAGGCGCGAAGTACGAAGTAAAATACCGCCTACCTACTGACGCGCTTGAGGATTAATGTTATTAAAAAAAGGGGCCCGTTCTATACTGATTTAATATAGTTTTACTATTTATTGCTGATAAATATAAATACTGACAAACCATCAGCACGGGTATCACAAGACGGCGCGCGAGCTCTCTCTATTTTTCTCGAACTATCCGCCTCTCTCGTAATAGACAACTTAGAAAGAGAGGTATAGTGCGAGAAAAATCGAGAGAGCTCCCGCGCCATCTTGTGATAGCCGTTAAGTATCGAGACAAATACTCGGCGTGTAATCTTGCAGAAACTCATAAACCTAGACGTTTTGGCTGAACGCGAGACGACGCTAGGCCATGCCATTAAAAAAAAGGAAGAGTCACACTTTTGACGTTATTTTGTTGAAATTTGTTGATACATTTATTGAAATTACGGCTCAATACGAATTTAGCGCGTATAAGTTCCCATATCAGAATCGATTATTTTTTTATGCTTTAGAATTTAATATGCGTTTTGTGAAGGTTATCTATCACAACACAATTAACTGTCGCAGTTGGATAAAAACTATCCTTAACGGAAGCTAGAGTAATAATGTAGGTACTTATGAAAAAATCCATATGTTTTTCCGTTCATGGGAAGCCGAGATCATTCGGGACACGTAAATGCTTAGTTTGATACTGGCTGATTCCATTTTCAAATTAGAGATTTATTATAAGTGAGAGATGAGAGATGATAGAATCCGCAACAGGCTTCGTCAAGTTTGTATTGTATTTACAATATATAGAAAAGTACTCTGTGTAGGTATTGTATGTAGAGGAAACTAATCCCCGGAACGCCTTACCAGATTAAAAAAACTGGCCAAGTTCAAAGTTATTTATTTGCGAGTAATATGTCAATCTGATACAGAATGGTCGTTCTGGATGGACATGGATGGGCTACATTGTATCCCTCGGGATTACTTCGTTCTTTGCAAAACGCAGACGAAGCATTGTGGAGGTAACCTGTTATTAGAAACAAATACAAAAATATCAAATGGAGATATGCAAAGTTCACGAACTAATGTTTCATGGCATGTTCTTTATAAGTATTCTTTATAAAGATACCCAACAAGTTAAATAGCTTGATAACTAATTTTAGACTGAGATAAATATAGAGCTCCATTATAACTATTTCTGGAGTTCTCGTTCAAGGAGCTGCTGCCATTTGATCGCTGATTCTGTGAATTAAACCGACCTATATAAAATTGTTGGTGGCTATCGTAAAAACTCTGTGGTTTACCGGCTATAAATATCTCGCTATCATTATATCTGTACACACAAACCCAAATGTGTTTCGATTTTAATATTACAACGGCAACGAAACAGAAATAACTACAATCTTCAGTGCTTTTGACGACCGCCGTAGCCTAGGTGGTAGTGACCCTGCCTACGAAGCCGGATGTCCCGGGTTCGAATTCCGGTAAGGGCATTTATTAGTGTGATGACTACGAATATCTATTCCTGAGTCATGGATGTGTTCTATGCATAGAGGAAATTATTATATACTGAGATAGAGTCATCAGCTTCCTCCATGTACTAGTGCCATCTATTGACCATCTCTCGAGTTATCTGTATCGAGTTATTCGTACAATGGTATGCATATATATATATATATACATACATATATACATGCATAGCATTGTACGTTCACTGCTTGTAGGCCACTTTTCCACCGAGATATTCGAAGCTGTGTTTCCATATTAGGCTTACTTAGCTTAATAGCTAAACACAATAAGAACACCTTCTTCCGTCACCTTTCCGTCTTTAACATAATGGAAACAGCTTCGCACATCTCTGGCGGATACAGGGCCTTAATATCCAATGGGTACGACGGGATTCGGATTTACATTCCTGATTATATTCAAAATAATAAAAAGTGCGAGATCATAATATTTCCTATTACGATAAGCGTACCTATCTTTAATATTTGTGACTGACTGACTGACTCCGCCATTGGAATGAAATTAAAAAAAAAACAAGACTGCGTTCCTCTACACCGAATTGTATTATGTGGTTAATGCACACAATATTTGTAATTGTTACTAGGGCTGTTGTTTTTAAATAAAAATATTTAATTATATTTCTTGGTAAATTTACAGTACTCTGGAACATTTACGGTTGTTTTCATATAATAATTGCAATTTAGGAACTTTAAACAAGTTAGTAGAATGGAACGGAAAACAAATCTAATCTGTGCTTTATGCAGTAAAGTTGCCAGTTATGCAAAATTACAATCATAATTCATGATATTTCCAAATAACGTTTTTTTGTGTTTTTAGAATGTAATAATAAATAATAATAATAATAAAGCCATTTATTCCTTAACATCATTTCAGTGCATGCATTTTACAAATTCTTTTAACATAATCAAATATCATTCATTATACAATTTCAAATTATTTAAACATTTACCTTCTTTAATATATTCATTATTATTGTATAAGTATATTTCTTGAAACATTTATCTGGTATATTTTTATTACATATATATAAGAAAATGATAAAAAAAATTGTTCAATTCGGTACTAATTTAAATTCAAAATGTCATAAAATATTAAGGACCTCTTTTAGAATGTATTTATTTATAAATAAAATAAGAATTTAAAATCAGATCTCATCTTAATAATAATAATTAAAATTATAGAAATAGCTCCATCTGTTGAGTGAGTCTCACACTGAAACATGCAAGTTTTAATGTATGGGAGCTGTCAAGTACTGAGTGAAATGCCCCTGGTTCTATGTCATCATCCTCCTAGCGTTATTCCCGTGTAGTGCCCCTAAAGGAGCCCGCCCAAGTAACAAAAAGTGGTGTGATGTTTGTCCTAGAACCACATATTATCAGGACTATAACGGGATAGTAAGCGCTTATAACCATGCACGGAAAAGGGCCCAATTTATAGGCGTACTTTCTCTAACTTTCCTAATAAAGCACTAATAGGAGAATTAGTGACCAACCAAATAATCCAATAGTAGACTTGTATTTGGTCTACGCAAAACTATTTGCTCCCACGAAGCTCACTATAAGCGCCTTACAAAACCAAACAAGACTATAACGTGCTCCATATTTCTGTTACATGCTTTTCCAAAAACAGTTGTGATTTTTTTTTGTTGCCTGCATTGTATAAAAAAACTTAGGTAAGCCATGTTGTTAATAAAAGTATCTACTTATTATTTGAAGTCTTACATAATAATACGTAAGTATAACTATTTTATAAGGTGTACGGGCATTCTCATGCGAACGTATATTTTCGGTGAAGCATATTCTGTTTTTAATCTAAATTTTTACTCGCCGCTTGAAACTAGCCTATTTAATACGTTGCATTTGAAAATAAAATGGGCTTCCATGAGAAATACAATGAAAAGCGCCATGTTATAGAGAAAGCATTTTGAATTACAGTACTATCCCATTACAGGAGTAAATGGTTCCTCATCAGAACTACAATATCGCCATATTGTTAGGAATTAGGGTTCCACAATAATTGCAATGTCGAACTGTTATTTTAAAAGCTTTGATCTAATCTTTAATATTTTATGTTCAAAGCCCGCTCCTCATTCTCGAAAAAACTACACGAGACTTGCCGAATACGAGAGTGTGGAGTGAGTATTCGTCTATGTTCGTACTGTTTTGCGTATATTCGTGTAGTCTCCGTTTTGTGTCGGTAAAATGGCCAAACATCAGAGAGGTCTCGTGAAGTTTCGTGTTTGCGCGAAACTTCTCCTCCACATTCTTGACAAAACTACACGAGATTTGCCTCATCGTCGTCTGGATCTAAATCGCCTTCCCCAGAACCATCCGTATGAACATGATGCTTTAAAATTTCACTTACGCTATTTTGTACGGAACCCTCGCAAACATCTGTAATACGTCCTTTGCTCGTTATGAAGTTGGTTACACCAGACACCTGAATAATTTGTTGACATGTTTTCTGAACTTTTCTCTTATATATGAACCACTCATTTTCATCCACTTCCATTTATTTACCTTTGGAATAAACCGTTATAGAACTAGTATACTAATAAATGTTCTACAAAGTGGACTTATAAACCTTTATAATTGTAAATAATAAGTGCAAACGGTTTCCAGCACGTTTAGTTTTACTTGTAGCCCTTGCAAACATCCGTTTTTTTTAAATTTTGTTTTCATTGCAAATTTGAGTTAAGCACTTTTATACAAATCTCGACGAGAAACGGGGTTGCCGGTCGCGTCTCCCTTGCTTAATTTTTATTTTATTATTGTTTGTATTATATAAATAAATAGGTACTAAAAACAGATCTTTTGTTCCGCGACTGACTCAAGTCCATTTCAGTCATTACGTGTTCTGTTTATCTAAACTACCTATAATAATATTATAAAGAGGAATGATTTGATTGATTGTTTGTTTGTTTGGATTGAATAGGCTCCGAAACTACTGGATCGATTCGAAAAATTATTTTGCCATTAGAAGCCGACATTATCCCTGATGAACATATACTACTATTACCACGAGAAAATGCTTCATTCCTACGGGAAAACGGAAAACTAACCGCGCGAAGCCGGGCCGGGCAGCTAGTTTAAAATAATACAATAAGCTCAATACAAACTTTAATGGTGCAGCCTATGTCCTACCTGTTGGATCTATTACCACAAATATCTACTAAACTTTATCCTCTTATTCATAAATTCATTCAAACTCCTTTGATAAACATGTGTTTTGTCCCTTTTATAATTTTATTATTGTAAGTGTCAAGATGTTACATTATTACAGGTATAAAATCCTCAATAGAATAATAACATTTCCGGATTTATATTTGTTTCATTGTCCTTACAGTGTCGGGCGTAGTTTTCTTCTTGCAGGATGTTTGGCGGTATTTTGTTATATATTTATTCGCGCACATCTGGTGTAAGGGCCGTTTTAGAGGTCTTTCTGGTAGGGTTTAAATGATTCACTGATTTAATACAAGAAACAAGTAATAATTAAAAACAAAAAAAAACTTATTATCTAGAAAGAAAATTGCCCGCCCTTGACACCCCCCAATGTTGCCCGGGGCATCGTGCCCAAGACGCTCGCCGCGTTTCCCAGTTGGATGGCCAGGCTCAGCCTTTGGGCGAAATATGAGCCCGCCCTGAGATCACCTGTGACCCCGGTCAATTTTTGGGACACTTTTTTCGCAAAATCCTTGGTGTCGGAAGACCTTGGTCCAAGGGTTTCTACTGCAAGTGCCGCAAATACGTAATTATCCCTTAAGAAAGCGTATTTGCGGCACTTGACTGTTTGGGCGTCATTAGCGGCCGAGCCCGGCATTTTGGCAGACCGCACGACATGGGACGGGGCCAACGTATCCACGCAGGTCACGTCCCATACCAATGGACGGCCCAGATGCTAAGGCACCAGAGTGCAACCGTCGGGCCTTGTACCGTCTACTGCAGACAGACCTACAGGCTCTAATGTAGAGGGAATTGTTGCAGAGCCGAGAGCCCGGTGAATTAGGTCATTGAGGGCAGCGTGTCTGAACGGCCGACCGGCACTCGACCGGCAGTGAAGGCCGTGGTGACAAAAGGCGTCAGCCGATCCTCCGCAGCGGCTGCAGGGGTGCGGCTCACAGGCCTTGATCCCTAGCCTAAATTGTATGATTTTTGTTTTACGCAGATTTATTTCCAGATAGTGGTCCTCTAACCAATTAAAATATACATACATACTCATGCCGAACCGAATGACAGCTTTTTCTTCTGACTGAAAGTCGTAGTTTTTAAGCGCCCTACGTGTGTGACGTGATAAAACTACCTACAAATACTTAGTAAGTAAGTAGAGATAGGTACATACAACATCGACAGAGCGAGCCGAGGAAACCGTATTGTGTCATTCGATATAGCCTGCAACTCACTCACAACAAATGAGTTGCTCGTTCTTTAGGCAAGAATGTACTTTGCACTATAGACACGCGGAGTGTCTATATGCGGAGGATATTTGCGTTTAATTGAAACTTCGTGGTATGCTCGTAGTTGTGATAAATCGAGCAGGTAAAATAAAATGTCCAGGAAGTTTTAGCCTATGGAATGCGGTTTTGTAGTAGTCAAAAATACATGATCCAGGGACTCCCAAATTTTGCTACTTACTCTAGATGTAGGTATCTTACTTATTCAGTCTGCTATATTGCTAAAATTTCGTAAATCAAATATAATTATTGTCTATTGGCGCTAACGCAAAACTAAAATGCAATCATAATTCATAAATAAATCGTTAAGTTAAAAGCGAAGTTAAGTTAAGCGGAATTCGTTGTTAAACAATCATTCACCTGTGCATTTGTTTTATAGTAGGTACCTATGGGACAGATTTGTGCCATCTTTCATGTTAGCGTTGTCAGATTTAAGCCTCTCACAGACTGGGGCGGCCTGCAGCGGCGGTTAATAGTAAACCTGACATTAGCTGTAGCTAGAAATGTTGTCAATGTGTTGTAGGCCTAATCCTGGATTGTCGCAAATTTTACAAGTTGTCACCAGTCCATCGAATCATTTCAGCCTAGTAGAATGTTTATGACTTCCAATATCTTACCGGATTTTCCAACTCCCGATTGTCCCAACACCATGACTTTGAATGGCTTCGGCTTGGGGTAGAGACCTAGCTTGGCGAGCGAAGACTTGGGCGAGGTGGTGGAGCTCATGGCTCATCCGCGACCACCGCTCATCTAACGTCCATTTGCTAAACCTCCAACTTGTCATTGTTCGTTGGAAACCAATCTGAAAGCAAGCGCGATATTCAGTAAGATTATAATTTATACAGGGTGAATTTTTAATTCACTGTATGTCAAGCTTAATCAGTCTGTTTGTTTTCAAAACATTTTCGTCTGTGAGCTTGTCGCTTGTAAACTTGACCAAGAAGAGTATGTGAATTCCCATACCACATGCAATGGGAGTTCATTTAAACTGGTTTTTCTGTAATCCGTTTACTCTTACGGATCACAGAAAAACCAGTTTAGTAATAAATTAATTAGTAAATCATTAATTGGATGCATTTCGTAATTAAACGTTCCCCTTACTCTTCTTTTGATCGTACATCAATTTGGAGTGATATGGTAATATCGAGCGAATCGCCTCTTGGCTTGGCTCAAGTTAGTAAAAATTAAGTAACGACTGGTTGGTCGGTAATTGAAAACAATATAAGTAAAGTACCGCCACTTAACATTTTAGTATTAAAAGACCGCTCGTTTATCGGAAGTTGACTTACGAGTCCATCGAGTGCGGTAAAACGAATCAAGAACCAGCCCGTTCAACATTAGGTACATGAATACATGAATGTTTGAATCTGTATACCTAGTTGTAGTAGTCGTCCTATACTCTGAAACGTAATTCAAGACCAAAGTGGGTTGCCACTAAAAAAAAATATGTTTACGGTGGTATATTTTCACTTTTTACAAGACCGCACCAAGAAAATGTATTTATTGGTAGTTTTAAACCTACAATTTAAACAAACAACTTAATTCAAATTACTTACAAAAATACTAGATGCCCTGTTAAATATATAACCATAGAAGATTTTTGGTAGAAAAACTGTACTTGTAATACTTCAGGTATTCATAACATTTGGTACGACATATAGTCGTGAACAACGTTAGATGTAATTTAAATATTATGCCATGCGTTTAGCTGTTCGATATAATAACAAGCCAAAAGTGTGTAGCTCACTTTATAATCAATTATGACTTCGACATGTAGTACTGACAAATTGTGGTGAAATCATACAATCTGTAGATCCCACCAGCCATGACCCCATAGATTAGTAATTGTCAATCTGACATCCGCCATTTTAACACACTAGCTATATCTGAATAGATTTATAAAATATTTAACAAGTAATTTTTGTTTTGGGATATTGTAATTGTTTTTGAACGATATCAGGTAGAAAAAACAATTACTTTTTAATAATGCATATTGTTGAATGTAACTTTTTTGATATTGAAAATGTTAGCCATATCTACGAATATTTACCATGATTTGATGATCAATGCAAAAAGGTTGGCTACATCTGACATGTTCGATTGACAATGACATAAGTGACTTAGACACTTAATGACAGTGACATATATGTCGTAGTTTTTTGGTGCCGGTTAATGTACAGCCATGATAAGGCACGGCCAAATAATGTACAGCCCAATAATCCGCGTCCATACTGTACGTGGATTATCAGGCTGTACATTATTGGGCCGTGCATTATCATCCTGAGCAAACTTGGTCCGGGGCAATAATTGGAAGCCAATTTTGTCCGTAATGTACAGCCCAATAATTTACAGCCTGATAATCCGCGTCCACTTTTTGTGGACTCGGATTATTGGGTCGTGCATTATCACCCTGAGCAAACTTGGTCCGGGGCAATAATTGGAAGCCAATTTTGTACGAGGTGATGATACACGACCCAATAATCCGAGTCCACAAAAAGTGGACGCGGATTATCAGGCTGTACATTATTTGGCCGTGCATTATTGGCTCCCAGTTTTTTTGGTCTTGAATTACGTTTCAGAGTATAGTGGTTAGTACTAGGACGACTAGGCAGCTCTATTTAAATCTAGTAGAACATTCACTATCGTTAATCACTTCTCGCTCTTGTCTCACTTGTCTGATGTTGAAAGATTTTGTAAATTCCTGATACCAATTGCAGACTTTTTGTTAAATGTTTTAATTAGAAGCGTCTGCTAATGAAACTAGAATTTTTAATCAATGAAATATATTAGAAACCGATTCGTTCTCCTTAAAGTGAAATTGCAAGAGTGAAGTGTTTGAAAATAAACCTTGTTTTACTTGGCAAAAGTTGTGCACGGAATGTCTGCTCGTGGCCTGGCGAAATTGCAAATTATATTTGTGTTCAGCTGGACCTACCGGGGTTTAAAACCGGGGCAGCAATCCGGATTCATAGGCGGATACGTTTTTAGGGCTGGAACCCTAAAAATCCAAATGGCAAAAAACGGAACCCTTGTGGATTCGTCATGTCTGTCTTGTCAGTCCGTCCGCATATCACAGCCACTTTTTTCCGAAACCATAAGAACTATACTGTTGAAACATAGTAGGTTGATGTATTCTGTGAACCGCAATAAGATTTTCTCACAAAAAAAAAAACTGTAAATTTTGGGGGCTCCCCATACTTAACTGTAACTCAATTTTTTTTTCATCAAACCCATACGTGTGGGGTATCTATCTATGGATAGGTCTCCAAAATGATATTGGGGTTTCTAATATATTTTTTTTCTAAACTGAATAGTTTGCGCAAGAGACACAACACTTCCCTCTGTAACGTCTAAAATAAGAGAATGATAAAACTAAAAACAAAATATGATGTACATTACCATGCAAACTTCCACCGAAAATTGGTTTCCGGCGACCGAAAATTGGCACCAAGATCTAGTATCTACCTAAGTAGTTTTTTTTATACGTCATAAATCGTAAACCACAATTTACCTTTCATTCAACGGATAATGGTACCGGAACCCTTTGTGCGCGAGTCCGACTCGCACTTGGTCGGTTTTTTTGATATCTCGTCTGTACGACTGTAGTGTAAGTGTAAGGCCCGAGTGCACGCCCCGCTGAGAGCGGGGCGTGGAGCGTCCATGTACTTTGCATTTGTTTTACTTTACACTAAGGCCTTACACTAATGTGTAAGTTGTCGTATAGTGGCCGCCCTTAGTACTACTAAGTAATGAAAGCGGCAACTATACAGTATACACCCTATTATAATATTAAGTTCCTGGGAGGTCGAGCTCTGCTCGGACAAAAATAGAGAAAAGTCCGACTAATTACACCTAGCTAGATTGATTTGTCGCCGCTGTAAACCCCTATATATAGCAATTACATCAGAATTGTTAGAGCCGCTTTCGGGAACGTGAGTACTTACAATAATCTTGTGAATACCCTTTAATTCAGAAACCAAGTAAGTCTGATGTATGGGTAATCTGATTGAGTATTCTGACAGCGGTCTTCCTTCCTTTTCAAGGAATACTCATAAGCCAAAACTTTACGTGATATCGGTGTCGGGAATTGGGATTTTCTGTCGGCGTCCCTTTAAGAATCCTAAGTTTTAATTTATAATATCTGTCAATTAACAAACGTCGAATAGGCCATACGAGCATGTTAATTATAATTAACTTAAAAAACGATTTCAATTTAATACTTCGCCAAGGCACACATACTAAATACAAAATTGTTTATTTGACTTTTTCATATTCTTAATTTTTCATACATGTACCTATATTTCAAATTTCCTTTCCACTTTCCATATAAATTGCTTTCCGAGGGCAAATGCGTTGGTTGTTACCGAAAAAGCCCAAGTCGCTTTATATGGGCCGATAATATTTCAAGAGTTCCGCCAATTCTAATTAAAGTTGTTTCTTCAGAATCTGTGACGTGCCTACATCAATGAGGAGTTCGGTTTTTTGGCCTAAAATTGTTCAACTTTGATGCCAAATATCTCGAAAACGGGTAGGGGTCGGGATGCATAAAGTTTAAAGTCATATTTTTGGTAGGCATACCTGAATTCGTCATACTCATCTAAATATATAAAAGAAGAAGTCCTGATCTACCATCAACGCACAGCCGAAACTACTGGAACTAGAGACTTCAAATTTGGTCCAGAGCTTACTTTTATGACGTATGCAAGGGATAAGACGGGATTTTTGGAAATTCCACCCCTAAGAGGGTTAAATAGGGGTGAAATGTTTGTATGAGGGAAACATTAATTTTTGAACTATGAACTTGAAACTTTGTAGAAAGATTACTCATTAGAATACAAAAAAAAAGATTTTTGCGTTTAAGAAAATTCCACCCCTAAGGTAACCCCCTTAGGGGTGGAATTTTCTTAAATAGGGGTGCAATATTTGTATGTGGAAAACATTATTTTTTAAACTAGAGTTTTGTAACTTTAGGTTATTTTTATAACGTGGGCTAGGGACAAGAAGGGATTTTTGGAAATACCTCCCCTATGGAGGTCAAATAGGGGTGCAAAGTTTGTATGGGAGAATTTTTCTTTTGAGCTAGAAACTTGAAACTTTGTAGAAACATTACTTATTAAAATACAAAAAAGTCATTTCTGCGTTTTAGAAAATTCTACCCCTAAGGGCGTTAAATGATGGTGCAATATTTGTATAGGGGAAACATTATTTTGTAAACTGGAGACTTAAAACTTTGTAGAAAGATTACTTATAAAGATACAAAAAAAAGTAATTTCAGCGTTTTTGAAAATTCTATACTATCAATGGGGGTTAAAAAAGGTTGATGGTTTTGTACAGGGAACACTGGATTTTTAAAGAGATGTACTCTTCATTAACCTGTCTCCATTTCTCGATTTCCAGTGCTGAGTTTAAGATTGTTTTAACAGCCTTACGATATTTAACTTTTTTTTTAAATCTCACTCTTAAAAACTAAGATCCCCATTTTCTAGCTCCAAATCCATGCGTCGTTCTATATCTCGCAGAGTAATTTTTGCAAAGATTAAAATTAGATTAAAGCATCAGGTAACTGACGGAATAAGTATTAAGCATTCTGCAAACAAGTCCCGTAATCTGATTGGAAAATCTTTAAAAATTCTTTAACAATTGCATATCAGTGTCTGCCACTGTTTGAAATGTAATATGTCTAGACCATTTTAACTAACAATAAAATTCACTTACCTATTTTATATCTTTGTCATCATCAAAAATCTACGCGGACGTAGTCGCGGGCGGCCGCTAGTCATCTATACATATAAATGCCTATGTCCTGACTGACCCACTCATCAACGCACAGCCGAAACTACTGGGACTAGAAACTTGAAATTTACACCAGGATGTCTATTTATGTGATAGGCAACAGATAAGACGGGATTTTTGGAAATTCCATCCCTAAGGGGGTTAAATGGGGGTGTAGAGTTTGTATGGGGGAATCATTATTTTTTTGACTAGAGACTTGAAACTTTGTAGAAAGATTACTTATTAAAATACAAAAAAAGTGATTTCAGCGTTTTAGAAAATTCCACCCCTAATGGGCGTTAAATGATGGTAAAATATTTGTATGGGGAAACATTATTTTGTAAACTAGACTTAAAACTTTGTAGAAAGATTACTTATTAAGATACAAAAAAAATAATTTCAGCGTTTTAGAAAATTCCGCCCCTAAGGGGGTTGAATGGGGGTGCAATGTTTGTATGGGGGAAACATTATTTTTTGAACTAGAGACTTGAAACTCTGTAGAAAGATTACTTATTAGAATACAAAAAAAGTAATTTCTGCATTTAAGAAAATTCTACCCTTAAGAGGGTTAAATAGGGGTGGCAAAGAGGGAACTTTATGTTTTGAGCTAGAAACTTGAAACTTTGTAGAAAGATTACTTATTAGAATTCAAAAAACGGCAGGCAGCGTTTTAGAAAATTCTACCTCCAAGGGGGTTAAATAGGGGTGCAAAGTTTGTATGAGGGAAACTTTTCCTTTTGAGCTAGAAACTTGACACTTTGTAGAAAGATTACTTATTAAGGTTACGAGGAATTGAAAGAGCATTCAAAGCTTTAAAAAAATGCGTAAGGGCATTAAGTGGTATTTCAGCTAGAGAGTCCTGTAAGCCTGTTTTTAAAAGGCTCAATATCCTCCCCTTGCCATGCATGTAGATTATAATAAATAGATTTGCATGCCTTCTTTTATACAGCATTGACATTATATGAACATAATTTACCATTTACCATATCATCTTTATACGTACATAATTTTAAGCAAATAAACAAATTTCATTTCATTTCATAAGATACAAAAAAGTAATTTCAGCGTTTTAGAAAATACTACCCCTAAGGGGGTTAAATGGGGGTGCAATGTTTGTATGGGGGAAACATTATTTTTTGAACTAGAGACTTGAAACTTTGTAGAAAGTTAACTTATTAAAATATAAAAAAGTAATTTCAGCGTTTAAGAAAATTCTATCCCAATGGGGGTTAAAAAAGGTTGAAGGTTTTGTACGGGGAACACTGGATTTTGTAAAGAGATGTACTCTTCATTAACCTGTCTCCATTTCTCGATTTCCAGTGCTGAGTTTAAGATTGTTTTAACAGCCTTACGATATTTAACTTCTTTTTTTTTATCTCGCTCACAATAACTAAGATCCCCATTTTCTAGCTCCAAATCCATGCGTCGCTCTATATCTGGCAGAGTCATTTTTGCCAAAGATTAAAATTAGATTAAAGCATCAGGTAACTGACGGAATAAGTATTAAGCATTCTGCAAATAATTCCCGTAATCTGATTGGAAAATCTTTAACAATTCTTTAAAAATCGCAAACCAGTGTCTGCCACTGTTTGAAATGTAATATGTCTAAATCATTTTAACTAAGAATAAAATTCACTTACCTATTTTATATCTTTGTCATCATCAAAAATCTACGCGGACGAAGTCGCGGGCGGCCGCTAGTTACGCATAAGTAAATAGTCATACATTTATGCGCATAACGTTTTAGTCATAATGTTTAGGAACATATTGTGTAATGCGCATAAATTTGATGCGCATAAAATTATTTTAGCATACTTTATAATGGACATAAATTGGTGCTCATAAAACAATTTAACCATACTGTATAAACGCATAAACTGCAAAACGCATAAGCCTGTTTTTCTTAGTAGTAAATGAATATAACCTCGACCTCGAATGATTCTAACCTATCCGCGATCCGAGTCGGTTTTGTTTCCCTATTCCCCCTGTCGAGTCCCTATTTCCTACTGCCTACGTGAAAACTTGAACTTTATACACCACTAGTAGCATTGGTTGATCTCAGAGAATAGTTTATTTGACGGACACCCTTTGTTATGTTTTTTGATCAAATATTATCATCAATATTATGGCTTGATAAATGTATGACATTTACAATTATTACTAAAAATAATTATAATTATCAATATTACGACTAAATAAATGTATGGCATTCTACATTATGGTTAAACAAATTATGACACCGTATAATTATGACAGGGAACAATTACGCCACAAAATTATTTATGCCATAAAAAAATTATGAGCATCAACTTTATGCGTAATATTGTATGACAATCGATATTATGACAATACTTGTTATGCCACCAGACGGCCACCCCTCGAAAACAATGAACTTTGAAGTAAATATGGGATACTATATTGCTTAAAGCCATTGTTGTTAACATAATAAGCTACAAAAAACCTAAGATAACTAAGAGATTCAGATCGAAGGTACGATCCCATCGCTAACGAAATTATAAATTATTAAAGAAAAGGAAAGATTGAAAATTTAATGCCCCGAGCCGGATTCACACTTCAACTACACGCCTCCCTAAGGCGTTGTAGGAAGGAACTGATTAAAAGATTTAGTGGCCGAGCCGAGACAGATTGCTCCGATAGCTCAGTTGGTTAGTAGCGACGGGCGATGAATGCCTGTGGTCGCCGGTTTAAATCCGGCTTAGAGCAATAAATTTTTATTTTTTTCCTTTTATATGTATATTTATATACATATAAGTAACATGTATTATATTTTTTTAAATTAAAGTTTAATTTATAATGTTTATATAATTACATATTACTTATATAAAATCTTATTATTTCAGAGATGTGGACAACCAAATCATATTATCCGTTTGCAACTGAATAATCTTAAGCCATTCAGTACAAGCCGATTTATAATCAGTAAGTATAATTTACATTTCGAAATTATTGGATGAATCTGAAAAAATAAGAGGGTTATGTAATGATAAATCTTTTGATTATGTTATGTGTTATGTTATGAGCTCATTCATATCACTCATATGTAGATTGAAACATAAATTTTAATATTTAATTTGAAAACGTCGACTTTTATAGTTACAAAACTGAAAACTATGAAAACTTTCGAATGTGTGTTAGGCACTACCTAATCACACACACACATGGTAATTTCTTGTGGAGGATTTCCCTTTGTGCTTAATTGGCAGGAGATCGTCGTGCATCTAGACATTTCCGCTACTAGGCGGAAAAATCGTATCATCGGGCCATATTGTTGATGGGGTTCTTAGTGCTTACCTATAAAGGTACTTTGTTTCTGGCTGCATATTTAACATGGAACCCCACATAACTGCAATCATTCAGACTGTTATACCCTCTCAATTTATTTATTTTTAACACAACCACTTTAGCATAAAATAGTCACTGGTTTGTTTATTTGGTTTATTACGATTAAAAAAAATAACAAAGATTGTGTTGGCCGAGCCGGGCGGGCGGCGCGGAGCACAAACGCCGAGTGACTGTACACTCTAGTACTGTACACACTGATAGCTCCGTAAAGGATGATTCACACTACGAGGGGCGGTCCGGGCCGGGCTGGCATCGGCACCGGGCTGATTCCTAGCCTCCTTAGTAGCACTGATTATATGAAGTATAGTTCTTACGAACAAATCGACATTCACCTACGCAGTGAGTGGCGGATCCGTGACGTTCCAGCTTCACGCGCCGTTAATAGTAACATTACTACATAGGCCGTGAAGTAAGGGGTTGCCGGCCGAGTACATATAGACGGCCGAGCGGAGCAAGGCCGGATAGTTATGAGGCCGGCAACCCCTTTTCACGCCGTTGTTTGTATAGAGCTTTTCTCAATCATGCATTGAAATTAATAAAAAAAAACTCCAAGAAATCAAACTTTAATTTTCATGTCTGAACGCCGTGATCCTGTGCCACAAATTGTAACATGGAAATTAAAAAAGACCATCTTGCAGGCCTAGGCCTCAAATTTTGTATGAAATGCCATTACAGATCTCTTGTTTCGCTCCGCTGACACTTCGAAACCCACAACATCAACATTTCATTGCATGTTTTAGAAAAAATATTTATAATCCTCTGAACGCCATCTCAGAGTTTTCAAAAAAACTGTACGTGACCAAGTGCGAAATGGACTCGCGCGCCGCGGGTTCCGTACCAAACTCACGTGAGCTCAAGCTATTTTAACTATTTTGGGTATATTATCTATTCACGGAGATTGTGTAGCGGCTAGCGGCGTCTGGGTGTCCCTCCGTGCTGGTTATGTTGTTTTAGTTAGTGTATGATTTCTATGTAAATATAGAAGCAAATTCATTATTTTCAGATTTTTCCTTTATTTGTAATGTGGTTACCTAAGCCTAATAAATATGTTTCTAGGTCAACGAGAAGTGGTCAACCTAATAGGGGTGTTTTAAGTCCCTTGTGAAACTAGGGAATATCAAGCATTAAACGGCCATATCTTTTGATTGCGTTAACTTAGAAGGTTGATTTTTTTACAGCTTCAAGTGATTGCAAACGTATGTAGGCAAGTAACCGTAAATGCATGTACCTACTACATACTGTAAGAGCAAGCTGCAGACATGTTACTCTTGCCGGTAAATCCTAGGATTAACCGCACTTCGACAATGAATCCTAGGATATACTTTACCCATAAAACCCAAGATTAAAAAAATATATGTGGAGAAAATCTTCCAAATCGATCTAGTCCCAAACTAAGCAAAGCTTGTATGGGTACTAGGCGACGATATACATACTTATATAGATAGGAAACATCCATGACTCAGGAGCAAATATTCGTGCTCATCACACAAATAAATGCCCTTACCGGGATTAAAACCCAGGACCTCTAGCTTCGTAGGTTAGTTGTTATAGAATAGAATAGAATAACTTTATTGCTTTCATGTTGGCATACAAGTGGTCTGCAACTCTTAAAATCTAAAAGTTAAAAGAATAGTAATATACCTAGGTAGTTAACAAATTATAATATTTATTTATGTCAAATAATTCTTGTACTGAATAGCAACTGTTACATGCTAGGTATTTTTTTTAAACTGTCAACAAATTTTGTGTATTTCAGGTCTTCGCTAATTTCTTTAGTTGGTATATAGTTGCCAACTAGGCAGAACGACGTCAATTTACCAACAATGCAATATTTTTGCAATAGATGTGTGAATTGTAAGCCACTGTAGCCGAGCGAGACTAGCGACTTGTGGAGGTCGTGGGTTCGAGACCCGGCTCATGCCGCGGGGTTTTGAATCAATATAATTCGCCTGAGCTTCAACAGGCGTTAAAAAATCGTTTAAATGACACAAATTGGTAACCAATTATTTATTAACTCGAAAGCGGTTTTAAAGCGTGGCGCTTATTCAACGAGCACTGTGGGGACCGATTATGACATTCGAGCGCTCGAAAATCAAATGAAAGTAAATACTTACTTACTTTCTACACCAATAGAATTGAATACGAGTGGTCAATACCACTCGTTTTTGAATTTTTTATCGCTACTTCAAAATAGCATTTCGTAATTTTTATCAGTTTTCGAGTGAAAAAGTCGAGCGCTCGAAAGTCAAAAATCGGTCCCCTGATCGTCCGGTTATAACGCGACGGTTTTTAAGCTATCGTGAAAACCGGGCCTTAATCTCGGCGACGACAGGCCGGTAGATTCACGGTTCGGGGCGGACACGGCCCGCGGTAGCGTGCACTACCCTTAAATCTGCGATTGTTTACTCTCCACGTACGGTATACAAGGAGCAAGCTTGTTTTTGTTTATCTCGGGAAATTGTCGTAGGGATATTGTTTTTTCGAATTAATAAGAAATTGACGATATTTTGAGTAACTGAAAACACGAACATCAATACGGAACATAAGATCCCACTAAGCACAAAGCATAACACTGATTGGCACAATGTAATTAAAAATATCTAAGTAAGATTAATTTTAAAGTACCTATTCTAAATAAATACTTAACAGTTTTGTTTACAATTCTGCAACGCTTATAACTATTATATTATATTATTTATTTATTCATTTATTTCGAACCCTTAAGTCCATATCACATAAAATAAACACTATAAACATTACACACATTAGGTACATTAAAAAATAAATAGGAATAAAATATAAATTACAAATAAAATAAAATCTTAAAATGCCATATAATTTGAAGCCATATGCATGGCGTTCCACCGTCCCACCATCGGACAATCCAGTCTGTCAACAATGGTATTCAGGAGGCTGCTGGTACTGTCCCGCACGCGACGCATCAGGGAGGCAACTCGTTTGTGCATTATTGCCTGAAAGCTATCCACACGAGCCTCCGCAAACATACCTGACGCACTGCAAAATCGAGGCATATTAGTAAACTTGTTATTTTTTGAGTAGTATTTTTAAGCTAATAAAAAAGTTTCTGTCAAAAATTTCATTTTTGGTACAGGCTTTTATTGTCGACTGCACTTTTCTGTATCTACTCATTAAGACGATTCTAATGAGCCCTTCTTATGGCCACCTTCCAACTCCATCATCAGATCAGCTGTATGTCATAATAATATTGCATTACCAATGCCATCCGATTTATACATGCATGCAAGATTTCAGCTCAATCAGAAACCGGGAAGTGGATCAAATTTAACTTGCAAGATTTGATTACATACAACGGGACAGGTGAAAGTATATAAAAGCTTGTACTAAAGCTTTGTGATTTAGAACTTTTCACAGATCCAAGGGATTGTATACCTGAGTAGGTGAACGTGCTACATCTACGCGTTCTTGAGAAAAAGGATCGAAGTAAAGACCGACAATAATTTAATTTTTCCTTTTAACGTACAGACCCAAAAATATATTCTAATTCACTGTTCGACTTAGTTCTGATCCTTAGTTTAGGGAAACGTCTCATGTACACCATAACAAATAAACATAAGCAAAAGGGTACCCATTATTTGAATAAAGGTGTCAAATATAATGACCACCAAAAAAGCTTTGTACCCTAAGTTTCAGTATATTTTTTTGGTAAGAGAGCTTACCAAAAAAATATACTGAAAACCAAATAAAAAACTACCAGTACGAGCTGAAGCTGTTTTAGTAACGACTGCGCATTAAATTGTATTCAAAGACCAAAATTAAATGATCACCAAATCTTAGCGAGCAAATTAATACAATATTTCTACCTAAATAACCCACAATGATTGCCATATGTATGTATAAATAAAGTATAATGATGCCAAATTTACAAGTACAAGTGCTATCAAACAAAACCCGAATCAGCGCACCCCACGTCCACGTGCTCTTGTCTGTCCTACCCCTAGAGTGTATATAAAAGCCAGCAGATTTCTGGCGCCCGGGTGGAGGGCGGGAGACCCAGAAACGAAAGCGGGGCTCCGTCGAATTTAGGAAATTATTTTAGCAATGATTTAAGTAGTACTTAACTAAGATGTTATAATTTGGGTTATTAAGTATTTCACATTAAAATGGTGATAACATTCTGGTGATTATTTACTATTTTCGGCAGTAAAAAGTTTTGGCGTTATATTTTACTATATCTGGTGATCCGTTAAACATATGCCAAAGGTTAATCAACTGCAGCAATTGATTTAGTTGACGAGTAAATCCAACCCAACTTATATCAATACAGTATAGCTGACGACGTAAAAGCAATTATCACTGGCCCACGGCTGATTGTGTTTACGTCGGCGTCGGACGTAGGTAAAGCATACGAGCATATGGTGTTTTTTTAACCGTCTTAGAGCCGAAGCCCAGTTAATGTACGTATACATTACAGAGAAATTTAAAAAAGGTTTTTTTAATGTATTAATATTAAGTTTAATCATCCAGCCGAGAGACCGCAGTGACCACTAGCCGCCATATATATATATATATAAATGCCTTTGTCCTGACTGACTCACTCATCAACGCACAGCCGAAAGCGTTTTAGAAAATTCCGCCCCTAAGGGAGTTGAATGGGGGTGCAATATTTGTATGGGGGAAACATTATTTTTTGAACTAGAGATTTGAAACTCTGTAGAAAGATTACTTATTAGAATAAAAAAAAAGTAATTTCTGCATTTAAAAAAATTCTACCCTTAAGAGGGTTAAATAGGGGTGGCAAAGAGGGAACTTTATGTTTTGAGCTAGAAACTTGAAACTTTGTAGAAATATTACTTATTAGAATACAAAAAACGGCAGGCAGCGTTTTAGAAAATTCTACCTCGAAGGGGGTTAAATAGGGGTGCAAAGTTTGTATGAGGGATACTTTTCCTTTTGAGCTAGAAACTTGACACTTTGTAGAAAGTTAATCTATTAAAATACAAAAACAGTAATTTCAGCGTTTAAGAAAATTCCACCCCTAAGATGGTTAAATAGGGGTGCAAAGTTTGTATGAGGGAAACTTTATTTTCTTAGCTAGAGACTATATCTTTGTAGAAATATTACTTATTTAAAAAAACACCTAAGGGGGTTAAAAGGGGTGCAAGGTTTGTATGGAGGAAACTTTATTTTTTTGCTAAAGACTTGAAACTTTGTAGAAATATTAAGTAGGTATTAAAATAAAATTTTAAATTAAGGTTAGATAACGGTGCAAAGTTTGTATGAAAGGAAATTGAATTTTTAAACTAATTACTTGAAACTTTGTAGAAAGATTACTTATTCAGAAACAACAAAGTAATTTCAGCGTTTAAGAAAATTCCACCCCTAAGGGGGTTACATAGGGGTGCAATGTTTGTATGGGGGAAACATTATTTATTTAACTAGAGACTTGAAACTGTAAAGATAGATAACTTATTGTAATATAAATTTAGCAAGTCCGACGTTTGAAAAAAATCTACCCGTAAAGAGGTTAAATAAGGAGGCAAAGTTTGTATGGAAGGAACTTTATTTCTTGAGCTAGAAACTTGAAACTTTGCACAAATACTACTTATTAAGATACAAAAAAAAAGTTTCACCGTTTTAGAAAATTCCACCCCAAAGGGGGTTAAATAGGGGTGCAATGTTTGTATGGGGGAAACATTATTTTTTGAACTAGAGACTTGAAACTTTGTAGAAAGTTAACTTATTAAAATACAAAAAAGTCATTTTAGCGTTTAAGAAACTTCTATCCCAATGGGGGTTAAAAAAGGTTGAAGGTTTTGTACGGGGAACACTGGATTTTGTAAAGAGATGTACTCTTCATTATCCTGTCTCCATTTCTCGATTTCCAGTGCTGAGTTTAAGATTGTTTTAACAGCCTTACGATATTTAACTTTTTTTTAAATCCCACTCATAATAACTACGATCCCCATTTTCTAGCTCCAAATCCATGCGTCGCTCTATATCTTGCAGAGTCATTTTTGCCAAAGATTAAAATTAGATTAAAGCATCAGGTAACTGACGGAATAAGTATTAAGCATTCTGCAAACAATTCCCGTAATCTGATTGGAAAATCTTTAACAATTCTTTAACAATCGCAAACCAGTGTCTCTTTGTCTGTTTGAAATGTAATATGTCTAAATCATTTTAACTAAGAATAAAAATCACTTACCTATTTTATATCTTTGTCATCATCAAAAATCTACGCGGACGAAGTCGCGGGCGGCCGCTAGTCTTATATAGATGGGTACGAACTCTAACCGGGTAAATGAACTTCGCATCGCGAGCCATACAGGATTTTTTTACGAATGATTAGTACATTTTGGGATATCTTAAGTGGGCTTCGGATATAAGACGGTTAAAAAAAAACGTTGTAAAGCATTCGTCCTTCACAAGCTAGTGTATCTATGCAAGTGCGAAAGGATGAGTGCTTTACGAGTATGTCGGAAATAACACGATCAAGCTAGCTACCCTGCACTGGGTAATTAAATGTGCCGTTGAATTACCATTTTCATTTCACCCGATCCTTAAATTCAGGTTTAACGGTTGATGAATCATTTTAATTGAACCCCTCGATTCGTTATAGCTATTGGGCACAGGAGGTCAAGCAAGATGCTAGTTAGTTCAATTGAACGACTACGTAATAAACCTCTAATTTCTAAACTAGAATTCAATTGATTAGTTCGTTTATTCTATTTTGAGGCCTAGAGTAGGTACATACTTACTTTATTGGTTCGATATAAATGTAATCACATTTTAAACATACAAATAACTTAATTAAATTTAAACTAAGTTAAATCTATATAAAGGCCTGCGAGGCATTTTACGGAGGATGCTGGCGGCATTTCGTCGCTGAAACCATACAAACTTATGAAGCTACAAATCTCACAAAATAAGGAACACTGATTAAATGCAGGCTCGTATTTCGTGTTAGCTTTGTATAGCTAAAATTCAGCCCTTGCAATTCCTGAATGAAAATAAAACAGCGCTTGCATACAAATTCGAGCTTTATTGAGTGTCATTAGGGGTATTTCTCTTTCCTCCGGCTATTTATAAAACTCTACGGCATCGTTCCACATTTGCGCCACTTCTCAAATTCCGCTTTAAACTGTTCCGGGCGCCGAGATGGGATTAGCTCCTGTTCGGCTGCTAAGATTCTATTGACTATAGAGATTCGCAAGTTTTAGTCATATTATGATACGATTTTAATGTTGTAAATGGAATCAAAGTAGTTTTAGCAGCTTGCTTAATGGATGTACAACTTCGTACCAGGTTCAACCCTGTTTTTATCTCCTCCCCTATGGATGGTTGCCTATGTTACTGGGCACTGACTGAGGCCGATCTATTTCGTCGCGTCATTCTGTGAATAGGTACAAGTTTTAACTTTTATATTATTAGTAGATATTTGATTTTAAATTTGAAGTGCTAAGAACAATTTTCACAACACTTTTTTATTCGACTCTTATTAAATTAAACCTTGTCGGTATTATTTTTATAAGTTCACTAGCTTTTGCCCGCGGCTTCGCCCGCGTAGTAAAAGTAATTTTCCAATAATTGTTGAATTGCTACGCCGCCTACTAACCTACTACTACTAACTTCCCCTACGAATAACCCTTCGTCATAACCCATTATGGTAAATTAATTTTTATTTACTGTTATTTTTATGCCCGTGTGGTGGCGGGTTAGAATTTCACCACCCTCTTTCTTCCCGTGTGTGTCGTATGTTACAATATAATAGTCTGTACAACGCTTATATTCATTAGTTTAATAATTGTGATTATTTCTGAACGCAACCTTATTGAAAGAATCCTCTGAAAGAATCCTTTAGAAAAACTGTCATTCTGCTCTTGTTATATAGACACAATGTGGTGTTTAAAATAAATAACGAATTAAATGCTGAAAACCTCTGATATATTATTTAAAAACCTCACATGGTAGCAGAGGTCCGTGGTTTGTCACGAGTAAAACAAGTAAAAACGCAAAAACCAGTAAAACAACAATACGTTTTCCCTGTGAAAAACGTAACGAGACGCTGCGTGTTGAGGGAAGCTAAAATAAAGAAAAACAATGGAAACACCAATTACGGCAGCGGAATTAGCCAACATTCAACGCCTGGAGGACGCCGAATCGTTCCCAATATGGAAATTTCAAGTCGAAATCCTATTTAAAAGCTACGGTTTGTACGAAATTGTGTGCGCATCGACAAACGCCATCGACAGTGCCGGTTCGTCTCAACAAAGCGTGAAAGATGCGCAAGCTCAACGCATTATCATGCAGACTATTGATAAAAAACACCTAGCCTTAATTATGACATGTGAAAGCGCCTACCATATGTATAAGAAACTATGTTTCCTATTCGAAAAATCTGATGAACAACAAAGGTGCAAATTGATGCAGAATTTCTTTCAATGCCATTACATAAAAGGCACTTCATTGACGGAATACTTGGGTAGTATAGAAAATCTGGCATATAAACTCCGAGGGCTTGGTGAAAAAATCGAAGAAAAAATGATTATCTCAAAAATCATATCAAGTTTACCTATCGAATATAACAACTTAATAACTGCGTGGGAAAGCACTTCTTTTGCCGATAAAACACTAGAAAATCTACAAGCCAGAATATTGAGCGAAGAAAAGAGACTGAGCAAAAGCGAGCTCGAATCATCATCATCTGAAAAAGTGGCTTTCAAAGCATTTAAAAACAAAACTAAGGCGTGTAAAATCTGTAAAAAAACAAATCATCTAGAAAAAGACTGTTTCTTTAAAAAGAAATGCAGCATCTGTAAAAAAACAAACCATGAAGAAAAAGACTGTTTCCATAAGAAAAATAAGACCTAGGAGAAGGTAGCATTTCTAACAACATTCCATAAAAGAAGAAACCCTGACACCGAAGAGTTCATAGTTGATTCAGGTTGTACTTCACACATGACCAAAAACAAAAATATCTTATCCGAGATTAAAAAAGAAGAAACAAGCATCCAAATTGCTAAAGAAAACGAGAAGATAATATCCACTGGAAAAGGTGTTATTGAATCAGAGAGTGTAAAACTGACAGAAGTACTATATGTTCCTGAACTACCAGCAAACCTGATTTCTGTAAACGAAATCACTGAAAAAAATGGACAAGTCTTGTTCACTAAAAACAAAGTAATAATTTCTAAAAACAATGAAGAAGTGTTAACAGGTGAGAAAAATAAAAATGGTCTGTACTCCATAAAACTGCAAACTAAAAAACAAGAGACATCTTTATTGACAACTAAAATTAGGCCATGCGGGCAAAGAAACAATGAAGAAAATGCTAGACAAAGTAGATGGCATTAATGTAACTAAGAAATACATAGATCAACTCATCGACTGTGAAGTCTGCCTAGAAGCCAAACAAACCCGTTTACCATTTAATACCCAGAGAAAAAAAGCTGAAAGAAAATTGGAAATTATACATACAGACATATGTGGTCCTATAAAACCCAACACCTGGGATGAAAAAAAATATATACTCACTGTGATGGATGACTACAGCCATTTTGCAAAAATATACCTGTTGCAAAATAAAAATGAAGCGTTTGTATACCTGAAAGAATATATACAAGAAGCAGAAAGAACCCACACCGAGAAAGTAAAAATGATAAGATGTGATAATGGTGGAGAATATACTTCTTATAACTTGAAAGATTGGTGCAAACAAAAGGGAATAATACTGGATTACACAATCCCATATTCACCTCAACTTAATGGAAAAAGTGAACGCCTGAACCGTACAATTCTGGAGATAGTAAGAGCATTGCTGTATGAGAACAATGTACCGAAATATCTATGGGGTGAAGCAACAAGAACTGCGACATATATAATTAACAGACTACCTACAGATGGAAAAGAGGTTACACCCTCAGAGTTATGGACTGGTAAAAGACCGGATCTGAAGAACCTGAGTTACTTCGGAAGTCAAGCTCACAGTAAAATACTTGGAAACCTGAGTAAACTAGACAAAAGATCTGAGAAATTCCTTATGGTGGGATACTCCCCTACTGGATACCGTCTTTGGGATGAAGAAAAACAACGTATAATAGAGCGAAGAGATGTAACTTTCTCAAATCGAATTCAAAGATCTTTCCAACCTTAAAATATAAAACAACAACCGGTGGTAGAACTGGAAGTAATAAACCTGGAAGACAGAAGAGAAAAAGAAAGAAACGAAGAAAACCCAAGACAAGAAGAAAGGCAAGAGAATCTAAACCAAGACAGAAGAGAAGAAGAAAGAAACGAAGAAAACCCAAGACAAGAAGAAAGAAAAGCAACTATAAACCAAGAAAGAAGAGAAGAAAAGCTGAATAAAGAAGATAGAAGCAAAACTCAAAGCCTCCAGAAAGAAGAAGAAACCATAGACGAAGAGGAAACACCTGAAACAATTCGAAGATCTGGAAGAATAAGAAAACAGCCAGCAAAACTAAATGACTATTTCACTTACCTTACCTACAGCGAAGCCACAACCGGTTCTGAAAAAGAAGAATGGATAAAAGCGATCAACTCTGAAAAACAATCATTAAACGACAACAAAGTATGGGAACTCGTTGATAGAGCTGAGGCTGGAACAAGAAAAATCTTGAGCAATAGATAGATCCTGAAACAGAAAAGTGATGGAAAGTACAAAGCTCGATTAGTGGTGAGAGGATGTGAACAAAAACCTGGCATTGACTATGGAGAAACTTTCAGTCCTGTGATTAATAACAGTTCTATCAGAACTATGCTAGCTATTGCTGCAAATAAACAATACCATATCATGAAACTGGATATAAAAACTGCTTTCCTGTACGGAGAAATAACTGAAGATCTGTACATGCAGATACCAGAAGGCTATGAAAAAGAATAAGTAAAAATATGTAAACTGAAAAAAAGTCTATATGGACTAAAACAATCTCCTCTGAAGTGGAACCTCAAGTTCTCAATGACCCTAAAGAAGAAGGGATTATGCCCACTTAAAACAGATCCCTGTATTTTCAAAACAGAAAATGGAGATATTATCCTTGGAATATATGTGGACGACGGATTGCTGATAGGAAAAAACAAAAAAGAAATGCTCTTATTGCTGAAGAAACTAGAAGAAGACTTCGAGATGACTTTTGCAGAAGATCTTACTTCTTTTATAGGAATGGAGATAGTGAGAACGGAAAAACAAATAAAAATTAGACAAGAAGAATATGCCAAAAGCATAGTGGAAAAATTCAAGATGGAAAACTCTAAACCATGTCCAACACCATTGGTAAAAGATCAGAAGCAAAAAGACAAAGAAGATACAGAAGATATGAGATTTCCCTACCGTGAAGCTATAGGTTCTTTGATATACCTAAGTAGCAAGACTCGACCGGATCTGGCATTCTCTGTTAATTTTGAAAGTCGTAATATGGAAAAGCCTACCAACACTGATGTGAAAAACGTAAAGAGAACCCTAAGATACATACAAGGAAGTAAGAATATAGACATTGGCTATGGCACAAATTCAGACCTTACTAAATTAGAAGCTTACAGCGACTCCGATTTCGCTGGAGACCTGGAATCAAGAAGAAGCACTACCGGATACATTATTATGTACTGCGGAGGTCCCTTGCAATGGTGTGCTAGGAAACAGCCTATAGTCGCTCTCTCAAGCTGAGAAGCTGAATATATAGCTGCTGCAGAATGCAGTAAAGAGGTGCTGTACCTGAAAAGCCTAATTGAAGAAATGTTACAAATAAAAGTGCGTGTGAATTTAAAAGTGGACAATCAAAGTGCTATAAAACTGATAGAGAATGGAGTATTGAACAGGCGTTCTAAGCATATAGACGTGCGCTATAAATTTATTCATGAAAATGTCATAAGAGGAAATTTATGTGTTGGGTATGTACCCACTACATATAACTGTGCGGACATTGTGACCAAGCCGTTAGAGCCCGTTAAGTTTAAAAATATTTGTGAACTAATCTTCAATTAAGGGGGATTGTTACAATATAATAGTCTGTACAACGCTTATATTCATTAGTTTAATAATTGTGATTATTTCTGAACGCTCCCTCCGAGCTACCCTCTCTGACCCTGCCTCTTTTCATTATGCTCTTTGCCCAACTTAGAAGGGATATAAAAAAACGAATTACTTTGGCGTATGACAGCTATGTTGATCAGATCCAAAGTAATGTGAAAAGGAATCCTCGCTCGTTATGGCAGCATATTGATAGCCTGAAGTCGAAGGGTGGCTTTGCTGGTGAAGTCGTGTTCGAGAGAAAGCGATTTGCGGGAGCGGAGGCAGCGGTAGCTCTCAAGGTTTTTTTCTGGCGTCTTTCTACCAGAGGTTCCAAAACTGGATATTAACCTGCTCCAGAACTGCGGCAGGGGCCATTCCCGGTGTATTCCTTCCTGTACCGATATATTAATAATATATCGGTACAGGAAGTGGTTGCTGCCGTAAAGCGGTTGAAGGCTGTGAGTTCTATTGGATCTGACAATTTTCCAGCATACATTGTCAATGGTTGTATAGAGCAGTTGTTAGTCCCTATTAACTTCTTATTCAACCTAGCAATCTCAACTGGTACTTATCCGAGGCTGTGGAAGATAACAAGAGTAAGGCCTATTCCTAAGACCTATTCAGTGACACTGCCAATGTTGAAAACTATAGACCTATAGCTGTACTTCCCACATTGGCAAAGTTATTCGAATCGATTGTGCATAGAATATTAGCCACACAGTTGAAACCGTATTTTGTCCGACTCTCAGCATGGCTTTAGAGCGAATCGCTCCATCGACTCCAACCTGTTAACCCTGACGGCCACTATCTCTGAGCATCTTGATAGAGGCACCCAGGTCGATGTTCTGTACTTCGATTTCAAAAAAGCGTTCGATCGCGTGGATAACGACGTACTTATGAGAAAGTTAAATGACCTAGGCTTTTCACTGGGGTTGCTTGCTTACTTTGCTAGTTATTTGCGCGATCGTCAGCAGTACATTAGTCATGGGTGTTTCGTGTCCGCTACGTATCATACCAGATCTGGGGTCAGTCAGGGTTCGATACTTGGTCCGCTCTTATTTGGGCTCATGATCAATGACCTGGAACCTGTGGTTAAGCATGCACAATGTTTGTTGTACGCTGACGATTTGAAGCTTATCTTTGGAGTAAAGAGTAAAGCGGATTGTGTTTCTCTTTAAGAGGATATTACCGCAGTAACTAACTGGAGCATAGCCAACAAGCTGTTTTTTAATACGTCGAAGTGTTCTGTGTTCTCGTTTTGTCGTTCCGCTGCCCCTCAACTTGAGCAGTACACCCTCGGAACTGAGGTTATTGCCAGGGTCTTTTCTGTAAAAGATCTCGGTGTGGTCTTTGACGAGCGCCTCACCTTCCACAAGCACATGCGTACACTTGCCGATAGTTCTTTTAAGAGACTAGGCTTTGTGATCCGCAGTGTCAAGGACTTCTGGGACATTGGGGCCATAGGGATAGTTTACAGCGCTTTGGTCAGAAGTAAGCTTGAGGCCTCGTCAATCATCTGGCACCCCTACGCCTTACTACTAGAGAAGATCCAAAAGGCATTCCTGAGATTCATCTTTAAAAAAAGATTTGGGTATTATCCATTTCTCTATCCAACGAAATATTTACTCGGATGCCTCGGATACAATTCTCTAGAGGTAAGGCGCAACCACAAATTGCTGACCACCGCTTGTCGCATACCTACTGCGTGGCGAGTCCGACTGCCCGGAGCTTGTGGCTCGAGTCTTGCGGCTGTATGTTCCGGATGTGCCCAGAGTAAGTCTGAGACCGCGAGCGCGCCCACTGCTGGCAGTGCCGGCGGCGCGCACGGTATCGCATAGACATTCTCCGCTCCTTCGCGCGCTTACTCTGCTCAATGCGCTCTTGACATCGGCACCTGAATGTGACTTGTTTGCGTGAGATGGGCGACTGTGTGCCATGAATGTCTAAGGTTTTGTGAGTCGATGGATAATAGGCTGTCCAGTACTTTTGTTTGATGTGACCTAGATGTTGTCCGTACTGAATGTGTTTTTGTATACTGTTATTTTTACAATGTCTAATTTCTCGGTGTTGGCTTGTCTGTAATGCCGTGTAAATATATTGTTAATTAGCTTACCTGCGACTTCGTTTGCATGTTAATGTAGGAGTTAACGCATTTCTTCTCTTGGAAATAGGACACATGCAGTTCTAATTTTAACCTATCATGTAAAACTTTCAATAAACCTATATATTTTAGTTAAAATGACGTTAAAACCTGTCACTCATATATTTAAATTATTAAGAAAGGGGCAAAACACGTGTTATTTATCAGAGGTATTTTAAGTTTTATGAATAATGGGGTAAAAGTTTAGTAGATGTCTGTGGCAATAGATCTAACAGGTAGGACACACGCTGCAGTATTAAATGTTTATTGATATTCTTTTCTACATATTTTTAACACTGTGTTATGTCAAATTATAAAAACGTGATGGATGACTGAAATGATCTTGAGTTCTTGAGTCACTCCGACTCTCAGGTAAATATGTGTTTAGGAATTAATAATAGATAATCCTTTCGAGTACCCATTGACCGGTAAGTGTTTACGTGGAACAAAAGATCTCTGTTTAATTTGACAACAGGCGGCCAATTTATATTTTTCAAACTATACCTAACCACTAGGTAAGTTCTACAATTATAACGCGAGTCCGAGTCCCTTTCTAATAAAGGAAATTATTAAAAATGTTAAAGCATTATGTTTATTTTTTTCACATTGCAATGTTTCATACAATACATACATAATAATGTGTGTTGCAGGCTTTATGATAAAAGTATTTTCCTGTATGTTGGCCAATTTCTGTGTCTCTATTGTGCTCTTTATAGGCTAAATGTCAACTTGAAGCCGCCTTCAAAATTTTCATGTGGCTTGGCGGAGTACTGAATTGGAGAGGCTTTTGAATGATCCTTGGAACATGGCGGATCGTGCTCCAGACATTTTTTTTCATTTTCTGCATCCTGCTGTTTAATGTATAGTTTTGATAGCGTATTATGCAATAAATGGCAAACATGACGGCTACAGTTTATGAAGAATTTTCCTGGAAATGCGAATAACCAATTCTTGGGCATCATTCAGCGGTTCGTGGTCGCGGCCGCCATTGTGCTTTGTACTGCTCCAGCTATCACTCAGTGCATCGTGAAGGCCTTACACCGTACATCATGCATATGAAATGTTTTTTTTGTTTTTGATTTCTGTACACTGTCTTTGGCAAAGGCCCTAGAGGCTGCCATTTCTCTAATAAATAATACTGAATTGGAAGTTTGTTTAAAAATTAGTAAGTACCTAGTCTTTTTTTATTTATTTTTATCGTATATTAAGTAATACTGATATTAGCTGTAAGTTTTTTTACAAATATAACAACATGTACGCAATAAAATAAATCTAAATTGAATTGAAAAAAACAACGGCATGCAGATTATTGCAGATGAAATAAAATTCTCAAAAGAAAGAGAAAATGTTATATATTAGCTTGATACACTCAAGAACGGGTGTGGTGCTATTCACCGACATCACACGGGGAATGTAATGCACATCAACAATTACTAGGCTGCGTCAGAAGAGTCAGATGAAGGGTTATGTTTTCGACTATATGTATGTGTGCGTAGTAGTAGGGAGTTGACGCTAACGCCTCTATTAAGGAATTGGGTCACCGGCATAGAGAAAGGGGCTGTGATCCACTCTCCGGATCGTATTTGGTTCGACAATTTCTTTGGCTATGGCACAGATCAAAGAATGGCTATGGATACATCGTGCACCGCGGCAACGCTGTCAGCGCAATGGCAACTTTATGGAACCAGTG
Source organism: Epinotia demarniana (assembly GCA_945867215.1). Taxonomy (NCBI): domain Eukaryota; kingdom Metazoa; phylum Arthropoda; class Insecta; order Lepidoptera; family Tortricidae; genus Epinotia; species Epinotia demarniana. Next base: position 19,651,330 of record OX244262.1, read on the forward strand.
GCAATTCGGGTCGGCCCCTTTTGGTTAGTAATTAGTAAATAAGGTAGGTATATGACGAAGCCTCCTGTACGCTTACCATGAGTTTGACAATGACGGCTTACGCTAACGAGCATCGAGTTTTCTATCTGTGCATCTCTATTGCACTTTGACAGTACGAGCGGGATGCACAGATAGTAAACTCGATACTCGTTAGCGTAAGCCGTCATTGTCAAACTCACGGTAAGCGTACTGCAGATGGCTCTATTATTGTGTGTGAGTATGTGACGTGGCTGTTGCGGATTCTTAGTTGTAGTTTAGAATTTGTCAATTTGGTTCCTCTCCTTTTTAGGGTTCTGTAATAGTCAACAAGGAACTCTTCTAGTTTCGCGTTCGCCATGTCCGTCTATCCGTCTGCGGCTTGGCTCAGTGACCCTTGTAAATCGGCATGGGTAGGTTTATAAATCAACTACCTTCCGCCCGCGACTTCGTCTGCGTGGACTCGGGATAAAAACTACCCCATATTTTGATCAAAGTTTATAATATTAGGTAGTAGGATATTTATTAAAAGGATAATGTTTTTTAGGGTAGGTACTATCTCGTACACGTGAAGTGGGGATGTATTTTTTTTTCTCGGTTAACGTTATACTAATTGTTGTGTTTGTGGGTTATCGTACTTATCGTTGGACAGATTATTCAACGACCATTTTTCTATTCAGGGATGCGTTTGCGTGATATCGTGCTTTAAAGCCCTAATTTTTACTAGAATCATAAGTCCCTTCTGTTGCTGGTCAAATATGATATATATGAAAATAATCATGGCAGTAGTTCATATAATTCATTTAAAGCATAATTATCACGGATTAGTAGGCATAGCTAGTTAACGAGTACTACCACCACCAACCACAGAATAAATGCACCAGAAAAAAAAACAACTTTTGACAAAAATTTAGTTGGCATTGGCGCGCGTGTCGGTGTAACAAAGACGGGATCCTGTTGTTTTACCAAATTTATTTTGGTCAAATTTCATTTCCCAAACAAATTTTAGCAACTATTTTGTTTGCCAATGCAAACTTTGGCACAATTTTAATACGAATATTTTCATTACGTCAAATTTTCATTCAGCAAAATATTATTACGAAAAATTACATTATGGCATGCGGTCATTTAGCAAATGCTTTAATAAGGCAAAAAAACATTAGACAATAAACATTTCGTCAAGTTAATGTTATGGCAAACTATAAATAGACAAAAATCACAATTGTTTGGGTTATGACATTAATTTACCAAAATACTATTAATAAAACGGCACGGTCCCTTAAATAAAATAATGCACGGTTAAGTAGATCGGTAGGCACAGGCGTTAAATTAGATTAGGGCAGCCAAAAAAGAGGGGCTCGGGGGGCGAAGCCTCCTAGCAGTAAAAAACAAACAATCGTAACAATTGTATTATTTGGTAGGTTAGGTTAGGGTTAGCTTGTGTCCCTTAAAGCGGAAATAGGCACCCCGCGAAGCGGGGTGACGTCGACACGCTGGCGGTTAGGTTAGGATTGCGACCTCTACACAAATTAATTTTCCCTACCCACATAACAAAAAAAGTTGTTATTTTATTGTGTATCTTATACACCATTGAAATAAAGATGCAAATGATTTGTCATTGAAGAGTTCCTCTGCTGATTAACCGACGGAATAGAAACGGTTAATTAAATATTGACGATACAAATCATTTGCCTTATTTTGTTTTGGTTAAAACATATTATGCCAACTAACATATTTGACTGAATGAAATTTGGTCAAAGTACCATTTGGTAAACGAGATATTGCCTAAACATGAACATGCCAAACATAAGGTTTGCGTAAGAAATATTTGTCGAGTGTTAATTTGGCAAACGATTATTTGGCAAATGAAAGTCTACCAAAAATGTTTTGGGAAGTGATAATTTGTCAAAGTTTTTTTGGTAAAACAAAGGTAACCCAACAAAGACAGACCTAAGGCAACTACGGAACCCTCCACTACGCGTGGTCCGACACGCACTTGTTTTATATGTTTATGTGAGTTTTCATCTGTAACTACTTGTACTATTATCTATTCTGTGCTGTAACAAACAAGAACTACCAAAAATTAATGTAAAAACGGTGTAGGTATAGTCGTAAGCGGCCGTATTTTCGCATATGGCCGTTGGGGCGGAAAGGTTCTCGAGTGGCGACCACGTACCGGAAGGCGCGGAGTGGTCAATATCACTCGTTTTTAAATTTTCTATCGCATTTTTCAAAAATAGCATTTCATCGTTTTTTTTCGAGTGGAAGAGTCGACCGCTCGAATGTCAAAAATCGGTCCCCAGGTCGTCTCTTTTGTTTGTCTTGTGTATCCTGAACACGTCTACTGAACATTTCCACGTACCACAGTGATAAACTTTCCTCGTGCGTATCGTATACTTCTTCCTATTCTGTTTTACTTTACTTTGATTTATTCTATGTAGGTATATACCAATAGGTTATATAAATGGTTTCACATAAATACGTATAATAGGTAAGCAATATTAGCACTAACAGGGAACCTACAGGGTAACAAGTACAGGGTAATCCACAGTGTGTCCTGAGGATTTACAAAGTACGTATGGCACTTTACACACAATTTATATCATTCAAAAGCATAGAAGACTATCGGTAAGGTAAGGCCGCCAATGTACAATAGTGCCTTTGTAATGTTAAGATCTGTATGCTTTTTCCAATTCAGTTCCTTATCCAGTGTAACACCTAGATATTTCCCGTCATTGGCCAGTTCTAGTACCCTCCCGTACAGTTTCCCAGATGAGTAAAAAATACACGTTAAATTAAAAAAAAAGTTATTTTTTATTTTTACAACGTCAGTAATCTACCGTCTATTTTTTCGCTCCTGTTACAGGGCCCACCCTGTGTATTGTTGTTTATTAGAAGAAAAAATGATTGAGATAAATCCTCCTCTCGTAGGGCTGAAGGGTCCAATGAGAAGACTAAATGACTGTGCAATAAAGTACAGTTGGCAATGAAAACTCGTACCACAACCGTTTTTTTACCAGAAACTATTTTTCTATTTACTTCAGCCAACTTAAAGAATACGTACATTATTAAAAGATAAGTATACCAAGTTAACACGTTGTTCATCATCATCATCATCATATCAGCCGAAAGACGTCCACTGCTGGACATAGGCCTCCCCCAAAGAGTGCCAAAGTGACCGGTCCTGCGCCACCCGCATCCAGTGGACTCCCGCAACCTTTACCAGGTCATCAGTCCACCTTGTGGGGGGCCAACCTACGCCGCGCCTTCCGGTACGCGGTCGCTACTCGAGAACCTTTCCGCCCCAACGGCCATCGGTTCTACGTGCTATGTGGCCTGCCCACTGCCACTTAAGTTTAGCGATTCGGAGGGCTATATCGGTTACCTTGGTTCTGCTGCGGATAGCCTTATTTCTGATGCGATCACGCAGACAGACTCCCAACATGGCCCTCTCCATTGCTCTTTGGGTGACTTTGAGCTTTCTTATCAGGCCCATAGTAAGCGACCACGTTTCAGTGCCATATGTCATCACTGGCAACACACACTGGTCAAAGACTTTCGTCTTGAGACACTGCGGAATATTGGACGAAAAGATGTGCCGTAGCTTCCCGAACGCTGCCCAGCCGAGTCGGATTCGACGATTGACCTCTTTCTCGAAGTTGGACCTACCTAATTGGATAGTCTAGGTATACATAAATCGTCTACAACTTCGAGCGTAAAGTGTCCGATTGTAATGAGAGTTGGTACGACATGGGCATTTGACATGATCTTCGTCTTATCCATGTTCATTCTTAGGCCAACTCGCTCGGAAGCTTTACTGAGGTCATCGAGCATCGTACTTAAGTCCTCCATGGTCTCAGCCAAGATTACTATATCGTCAGCAAACCGAAGGTGAGTGATGTACTCGCCGTTGATGTTGATGCCTAGCCTTCTCCAGTCAAGAGTCTTGAAAACGTCCTCCAGTGCAGCGTTGAACAGTTTTGGACAAATAACATCTCCTTGCCTGACTTTCAATCGAATCGAAGGCTTTCTCGTAGTCCACGAACGCCAAGCAGAGGGGCAGGTTGTACTCCTCGGTCTTCTGTATAACCTGACGAAGCGTGTGGATGTGGTCTACGGTACTGAAGCCTCTTCGGAAACCGGCTTGTTCGGGAGGCTGGAAGTGATCTAGCCTGCGTACGAGACGGTTTGTAATGACCCTCGAAAACAGCTTATAGACGTGGCTCAGAAGTGAGATGGGTCTGTAGTTCTTCAGCAGAGTGTTATCACCCTTTTTGAAGAACAGCACCACCACCCCTCCGTTCCATGCCTTCGGAGTTCTCCCTTCCAGTAAGACGGAATTGAACAACTTCTGAAGGGCCGTAAGGACCGGTTTTCCACCCGCCTTTAGAAGTTCGGCTGTTATTCCGTCTTCACCGGGTGCCTTGTTGTTTTCGAGCTGCTTAAGAGCCATTACAATCTCGTACAGGCTGATGTCCGGGATGTCGTCGGTATAGGTAGTGTCGGGTTAGTCTAGCTCTAGGGTCTTCCGCCTGACGAACTTCGGGTGTGCGCGTTGCCGTGTATAGCTGTCCGTAAAAGTGCACTATCTCACCCAGAATCTCAGTTTAAAAGAAACGATTCTACCATCTTCAGTTTTTAACTTCGCGAGCTGGCTCTGCCCTACAGACAGATCTCACGAGAATACTTTAGAGCCCTTATTGCGCTGGATGGCCTCTTCTATACGATTTGTATTGAATTGGCGCAGATTCCCGTGAGGTGTCGGGTTAGAATAGCACCTCCCCCTTTCTTCCTGTGGGTGTCGTAAGAGCCGACTAAGGGAACAGGGACGAAGTGTGTTGCGGGCGATGGGCTAGCAACCTGTCACTGCGATATCACATTTTGTCGATCTTTTATACCCACATTTATGCTAAAAGTGGCGCTGGAACATAAGTTTCATGTGCTCTGCCTACCCCTTTTAGGGATAAAGGCGTGATTGTATGTATGTATGTATGTATGGCGCAGATCGCGGGTAAGGGACTTTGAGATCTGTTTATTGAGCTGCCGGTATAAGGTCGCATCGGCTGAAGATTGTAGAATCACTTCACTCCTTTCCTTCATGAGCTTCTGAGTGGACCTAGAGAGCCTTTTAGTTCTGTTGGTCCCTTGGGCCTTGAAGAACTTAGACCCAGTGACACGGACAGCTTCCACAAACCCGTCGTTCAATTCGTCCACATCGCCGCCTAGGCAATCAAAACGGTTTTGGAGTTCCAGCTGGAAGCTCTCGGGGCTTCGAATTTGGGTTGATGCTGGACGGAGCGTAGACTTCATCAATCGAGAGCGCTCTTGCTTGACGCATATATTCAATGTGCCTCTTACCAGGCGGTGATCACCCCCGGTTTTAAACGTATTGATCACGGAGACATCATTGAATACATGCTTCCTCGTCGACATGATGAAGTCAATCTCGTTTTTAGTCACACCATCGGGACTCATCCAGGTCCACTTTCTGTGCTCGCGTTTCTTGAAGAAGGAATTCATCATATAGAGTCCCTCCTTCTCCAAGAAACCAGCCAGTAGAAACACGTTGTTATACCCACGTTATACCACATCTGAAATCTCATAGAAGCAAATCAGAAACATAATCGCAAATGTTTTAATAGGAATCGACATTTGTCCCTCAAGACCTTTCGCGATGACTGTTACATCTTACACTCTTTATCTTTACATTTTCTCGTGCGCGGAAGACACAACAGAATTGAGGCATCCCCTTTATGTCTGATGAATTTACGAATTATACATGAATTGTATTAAGTACTAAACATAAATCATATTTGTATTTATCTTTGTTGAGTGATGGGTTGTCTAAGTTATCCTTAAATAAAGATGGACGTGCTCGTAATGTAGTAAGTGCAACCTTTGAGTGGGCGTTGGTCCGTGAGTTGTTATGCTAGAAAGGCGAGGTTTTTACAGCCCCTAAAGATATTGGCAGCACGTTACCTTACATTTAAGTAATTGCCTTTTCCATGAAAGGTAGAGCATATGTATACATAAAATCTACCTATTTAAAGCTGCATCTAAGCCGCAAAATATAACAGATTATATAAAAGTTATAGCCGTCAAGTGACTGTACGGCGACGGTTGAGGTAGGAAACGCCATAAATTGCAAAGCCGATGTTTGAAAGGAAAAAACATTTTATTTCCCTTTCAATCATCGGCTTTGCAATTGCTACACGACCTATGGCGTTTCCTTTTAATTACTTATTGTGTCTTCTCTTTCTATCACAAAATACGTGCTCTATTGTGGCCCCAGCCCCCATCGTTATATTCATGTTGTTTCACCAATTCTCTAGTGTGAATTTCGATTCGATGGCAATTGGGATGTTTGTACTTACTGAAATATTACAATAAAAGCGGCCAAGTGCGTGTCGGACCACGCACAACAAGGTTTCCGTGCCTATTGAAAAAGTCGTATCGTTACTGAAATCTTATGGCACTTACGTCCTTCTCTTTAAGGAAGGCAGTTTTTTAGAAATATCTCGAAAACCTTTGAACGGATCTTGTTCAAAATAATTTTCGCTGGTAGAATTTAATAAGCCCTATTTTCATGATTTATTTCATATTTTTAAAATACACGGTTCAATCATCCCGCGGACAAATTATCCCGCGGACTCTATTCACTTAATTAAAAAATTTGCTTATAAACCTTATATTTGTTTTGAAAGGCCTATCGATTGATGTGCCACACGTGGGCATGCAATGAAATTTTTTTTGCACCCCTAAAAATTTTTTTTGTAAGTTCATTACATAATGTTGCGGTTAACAAAACACACCTATCCTCAAAATTTTATTGAAATACACCTTATAGTTTTCGAGTAAAATGCCTGTGACATACTGACGGACAGACAGACAGACTGACAGACATGACGAATCTATAAGGGTTCCGTTTTTTGCCATTTGGCTACGGAACCCTAAAAAATACCTAGCCTACGCTCATCACGCGAGGTTTAGGTCTCTCGTAACTATATTTACTGTTCCGATCAGGTACTTACTATTAATAATACCGTACAGTTTACGAGATTTGGGACTGGTCTTATGACACTTCGCGACACCCATATAACGTAAATGGCACTGCTATTCGAAATAATAAAAAAAAGTTTCAATAGCTTACGGGTTACGAAATAAAGTTCAATCTCCATGTACGCTCTTTTTAGCTGTTATAAAATTATTGTAATATTTTTTTACTGCTTATTTGTGCAGAAATTAGCATTGAAAACTCGGTATGCGAACAATTACGTCCTACGACTTATTTTTTTTAAATTTAGTGTTGCACTGCTTCAATCGATTGGAGTCTGTCAATTTAGAAATAACTCGGAATGAATCAAATAATTGTGAATAGGAAAATACCAATGTATTATTTAATTACTGTCACGGATGCTACGAAATAAAATTACATCGATCTACGAATCGATCGAAACCGACATATTTGAATGTGCAAAGTGTTCCGTTCGAAGATATGGCATTGATTTCTGCACGTCTATTAGAACACTTAGAACAAGTGGTATTGTGTGAATCGAGAGTACGAGTATGTGGCGGCCGTCTCATGATATTAGACGTTCGTTCGACGTTCTTTAACGCATTATTGACAAAAAAACCAAAGAAATGTCAATGTCACTTTGCAACTTGATTTTATTAAACAATTATTATTTAGTATTATTAGTTATGTTATGGCAATTTTTGCTCGGACGGGTTAAAAAGGCTTTTTTGATTTCACTTATTTATGAATTTACTTAGGAATATATCAAATTAATTTTACATGTAGATCCAAACACATATTCTAAATAATCTCGAGGTCTTTGCATTCGTAACGCCTTTACAGGACACTTTTGTTAGCAGACGACTGTGTATAGGCTCTCTAGTTGATTACCAAAAAATAATTATTACACAGTAATCAATCGATTCCTTATATTAGCCACCATCAATCGTAATCGGATATTATGACAATCGATTTACTCTAACCACATCACTCTTTACGTCATATTGAAGCTGTCAAAAGACCAATCCCAAATCTCGTAGACTGTAGGTACACACACAAAGGGGGAAGTGGTAAACTCCTCTGTACCTACTTAGTATGTGCATAACATAATTTACCTGTTTTAGACTACCCACATATCGTGTGTTTATTAAAACGGGCATTAATGCGGGCATTTATTAAAACTGATGATAATATGTTCCATTAGCAATTGTTTGCATGTATTTGCAATTCATAATTATATAAATTAACTGCGCAATTATTTTTCCAAAACACAAACCTTCAATGGACTAGGTGTATGACGCCGTAATAAACAAAATACGAAGAGCTGTCAGTTACACGTAATTGTCAATTTATTTTGCTTTACATTGCTGGCAATTAAAATTTTGGTAGAAAGTTAACGAAGTCTGAGATCTAGTTTATTAATAAAATGAATGTCATAGTTGAGTTACATATCTATGTTATTATAACATCCTTTAAAAAAAGCCCGGGTGCTGGTAACACACTGTATATACAGGCTGAATTTCGCCCACCGAATTCATCTGCCGCCATTCAAACGTAAATTAAACTATATTTATGGATGAATTGGTTCTACTACTGATACTCGTAGATGCGATATGCAAGATATCTACGTACCCATTGCGAAAGGGGTGATCATCCACATTCGAAGGCGGTTTTTTAGAAATATCTCGAAAACCTTTGAACCGATCTTGTTCAAAACAATTTTCGCTGATAGAATTTAATAAGCCCTATTTTCATTCATTTCATTTTCATCTACGTACCTATCCCTTCAGCTGTGGTCATCCCTCTGTGGGCTTCATATTTTTTCCTGCAGGTCGGTGGAGCACCCCTCGGAGGGGCACAATGGCTTTGCTTACTTTTTTAGAAATAAAACCGTCATTCGTGTATCGATCTCGCTTTAATCCATTCAAACGTATAGCCAATGCAGTGAGACAGCTAGCAAGCGAAGACTTCAACGGCCAATGGAGGAAAAAATCAATTTAGTCGTTAGTCTAAAATAGTCAGTGGCACGTTTGATACGGTCGGTGTACGCGAGTGAAAATTAGTGGGTTTAGTGCTGAATTTTAGTGCCAGAAGGACAGTTTTTGTAGACATGTAAGTAATCTTTAGAATTACATATACACAAGTGTTATTTCAACGGGTTAACTGTAATAAACCCGTGACTAACATGACATACCTACTCATGGTCAAAATTTGGCAACACGTTTTTTAGCGCTTTTCTAATAATTTAATATTAGGTACTATTAGCTATTAAAATTACCGTTAGTTATACACTGTTTAAAAATGAACTTAAATGGATTAATAATGGCCTGAAAGTAAATAAATCGGTTGAAGTTGGTAACGATCATAACAAACCCCTCAGAGGGGGACCTAACCGACCGGGATTTCCCTCCGAAGGATGCCCACATGATACCTCGTGACGTCACTACGATCCGCACTCTATACTAATCATGACCCTTGATTTATACTGTTTTTAAATCATGTTTTGATGTGATTTTTGTTTAACTGATGGTTATATTGTAGTTTAATCTAAAAGTATGCTTAATGGGAATTTTAAGAAACCTAATTTGTGACATGACGAAAGAAGGAGGCGCGGCAGCGGGGGATCGACATCCATACGGGTGCCATGCCGACGAACAGTATGGATTGCGAGTCCCCGCTGCGCTGCCCCTATTGTACTGTTTATCTCCGCAGATACGTATATAGTGTCCAGAGATGGGCAAAATGCAATCGACTAACGATTAACAACTAAGATTAACAGAATTAGTTGCGACTGACGATTGAAAACGACGATTGATCAATCTTAGTTCTATAGAGTGCAACTAGTTTAGTTGCAACTAAATGAGTTGCCGATTGATTTCGGACAACTAAATTTTGTAATCGACTAATTAGTAGACTACTTTTCCACGACTAATGTTAGAAGGAAATTGAACAGAATGGCTGTGTTAACAGACTGAATAGAACATCTTAACGGATGTAGTAAAATAAAATAGTCATGTATTACTTACGATATTTTGACCATTTCTATGGAGTGAGATCTCTGTGCTAACTATTATTCTCTTTGATAATACCAAGCGAATGAGCTAAAATTGTGTATTACACGATTTACACGTTTAGCTCTTTCACTGCGCCTTTGCGTCTTTGTTTTACAAGAAGCTACTTAATCGTAAATATCGTAATAAATACCTAGAATCTAACATGATTGATGACAACATGTTCAATATTTTAGACAAATCTTAATCAATAACTTATTGAATATTTTTATTACAATCTTTTATAACCGACTGTACTCTTTTGACAATCGTCATTTACGCGTTTAGAGGACATCAACGAGTCCGAGCTCTAGTTTATATGTTATTATGGCCACCCGCCGGGTCCAGCACCAGATCAGCTCGATGGTGCCATAATATTGCATTGTCATTCAAACATTTCAAATGAAACGTGTTTACCTACATAATTTTAGCTCAATCGGTTGAAGATAAGATAATATATCTGCTTCAAAATAAGTTGCAAGATTCCACCCAAACCAGCATAGTTACAACTACAACACAACATATTTACGAGTACCTACACTTACAATGTACATACCTACTCGTAGTTACATATTGCAAGTTATGTATATTGTAAGTTAAATAAAAAATGCAAAAACGAGCGACTACCGAATTTTAATATAGATTTAATCGTGAAATTTAGTCGATTGAAATTGCAACTAATTTAGTTGTTAGTCGAACATTCTCACAACTAATTTAATCGCAACTAAATTAGTCGCGATTAAAAAATGACGATTGATATTTTTAATCGATTGATTAGTGAACTAAAAAATTAGTCGATTAATGCCCATCTCTGATAGTGTCAAGCAAAGTGTTTGTAAAAACGGAGTTTTCAATTTTGATTTTAGCGATCTCATCACACTGTTAACCTTCACGCTTAACTAATCCCGGAACGGATTTAGATGAAATTCCGTACAGATAATTTGAGACCCTTTGGAAGGATATAGGATAGTTTTTATCTCGGAAATCATACCTTAAGATGGTAGAACTGTGTTTGGGACGGCGATAAATAAGCTCGGGCCTAACATAATTTTATAGCAATCATTTTTCTAAGGCGATAACAAGTTCTACGCGGACGAAATCGCGGGCAACAGCTAGTATGTTTATAAAAGTAAATAAGCAGGTAAGTACCTATAAGTAGATCACTGAATGCCTGAGGGAAAATGTTGCTGTTTCCATTCGAATAGCGCTGAAACGATTTCGCGTAAGTAGTCACAACACATTTGTTATCTCCATATTGAATTTATTATTGACGAGGTATTGGGGCCAGGGTTTGTTATTCATCCATAACTTTACTGCCACAATGGGGAGATTAAGTGTGAGACCGGAGCACGTGCAGTGTTGACGACGTATGTATTCGCAGACATGTGTAGGTAGATAATAGGACCGCCATGGACCCATAATGTAAGCTTAGTACGAGAACGTTAAAAAAACTGTGTTTGAACTTTTTTATATATGTATTTGTTTTGGTCTTCTTGCTTATAAAAAAAAAACCAACGACATCAATAGTTTAGTAAGTACCTATTTGGAGTCATTTTGGACTATACGTTTTGATGGTCCCTGCTCCCTAGTTTAGGATGCCCCGGATGTATTGTGTGGAGTTCGGATCATTTGGATGGATATCCTTGCGCCGTATGTGTATGCCGCTTCCACCCGGGCATATTCCAAATTAAATATTTGAGTCAAATATCGCTGTCCCATGACTTTGGAGTACTTTTTTTCCATTAAATATTGTTCTAAAGTATAATGTTTGTTTGTAAAAATGCTAAAATAACTCGTGTACTGTATAATTGTGGTGAATAATCCCTATAAAGCCTACTAAAAGTATTGTTTTTATCAAAAAAACCGAAGAAAAGGTGCAGATTTTTGGGTGTCCCACGTACACTTTGCTAACTTTGAGGCGAAGTTTACCTATATCTGTCTCCTTTTAGGCCTGAACATGGCTGTTGTGTGAATCGATCATATTATCGTTTACAAATTTTGAACCTTATTTTTTAACGTTTAGAGTAAAAATATCATAAAATCACAATTTATTTGCTGTCGTCCAAAACCAACGTGGTGGAAAATTCCACCTACGTAACGGCATTTTTACCAATTAAACAACAAAAAACTACCAAAACAGTTGTGTTTTTATATTACTGGCAATATTTTGAGCCTAAGTATTAACCGTTGTTTAGGTTAAATGTCAGTTTCGCTTCAAAAATGCGATAAGTTGAGCGTGCGTCACGCTGTGCCAAAAAAAAATTTCCACCACGAACTGGATATACTGAAGGTGCGAAGCAACTTTGAGATTAAACGTTTATGGATTCAGATATATTGATAAGTGCGGTAACATGTAAAGAAGTTAGAAGTAGTAAATTGCAAGGAATCAAAGCACTATTTCACTTTATTTAACAACTGGCATACTTACGTCACATCCACTACGATACGTTATGTATTAGTGGAACAATAAACGTGACGTATGGAAGGAGCTATCTTCATTCCAAACGTCACGTTTTTTGTTCTATTACGTATCATGTAGTTTCTATACGTGACGAATAATTCATTTACGTCACTTTGTCCTACTGTGGCTATGATGAATTTTTCAAGAATTCATATTAATTATTAAGAATAATTGATACTATTTGGATTCATTTGTTAGAATACTATGAGCCAATTCTGATAAATATAAATTTTGATAGTTGTTTTCAATGTCTCAAGTTAAGATGATTGTTAGCTATGATGAAAACCAAAAAGTTACGTAAGGGAAAGATTTTGTTAAATAATTTTATTGTGACGCTTAGTGTTGCAAATGTTATTAATTTTTATAAGAATATTATTGTGTTAAATGTTATATAATAAAGACTGGTTTGCAAACAACACTCTGAACTTCACTTAAAACACACCTAAAGTTGGTATCGTAATGGAATGTGACAGCAGTAGTCATTAGGTTCAAAGTACAATATTATCCATACTAAGCAATTTATATTGAACAAGTATTATTTTCAAAGAATATCAGAAGAAGGAGAATTCATTAATAAGCGTTTCTTCTAAAATAAATATTTTTTTATTGGGTGGAATTCCATTACGTCACGGAACTTATTTTGGAAATTGCCCCCGCATTGTGGCTTACCAGTCATGAAAGACGTGGTCTGCTCCCTGCTTCCAAACTCTGTAATAGACTTGATTAAAGTTCACTAGTGAAGGTCTTTCTCTTTATAAGTGAACTAAAAGTGGACTTAGGAGAGGAGACCCAAAAGTACCTACAGTGTTCGAGATTTGGAACTGGTCTTTTGACACATCGCGACACCCATATAACGTAAATTGGCACTGCTCATCAAAATAATAAAAAAAGTTTCAATAGCTTCAGAGTTACAAAACAAAGTTCAATCTCCATGCACGCTCTTTTTAGCACTTATAAAATTATTGTCATATTTTTTTACGGCTTATTTGTATAGAAATTAGCATTGAAAACTCGGTATGCAAACCATTACGTCCTACGACTTTTTATTTTTAAATTTAGTGATATACTGCTTTAATCGTCTGGAGTCTGTCCATTTAGAAATAAATCGATATGAATCAAATAATTGTGAATAGGAAAATAACAATGTATTATTTAATTACTGTTATGATAATACGAAATAAAATCACATCGATCGAAACCGACATATTTGATTGTGCAAAATGTTGCCTTTGAAAATATGGCATTGATTTCTGCACGGCGCGCGAGCTCTCTCAATTTTTCTCGCACCATCAGTCTCTCCCTTTACTTACAGGACACTTGTGTTAACAGACGACAGTGTATAGGCTCTCTATTTGATTTCCTAAAAATAATTATTACACAGTAATCAATCGATTCCTTTTATTAGCCATCATCAATCGTAATCGGATATTATGACAATCGATTTACTCTAGCCACATCACTCTTTACATCATATTGGAACTGTCCAAAGACCAGTCCCAAATCTCGTAAACTGTAAAGCTAAATTCTATTATTGACATTGAATTCAAAGGGGGCAAAATAGGACACCTTTACCTTAACTGCCCTGAGAGGAAAACCCTTGCGAACAACTTACCATGGCGAAACCCAGAGAGAGAGAGGGAATTCAGGGCAACATTTAACGACGCTGAGTCCCGTGGCCAGATGGAATCTACCCCATTCTACTACAAGAAGGCTGCTGCCCAGTATATCATAATTATATGATCTACACAACTGAAGAAACCGCCGAGGTCTGGTATCGAAGACATCATAGTATACACAGGCGGATTTAATATGGGATCCGGTACAGGAGTTGGCATTTATGCGAATGACTTTAGACAGATTAAGCATGGGTAGTTTAGTAAGCCATATGTATACTTAGTGACAGACAATAAGCGACCCTTAAAGTGCTTACGACGCCGAAAGTGGATTCTAGACTAGTTTATAATGGCGTTCGAGCTCTGAACAAGCTTGTAAAACACAATAAAGTGCAAGTAGTTTGGAAATATCAAACAGTTTAGACTGTTGAATGTGTGGCGAGGACGATGAAGACAATGGAAAGCAAAACCGACAGGCACATTTACGCATTTCTAAAATTTCGTATACTTAGGTACGGGACGGTCAATACATATTTGAGTGGCTAGATAGATGGTAACTAGCTGGTAATGGTAACTGTAGCAATGATTAGGAGTTGGTATCGAAACGATGCTAAAGGAAGTGGCAACACTAAATTAGGTAGGTACTCACAAAGTTTATTGGCATCAGCAGGATGTGGTCGGTTTTAAAGTGAATGATTTCAGATTTAATTTTGATGTGCCGTCGAGCTGAACAAATAGGTAAGTACCTACACTTTACGTCGGTGTTTGTCGTAAGTGTCCTGGGGAACAGGTAAAGGTTTGAATTTGAATTGAACGCACTATCATTTTACTTGCCTTCGGCTTGGTTGACATATTTACTGCTGTCTGAGACCTGCGGCTCGGGTCGATAAAATAGTCTCAGATAAAATGGGTCCATAACTACCCGACCGTGCGAAGCGAACGTTGTTCTCCGTTTCAGCTTGGGCCAAAATTCTTTCGTTTGACCGGATGTCCACATGTCCGGCTATTCTCCTCTACTTACAGGTTGCATATTTCAACCGATTCTCGTTGAATTTTGTGAGCAGGTTCAATAATCTACACTAATATTCTAAAGAATATCTGAATTAAAAAAAGAATCACCCAGTAGGTTAATTTCAAACATTGTTCTGTCACGAAGGATCTCAGCATCCCATGAACGGAAGGACATAAAACATTTTTTATAGTAAGGTTATTTATTATTCTGGCTTCCGCTTCGGACATTTTTTATCTGACTGCGACCATTTATAAATGTTTCGAAACATTTAGCCTCATTGAATTTTTAATTTCGTGTGAATGGAGAGCAAGAAATGTTTAAAGTGAGACTGTTTGTTTAAAAACAAATTTCAACATTCTTGCCCTAAGAGGGTTAAAAGTTTATACGAAAACCAAGATATTTTTCATCATCATTTATTTAAGAGCTTGGCTCTTGTCGGTGGAGTAATCCATTACTCCTTTTTTGAGGAATCATAGTGTGGTGGTTTCCCCCTTGCCTTCCACACCGCAGTACACGAACCGAGGTTCACCGGCATCACGGAGCCAAGTCCAAACAAGAGCCCTTCCAGATTCCTATCTTCGTTCTCCAGCCGGTACTAGTGCTGCTGCTGCCTGACACTAGAGGATTGCTTATTTAATGGCGGCAACTACTCGCCATGTCACAGAATCGTCGTCGGATATTGTAGCTTTTTATAGAGTAGCCCCTCCTACAAGCCTACGCACTACATCCTGATAACCCTGCCGCTGTGTGGTCGGGGACTGCTTATTCAGTATATTCGCAGCTAACCATCATATCTGATGGCCATTCCACTATCCGCCGCTTGTGGACCCCGGTAGTAGCCTGCAGCTCAGCCCTACCTAAGATATTTTTATAGATTTGTTAGTTCGGCTTTAGCCTATTTTTTTCAACTTTATAACTAATATTTTTTTTTTGAAATCCACTCGAAGGGGTTTTAAAAAGGGGATTCAAAGTTTGTGTGGAGAGCAAGATATTTTTAAAGTGACAGATATGATGTAACTTCAGTCAGAGGGGGTTTGATAAAAGTCTACAAAACTAAATTCAGCGTTTTTGCAATTCATACCGTAGAATCCCGTGACTTCGCCTGGGATAGGTACCTAACATCGCCTATTTTAATAAAAGTTGAAATTCCCGCCTAGTTTTTAGGGCAGCTTGCTTTCACACAAAACTACTAAATAGAAAGTGTTTTTATGCATGGCAATATTCTCGCATCAATTGTGGCTAACTTAACGACGTTTACGGTCAGTGCCGGTGTATTTCGTTACAGTGACAGCACGTGTTTTGGATTACCCTGGCGGAACTTTGTTATAAATAGTGGTTAAGAAGAGATAACGGAAAGTTTTTTATAAGAGATAACGGAAATAATCTACAACTAATGCTCTTTTTTATGGTAGTATTGTTTTTTACCTGACTTATTTGTATATGTCGCAATCGATTAAAATGTAATTGAGGTCATGTTCCGGCCAGCTTCTAGCTACACTTTGCCTGCCCCTAGGGTTGTCAATCCAAGTGTGTCATATATTTCAAATTTCTTATAATTAGTAGTATGGGTCATTCAACCCTCGACGCACAAAGGAGGTCTTATAAGTTTTAACATTAATGTTTTAGTTTTAACATTAATATTTTTGATTCATGTTTATCTTTACCTACTATTATGATAGAAGGCTGTGGTGATTGTGATGATTAGTTAGAGGTACTCAATTTTTAATGTTACTGATTTAAGCTGATTGTGACTTTAGCATAATATAAAACAAGATAAGTACTTCAATTTTCATAATATAACTTTTTTAATTTTAAAACAAGTATTTTTTACTAATCCTATAACATTACCCATTTTTTTGTTGTCGAGTAAGTTAATATGATTTTTGACAGCCCTATCGAAAAAACAGTATGAAACTAACTTCAGATCGTAACCTGTCTTCGCCTACCATCGTTTTTTTTATCAAATATGACTTATCTGGGATAGTTAACCCAATTAACATTTTGGTCTCAGCTTAGGGTTTTATTATAACCTTAACCATTATAAGTGAGTTATATTTATCTCAGTTGGAACTAATAGTGTTATAGAGGAGTTAAGAAAAAAAAAATAACTCCTAAAGTGTTACTAGAGCTTTATTGAACGCTGCTAAAAAGGTTTAAGAGTTATAAGAGTGTTACTCAAAGCAATTATACTTAAGATGTTAAAGCTTTAACCTGTTTGTAACGCTTAAACCTTTACAAGAGTGCTCGCTGACGCCCATTAAATCTTATTGCTTTTTAGTTGTTGCAGTGCAGTGTCTTATAAAGCTTAAGGTGTTATATCTGCTATAAGGTGCAGGCAGAGACTTTATAAACAGAGTGGGTCAAAGAGTGTTGTAACACAAGATACTAGAAGAGTGTTGAACAACACCGTTATGAAGGCAAAGCCTGCACAATATTCTTGACTACAGGTGTTGTAACTCAATAAGCGTTATAGATGAGTTAACTTACGCCTAAAGCTTTAATGTAAGTTCGCCATTGTTTTGGTGACCTCTAACCTACAAATTGATTAGGTTATTCAATATTTGACATCAAAATACTTCACTATTTATGTTACTCTTGCATTCTATGGATGCCACTTAATTTAACATGCCACTGGCCAAGAAACAAGAATAAAAAATGATGAAAACTTTAGGCGTCTATTTTATTATTCATAAGTTTGTAACGGTTTTAGTTGCGTGTAGAATAAAACAGAATTTAAGGTAAATTTCTATAATTAAAAACACAATTTAATAACATTGTTGCCAAAATGTACTAGATTTTACATTAGAAAATGAACCGTCTTTACTTGCACTGGTCGTTCAGAGTGCCACTTCCCTGCTGTGTGCGCTGCACCCGGTGTGGTGAATAAAGTGCGATGTAGTGACGTCACGGGTAGCCGGGAACGTTCTGGAATGGCCGGGGCTCACAACATCGTAGGTGATCGTGGCAGCACTCCCAGCTCCTACTCTCGATGGTGGTACCAAATCCCCCTAGTCGGGGAAACACTCACTCACAATTACATTTAATTATTAATTATATTGTTCCAGGTACATGGAAATAAGCGCTCATGTCCGGACAGTGTTGGATTTTATATATATCAGGCCCATAAGTGGGATAGCGACCACTTAGTTACACGGCCGTATGTTCAAATCCCGGGGCCGGCACTCTCCTCCGCACTCCGCACTCCCCCGCATGTCACGTATACCATCGCTGATTGTCATCTAATAAGACTCCTGTGTTTTTTGAATAGCAAGGAAACTACTTGACGCGTTTAGGTTGCATCAAGCGTTAAGTGACCCTAGTTTATAATGTTATTCCATTATAGTTATAGGTTTGTAAATATCTAAGTTAATATTAAGTTTTCTTGACAGTTTGTAGGCGAAGACAGGGCATTTTGTCTACACTTCGCCTACCACCTTTAGAGTCCAATTGTAGCCATTCCTTAGCGAAATTTAGACTTTAAGTTACGGTAAACTAAAGTCCCATATAGATTAATTAGTTTTTTGATCTTAACAAGCAAAAACACGTGTAAATCTGTGAGAAATTTTCAAATAACTGCGAAATCTAGGCGAAGTCACGGCGTTCTGCGGTACCTAAAGGAGTTAAAAAGGGGTTCAAAGTTTGTACGGATGGAAATCAAGAAAATTTTAAAGTAAATTGTTGGGTGGCGCCCAATTTCAATCGCCTCACGAATCTTGCGTGGCACATAACCTTTCTCCCGTACCAGCAATCTGAACCCTTGTCGAAATGAATAAAAAGGGACGCGCCGGTATCGCACGCATGTTCTGCTACCACCGAGTTCCTAATGGCCGCTCCACACGATGGGCCATCCTGACCCATCATACAGGACGCGGCTATGCGGTAGAACGAGACATAAATATGTCTTACTCCCTTTAACGCATAGTTGCGTCCTGTATGACGGCCCAGGATGGCCCATCGTGTGGAGCGGCCATAACATCCATCTTCTTCACGCTACGTATATATTTCAGCAATCTCGTGGAGACGTTCCGCCCGATGTCGGTCGCCCGTAGTGACATTTACGTGAGTTGACTGTGTACCTAATTATTAGTATTATTTCAACATTTCTCACGAAAGTTTAAATTCGGTTTATGGGCTTATGCAGACCTTGTTTTTTCACGCATCGTCGACGCGCGTTTCCCGATGGATTGATAAAATGTTCTGTTTGCGAAGTTACGGATATATTGTATGAAATTATACATACATTTACAGTTAGATTTGTGTTTTTTCATAATTATAGAATCAAATAAAACCTATCTAATATTTTTTGCCCAGTATTTTTATTAGTCTAAAAATATCAAAAACATAATATAACCGGTATCTAACAAGCTGAAATTGGACTAAAATTAAGCTGGCTAGATGGTGCTATCATTATCTTTTCATCTCTCATCTCTTAAAAAAAGAATCAGTCTGTGGTGATTATGAAGAAATGGATTGTCACTGTCATTCTATCTACGAGTATCAATATGATTTCTGTAATACATGTGCATTTTTGCTAAATAAAACCTAGTCAGTATCAGGTTTACATTATTACAATTTATTTAGCAAAATAATTAAACACTATGGAAAAATATTTGCGGCCAGACCGCTTCGACGCAGATCCGTTATCCAACACGGAAAACGCTATTATTTGGAGTCACTGGAAGAAAACATTTGAAAGTTTTCTGTCAGCAATTGTACAAGATAAAAAAGTGCCCGATAATGATGCAAAATATTAACTACTGGTAAATCACATAGCTCCAAATGTATAGGTATAATTATATTAAACATGAGAGAATATACGATGCAGCTATAAAGAAGTTGGACGCACTTTATATAAAACCGCCAAACGAGATATTTTCAAGATATAAACTTACTAAACGCCATCTGCGGCCCTAACATACTAACAAAATGACGTCTTTTATGCACATGTTTTATGCCCACAACCGACGTATAAAATTTTTACCGTCGTGAGCTAACATGGTATACCTACCGTCATCTACGTAAAATGTGACCATTTATATGTCTTGCACATAAAACTACTTTTTTTACGTTACATTCTAACATGCTCTTGACTTTGGCACAGTATAAAACGTGACGATATGAACCGTTGACGGACGAAATTTTATGTAGGTCACTCGAGACCCCTGATAAATTTTAACACTATGAAAACAATACAATTGGGCGCAGGATATTTGTAAAATTTCTGTCACAACACACGGTTTCGGTTTCAAAACTTATTAGTTCGTTTGCTATTTGGATGGATTACTTTTCTACGACTTTTTGCTTGTGAATTGGATTTCGATATCGCATATTAACACGACTCGTGGTAATTTATTTTCATTTAAAGGCGTACGAAAACATATATAATATGCGCATCTTCAAGAAACCTAATCAAATTAATATGGAGTAAATAATTAAAGAAAATAATTATACATAAGATATACAAATTCTCCTTATCCATTGTTGAAATTGTTGAAATTATATATACTAATATTATACGAGGACAAAGTCTGTGAGATTGTAGCTTTGCAAGTTTGTGTCTTTCAAAAAATCTTTGAATGCGCATAAGTAGATTGGGGTTTCTGGGTGGTAGGCTATATTTTATCCCACGGGTTTCCCTACTTTCTTTGAATTATGCAGGAGAAGCAGCGCGGTCAGCTTGTCGTCTAATAAATCAATTGTTAGCTTTTAGCCTTGGTTGACATTTACGTTTCCTCAATTTCAACACTTGTACCATAAAATGAATTACGATACAAACTTACAAATATTATGAGAAAAACGGGGTGGGAGTAAAGTAAATAAATAAAAACGAAAAACGATTATAATACAATTTAATACAAGAGTACAACTATTTAGTAGCAGGGCAGTGCTTATTATTACTCTTTAATTAAGTAGTATTATATTGGGTCTCTAACCATAGACTGCGATTGAACGAATGAAAATAATGTAATAATTGGTAGAAATTCAGTTGTATATATTGGCAACACTACACTTCTTTTTGCTACATATATTTTACGCTATGGCATAAATATATGTTGCGAGATGAGCATGTTAGCTAAGTAACGTAAAAATGGGCACAATCGTAAAGTTATACGTCCGAACGTAAATATATGGCCGATTAGTGTGCTAGCCGGGCAGCAACCTGGAGAAACAATAGATAAGTACGTTCAAGAGCTAAAGCTACTGGCAAAAGACTGTACATTCAAAGCAGTGCCGGCGGAACTGAATGAGAGTGAGTACGTTAGAGACGCTTTCATAGCTGGCTTGTCATCTACCTCCATTCGATAAAGATTGCTTGAGAACACCTCTCTTAGCTTAGACGATGCTCATACGAAAGCACGCTCTCTTGAAATGGCTCAAGTCCATAACGAATCCTATCAGCAACCTTCACCCACCTTTATCAACGCTGCTTCTACGGCGAAACAACCATCAACAAATTATGGTACGTGCTATTTTTGCGGCGCTAAACGGCGCGCACGACGACTCTGCCCAGTTTTCAACGCTACTTGCTTGACTTGTGGTAAACGAGGGCATTATGCTAAAGTGTGCAAGAGTAAACCAACACAGCTTAACGCTTTTGCCACCAACGATGAGCCGCCCGCTATTGAACCATCCCCCAAACAAGAAAACTTGTCATGTATAACGACAGCTTGTAATAGAGTGGGCATGCTCGCTGGCGGATTTCTGTGTGTATTGTTATATAAAGAGAGAGAGAGAGAATGACATACTTTTATTTCATACCCAAAGTTAGAAAATTGATTAGATAAATGAAGGGGAGAAGGAAGACAATAAAGTTAATATACAATCGTATAAACAGTCTGTAACGGTGACTTATTTCATCTACGGATATTGTATGAATCATTTCATATATCGATACCTAAATAGAATTCCTGCTTTGGTAATAGACATGGCTGGAGGCGTAGGGCGACATACGAATTTCAATCGTAATAGCTGGAACATTAGAAGCTAAATGAAAATGAATAGTACGACTTTTTGTGGTAAGGCAATGTGTTTACATTAGGGCTTTAATACTACAATCTGATTTGAACCTTATTGCTAAAGAGTTAAGGTTGTTGATGGGTTGAAATTATTGATGATACCACCAACGTCTGGCCTCGTAAACCTATTGACCCTCGTGACCCTCTTGACGCTATTGACCCTCTTGACGCTATTGACCCTCTTGACCCTCGTGACCCTCGTGACCCTATTGACCCTCGTGACCCTCTTGACCCTATTGACCCTCGTGACCCTCTTGACCCTATTGACCCTCTTGACCCTATTGACCCTCTTGACCCTATTGACCCTCTTGACCCTATTGGCCCTTTTGACCCTATTGACCCTCGTGACCCTCGTGACCCTATTGACCCTATTGGCCCTCTTGACCCTCGTGACCCTCTTGACCCTATTGACCCTCTTGACCCTATTGACCCTCGTGACCCTATTGACCCTCTTGACCCTATTGACCCTCTTGACCCTATTGACCCTCTTGACCCTCGTGACCCTCTTGACCCTATTGACCCTCTTGACCCTATTGACCCTCGTGACCCTATTGACCCTCGTGACCCTTTTGACCCTCGTGACCCTATTGACCCTCGTGACCCTCTTGACCCTCGTGACCCTCGTGACCCTCTTGACCCTATTGACCCTCGTGACCCTATTGACCCTCTTGACCCTATTGACCCTCTAGACCCTATTGACCCTCGTGGCCCTATTGACCCTCGTGACCCTTTTGACCCTCGTGACTCCGTGACCCTATTGACCCTCGTGACCCTCTTGACCCTATTGACCCTCGTGACCCTCTTGACCCTATTCACCCTCGTGACCCTATTGACCCTCTTGACCCTATTGACCCTCTTGACCCTATTGACCCTCTTGACCCTCGTGACCCTATTGACCCTCTTGACCCTATTGACCCTATTGACCCTCGTGACCCTATTGACCCTCGTGACCCTTTTGACCCTCGTGACCCTATTGACCCTCGTGACCCTCTTGACCCTCGTGACCCTCGTGACCCTCTTGACCCTATTGACCCTCGTGACCCTATTGACCCTCTTGACCCTATTGACCCTCTTGACCCTATTGACCCTCGTGGCCCTATTGACCCTCGTGACCCTTTTGACCCTCGTGACTCCGTGACCCTATTGACCCTCGTGACCCTCTTGACCCTATTGACCCTCGTGACCCTTTTGACCCTCGTGACCCTATTGACCCTCGTGACCCTCTTGACCCTCGTGACCCTCTTGACCCTCTTGACCCTATTGACCCTATTGACCCTCTTGACCCTCTTGACCCTATTGACCCTCGTGGCCCTATTGACCCTCGTGACCCTTTTGACCCTCGTGACTCCGTGACCCTATTGACCCTCGTGACCCTATTGACTCTCTTGACCCTATTGACCCTCTTGACCCTCTTGACCCTATTGGCCCTCTTGACCCTCTTGACCCTATTGACCCTCTCGACCCTATTGACCCCCTTGACCCTATTGACCCCCGTGACCCTATTGACCCTCGTGGCACTGTGACCCTATTGACCCTCGTGACCCTATTGACCCTCGTGACCCTCGTGAAGAGTATAAAAGGGAATGCCGAAGTAGTATGCGGGATTATTCATTTCTCATCGTTCGGACTGGTAGTGTCTCTGGTTGTGGGCTGTGAAATTATTGGTGTGTGTTACCTCTATTGTGTTTTGGTGAATGGCTAGTTATTGTGAGGAATCTCTCTTCATAATTATGAGTCTTTTACTTACTTAATTTTACAAGTTAATTGTATATTTAAAGGGGTATTAGGGCCTAAGCTATATTTACTTTATCGGAGGTACTCCGGGAGGTTTATATGGTTAAATCAAATATGTTTAATTTGCTAGCGGCCACTCCCTAGAATTAGACATGTTTGACAAGTGTTTTCGGAACTCAGTCAAAGCTGTATTTACCGTAACGGAGTTGGTCCGGAGGTTTATATAGTTAATCAAATATATTTAATTATGCCAGGGTACTCCCTGGGATTGAGTATGTTTGACGATTGTTTTCGAAATTTAGTTGGGGTTAATTCTTACTGTCCAATCAGCCGGAACACTGTCAAGAATCAGTTATCTGCGGAGTCAGCCCCACCTAACGGTGCCAACGGGGATGAATCCGTGTCCGTGTAGTTACCAGACTTGAGGTGTGGTCTGGCGTCTACCTCTTTACCAACATAGGAGACGAAACCCTTTAATCGGGGCCCTCACGTCTCTCAAAACAACTGACGGTGGAAACGTGGCTTGAGCATTTATGTGACGAAAAGCATAGGAGGATATCTCCGCTCGTGGAAACCGATCGGTTGCTTGAGGGGTCGTTCAGTGTTAAATATACTTATATATCAACATACCGTATGTCCAGTTAGTGCATCTTACTCGCTGTTTTCCCTTTAGCCTTCGGGCACAGCGAGGGGAGATGAATTACACAGGCTGTTAGAGGGTTGTCATCTCAGTTTCGCCGACTGAACTAATTACAGCTTCAATAGGGATACATTCTTGCTTCTGAACTAAGGTATGGTTCCAGGAGTAAGCAGAATAGGGACTGTGGGGTAGGCTTAGGAGTAAATTCACGCGTTATGGGGTATTAGGGCTTGAAACTATATCTACTGTAACTAAAGATATTACAAGTGTTTGGTAGGATTAATAAAATTGAAGTTATTATTCTTATAAAATCTAATGACGACTAAAATTATTAATGAGTAACCAGTGTGATGTTTGAGTAGTAAGGCAAGTGGTGTTGGGTTACCGTGGATTACACGTGAAACACGAGACAATTGTTAAATATCATTAACCCATTCACCGCCACGGCCCTCCAGCTTGAACGTACTCGACACGCCACCATACATTCATAAACTGCCCGGCCGCAATCACAACACGTAGACGTCATATGGCGCCGCTGACGTGCAAAAGATTTTGCCGCCCGCGTTGGATAGTTTCATGCATCATTTTGTTTTAACCAGTGTGTAAGATAATAATCTTTTAAAACATATTTAAGTATTAAAATGTATAAATTAAGAGAACATCCATTTACTGTCTGGGCAAACCAAATGAAGCCAACACAGACATTGAATTTGCTTATTTAACTGAGATTATAGGAACAAAGGAAATAAAAAGCTACTAATAATTCATAAATATTTATTGTTTATAATAAACTATCATCAACTAATTAATTATAACATTATTTTGCTTGTGATACTCTACGAAACATGCCCCTTGACATAACCCCGGTTGTCGTGGACATTTCGGACAAAAGTCGCCCGTCTCTACACGTTTGTTATGTTTCCTCCAACAGACCACGCATCTTTTTCGTTTTAATCTGTTTGTTTCTAGGTGTCTTGGCAATTTGAATGATACGTGATAGTCTGATGGAGGACGCGGGAGACAATTGGCAATTTCCCGACTTGAAACCAATGCCCGAATAATATGTTTTCTGAAATCACACAAGGGCATTGGTTTCTCTCCAAATCTATTATATAGAGAGTGCGCGTTACATAGCATTGTACTAAATACATGCACTCCCAATTTCAAATACCACCTAAGGGTTTTATGTTCTGGGTTATAGTACGCCATCATTTGGTCGTGCTTATCTACGCCTCCCATATGTTTGTTGTAGTTAAGCACGACTCCAGGCTTGGCTTTTACATTATTATTGGCGGAAAGGTAATCCTGCCATTCACTATTGTGTTCCGTTGAAATCATTAGCACCTCTCTCCGGTCATTCCATTTCATTATACATACTCCTTTGTCATTATACATCGAGATTTTTTCATTTTTTGCTAACTTTTTTTTTAATATTTCTGGCGGATTACCTTTCCTATTGGAACGTAGGGTTCCAGTGACATGGGTATTAGAATCTACTAAATAATTTGCCAAGTCGACGGAGTTATAAAAATTATCCATATACACTGAATGCCCTACGCCCAATTTCCCTTCTAATAAATCTTTCACAATCTTCGTTACATGATTTTTACCTCCTAATCGGGTGTCGCATTTTCCCCCATACACAATCATTTTTATAACATAACCAAATTGATCTGTAAGTAAGTATAATTTTACGCCATATTTGTTAGCCTTTCCTTTCATAAATTGGCGGAAAGATAATCTACCACGCCACAATACAAGGGATTCATCTATACAGAGTACCTTGGCCGGGTAGTAAATATTGTCCATTATTTTATTAAACAAATTTACAAGACCTGAAATCTTATTTAATCGATTGTCTCCTGTAGTTTCATCATAAAAATTTATGCACCTTAAAATTAACATAAATCTGTTTCTTGACATATGACTACTGAAAAACTTAAAGTCAAACAATTCGTCGGTACTCCAGTAGTCCTCGTATTTATTGCATTTAATTGTTCCCATATGGAATAACAGACCTAAAAATACCCTGAATTCCGAAATGGTTACATCCTTCCATTTCGTAATTCTTGCGTATGCATTATTGTTCGCTTCTATTAATCGTATGGCATATCTATTTATGTTGTTGACTAAAAAAACTAGAAAAGTGCTAGTAAACAACATATCGAAATATTCTTGAGGTTTTTCCTTCCTAGTACCTCTTAATCCAGATGTCTCAATAAATTCCGAAACACTAGACGTTTTTCGTGTAAAGCTCCAATTTGCACTAACACCACTTTCATTCCTGTTTTCATTTGGCGGGGAAGAATATTCTTCTTCTTCCGAATCTGACGAAGAAGAACAGTGACCAGGTTGGATGTCAAACTCATCAGGAGAGCCCTCCAAAAGACTGATCAGTTGAACTTCTGTCATCGTATTTTCACCTTCTATGAAAATAATCGTCCATAATTAATTATATGTCGATAATTAATTACAAGTGACTATTGTTAACTTTCTCATGGGTTTATAATCTGATTTTATGACAAGCTGTTTTATATTTACCGTTTTGTCACGAATAAATGCTTTCTATTCTATATTTAAAAAAACAAGTATGAGATACAACATTTAATATACAACGTGTCCCAAAACTCAACGATAAGCCGGCACCAGAGGATGGAGCTGCTTATGATTAGTCGAGAAAAAATAAGGAAAAAAATATATCTCAAAAAAATATATATATATATATCTTTTGAAAATAATTGCCATAGTGGTGTCAATACTATTTTTTTACACCATGATGATTGAAAGTGGACTGTAAGAAAAAATCTTTCAAAATTGTAGGGACAAAATGAATTTTGATTATTTTTTTGTAAAAACTACATGTATTATGGTATTTTTAAGAACTGTGTTAGATAACAGGGCTACTTAAGTTTCCAAAAACAAAACAAAAACAGTAATATTTGAGTATGTTTTTTTTTCGATGAATTTCATTTTTTTTCTGTAATTTCTAAAATAATTGAGATATATTTTTTTCCTTATTTTTTCTCGACTAATGATAAGCAGCTCCATCCTCTGATGCCGGCTTATCGTTGAGTTTTGGGACACGTTGTATGTATACAAATTTACTATATTTTATTTAAGACTTACCGGTATATGCTGAAGCCGTCTCCAACCCCATTGAGGTAAGATCGTGATCCATGTTTTCAACAGCCAGGTCAGTCGTGAGATGCTGGTTCGGAGCACAAATAGTCACAGCCGGATCGTTCGTGTTAGGCAGGTTCGGAGTAAGGGTATGGATAGCCGGGTCAGTCATATTAAACGGGTTCGAAATACCAATATCCATAGTCGGGTTCATTGTACAAAGTAAAGCACACGCACAACACAGAGACACAACCGAGATCTGGTTTAGTCAACAGGCAAGCCAAGACTGAAGACTATTTTATTTTATACTATTGGCATAATGTAATAATAACTTCAAAGTGCTATAGCGGAACTTTCCCTACTCAGAACCAAGGGATTATCGGTCTATTGTCACTGAAGAATCGTTATCAGTAAGTTGCGGTCAGCTTTGTTATCGTTGCAGCTGCAAATTACACGACAAGTCTTAAGACTAAATTCACATTGTTTATAGGACTCGCCCTACACACAAACAAAGGATTATCGGTCAGGTGTCGCCGAAGAATCAGTGAGTCATTATGCAGCGGTCACATCAAAGCTTATAGGGAGAAGTTAAATTCTGTTATCGTAGCAGCTGCAGTTGACATGATAAGTCTTAAGACGAAATTCTCATTGTTTATGCGTGCTATTGTTTTTAC
This sequence comes from Epinotia demarniana, assembly GCA_945867215.1. NCBI lineage: Eukaryota > Metazoa > Arthropoda > Insecta > Lepidoptera > Tortricidae > Epinotia > Epinotia demarniana. The sequence continues at coordinate 19,679,680 of OX244262.1, forward strand.
AAACAAATAATTCGTTGCAAAATATTATTCTAGTTTTTTTTTATTTGCAACTGTATTGTTATCGCTACCTACTACTAAAGTTTGTTATCTTGGTTGCTGCTAAAATGGAACAATGCCGTCCATTACCATTTAGTGCAGCAAAATGTGATAACTCAAATTAGATATAAAGAAATATGGACTTAGTTCACTTGACTTAAGGTTTGAAATTGATAAACACAAACGCAGTGCCGAATATTTACCTGCCTCCGCAAGCCATTTCACAACACAGTGTTGTGATGTTTAAAAGTATTGAGAATTAAGTTTATTTTACATTTATTTGATACTATTACGTGATTTGCATTAACGCTAAAGGCTGGAAATAACAATGGAATATAAAAACGTAAGCAGACACGTTTAGTCACGACCTATACTTTTAGGGCCATAAAAGTAGACTTTCTAAATTTAACTTTATAAAACGAAATATAACCGATGATAGACATAGCCTTTGAGAGCAGAATCTGATAAAAAAAATATCATAATATCTATTTCACAAATAGTTGCGAACAAAAACATTTTAACGTCACAGTGACGTGATCGGTGTCTAGCGGGTGTTCCGCAATCACGTCAACGTGTTGTGATTGGCGCTGAATGGGTTAAAAAGGTCACAGTATTATTCATGAAATTGTGATATCAGGATTGTCTCAGAAAGATGAAATAATTCTGGGTTTGATGACAGGCTGAGCAGTTCATCAAATCCATTTAAAATATCTTATTTTCATGAGAGAGAACTCTCCATTTAAAGTATCTTATATTCATGAGGGAATTCTCCATTTAAGGCATGGTTTGGGTAGAATGTCTCGCGTGTAATGAACGGTTTACCACGGCATTACTCTACGGCCGTCGGTATAAAATGGTCCAGGCCATCTTAGTTATACATATAAACGATTAATAATACTAAAAGATGTCAGTCGAGTTTGTCTCGGTGTATCTTCTCGAAACTGACCGCTAGGTTTGAGACACTGGTAGATTCATTCTCCGAGTCCTAAACTCGTAGGATAGCTAGGTAAGTAACTTGAATAGGATGTCCAGACTCCATTCCAACAAGAGAGTAGCCAGTGTGAGCAAAAGATTGCCACACGACCCGTCGACAGAACTTTGGTCCAAAATACAAGTATTTAGGGCAGTCTTCTAGATAATAATAGGTTTAAATAAATAATCTTGATTTTATGAAGGCTACTCCTTGTTCAACCGGACATGTAATAGGGGATAGGTGTTTTTCTACCAAAAACAATTTTTAATTATAATCATAAAGTAACCTACAGTGTAATTATAATCATAAAGTGATTTATAATTAATTTATTATTCCTACAAGATTTAGGACTTTGTTATGCTCATAAATAGGAAAATAGCAGTTAAAAGTAGCATTTCAGTAGGTTAATTTATGTACAGATAAGCTAGCTTTAATTTTATTATGAATGGAGAGTCCAAAAACCTGTCAAGCTTTCATAAAAGGATCTAGGGTTATTACGGTACACAACACTTCGGGGTTCAACCACTAGCGATCACATTTTGGCCAAATCGTCAGGTATTCTTAAATAAAAGCACGCAACAAAAGTAGGTTTAATAAGTAGGTAAATAGAGAGTAAGTTACAGTAGTCTAGCACGAAGGAATAGGGTTTTACATTAAGTTAGAATTCATTGCAAAATATTTAGCGTTTCTTGAGCTTCAGCGGGAAGCTGCTTCGTTAGCTGTAGGTCTTCGGAAGCGCTTTCTAGCCAGGGGGGGTAAACTGTTACAGTTTGGTGCCGTTCCCTGGGATATCTTCAGTAGCCCTCACGGGCTACAGTTTGTTGCCTGAAGTTGGAGGTGAGCTTGATAGGTGTTGGACTCTTCATTATTTTCTTTCAATTATCAGCTAGGGACTCCGCTAGGGCAGGTTTAGGACTGCATCTGAAAAACAATAAAATTTTATTAGATTATTTGCACATTGCATGTGGAACCGACAGCCGTCGGGGCGGAGAGGTTCTCGGGGCGGACACATGCTTGCCGGGGGGGCGCGCGGTGTGTCTGCCCCGATGTATAAGACGCGGGGCGTTGTGGCACTCCTTGGGGGAGGGCTGTGTCCGGCGATGGGTGTCTTTCGACTGATGTGATAATGATTATGATGATTATTTATATATATATCACATGATATCGGTACTTTTAGTAAATATAAATTATTAAAATTATAGATTAAGGCGGACATTAATATAAGAAAAAATATATAAACTCATTGACTCTGGGGGGCGTCAATGAATAAATAATTTAAGATATGTCGGGGCGTATTCAGTTTGTCTACAAACAAAAATAACAGTTGTAAGGTAGTTCGTAAAACTAGAAATTAAGTCTTATAAATATAAAACCTAGGTCTTGTGCAGGGGATATTTCATAATATGTCAAGGAGAAATGAGCATGGTTTAGCACAACGGAGAGAGGAATTGCATTTTTGCAAGAAGTAGGCATTGTATAGGAACGCCGGCAATATTTATGTATTTCTATTATTTGGGGGCGAGCCTTCATCGCCAGTAGAAACAAAACCTAGCTATTCATAAATTCTGAGCACCTTAATCCTTTAATGTGGCTAGTATATTTTGTAGTATACCTTGAGATATCGTTGAAACTAGTGAGGCTCTGGTGATTTCATCTCTTTAGCGGCGTATAAGCACTGAACTGATATTTTCCAATGTCAGAACAACCTCAAAACGATCCTTGGGTTTTTGGAATGGTAGTCACATACGGTTATTTCTTAGTGCTCCTTGTACCTAAAACGAAAATCATTAATGTGAATAATTTTGTACTTGTAGACCATAAGAATAAGGTTATATAGTGTTAGGAGTGTATGTACTTACATTATATTGTATGTGGTAATTAGGAAAACCTTGAAATTTGTATAACCCCAGTTCCTTGCAAGAACTTTTTAGTTCCATGTACAAAGACGACAATTTAATTACGTTTGAAGATACCATGACAAAGGCAATCGGTCGGGTGCATGAGTACTTAGTCAATGTAAGTAGGAAATACTAGGGCAGCTAGGGAGTATCTTTATACGTAATAAGAACAAAAGTTTTACATACCAGAATTATTACTTCAAGGCGGCAAGTGTAGATAACTCCGTGTAGGGAATGGCGCAGGCGCATACAAATATTACAAATGCTTATGAATGCATGTACGTCAAAAGACCACGAAAGATGACTCGCAACGTCCGTTCACTGTGTTCTCGACTTATAGAATTTAGAAGGAAAATCAATGGAGATTCATAGCCAAACTGAAATTGCGGGAAGACTGACACGAGGCGCGGCAAAGAGAATAAATATAACCGTTAACCGCTAACACGCACGAGGTGTCATTGCGTTTTAAAACTCCTATAGATATTATTCTCCATAGGAAGGATCTGCGGAAATAGTATCTTATAATCATTATTTGATTTATGCAACGCAAAGATTGCTCTAGCATTATTTTATGGTTTTTAAATATAAAGGCGAGATTTTGGAATCACTTCAGTGTGACACAATGTATACGAAAATACAAAGACGAAACGCTTTATGGGGTGTACAGATTATGTGATTTTGCCCAGTTTGTCGGTACAGCGTGTCGGGGTCGTGATTGTGCAACCGCATGTGCATGCAGTATCTCTTGACGAAAGGATCAACAGCACAACGTGCGTCCAGACGATAGCAATCGGTCGGATTCAGATGAGTTGGAACTGACAAATCAAGACATGTATACACCCCATTAACTTAGCGCGAGATTCCATAGATATGGGCAATTTATTGCCATACGGAAAAGCCAGTGTAGAAGGCCTTTAAGAACAAGGAACCGCAGATTTAGAGCAGTCTTGTACGCCTGACAACTTGTTGCAGCCGTGTGTTGTAGTGAAACATGAGACATCAAAATATACTTCTCCTTCTAGCATAGCAAGTTGATAGGGCGGACGGATCGCTTGCAGTACGGGTTTAGTAACAGCAGCGCTAACACGAGAATCAAAGTTTCGTGTATATGCATCCCTTTCACTCGAGTATCGTGAGAGCGATAGAGATGGGAATACTCGAGCTTCAACTTTACAAGTCCGTGGCTATAGCTCAGGACTTAAATAATAAGGGCATGTAATAAATTTTATTTTAAATAAGGTCATTGAATTAACGTGAAGGAATTATTTCATTCTTACGGTAGCGGCAGCGACATCTATGATTCACAGATTGTTTCTTTTGAAGATGCTTTTATACTTACAAAGCTGCAACATACATTTATGGGTCAAGAAGGTAGCTAAGCCTCAATTAATGGGATTCATATCACCATAGCTACCCATTTCATTATGTATCAATACAACGGATAGAACAAATTTGATAGAGCAGCAGATAGATTGGTTTGAGAAAAGTGAAATGTTAGCCACGGAGGCTATTGTTCAAGTCAGGGAAGGTTGTGAGGATTAAATAATAAATAGACGTGTCATTGCGAGCATTATATGTTCTGGTTCGAACCTCAGAAAAAACAAGGCCAACAAAGACAAGAAAGTATGGAAAAATCCAGGGCCCAGTATATTTTATTATCATACAGAAGTCACGCGACGCGCGACGTGCATAGTATAGACATTGAGTTACAGGCATGAGAATTTTATTGAAAAAAGGAGAACTAAGCATAACCATACATTACATGGATAAAAATCAAGAATCCACATTACATACATTATCTTATATAACTATGACAGCTTGTTTGGATTATTTATTATGAAGTTAGCTGCATATGAATACCAGATTTAGCTTGGTAGCAGTACAGACGACCGTCTCATTATGAAATAGCAAGATAACATTAACACACACAGACGCGGTACAATATGATATGAAAATACGAAGATCAAAACAAGCAGAAAAGGAATTTCAGTTCAAAATGTTCCAAAAGATTGGATATTCTGATAAAAGGTATTCAACACGTTCGCAACCAAGAACTCGTCAGTAGGCACTCGTAATGTTTGTTTAGATGCCAGCTCAGCCGTTAGGAGGGCGGTAGTGTGAATTTACACGCCTAACGAGTTCCGTCCACTTCCAGTGTATTATTACATTTTTGGTCCGGATGCGAAAGTATTAATGAAGTAAGGAATACTAGTCACATAGAAACTACAGATCTATCATTGCTTTCGCATTAGGGAAAATCATGCCCCGAGGAGGGTTCCGCTTGAAGGACTTCATGGAAATGGATAGCAATCTCATGGACTGGTGTGGGACGAAATTTCATATGCTGTTTCTTCACGGTAGTAGAGATGTGTCTCATCTTGTTGACGTGCTGGCGACCCTGGAAACATAAATATGAATATTACTCTTCGCATAATAGAATGAGCTCCTACAAAAATTATTCACAAGGGTGGGACGAGCATATGAAACCTTGATTCTTCCCAGTATTACTCCAAGCATTGATATTATATGGAAGAGAGTTTAGTTATAATACTACATAGGTCATCCTGAATTTAATTATATTCCCTAAATAATAAACATGCATTAAGGAGAATAACTTGGTGCGGGGGCGTGGGAGTGTCTAAATTGATTTGAGTTTAAATTACAGAGGTTGTGATAATTATTGACATTTAATAACAAAAACATATTTATTCCAAACTTTGATTCACTTAAGGAACAATGATATCTTAGTTTGGTAAATATACGAGTAGCCACGGATATACAAACTTCCTAATTGGCACGTACAGAATTTTATTAATACTATGTAATGTATGCCGAACAGATGCTGTTTCGTGCATATATTATGGAGCACAGAATCATTGGAGAAACACAATAGATATAATATACGAGGAGCCACGGATATACAAATTACTTAGTCTGCATGTACAGAATTTTATTAATACTATGTAATGTATGCCGAACAGATGCTGTTCCTTGCATAAATTATGAAGTACAGAATTATTGGAGAGAAACAAAAGATTTAATTACCTTTTTATATTACACCACACTAGGAGAATAACGATGTCTAGTGAGTGGCTTAAGCGGTCAGATTTGTGTTGGGTGGCAACATTCCCCTCACGGATTCATACTGCTGTAAAAATAACAAACAGAAGGTTATGTTAAGCGGGAACATCAATAATTAATGTATGATTATGACAGTTGAACAAGATATAATTTTTGAGAAAGGGAAGTAATGGAAATATATTTTAATAAGATGACAAGCTCTTCACACTGAAATTGAGACGAAATTATACAATGGTTTAAGCTATATATATACATTCGTGGATCTACTATGTATCTACTTACTATTGGGGGCCATTGTATGGTAAATTAGACGGGAAGATGTCAGTTTCCGCTGGGACCACTAATGTTGAGACGGGCCCCTTCCTTGGCATTTTGGCTTAATATTCCCAGTCGCATTATTGAGTCATCAATTAAAAGGGCGAGTGCATTCTGCTGTTCCTGGAAACACCATGACAAGAAATTATGACACCAACGGACATTATCGGACCGACGGACAAATGGACATTTAGTTATTTTGAATGAAAAATTGAATCAGGATGAATATCAGAAGAGAGAGACAAGTAGTATGTGAATTACTCTAAACTTGGATATAATATATTAGTAGAAAACTAGGTTAGCTAAGATAGCGAGAAGTTTTACGATCATTCGCAAATGTATGCTAATTACCACTGAAGTGTTACTGTTTGTCGATACATTGCCGAGTATTACGGGCTGCATGGCACCTTTTAACGTTGAAATACGTAGGAAGTCGCTTTGAACAAGGACAGAAAAAGGAAAAATTAACGTTAAGGCGGAAAGAAAGAATGTTCTGGGATAATACATACCTTGAGGAAAGCGTCCATGTACCTAATCCAGCCCAAATAGCGGTAGTGTTGCATATCACGTTTGTTTTCATTTAAAAGTTTTAAATATGTTGAATCCATGCATCAGAAATCGAAAACGGACCACGACCCACGACGCGACGTGCAATTTTTGACAGTTGACACTTGACAGTGACGCCACGCTATGATGTGTCAAGGCATAGAAGAAAATTGATTGAAGACATAGATCACAGACAGTATTCGCATATATCGAGTAAATGATTTTCTTGTAGAATTGCGTTTGTACGTTATTCAGGAATTAAAAATTGTATTTTCATTAGTTGCACGAAATAACAACAAATAATGACATCATATATAAAAACATCTATTCGGCTGTAGATGGCGACACTACATATGAGAAAACTCAAAATATCGACAATCTATGCCAGGAATACACTACTCAACAATAGATGGCGCAAACGATCACTGACGGGCCATGACTTTGGATCCATGTGTCAGTGGGAAAGTTACTCTATTTGACGACAGATGGCAGAGAGATGCAGTTTTATAATAAAATTCTTACGACAGATATGGATACGTGTTTATAACAACGCAAAGTTGAAAAGTAATTTTAAAATAGATAATTAATGCTCGTATTTGTTAATCAACAAACGAGTGTATACAGTTTAATATATTTGCTACAGTTAAAAAGGTATTAAGAATTTCCGAACGAAATGGACGTCAGGATCAAGTGTCATGTCATATGAAAGAGAAAAATCGTCAGTTGACTTGAATTTCACACACAGTGTTTATACAAATAATTTTCTGTTTTCGGGACTAAGTGAATATTCAAACATTGTAAAACCTTTTTCAAATAAACTATCATTCAGGAACGATAAATCATGTGAAGACCTATAAAGACTAGTGTGAATGCGATCACAACAAGAAGTTATTAATTGGATCAAAGTGTTGTTGTAGCAGAATAGTTTTCCATAGTGGTGTTTTGTAACAAATAATAGTGAATATGGTGGCTCTCAAGTTAAAAAGGTGCTTCCTGACGTGGAAAGGGTAAACGTAGTAAACATTTAAGCTTTTCAATTTTTGAAACCCATTTTGGCTTTGTGTTGTTAAAGTTTTGCAGGGCGCTGCCCATATTATCATTAAAATAGCGAAAATACAATTCAATTCAATTTCAATCATTTAAGATAACAAGGATCTCGGGTTTTTTTTTTTGTATCCTTGTGGGTAATTTGACTTAAGGGGTACGATAAATCTTAAAACTAAATATATCACAGAGGGCTCACATCAGACAGTTTGAAACGGGTTCTAAATTTCGACTCATTCTCTTAATAGCTTGGTAGCGCTGTGGGAAAACGTCGGCTTTCTAAGTCACTGAGCCGGGTTCGATTCCCGACACATTTATATTTTTGTATTTTTCTTTTGTGTTTTATCATGGGTGAAAGACAATGAAATAGGTTTACCTACAAGATAGTATATTACTTTGTTGCAAAATGCTCTATACAAATTATAAAACTTGCGTTATTGATTGACTGTCAGGCAGCGTGGCTTAAAGCCGTTAGAAGATAAATATGAGGAATCGGCGATTCGGCAGCAGATTTGGGTGGATCTAGATGATTAATATGAGACGTCTTTATACTTGGAAAACCTCATTAACAATATACTTAGCTGTGGGGCTTAATTACATTAAGGCCTACTAAGGTATATTTGAAATCACTGCATCAGAGTTGTCAGAACAAGTTTGATCTATGATTGTGTATTAATGGCAACGACTTAGGGATCTGGTAATGCTGGTTTTTTTGGAGTGGGGCAAATTGAGGTGGTTTTTATAATTTGCGAAATAGATTTTTATTGGGTAGGTTTGTTTTGTCAATTGGACTGTCGTTCGCCCGTCGCGAAATTGGACCTACGTGTGGTTGCTGGGTATCGCGGTTGTATTTGTGGGTGGATGTTGAGGTGCGCAGGTAACAAGTTACAGAATAGCCGGATTGTGAAAACTGATGGTTGAGTAGTAGTAGAAACTTTGATCAATGATGTCTATTTTGACTAAATTCTAGGTTTATTTTTCAATCAAAGATGGCGGATCTGGGTTTTTAAGAAAAATTTTTTGTATCTAATTCCATTAATTTGCTAATACTAATTTAAAATGTTGGGTTAATTTTGAATTAATTTTGAAAAATTATTATTGGTATGAATTTCAACTAATTTACGAACGTTAATTTCTAATTTTGGGTAAAAATTGGGATATAGCTTTGATTTTTGGAATGATCATCTATATTAATTGTATCTTACTCATGGATATGAATTTAAAAGTGAAACAATATACTTAATTTTGTATTTATTAGTGCAGTTAAATCTCTGGCGAGTATGATGAATTTTTATTTGTGGGGAAAATTTTATATTGCATCAATCAATGTCCAAGTGTTAAATCTGTATTGAAATGATTACACCTCATATGCTTTGGCTATCTGTAACAATCGAGTGCATAGGCGAATGAGGAAGGTACAAAATGATATGAAGCATGGATGCATTAATAAGGTATTGTAGGGAGAGAAAAAGGAGATGAATGAAAAGGTGGATTGATAGTGTGATTCATGTTTGGGTTTTTTTTTGTAAACATGGGTTGCTACAGTTTGACAATAGCTAGAGTGTAATCAAATAACCTAGATTTGTTGGTTTTGTTGGGAAAAAAAAAAAACAATAGGTCCCTAAATATTTATCAATAGGTTAAAATCGTGAAAACGATTCGACTCTTAGCATAGAGTAGTATTTGGGGACTTATACTACACACGCATTTCTACGCAAGGGTATACACACCTCATGTCGGTTAAAATAAGTCAAATTGAGGGTTAATCATAATTGAATCAGTGAAACTGAGCCGGAGTTTATTAAAAACTTTAATAAATTATGACGTTTTAGTTGACTGTTCTACCTGATGAGGCGAACAAGGTTACAACTGGATTTACAAATAGCCGCTTGTTTTGGTTATATTTTCTTTTTCTACATTTCTTACGCTGTTTTGACAAGTCATAATGGGAATTGGCTTATTTTATAAGACATGATACAGGTGCCAAGAAAACTAATTATTAATGATGTAGTTTGGGAGCACGATTCGAGCTTATACATTGGAGAATGAACGTCTCGGTACTTCTACCAAATAGTTTCTGTTTTACGTGGGGAGGTTTTGTTGGATTTATTCAAAGGAAGAGCAATGTTTCCTAGGATCACCGATTGGGCAATGTAATCACCGATCCGGGGTAAATCCTCCTTAATCGAATTACTAGAATTTATCAGATTCACAACCTGGTACCTCGGAGTGAGACAGAAATCCTTGAGGAAAAGCTAGTCATTAATCATTGTTATGGTTCAAGGGAGTCGTGTTAACTGACGAAGTCATTGATGATCATTTAGTACTGGTCAAAAACACATCACGAGTTTAGAAAAGGGAGGGTTGTCGCTGACAAATCTAGGACCTAGGGGTGAAGATTCTACATGCATGACCTAGGTCATACATTGCGAAATATTCACCGGGGCGTGTTGTAATAGAGTGGGCATGCTCGCTGGCGGATTTCTGTGTGTATTGTTATATAAAGAGAGAGAGAGAGAATGACATACTTTTATTTCATACCCAAAGTTAGAAAATTGATTAGATAAATGAAGGGGAGAAGGAAGACAATAAAGTTAATATACAATCGTATAAACAGTCTGTAACGGTGACTTATTTCATCTACGGATATTGTATGAATCATTTCATATATCGATACCTAAATAGAATTCCTGCTTTGGTAATAGACATGGCTGGAGGCGTAGGGCGACATACGAATTTCAATCGTAATAGCTGGAACATTAGAAGCTAAATGAAAATGAATAGTACGACTTTTTGTGGTAAGGCAATGTGTTTACATTAGGGCTTTAATACTACAATCTGATTTGAACCTTATTGCTAAAGAGTTAAGGTTGTTGATGGGTTGAAATTATTGATGATACCACCAACGTCTGGCCTCGTAAACCTATTGACCCTCGTGACCCTCTTGACGCTATTGACCCTCTTGACGCTATTGACCCTCTTGACCCTCGTGACCCTCGTGACCCTATTGACCCTCGTGACCCTCTTGACCCTATTGACCCTCGTGACCCTCTTGACCCTATTGACCCTCTTGACCCTATTGACCCTCTTGACCCTATTGACCCTCTTGACCCTATTGGCCCTTTTGACCCTATTGACCCTCGTGACCCTCGTGACCCTATTGACCCTATTGGCCCTCTTGACCCTCGTGACCCTCTTGACCCTATTGACCCTCTTGACCCTATTGACCCTCGTGACCCTATTGACCCTCTTGACCCTATTGACCCTCTTGACCCTATTGACCCTCTTGACCCTCGTGACCCTCTTGACCCTATTGACCCTCTTGACCCTATTGACCCTCGTGACCCTATTGACCCTCGTGACCCTTTTGACCCTCGTGACCCTATTGACCCTCGTGACCCTCTTGACCCTCGTGACCCTCGTGACCCTCTTGACCCTATTGACCCTCGTGACCCTATTGACCCTCTTGACCCTATTGACCCTCTAGACCCTATTGACCCTCGTGGCCCTATTGACCCTCGTGACCCTTTTGACCCTCGTGACTCCGTGACCCTATTGACCCTCGTGACCCTCTTGACCCTATTGACCCTCGTGACCCTCTTGACCCTATTCACCCTCGTGACCCTATTGACCCTCTTGACCCTATTGACCCTCTTGACCCTATTGACCCTCTTGACCCTCGTGACCCTCTTGACCCTATTGACCCTCTTGACCCTATTGACCCTCGTGACCCTATTGACCCTCGTGACCCTATTGACCCTCGTGACCCTTTTGACCCTCGTGACCCTATTGACCCTCGTGACCCTCTTGACCCTCGTGACCCTCGTGACCCTCTTGACCCTATTGACCCTCGTGACCCTATTGACCCTCTTGACCCTATTGACCCTCTTGACCCTATTGACCCTCGTGGCCCTATTGACCCTCGTGACCCTTTTGACCCTCGTGACTCCGTGACCCTATTGACCCTCGTGACCCTCTTGACCCTATTGACCCTCGTGACCCTTTTGACCCTCGTGACCCTATTGACCCTCGTGACCCTCTTGACCCTCGTGACCCTCTTGACCCTCTTGACCCTATTGACCCTATTGACCCTCTTGACCCTCTTGACCCTATTGACCCTCGTGGCCCTATTGACCCTCGTGACCCTTTTGACCCTCGTGACTCCGTGACCCTATTGACCCTCGTGACCCTATTGACTCTCTTGACCCTATTGACCCTCTTGACCCTCTTGACCCTATTGGCCCTCTTGACCCTCTTGACCCTATTGACCCTCTCGACCCTATTGACCCCCTTGACCCTATTGACCCCCGTGACCCTATTGACCCTCGTGGCACTGTGACCCTATTGACCCTCGTGACCCTATTGACCCTCGTGACCCTCGTGAAGAGTATAAAAGGGAATGCCGAAGTAGTATGCGGGATTATTCATTTCTCATCGTTCGGACTGGTAGTGTCTCTGGTTGTGGGCTGTGAAATTATTGGTGTGTGTTACCTCTATTGTGTTTTGGTGAATGGCTAGTTATTGTGAGGAATCTCTCTTCATAATTATGAGTCTTTTACTTACTTAATTTTACAAGTTAATTGTATATTTAAAGGGGTATTAGGGCCTAAGCTATATTTACTTTATCGGAGGTACTCCGGGAGGTTTATATGGTTAAATCAAATATGTTTAATTTGCTAGCGGCCACTCCCTAGAATTAGACATGTTTGACAAGTGTTTTCGGAACTCAGTCAAAGCTGTATTTACCGTAACGGAGTTGGTCCGGAGGTTTATATAGTTAATCAAATATATTTAATTATGCCAGGGTACTCCCTGGGATTGAGTATGTTTGACGATTGTTTTCGAAATTTAGTTGGGGTTAATTCTTACTGTCCAATCAGCCGGAACACTGTCAAGAATCAGTTATCTGCGGAGTCAGCCCCACCTAACGGTGCCAACGGGGATGAATCCGTGTCCGTGTAGTTACCAGACTTGAGGTGTGGTCTGGCGTCTACCTCTTTACCAACATAGGAGACGAAACCCTTTAATCGGGGCCCTCACGTCTCTCAAAACAACTGACGGTGGAAACGTGGCTTGAGCATTTATGTGACGAAAAGCATAGGAGGATATCTCCGCTCGTGGAAACCGATCGGTTGCTTGAGGGGTCGTTCAGTGTTAAATATACTTATATATCAACATACCGTATGTCCAGTTAGTGCATCTTACTCGCTGTTTTCCCTTTAGCCTTCGGGCACAGCGAGGGGAGATGAATTACACAGGCTGTTAGAGGGTTGTCATCTCAGTTTCGCCGACTGAACTAATTACAGCTTCAATAGGGATACATTCTTGCTTCTGAACTAAGGTATGGTTCCAGGAGTAAGCAGAATAGGGACTGTGGGGTAGGCTTAGGAGTAAATTCACGCGTTATGGGGTATTAGGGCTTGAAACTATATCTACTGTAACTAAAGATATTACAAGTGTTTGGTAGGATTAATAAAATTGAAGTTATTATTCTTATAAAATCTAATGACGACTAAAATTATTAATGAGTAACCAGTGTGATGTTTGAGTAGTAAGGCAAGTGGTGTTGGGTTACCGTGGATTACACGTGAAACACGAGACAATTGTTAAATATCATTAAAAAGGTCACAGTATTATTCATGAAATTGTGATATCAGGATTGTCTCAGAAAGATGAAATAATTCTGGGTTTGATGACAGGCTGAGCAGTTCATCAAATCCATTTAAAATATCTTATTTTCATGAGAGAGAACTCTCCATTTAAAGTATCTTATATTCATGAGGGAATTCTCCATTTAAGGCATGGTTTGGGTAGAATGTCTCGCGTGTAATGAACGGTTTACCACGGCATTACTCTACGGCCGTCGGTATAAAATGGTCCAGGCCATCTTAGTTATACATATAAACGATTAATAATACTAAAAGATGTCAGTCGAGTTTGTCTCGGTGTATCTTCTCGAAACTGACCGCTAGGTTTGAGACACTGGTAGATTCATTCTCCGAGTCCTAAACTCGTAGGATAGCTAGGTAAGTAACTTGAATAGGATGTCCAGACTCCATTCCAACAAGAGAGTAGCCAGTGTGAGCAAAAGATTGCCACACGACCCGTCGACAGAACTTTGGTCCAAAATACAAGTATTTAGGGCAGTCTTCTAGATAATAATAGGTTTAAATAAATAATCTTGATTTTATGAAGGCTACTCCTTGTTCAACCGGACATGTAATAGGGGATAGGTGTTTTTCTACCAAAAACAATTTTTAATTATAATCATAAAGTAACCTACAGTGTAATTATAATCATAAAGTGATTTATAATTAATTTATTATTCCTACAAGATTTAGGACTTTGTTATGCTCATAAATAGGAAAATAGCAGTTAAAAGTAGCATTTCAGTAGGTTAATTTATGTACAGATAAGCTAGCTTTAATTTTATTATGAATGGAGAGTCCAAAAACCTGTCAAGCTTTCATAAAAGGATCTAGGGTTATTACGGTACACAACACTTCGGGGTTCAACCACTAGCGATCACATTTTGGCCAAATCGTCAGGTATTCTTAAATAAAAGCACGCAACAAAAGTAGGTTTAATAAGTAGGTAAATAGAGAGTAAGTTACAGTAGTCTAGCACGAAGGAATAGGGTTTTACATTAAGTTAGAATTCATTGCAAAATATTTAGCGTTTCTTGAGCTTCAGCGGGAAGCTGCTTCGTTAGCTGTAGGTCTTCGGAAGCGCTTTCTAGCCAGGGGGGGTGAACTGTTACAAGCTGCAACCGATAATTTAAAAAAAATTACAGCTAAAGCACTTATCGACACTGGCAGCACAGCAAGTTTCGTCAACAGCAGACTTGTTAACGAATTTAAATTCGAAACAACGCCTAGCAAACAAACAGTAACCATGGCTGCTAACCATCTCATCTCCAAAACCGACGGCTGCTGTACTCTGAACATTAATATAAAAGGGAATGAAATACAAGCAGAATGCTTAGTTCTACAAAGATTATGCGCACGTAATAATTGGAGATGACATTCTAAAACGACACAAATACATTGAAGTGTACTTTGGTGGACCCCGAGCTCCACTTAAACTAAACGCATTCGCTTGTGCTAATATCGAACCTTTTAGCTTATTTCCAAATCTCCTGCTAAGCTGTAAACCAATATCCATCAAATCGAGAAAGCATACTGCAGATGATAATGCTTTTATAACCATGGAGATTCAGAAACTATTAAAGGGCGAAATAATCGAGCCCAGCCAATCACCATGGCGCGGTTAGTTCTAGTAACTTCGAATGAGAATCACAAAAGGCGTATGTGTATGGATTATTCGCAAACGATCAACAGATATACCCAACTCGACGCGTATCCCATGTCCGCAATCGAAGACGTTGTAACGAAGGTGGCGAAGTTTCGAGTATACAGTAGAATAGACCTACGCAGTGCGTATCATCAAATATTTTGGAACGTGAAAAACTCTATACGGCATTCGAAGCTGACGGCAATCTCTACCAATTTTGCAGAATACCATTCGGGGTAACTAATGGAGTAGCTGCATTCCAGCGCTCCATTAATGTTATAATACATAAGGAAAAGTTACAGGGGGTATATGCTTACCTCCATGACATCACCGTGTGTGGACGCGATCAGCAGGATCATAACCAAAAACTTGAACAATTCCTAGATGTCGCTACGCGCTACAATTTGACTCTCAATCTGGATAAGAGCGAATTTTCAAAGGAGATTAACATACTCGGTTACAATATCTGTAATGGTATCATCAAGCCAGATCCTGAGAGACTACGCCCACTTATAGAATTACCGCTTCCTGAAAATACAGCATCCCTACGCCGATCCTTAGGATTGTTTGCTCATTATTATAAATGGATCCCGAATTACTCAGATAAGATTCATCCCCTAGTCATAGAAGAGAAGTTTCCAATGACTCAAGATGCTATTAACGCTTTCAAATCATTAAAAGAAGTAATAGCCCAATCAGCTTTACATGCTATTGAAGACAACGTACCTTTTACAGTCGAGACTGATGCTTCAGACAGTGCCATAGCTGGAACCTTGTCACAGGAAGGTAGACCGATTGCATTCTTTGCAAGAACACTTTCTGGCAGTGAACGCAATCATCCTGCTATAGAAAAAGAAGCCGCCGCTATAGTCGAATCACTGAGGAAATGGCGCCAGTTTCTTGCAGGCAGAACATTTCGACTGATCACCGATCAGAAGTCGGTCGCTTACATGTTGGACCAAAAGCAATCATCAAAAATTAAAAACGATAAAATTCTACGCTGGAGATTAGAACTAGCCATTTTTAGTTTCGACATCGTCTATCGTCCAGGAAAAGACAATCAAGCTGCAGACGCTCTTTCTCGAGCCCACAGTCTAAATTCGACTACAACGACGAGCGGCCTGCTAGAACTCCACAATACTCTCTGTCATCCGGGAGTAACAAGAATGGTACACTAGGTACGAACTAAGAATCTTCCGTATTCGATTCAAGATAAATGACATGTGGTTGCCCGATCTGTGCCGAAATCAAGCCAAAGTTCTGTCCAATCGAGGGAAAACTTATTAAAGCGATGGGGTGCGTAATGTTTCATATAATCGCAGAAAAATAAAAAAAACTTGATATACATTAAATTGGTATAAAGTTATTTAGTATAATGTAACGTTTGATATAACGGTTTTTTGCTATATTTCCCTTTACTCTAATTATCAATTGATATATTAGGCAAAATGACATAATTTGCAAGTGGCATAATTCTATGTTCGTATAACGCATTTATGACATAAATATGTTTAACATACATATTATTTAAAATAACTACGTTTTCATATAACGCATTTATGACATAAATAATGTTTAACATACATATTATTTTAAATAATTGCACTTTCATATACCAATGTCTGCCAAGAAGTTGACGGAGCCCTGCTTTCGTTTCCGGGACCGCCCACCGCCGTAGACTTTTGTAAGTACTTACATAATATGTAATGTAAGTATTATATATAAAAAAATGTTCGGTTCTGGCGCTTCGCCGGCCGCTACCGCGGCACGCTCGCTTCGCTCGCTCGGCTCGCGCACTGTATGGTCGCAGTTCAACCTAACACTCCTCCTCGCTTCGCTCGTCGTCGTACCTACCTGAGACTTGCCTTGAGGTGGATTATGCTATATGTTTAAAGTGCAAAAGGTCTCGCTTATTTATTTTAGTATTAATTATAACATTATTTTTAATGATTTGTTTATGTCTAAAGTTATTTATTGTAAAATCCATTTATATCTTCCGCAATTTATAGCATTGACGAATTATGTCAAGTAAGTCATTATGATAAACAAGTTTTATACCAAGAGATATTTATAGTAAATGTCTTTTATACTAATTGTAATTATGGCCATAAATCATTATATCACTTGTTACATTAGATCATTTGAAAATTATCTAAAACAATATTATACCATCTGTTACATTATAATAAGCAATGGTATATCAAACCAAAATAGATTAAGTGAAATTATATAACGTCGTGCACCCAAAGCGATGTCACCATTCGAAAGAATTTCGATTGATTTTAAAGGACCTCTGCCCACAGAAGGGTCTAGTAGCAATCGTTACATTTTAACTATCATTGACGAATACTCTCGCTTTGCCTTTGCTTATGCATGTCCATGTGACACAGTTATAGCGAAACTGACAGAACTTTTCGCCACTTTTGGCATGCCAACTTATGTCCACAGCGACCGTGGAACATCATTCTTATCTAATGAACTTTAACAGTTTTTACATGACAGAGGAATCGCTACCAGCTATACAACGCCCTATAATCCTCAAGGGAACGGGCAGACAGATAGATATAACGGTATTATATGGAAAACCATACAATTAGCATTGAAGACACGTAATCTTCCAATCACTAAGTGGCAGCTCGCACTGACAGCTTCCCTCCATGCCATCCGATTAGGGTTTGCATTATTCGTCCGTTTTTAGTATTCGAATAATATGAATAGTAAAAATTTCATTATTCGAATATTCGAATATTTCGAATAATATGAATATTTGAGAAAATGGAACAAAATTTTCGATTTGAAGTCATGTAATATCAATTATAAAATTAGATTTCAATAAAGGAGTCCATTTAAGACCATAATACAAATTAACATTACTGAAATTGTACTATGAGGTATCAAATTTCAAGTCCCAAAGTCTTTTTCTTTATTAGAAGTTTCATATTCGGTAACGTCGCTATTATTCTCCAGTTAAAGCATTTCTTGCTCGACATGAGTAAACGAAGTCAACCTGTCAAAGGAAAAGCAGTAGCGTGTCAAACTAACCACATGTACTTTAATTGTTAAAAACACAATGTTAATAGGTCCCCTCTACGCACGGCACAATAAAAACAATAACAACGAACTCCCAGAACTGCTAAGTACTGCTTATATGACCGTGATGGGATTAGCAGAGCCATAAATTTAAAGTAATATCTGAGCGAAGCTTGCAGTCTGACCGAAGCTTACAGGAAGAAACGAAAGCCACACTTTACATGGCATTTCTTGACCAAGGCTTTCGATTGTATCCCACGTCAGATGATCTGGTGGGCACTGAAGGTGAAGAACGTGCCACAGGTCTACTCGTACGCCGTTACGTCGGAAATACAAGATCCGCCGCCATGGCTGCTCATGTATGCAGATGACAAAGTCAAGTTCAAGTTCAAGTACCTAGGATCAGTACTGCATGTGTCCGGGACCATTGATCACTACATCCGAGCCCGAATCAGCGCAGCTTGGTCTAAATGGCGAGAGGTCACAGGAGTCATCTGCGATCGCAGAATACCACTTCACTCAAAGGGCTAGTCTACGCACTTGTAGCGTCATACGACCAGTCCTCTATTATATGGCAGCGAGACGTGGCCAGTTCTTGGAAGGCACATTCGGCCCTCGACTCCGCGGCAGACCAAAGAAGCGATGGCTGGATGTCGTGAAGGCCGAAATGAGCGAAAACGGGCTCACAAAAGAAGACGCCCAGAATCGTGCAAAATGGAGGAAAGCGAGTAGGAAAGCGGACCCTGACAAAGGCCGGGATAACGCCAGGTAGAAGAAGAAGATAAACTTAAAGTAATACTAATTATTTAGCAGATAGAAAAAGGGTCCCGGGATTCTCGCATATGCATTAAAGTTTTAACACGTGGAGTTGCCGACTTTCCCAGTATCATTACGAGTTCTTCTAGATAAGGAGAAAATTCATTAAGTTTTGGGTCTTTCATATTTGTGTTTTATATCAATTCCTTATAAATCTAATGTAACATTCACCTGCAAAAACAGATTCCTAAGGTTTTATTAAGTGTAACAGTATTTTTTTTTATAGTATACATAATATTCGAATAATTCGAATATTCAAATATTCGAATTGCAAACCCTACATCCGATCGCTTTTATGCACGGCCATTAACTGCACGCCGCACGAACGCATGTTCTCCCATCCTAGACGCTCCGCCAACGGCCAATCGATGCCATCGTGGCTGACCAGTCCAGGGCGAGTCCTAATGCGAAACCACCAGCGTACAAGCAAATATGAACCCATCGTCCAGAAGTGGAATTGTTGGAATCCAACCCACAGCATTCTAGAATTCGATTAGTGAATGGACGAGAATCCATTGTTTCCAATTGCCACCTAGCACCAG
This sequence comes from Epinotia demarniana, assembly GCA_945867215.1. Taxonomy (NCBI): domain Eukaryota; kingdom Metazoa; phylum Arthropoda; class Insecta; order Lepidoptera; family Tortricidae; genus Epinotia; species Epinotia demarniana. The sequence goes on from OX244262.1 coordinate 19,699,254, forward strand.
CAGGAGACAAAACATCGGAGGAGGAGGATGATGACGTGTATGAGGACGCTGAGTTAACAGAGAGGGAGCAGAGTGAGCCTACCGTCAGCCAGCCCACTGACAGCCAGCCCACCGAAAGCCAGCCCATCGATAGCCCTACAGTCCGCCGCTCTTCCCGCCCACGCCGTCGCCCGGCACATCTCGACGACTACATTACTACCAGCAGTCCTTGAATGAGGCTGGGGAGAATGTGGTGATTATGAAGAAATGGATTGTCACTGTCATTCTATCTATCAATATGATTTCTGTATACATGTGCATTTTTGCTAAATAAAACCTAGTCAGTATCAGGTTTACATTATTGCACAGCCAGTATCAAACTAACCATTTTTGTGTCCTCCGATGATTTCAGCTTCCCATTAACGGAAAAACATGTAACTTTTTTATAAGCACATTATTACTCTAGCTTTCGTTTAGGATAGTTTTTATCCGACTGCGACGATTAATTAATTTTCGGAAATTGACCTCATTAAATTATTCATTTATTCTGCTTGAAATCGTAGCCGCCATATCTGTCAACAGTCAATTTGAGTTTCTGCAAGATTGAATCACACGCTGAGTATTTAATTGTCACGATACTGAACGGCTATCACAAGACGGCGCGCGAGCTCTCTCGATTTTTCTCGCACTATACGTCTCTTTCTAAGTTGTCTAATAAGAGAGAGACGGATAGTTGGAAAAAAATTGAGAGAGCTCGCGCGCTGTTTTGTGATAGCCGCGCTGATTTGTCAGTATTTATATTTATCAGCAATAAACAGTATGTATTAAATCAGTATAGAACAGGCCTTTTATAAACATTAATGATCAAGCGCGTCAGTATTAAGGCGGCTTCAAGTTGACATTCAGCCAACATAGAGACTTTGGAGGAGAGGAGGACTTTGGGAGAGAGAAATTGGCCAACATACAGGAAAATACTTTTATCATAAAGCCTGCAACACACATTCATTATGTTGGCAATAGCGGGAACATACACAAGATTTGGCAGAATGTCATACTGCAATCTTAAACATTGCAATATGAAAAAAATAAACATTTTGCATTAAGATTTTTTATAATTTCCTTTATTAGAAAGGGACTCGGACTCGCATTATAGTTGTAGAACTTACCTAGTGGTTAGATATAGTTTGGAAAATATAATTTGGCCGTCTGTTGTCAAATTAAAAAGGGATCTTTTGTTCCACGTAAACACTTACCGGTCAATGGGTACTCGAAAGGATTATATATTATTAATTCCTAAACACATCTTTACCTGAGAGTCGGAGTGACTTAAGATCATTTCAGTCATCCATCACGTTTTTATAATATAAAATATAACATAACACAGAGAACAAGATCAATAAACATTTAATGCTGCAGCGTGTGTCCTACCTGTTGGATCTATTGCCACAAACATCTACTAAACTTTTACCCCCTTATTCATAAAACTTAAAATACCTCTGATAAGTAACACGTGTTTGATCCCTTTCTTAATAATGTAAATATCAGAGTGACAGGTTTTAACGTCATTTTAACTAAAATATATAGGTTTATTCAAAGTTTTACATGATAGGTTAAAATTAGAACTGCATGTGTTCTATTTCCAAGAGAAGAAATGCGTTCACTCCTACATTAACATGCAAACGAAGTCGCAGGTTCAGCTAGTTTATTATATAATTCAAGCATTAATAATTTGTGACTCATAATCAAAACAAGATCTGAAATTAAAAGCGTAAGTATTAACACGTTCAAAGGCTCGTGGCCCGGCAGCCTACTAAACGAGAAAAAAAACTTCGAACTCCTATTTAAAAAGTCCGTGTTACAAATTTACATTTTTACTTTGTTGGTAAACTTCAGCACAATTGAAACAAAACAAAACAACAGCAACGTAGCGAAAATCGTGAATTAACCTTATTCATAAAACTCATAAAATACCCGTGGGACGGCCGGCTTGTTCTAAGTGTTCTCATAAGAGAGAGACGGATAGTACGAGTAAAATCGAGAGTATGTCGCGGCCGTCTCATGATAGACGTGCTGCTGCTGGGGCTCGTTTCACGAAGCTACAAGTAACAAATTACAAGCGGAAGTCTCTTTTCAATACCTCTTGATAGAAAGAGACTTCCGATTGTAATTTATAACTTGTAGCTTCGTGAAACTCAACAGGCCCCTGATGTGTGATGTTAATGATGTTCTTCATTCATAGTGCTTTATATGAAAACCATTTGTTCTCTCTAGGTCGTTAGTTAAAAGCAGTAGATTCACTACTTATATACGAAGTCGTAGTAAACGTTTATTAATGTATTTTTAGGAGTTCGACTCCGCCGCGCTTTATTTAAAGCCATTTTTTTCTGAAACTATACACACCAAGGCAAGTGTTATATCATTTTCGGATAAATAAAGGATGAGGAATCTATTTTACGAACCAAAATAATACATCTATTTTACGACCTCAATGCATGTGTCGTCCGTGAAGGAAATGAAGGTAGGTACAGTTTTAAAATACGATAGTTGTCAATTATATGTGATTACTTTGGGTGTTTCGGTATTTAACATGAAATATTTTAAATGAAACTACGCCCTGTCAATTAATTATATATCAATATCACACGCTCCACTGCAAAGACACTGCAAGGAATCCTCATATATCAAAAACCATCAAGCCGTTTGGACTGTAGCCCGTGAAATAGAATTTTCATGTCCACAATCCACATATATACCTACATACATTCATGTATACATACATAGATGTATACCTACATTCTTACACGTATTCACACACACGCTCGAAAAACATAACCGTCCTTCGGATCGACCAATCAGCACGACTATCACAAGACGGCGCGCGAGCTCTCTCAATTTTTCTTGGATCTTTTGTGCATTTGCCTTCTCATTTCCACAAAGCGGATGATGCAGCTCAGCGGAAGCACCTTGAATTCCTTTGGTTGCGGATAGCCTTTACCAAAGTAATTCATTATTTGTCTGGCAAGGGCATGACATTCACACAATAAGTGTTCCATAGTCTCATCCTCCTTGCCACACATTCTTCGAATTCATTCGAATTCACTTTCGGCGCCGTATCCGCTTTAAGGGCCGCTTGACTGTCACTGAGTATAGTGAGTATATAGATAGTCTGCCCTCTGGTTTGCCTCCTGTGCACAGGCAATTATGGCGTATGTCTCCGCCTGGAACACGGTTGCCAAACTACCCATGCTTACACTAATGTATAGTCATTCGCATAAATGCCTGCTCCCGTACCGGATCCCATTTTTGATCCGTCCGGCCCATTCAGCCCTGGATCATTGGAAAAGGCTAGGTATCAACACCTACGGCGAGTAGATACACCACTCACCTGCGCTTTACTGACGATATAGTAGTCTTGACTGAGACCATGGAGGAATTAAATACGATGCTCGATGACCTTAGTGAAGCTTCCGAGCGAGTTGGTCTGAGAATGAACATGGATAAGGCGAAGATCATGTTAAAAACACATGTAGTACCAACCCCAGCAGACTGCTCTCTGTGCATGTGTCCCAGACTCCTCTCTAACTTTAAAAAGAGTCAAATGGCGAATCCAACTCGGCTGGGCAGCGTTCTGGAAGCTACGGCACATATTTTCATCCAATATTCAGCAGTGTTTCAAGACGAGTCTTTGACCAGTGTGTGTTGCCAATGATTAAATATGGCTCTGGAACGTGGTCGCTTACTATGGGCCTCACAAGAAGGCTCAAAGTCACCCAAATATCAAGGGAGAGGGTTATGCTGGGAGTTTATCTACGTGATTGCATCATAAATGGGGCTACCGCAGCGGGAGCAAGGTAACCGCTCAAGATAGCCCTTCGAATCGCTAAACTTAAGTGGCAGTGAGCGGGGAACATTGGACGTAGAGCGCCGATAGTCAGCAAAGCTTATGCATCACACGAACAAGAGTCAGTGCCGAACCATTTTCATAGCTAGAATCATTTCCATGGTACACTTGGTGACATCGATTTGTCGGTGTCGAAGGTAGATACGACAGGTAAACCACCCTAAAACATGCGAAACTAGGAACTTCGCATTTGACAATTAATGGATTATTTATTTAAACCGACCATCATTCTCCTAGCGTTATTCCCGGTTGTGCCCCTAAAGGAGCCCAGGGTTCGCTTTGAAACCTAATCCCAAGATTTGGCATAGGCACTAGTTTTACGAAAGCGACTGCCATCTGACCTTCCAACCCAGAGGGAAAACTAGACCTTATTGGGATTAGACCGGTTTCCTCACGATGTTTTCCTTCACCGAAAAGCTAACGGTAAATATTCCGTACAATAAGTTCCGAAAAACTCATTGGTACGAGCCGGGATTCGAATCCACGACCGCCGCTTGACAGCCGCATGCCTGAACCACTAGGCTACCGTAGCTGTACCGTAGCTGTATTTATTTAAACCGACCGTTGAATAATAAAACACATGACGGTCGCTACACTCGCTAAGTACTGAGTGTGTAAATAGCTGACACGCGCCGATGGTGCTGCATCGGCGTGGGATTTTGGTCGGCGGCGGCGGCGCGGCGCTCATATCTTTGTAATTATGTATGCATGTATGTTTGTATACTGTGGATTGTGGACATGAAAATTCTATTTCACGGGCTACAGTCCAAATGGCTTGATGGTTTTTGATATATGAGGTGTCGTTGGATTCCTTGCAGTGTCTTTGCAGTGGAGCGTGTTATATATAAACTAATTGACAGGGCGTAGTTTCATTAAAAATATTTCATGTTAAATACCGAAACACCCAAAGTAATCACATATAATTGACAACTATCGTATTTTAAAACGGTACCTTCATTTCCTTCACGGACGACACATGCATTGAGGTCGCCCTGACTCACGCATATATTTTTCACTTCTCATGCTCAAAAAGTGCATCATATTAGACTTGGCAAGCGGGGCTAAAGTAGTACATTTAGCCCCTAGGGAAAATATGTATACATATTTATGATTTATAAAACATTTTAATTTGACCACTCACAACAGTTCAATACTACATCCACCAATCACATCTCTTTAAAATACATTAGTATTTGCTATCTACGAACCAGAATACAGCTAGACATTAAAATCGACCAATCAGGAAACAGAATTCAATTCAAACATTGGGTGTTTTTCAAGCGTGAACCACGCTTGAACGTTTGGATGGAGCTATAGTCGGTCAGAGGCGTTTATTTTTGTAATTATTGTAAATTAGGGAATGAAAAACTCCTAATGTTTGAATTGAATTCTTTTTCCTGATTGGTCGATTTTAATGTCTAACTGTATTCTGGTTAGTAGACAGCAATTACTATTGTTATTTTAAAGAGTTCTGATTGGTGGATGTAATTACATGACATAAGCTATGAAGATTGAGCGGGATAGACTACGCCGCTATTAGACGGTCAGAGGCGTTTATTCGTCTTGTGAATATTTTGTATCTGTGTCAAAACAGTTTATTAAAAAGAATGGCGCCAAATTGAACAATCTTTTTGCCTTGGTAGAATTGTTGATTGTGGATGGATAATCTTTGTTTTTACTATTTTCTCGCAGTCGAAGTGAAAAGTAGAGTGTATAACTCTGGTCTAAAAGCCATATTACCCCTCGAACTATTTCCCCTCACTTCGTTCGGGAAAATATCCATCTCGTGGTAATATGGCTTACTTTAGACCCTTGTCATACAATCTACTATTTTTTTCCGGTCTGTGAACATATTTATATACAAAATAATATATTTTCTAAAACCGAATTAATGTGGCTTTATGGCCGTATTTTTTGTTTTTATGTATCTTATGTAGTTAAAAAAAAAGAGTAATATAGAATAAAAATAATTTACGCTGTATATGTTTTTCTCCTTTATTTTATTTTTTTTGTTCCAATATGTATTATTTTGGTTGGTAAAATAGATTCCTCATCCTTTATTTATCCGAAAATGATATAACACTTGCCTTAGTGTGTATAGTTTCAGAAGAAAATGGCTTTAAATAAAGCGCGGCGGAGTCGAACTCGCATTGTGGCCAGGTGAAGACGCAAAATTTTGTACTCAACACGGGCTGTAATTCCTAAAGCCCCAGAGCGCATATTTTACAAACATCTGCGATCTGTAGTCCATTGAATAATAGTTATTTGTTATGCAAGGCTGCAAAGTTGTTGTTTGGCGCAAGTGCTTAGTATTGAAAGCCGAGCTAGCGAAGGATTGTAAAATTGAACCATGAGCGAAGCGAATGGTTCAAAAGTACAATCCTGAGCATAGCGAGGCTTTCAAGGCACGAGACGCCAAACAATTTTGCTGCCGAGCGAAACACACAATTTTTCACCTCACCACCGCGAGGAAAATTGTAGGTAAGTAAATGTAATGGAAGTAATTTGGACCTTATACTCATTTTAATAAAGGTTTGTTTACATCTCATCAAGATCTAGCATTTTATAATTTATCAAATGTAACATAAATATTTTTGCATCTTTAAATAACCTCACGCTTACCTACATTAAAAAAGTCAAAGTATTGTTGGGTAAGTACTCACGGTTTAAACTAAGACTCAAATACGCTTATTTCACTTTTTCCGCTAACTTAGCAGGCATCAAAATTCATATATGTATATATTCTGCACTAAAATCTATAAATAACCGCCATTATTTTGGTTTTACTGTCTGTGGCTTTAGAACAAAACAAAACTAAATGTATATGAGTTTTTTTCTTAAATTAACTTTTCAAACGGTGCGTTCCAAATTTGGAAAAAGCGAAATTTTTATAAAAATAAAACGACATTTTAAAATTATTTAGTCGTATTTTATCCTTATAAGTCAGTCTAACTGTTAATATTTCGTATGTACCTACTTAATTAAGAGAGAATAAGAATTATTTATTTTATTTTATCAAAATAATAACAATTTATTATTGGCATAACACCATCAGTTTCTGAACGCACCTCTCATTCTGTATAGAAAAAAGTTGGGTCTCGCGATCGACCGTCACGTTCCAAATTCAAAAACTCTTTCCACGCTAGCGGATAGAATGGACTTTTGGGCGCAGATTTTGAGCGATAAAGCAAGCCTTTTCGAGCCGGTGAGGTGAAAAAAGTTTTAGAGTACGTGAGTTAGTAACGTAAGATGTTTCTTCGGAAACATATCAAGAGTCCCTAGGTAATAAACATACTAAAACCCCGGGACACTAGGAGGAGCCCCGGAGTGGGGGGAGGGGGGGAAAGGGTCAATTTTTTCATTTTTCGCTTAAATCTCAAAAACGGTACATGTTAGAGAAAAACTTTCAAGGAAAAGTTGAAAGGCCATAAAATTATCTACAAGTTGTACCTAAATATTTTTTTCCTATATCCTACCGTTTCTGAGTTACACGCAGTAAAAAATGATTTTGGCTCAAACAATTTCCCCATACTACATACCCATGTTTATCACATCAATCGATCAAAAAATATTTCTTTCTTCCAAAAAACTCAAATGTGCAACTTGTGACCGGTACTGATAGATTGCTCTTAATTAGGTCTATAATTGGTAAAGTAAACACATTCCTCCGTGGAAGCCTTTAGGAGGAATCGATTGTCAAAATATTATATTAGGGTAGTTTGAGTTACTGAACTTGATCTTTTTATTTTTTCTTCCAAAAAAACTCAAAAGTGCAACTTGTGACCGGTACAGATAGATTGCTCGTAATTAGGTCTATCATTGATAAAAATACCAGATTCCACCACGGAGGCGTTTACGGGGAATTTAATTTTATTAGGGTAGTTACGATACTTGAACTTTTTATTTTTTTTCTTCCAAAAAGCTCAAAAGTGCAACTTGTGACCGGTACTGATAGATTGCTCTTAATTAGGTCTATCATTGGTAAAAAAAACACATTCCTCCATGGAAGCCTTTAGGAGGAATTGATTGTCAAAATATTATATTAGGGTAGTTACGCAACTTGACCTTTTTATTTTTTTTCTTCCAAAAAGCTCAAAAGTGCAACTTGTGAATGGTACTGATAGATTGCTCTTAATTAGGTCTATCATTGGTAAAAAAAACACATTCCTCCATGGAAGCCTTTAGGAGGAATTGATTGTCAAAATATTATATTAGGGTAGTTACGCAACTTGACCTTTTTATTTTTTTTCTTCCTAAAAGCTCAAAAGTGCAACTTGTGACCGGTACTGATAGATTGCTCTTAATTAGGTCTATAATTGGTAAAAAAAACACATTCCTCCATGGAAGCCTTTAGGAGGAATCGAATGTCAAAATATTATATAAGGGTAGTTTGAGTTACTGAACTTGATCTTTTTATTTTTTTCTTCCAAAAAACTCAAAAGTGCAACTTGTGACCGGTACTGATAGATTGCTCATAATTAGGTCTATCATTGATAAAAAAACCAGATTCCACCATGGAGGCGTTTAGGAGGAATTGAATTTTATTAGGGTAGTTACGATACTTGAACTTTTTATTTTTTTTCCTCTAGTGCCTCTCATATGACATCAATGTCCCAACATTATCCGTTGTTCGGATTTTTTCGATGAAGGTTCACACGTAGCATGGGAAGGGGTCCGCCCTCGTTAAGCTTATGCTAATCCATTCAGGAAGATGATGATGATGGTGATGGTGATGACGAAGAGCTTCACCACGAATCACCTACATCTGAGGATGAACAAATAATAGAAGAAAAACTAACAGGACCGTCCCAACCCAAAAGGATGAAAAAGTAGTCATCATCATCATCATCGTGATTTCTTACAATCCACAACAAAAACGGAGAAAAAAACGGTCGTCTGCGGGCACCCTAAGTTGGTAAAATAAAAAGTTTTCAAATTTTTCACCTTTCATGGGATGTAGCTCGAAAACGGCTGCGAATAGAAAAAAATTATTCAGGTACAACTTGTAGATAATTTTATGGCCTTTCAACTTTTCCTAACTCACGCACTCTAGACCCCCCTTGGAGGGACTCATTCAATGGACTACTGGGGCATTCACGAATTCACCGCCCTAGTTACGTAATGTACTATTGTAAAATGAATGCATGCAATGATGTTAAGGAATAAATGGCTTTATTATTTATTATAGGATACATAATTGAACTGAAGTAAAACTCCCCTAATAAGGTCCATTTTTAGGGTTCCGTAGTCAACAAGAAACCCTTATAGTTTCGCCATGTCCGTCCGTCTGTCTGTTTGTCTGTTCGTCTTCGGCTTAGCTTAGAACCCGTTACAACTAGAAATTTGCAATTCGGCGTGGGTATATAAACCAATCACGCCGACAAAACAGTATAACTGACAAAATAGTAATAAAATCCTGAAAATGAAATGTTTTTAGGGTAGGGGAGGCCCTATAGTACGGCGGAAATTGGCCAATATTGATAAAAGTCGTGGACACGTCTTCTATATACCTAAAACTGGTATGGATGTGTTCCTTGTTGTCTCCAGAGTACGAATCTACCGGTTTTAGTTGAGGGAGAGGGGGACGGACATAGCTGTGACGTCATTAAGATAGCGGCCGATTGTCATCGATTTTCGTTCAAATCTCGGGTTCTATTTTTCTGATCAGTTCATGTGAGGTGTCATTTGAATGCGTATTAAATGTTCTATAATCCATTCTTTGAGGTCTGTAACGTACATTCAACCGTTTGGAAAATAATTAAAAAAATAGATTTTTTTACCTTAGACGTTCTGGTTTCTTACCATCATAATTCGAGAAAGAGATACTTTAGCGTGATAAATGTCATTATAAAAAATATCAAACATTTTATAAGCTTTCCAAATATATGCAATTTGTTGTCGTCAAATAATAAACCTGTCATTTATGGCCAATTCCGTAACGCAAGTCCGCGGGAACCGGCACGATCCGTATGATAGAAATACTATGAGAGTTCAATTTTGGTGTTCCCAAATGAAAGGTAGTACTGTTGTTTCTATTGGTGTTGCTGTTGTTGTTGTTGCCCTAGGGCATCCCCGTGGTGCTTAAGGCAGTGCATTAGAAATTATCGCGTGCTTTGAAACGCCGTTCTGACTAGATTAAGAAACAATAAGGGGTTTTCAGATATATGATTCTTGACTATATGATTGTTCATCTGATTTTATCGATGTTATGATTGCTTAAAATTTCCTCAATAGAAAAAAAAACCAAAGTTTGGTCTGTATTTTCCTTTTTTTACTCAGCCTACTCAAACGATGCATTATTTTACGACACAATCAAGTTAATACTATAGTATTTTGTCTCATCTAAAATCTCACTTTATGTAATTTTAATAAAACTTTACCAACTTAGATATTTATCGAGTCCACAACAGCGATTCCCGAAAAGTGTTACCTACATCTCTTTTTCTCGTGGGCGGAAGGCATCAGCGTGTCTCTGTGTAGGAGGCGTGTACGACTCAAATCAAGGGATGTTTCAATAAAGAGGCATTTTAAATTCATAACTTCCTTGACTGTAGGCCGCAAGCTTTCGCCAAAATCCAGCCCGAGGACTAGGAGCCAAACTCAGAACAAGGCCGCTCTTGCCGTACCCCACGCCCGCGCATACTTCATTTCATTTGAGTGCAAGTTGCGGTTGAATTTGAAGACATTAGCACGTGGTGATTCGTTACATTCGTTACTCAGTGCGCGCAGCGACGTAGACGCATTGATGACTAATTAATTAATTAATTGCGGACATAGCGCGGCTCGGCCGCTGCTAATAGTTTTGAAACGATGAGTGAACCCATCGTGAATAAGCTACTCACCTTTCTGATGCGGATACTGCGGGAAGATGAGATGGACACGGAGCAGGTCTGTTTGGCGAGCTTCAGTGCCGCCGAAATCTGCGCAGCGAAGAAAGTGCTGTTCCAGTCCCTCGGGATCGCCGGCACATTTATACCTCACCGGAGAGGAGACGAAACCGGGGAAAAAACCCTTAAGGACATCGTTGATGTTCTGAGGGAGCGTGAGAGCGACTTGCCTGAGTTCGTGGCGACGGAGGTCTCCAGATTGCCGTCCTGCATTCCAGAACATGTCGACGTGAGTGGCCTGCTGAAGGAAATCGTGGCTCTTAAAGCAGGCATGGCTGAAATTTTGAAAAAGTTTGACGATTCGCGCGCTACCATTGCCGAGTTACGCAAAGAAATTATTAGTTTGCGTAATAGTGCCCCGGAAACTCGGTCACCAGCGGGGTCAAATTTCAAGAGTAATGACCGGGCGTCAAGTGTCGACTCGGTCAGTTTGCATGTTGCTGACACTGCGCATGCCGTTCCACGGCCCGCGTGCCCCCTCCGCGCCGGGCCTCCCCCTGCCCTATCCTCTAAATCACGTCATCGCTATGCTGATGCCGTAGCTGGTCGATCTGTCGCAGCCGACCGGAGAGACGCGCCCTCAAGAGCGCGTGAAGTTCGGGTTCCTCCAAAGGAGAAGCCCCCGCGCACCGATGTGGATAAGGAGGGTTTTACAACGGTGTCGAGGAAGCGCAAGCCGCGCAGGAGTCAGTGTGGTACTGCAGAACCGGTTGGTTCCGGTCTTCGGGTTGCCACACCGAGCAAGGCGCTATATGTATCGCGCCTGCATTACTCCGCCACGGCTGATGATGTGGCGGAGTACGTTCGTCAGAAGACCGGCTTCTCGCTGAGGGTGTTCCAGCTGCGTTCGCGCCACTATGTGCACTTCAGCTCGTTTGTGGTGCGCGTGCAACGGCCGCTGCAGGAGACCGTCGCATGTGCTGACTTCTGGCCGAAGGGTGTAGTGTTTCGACGGTTCCGGGGCAATCTGCCGAATCCTACACCGGAGACGACGATGCAACGGGGCCACGCCGTTTCGTCGCCTAATAAATAGTATTATTTGTTGTTTTGGTTTCGTGATGCATTGGTTTGTTACTGTAATGTCACGTAAATGTATTTATCAATAAATAAATAAATTACCTTTCTAGCAACAGCTATATGTAAACATATTTTTTCTCTGGAGATGCGTATACATATTTTTATATATATATAGCTTGTCGACTGATATGTGTTGCGAGTTGCGAACTATGGAGCTCCATAGTTCAGCAGCTGCAAGTAGTAGCAGTTTTGCAGGCAACAAGTTCGAACAGAGCAACACGGCCCGAAGGCGAGCTGTGAGGCTCGCGGGGCCAAAGGCCCGGAGCATCCCTCAAGAGTGTGCTCTTCACGCGAGTACTAAGGCCAAAGACCCCGAAGGGCGAGCTCACGCAGACATTTTACTACTCCTAAGTGTATTATAAACAAACCTGAGGGCCGAAGTACCGAAGCGTACCTTCAAAGCGGGCTGTCCACGCAAGCCAGAGGGCCAAAGGTCCAAAGGGCGGGCCCACGTGAACACTTTACTACTCCTAAGTGACCTACAAGCAAACCTGAGGGCCGAAGGCCCGAAGGAGAGCAGCATGGCACGCGAGGTGGCAGGCCAGGCTCTGCGTTGGACCGAAAGCCCGAATCGTTCCTTCAGAGTGGGCTCTCGACGCAAGCCAAAGGGCCAAAGGGCCAAAGGGCGGGTCCACGTGGACTCTTTAGTACTCCTATGTGTTCTACAAGCAAACCTGAGAGCCGAAGCAGCATGGCACGCGAGGCGGCAGGCCGAGTTCTGCGTGGGGTCGAAGGCCCGAAGCGTTCCTTCAGAGCGGGCTCTCCACGCAAGCCAGAGGGCCAAAGGCCTGAAAGGCGGGCCTACGCGGACACTTTGTTACTCCTAAGTGTCTTACCAGCGAATCTAAGGGCAAGGCCTGAACCTTCCCTTCAGGGCGCGCTCTCTACGTGAGTCGGAGGGCCAGAGGCCGAAAACAACCCTCCAGAGTGCGTGCGCTCTCGGATACTCTACTCCTGAATGTGTTACAAGTGAACCTGAGGGCCGAAGGCATGCACGCGAGGAGGCAGGCCGAGCTCTGCGTAGGGCCGCAGGTCTGAAGCGTCCCTTCACAGCGCGCTCTTCACGCGAGCCTGCGCGGACAACTTGAGGGCCGAAGACCCGAAAGAGAGCGGCATGGTAAGCGAGGCGGCAGGCCGAGCTCTCCGTATAGGGACGAAGGTCTGTAGCGTCCCTTCAGGGAGCGCTCTTGGACACCATACCGGCCGAGTGTTTTACAAGTGAACCTGAGGGCCAAAGGCCCGTACGGCAAGCCAACGCGGCCACACACCCCTTACTCTATCACATACAAGACTCAAACACGCACCAAGCGGACACACACTCGGTGCGTGCAACGTTTCAGTTACAAATTTCTCTGCGGCTTTCCTATAGCTGTTTTTCACTTCTCTTTTGCGAGGAAATACATAACCAAAACAAGTCAGATTTGAAAGTACAGGCCAAAGTACAACACAGGTAACCTCGGGCAAAAACTAGTCCTACTAATATTATAAATGCGAAATTTTGGGTGCTTGAAGTTTAGATGTTTGTTACTCAACCACGTTTAAACGACTCAACTGATTTTGATGTAATTTTGTACGAAGATAGTTTATAGCCTGGATTTAAATATAGGTCAGTTTTATCCCGGGTCCACGCAGACTAAGTCGCGGGCGGAAGATAGTTGTCTAATAAAGCTGCTTGCGTTCATTGATTTACTAATTATTTTCAACTTAATACTAGGAACTAGACTAATTTTACATCAACCGGGCGTAAATTGGTTATAACAATCTCACTTGTCAGCCAAAAGAAGACATAAAATTGTGTGTGGGGGGTGAAAAAGTACGCATCAGTGCACTCGCCTCGCCTTCGGCTCGGGCTACAAAGTTCCTGAGGTGGCCTTTATTTTACTGTTCTAGGTGCGTATCATGACCGTCTGAGTCGTATAATTACTCAGAAAACAAAAAAAGAGTTTCTAAAGGCGCGATGTGACACCAGCGTTCGCTAGCAGAGTCGAGCGTGGTGATAGTTAATTGGTGCGTAATTCACAAAATTTGTTATTACTTGGTTGTTTATTAGGGTATACCAACAAAATCTATATTTTTTACAAAGCTTATAAAATTACTTATCTTTTTTATAATAACTTTTATTACGCTAAAGTTATTATTTACCTATTGAGTTAAAAGCATACTTTATCAGTACTCGTTCAAACGCGCGTGGTAAAAAAAAATTTTTTTTCTAATTATTTAAAAACTGTTGATTGTACGTCATAGCATTCTAAAAATCAATTATAGTACGTGTAATAAGCTTTCAAATGACACCTCACACGAAGCAATCAGTAAAATAGAACCCGAGATTTGAACAAAATTCGATGACCGTAGTCGGCCATCTTTATGACGTCACAGCTATGTCCGTCCTCCTCTCCCTTAACTAAAACCGGCAGATTCGTACCCTGGAGACAACAAGGAACACATACATACCAGTTTTAGGTATATAGAAGAAATGTCCACGAAAATCGTGAAGGAGACGACTTATTGCGATTTTGCCACCGTACTACTACATGTAAATTGGTGTTTTTTTTCTCGTTAAACCTGTAGTGTGGGCTATGGTTCAATAGCTTGGTCAAAAATATTATGGGTTTTCTAAAACTGTTTTTCAACTCAGTTTAAGTAATTCGCTTACCGAAGGTGGTCGCGTAACCGGCGAAACGACCCTAATATTCATTGGTGTGTTATAAAAATAATCATATTTACGATTATTTACGAGGGTAAGCTATGATAAAAACCCCAAAAGCCCCTTTGAAGTCCGCATTCTGTGACAGACGGGCAACTACGGAACCCTACCCTGCGCGTGGCCCGACCCGCACTTGGCCGCTTTTTATTGTGTAAGATTATCTGCTTTAATAAAAATATATGTATTAATTTATTCCTGTATGATTCCCCCTTTATTTACTTTTAAGCCCATCACAGACTGCCACGGCCTGTTGTAAACCTTCTATGATAATCCTATCAATGACTCAGACACAGGTGGTCTTGTTCATCATAGGAACAACTGGCCGCCACCGCAGGCCGCGCCTGTCTATGAGAGGCTTTAGAGGTAATTTTATATTATAACCCCTTGCATCGCGAAGGTTGGCTGCGGTAGCATAGTTAAGGCCGCGACCCTGCTCGCACACAAGACTACTGTAACCGGAGAAACACAACCAATGCGGAAATTACATCACGGATATCCTATCCTAACTACCTATTAATATACTTAACCAAGGTT
Source organism: Epinotia demarniana (assembly GCA_945867215.1). Taxonomy (NCBI): domain Eukaryota; kingdom Metazoa; phylum Arthropoda; class Insecta; order Lepidoptera; family Tortricidae; genus Epinotia; species Epinotia demarniana. Next base: position 19,714,336 of record OX244262.1, read on the forward strand.
TCTGTCGGTTCACACATTATAATTTAACAGCTAGCTGTTTTGTAATACAGCGGGTTGACGAATTGAACGATTGCGAGTAAAGTAAACGTACTATAAGTGACTCGTGGACCGTGGCACCGATTAGATTTTTAGTTCTAGGAGTGACCGCCATAGGGGCAGTGTAGGTATTGGTTTTTATTTTCTTACAAATCATTTACGCCCGCAGTCGCTATAGCGTGTAAAGTAAACGCGTATGTTTAGTTTTTTTTTCCAGTCACTTTTTAAATGCTACCTTTCAAGTGGTAGAATGGTTACCTTTGAGCAATATACCTACATATCCTGGTGTAAGTAAATGGTTACCAAATATTTTCTTAACCAACTGGAGCCACCCAAACCTCCTAAAAAAACAAAATTTTGCATTTTACTACCCCCGATTCATTTTATCATCAAATGATCCAATATTACGAAGAAAAAATACATCGATCACACGAAAATGCTAAAATATATTCCTACAATAAACGCGCGGTTAAAGCGACGCCGCGAAATCTGCTTAAAATTGCATAGCAATAGTATCTATTTGGGAGGCTTCTGCTGCTTTACCTAGGCAGGTACCTATCTGGTTAGGTAAGTAGATAAACCAACTATAAATTGGTTGCCATTGGATCAAGCATACCACCTGTTTGCGCTGCATTTGACATTGGAATTTGTGGGTTTCTAAAAAAGATAATTGGGAACATTGGGAACAAGGTGAACATGTAGGTAGATCGGTATAAGAAATAATCCTTTAATACTACTATTACCTATTGTATTTATTGTACCTACGAGGTTCGACTGACTGAATTAGAAAGGGATAGGAAGGCATTTAATTTAGGTAGGTAGGTAAACCCCACCCACACCTCGGATTAATCATCGAGTTTTCGCGTCAAAGATTAAAATAGGGTTCCATTCACCAAGGATGTTCTTGGCTAAAGCCGCGTTTACACACATACGCAAAGTTCCGCGATACGAGGCGCGAGCTGTCAGCCGACTATGGCGTTTCCCGCTTCCGACCGACGCCACCCGGCCATAGGCCACGTTTACGCTCAGCAAGGTTATTATAAGACGGCGCGCGAGCTCTCTTGAGGTCTCTCGCACTATCCGTCTCTCTCTCATTAGAAAACTTAGAAAGAGATGGATAGTGCGAGATAGCTCGAGAGAGCTCGCGCGCCGTCTTGTTCTAACGGTGGAGGCTTGATGTCACGCGACGACACGGAGTCAACAAGGAGTGCGAGGCGCGAGCTGTCACTCAAGTAGCACACAGGCTGAATGTTTAGTAATAAAGGCAGCCTTTAACAAGTATTACGGTTTACTAAAGATATACAAGAGTTCTAGGGGAGACTGAAGACTGCACAAGGGAGAGATTTTCGAGTCTTGTACAGCCTTGCTGATTAAGCGCTGCAAAAAAGGGTTAAAATGTACTCTAAGCACTTATATCAGTAAATTCGAATGCTTTTGTTTAGCCTTTAGTCGCAACTAATGCTCATAGCTGGTTAAGAAGCCTTCGGCTGGTGTAAGGCTGATTTATGAGTTCAATTACAAGCTCTTGTGCAGATATCGACTGCACAGGAGTCTTTAAGCATTATATCAGTTAAGTCGGATGCTATTGTTCAGCCTTTAGTCGCAACTTATGCTCATAGCTGGTTAAGAAACCTTCGGCTGGTGTAAAGCTGGATTATGAGGTCAATTATAAGCTCTTGTGCAGATATCGACTGCACAGGAGTCTCTAAGCATTATATCAGTTAATTCGGATGCTATTGCTCAGCCTTTAGTCGCAACTTTTGCTCATAGCAGTTTAAGAACCTTCGGCTGGTGTAAGGTTGGTTGCGATTGCGAAGCGCCTTGTGCAGACAAAAGAATAACAAAGGCGTAATAAAAGACTAAGGGCTGCTTAAAAAATCGACGCTATTTCGAATGACCGATATAAACCATGAAATATTCAACAATGTACGTTTTATAAAAATTTAAGACTGAAATCTCTTTATTATGAGCTGATTTAGAGAACCCAACTTAACAAATTATAAATAATTGAGATTCAGACAGTATTCTTTAAAGAAATGTTATCACTCAACATTACTCCTATGTAATTTTGTTTCCATAATTACTTAAATCCTTTCTATTTAAAAGGCGCGTGAAATTTTAACTGTAAATTGATATGTACATTCACAATAAAATTACCACCGCACTCGAAATACGTTATGGTTATATAATAACAAATGTTCAACTTATATTTTAGTAATAAATTTTGCAGCTGTCAAAATATAAAACACTTCATTTGTTCGAAGTCCTCCATGATCCATTTGTGTTTGAGAATTATAAATTTATAATTTGACGTTAGATGCATATTACTTTTTGTTTTACCTTTATCCAGACCCAATAATCCTTAAGCCTGAATAAAAGCATTACAAGGGCTGAATCGTGGAGCATAAGCTGCACAATCGAGCTGTTTAAGCGCTTATGCAGCGCTACACCAGCTATTTCTAAATCCTGTGCAGCAATTAAAGAGCTCAAGGCTGGGTAATTTGGGGCCTCTTTTGGCATTACAAGAGCTGTTTATCCGCTGACACAGCCTTAGTTCAGCAAGCTTAATCAGCTTTAAGCTGTATAGAATGATAAATAAATGATTAATCCAGCTTCTATGCATCTTATGTGTTACTTGGGCAGGCAACTATGGCGTTGCCTGTTTTCGCCGCCGGCAGCCATAGTAACCACGCCCAGTCACCTGACCGTTTCGCGTAACACTCCGCATGTGCGCAAACGAGGCCTTAAGGCGTAATCAAAATCATAGAAGCGCGAGTGTAATCGATCAGTGAGCCCGTCAGCTATGAGATGTGAAGTTACCGCAATTTGCATAATCCACATCGACTTATTGTTCTCGTTCCATCGCCTCATAATTCACAGTTAACTGGAACACGTGTAACTTGATTTGATATTTATCACACCACAAGAGAATAATAGCTACCTAGCCATAGGTATATAAAATTTGTAGTGCTCGCTACTAGGCACGTACTGGTTTGAATTGACTAAGACTGATTCCGACCGCAGCTCTCAGCTGCGCTCCAATAAAATTCTATGCCCATTCTATAGCCCCACCATAGACCGGCGGACAAATCATCATTATATCAGCCGAAAAACGTCCACTGCTAGACATAGGCCTCCCCCAAAGAGTGCCAAAGTGACCGGTCATGCGCCACCCGCATTCAGCGGATGGATTCCCGCGCTTTGCCAGGTCATCAGCCCCGCTATTCCGTACCTAACTTGTTTTAAGCTCAACCTCAACGCTCACCCAAAAATATATCTTGACACCGTGATGCGTAGTAACTAAGCGTAGGCAGAGGTCTAGTTTCGTGACGGGTGATCGGCGGGGTGAGCTGCATTAGCGCGTAGCGAATAAAGGCCCAGTCCACCTCGTCGGGTTTCTACCGACGCTGCGTCTTCGGGTACCTACGTGGTCGCCACTCGAGAACTTTTCCGCCCTAACGGCCAAATGCGGCGGTGGAGTTATACCCGTAGAGACATGTCCCCGTGGCGAGCTGGGCACTTGCCCCATGTGACCGCGATCACAGTGTACCTTAGACTTTTCCCGTATTTTGAAAACGATTTTACTTTCTTTCAAATGTTATCGTTTTGAATTAGATACTTATCCATAACATAAACAAATGACAAATTGTAAGGTACAACTGATTCTTAGTTAATTATCTGCTTTGTGTAAAGAATTATCTACAGAACTTGGCACCCATTTAGATCTCCATGCTTTTGTCGAGCAAGTTGACATCCAGGCATAGGTATTCTTTCATTGATCTTGGTTCTTATTTTCACAATTATATTTTTGATGGTATATCATTTACTTTTTCGTAACGTTTAAGAGCGTCAATAAGCGGCGGTGACCAATTTATTTGACGGCATCCATAGGCTACTCACCTTTAACAACTTCCGAATTAACCGCATTCTTACCTCTATGTTACGGTGTTGATTAGATTTCACAATGTGTGTGTAATATAATAATAATAAATCATATAGGTATGTCCCACTGCACAGGCCTCCTCTCATGGATGAGAGGGAACGGGCAGTAGTCTCCACGCTGTCCCAGTGCGGGTTGGGGACTTCACATACACCTTCGAATTTCTTCGCAGTTGTATGCAACCTTATGGTGTTTTCCCTTCACCGAAAAGCTAACAGTAAATATGAAACTATATGATTCCGTACATAAATTCCGAAAAACTCATTGGTACGAGCCCGGATTCGAACCCACGACCGCCGTTTGACCGCCGCATACCTTAGCCGGTAACCGTAACTTTTTTGTGTGCGTGTAATAACAATAGCCAAATCGCCACCCTGGTCGAACGCACCCACTTGACATCAACTACAAAACAACTAAATCTCCTTCCATAGTAAAATAGTAAAGAATCCATTTGAAGTGGTGAGTGGGCGTTCCCGTGTCGCCAAACATGAGCGTAAATAAGCTCTCCAAGTAGTGTTACTTGAGCTGTATAAGAGCAATTTATTCAGCTTTAAGCGTAGACATATTCTAATAAACATATTAGAATATGTCTACGCTTAAAGCTGAATAAATTAGCTGAATTAGAGCTTATCAACGACGATCTCTGGGATTGTATAGGAGAAACAGGAAAAATCTGTGATGACGCCAAGAAGCAGGAAAAGGCGCTCGCGAAAATCGCCTTGTCTGTGCAGCCTACAGTATTTCCACAAATTCGAAATGCGAAGACAGCGAGTGAAGCATGGCAGAACCTGCAGAAGGCATACGAAGATCGAGGTCTGTGTCGACAACTCTGCTTACTTCGAAATAAATTGAGCGAATGTGCGAGTATGGAGGCATACGTGAACAGGATCATGGATACATATACATCGCAACTTTTGTGCGATATTGGATCGGCACTAGGAGATGACTTCCTGGCTGTAATATTGCTCAGCGGTTTGACAAGCGATTACGATCCGTTAATTATGGCTCTAGAAAATTCGAACGTGTCACTGTCAAGCGAAATTGTCAAATTGAAATTGCTTCAAGAAAATTTACGACGTGATGAAAAAGATGATAACGTAACGGCATTTAAAGCTCATAAAGCACGTAAACCCATTAGTTGCTTCAAGTGCAAGAAGATTGGGCACTGCATGAAGGACTGCCCTGAAAAGTCGGACGGCAACGAGAGTGGCCGGAAAAAGACGTCGCTTCTTACGGCGTTGGCTGTAGGAGTTCAGCGCGATGTTTGGTACGTGGACAGCGGGTCATCGCTACGGCTACATCTTTGCAATGATCGCAGTGTGATGTCAGATTTCACAAGCGATAAGCCAAAGAAAGTGTTCATAGCCAATGGTGAGGCTATGATGACGGCTGGAAAAGGCACAGTGCAAGTTGTTTTTAAGGACAATTGTATACGACCAATAAGTAATGTACTTATATTTAGTTCCTAAATTAACTTCTAACTCTAATCTGTCAGTGCCATGGTTAATAAAGGCTACAAAGTTGTAAATCGACAACCTGCTTGCTTACTCCACCGTTCATCGGTTATGCGACAGATGTAACCAGCCCACTGCCACTTCAGTTTGTTACACTTTTGAGCTATGTCAGTCACTTTGGTTTTCTGTCGGATAATCTCGTTTGGGACTTTGTCCATCAGCAAGAGCCCGAGCGTAGACCTTTCCAAAGCTCTCTGAGGGACATGTAGTCGGTGGGCTAGCTCCACCGTTAGGTTCCATCACGGCTCAGGTTCGTACGTCAAGACTGGTAGGAAGCATTGATTGAACACCTTGGTCTTTAGGAATTGTGGCAGTGATTGGTAAAATTTGTGAAATACGACAACGACCTTTTGCTTAATAATCGCGCGCCTGAGTGACACTACACTACGCTACCGGTACTTCAATAAATACAGATGTAGATTATTTTACACTATTTGTTACTGTTAAATTAAAGAAATGTTTGTTTATAATGATTTTCAGGTTTTTTTAATATTTTAACACAGTATGGCAAGTATTCGAAATTATTCGAAATATTCGAATATTCGAATAATGGAAAATTTAATATTCATATCATTCGAATACTAAAAATGGACGAATATTGCAAACCCTAGTCGCATATGCTGACGCTGATTATGCGTCTGACGAGGTCGATCGTCGATCTTATACCGGTTTTGTTTTCAAACGTGGAAATTCTACCATCTCTTGGGAGAGTAGGAAGCAGAAAACGGTCGCTCTTTCGAGCACGGAGGCGGAGTACATGTCTCTCTCGGATGCTTGCAAAGAGGCTCTGTTTCTGCGCAAGTTTCCGTTTGAAATTTACGGGGTACAGTACAGCGTAACTTTGCACAATGACAATCAGTCGGCATTAAAGTTATGCACTAATTCGATGTACCACGCCAGAACCAAACACATCGACGTCAGACACCATTTTATTAGGGAAATTGTTGACGAAGGTACTGTTAACCTTAGGTATCTCTCTACGGACCAAATGGTGGCCGACGACGTGTTGACCAAACCATTGGCAAAAGAAAAACACGATAAGTTTTTATCTCATTTATTTGTTATGCCTAATAAGTGAGATGTTGTAGGTTTCTAAGTAGTGTACTAGTATAGAACTAGGTGTGTAGGTGTCATGTTTTTGATGTCAACAATGCATTGATTTATTTGGTTTTAGGTGATAAATCAGATAATAATTGTGGCTTGTTGCTGGCCCACTTTCTTAAGTTCATCCCCGCGCCTCGGAGCATGCCAATTAGTTGATGCTGCGTTTCTCGTGCCTGTTCAATGGTATTGCATCCACTTAGCAGGTCGTCAACATAGAAATCCTTTTGCAGGACCTTTGCGCCTAAAGCATATTTGTCAGCTTCGTCAACGGCTAGTTGAGTCATTGTCCGTAATGCAAGAAACGGCGCTGCTTTCATTCCGTATGTCAGGGTACAGAGCGTGTATTCCTTCAGGAAGTCTTGTGGGTGACTTCGCCACACGATCTTTTGCAAGTGTTGTTGATCTTCTTGAATAAGGATACATCTGTACATTTTCTCACAGTCGGCAGTGTAAACTATCTCATATGTTCTCCATCTCAGTAAGAGGTCCTGAATGTCTTGTTGCAGTTTGGGTCCACATTCCATCAGGTCGTTCAGGCTGTATCCTGAGGAGTTGCGGGAAGATGCATTGAAGACGACTCTTAACTTGGTGGTGGTCGAATCAGATTTTTGGATACTATGGTGAGGCAAAAAGCATGAAGGATCTTTATTTGTTCGGCACTCTTCAATGTGACCTAACTCCTGGTATTCCTCCATAAATTTTTGGTAACTGTCACGTAATTTGATGTCTTTTGCCAAGCGTTGCTCGAGGTGATTAAATTGAGCCAGTGCCTTAGATTTCGACTGACCTAATTTTGCTTCGAATCCTTCTCTCATAGGTAGGCGCACCTCGTATCTCCCGTCAGGCAACCGTCGCGTAGTAGCGGTGTACAGTTGCTCGCAAAATTGCTCCTCTTGTGTTGCAGTAGGCTCCTCGCTGATTTCCTCCATCTCCCAGTAGTTGGCGATATCTTGGACGTTATTGATAACGACGTTACAGTTGAGCGACTGGTTAACGCACCCCGATATTATCCAACCAAGTTGAGTCTGCTGGGCAATTGGTTGCTGAGCTGTTCCTCTGACGAGACCACTCATTATTATGTCAGAATAAACCTTCGCGTCAAGTAAAATGTCAATAGGTTTCGAAACGTTGAAATCTGGGTCGGCGAGTTGAAGATGCTGAATGTGTGCAAAGTTTGGTTTGTCAAATGAGTAGCTGGGTAACCTGTTGATTAATTTTGGCATAACTAGAGCATGAGTAGTGAACGTGTGGTCATTATGAATCGATTTGCATTCTAGTTGAACTTTCCTTTTGATCTTTGTGATGCTTTCGCCGATGCCAGTTACAGATCCCTTCAGCGGGCGCCGGGGCAACCCCAGCCGCTGGGCAGCGTTTTCAGTAATCAAGGAAATTTGTGATCCTTGATCTAATAAACAGCGAAGTGTCACATACATGTTGTCATTTGCTCGTACACGTGCTAGTACAGTTGTCAATAAAATTTCGCCATTGCAATTAGCAACGTGATTTGATGACGGTTCCCAATTGTACTGCTGACGCGGTTGTTGTTTAGGCACGAACGCCGGCCTCGATCCCTGCGCTTCGCGTTCATTTACCGAGTCGTGCAACAGTGTGTTATGTTTTCCATGGCAAATTTTGCACGTCTTTGTAGAATTACACACATTGCGTTCATGTAAATAACGTCATAAAGACAGTTTTTGCACATTCCGTATTTTGCCACCGTTTTCAATTTGACGTCCGGTGACATAGATTCAAATTTCTTGCATTGGTAAATTGCATGATTTACATTGCACAATACACAAAGTACATTGCTTTTGTAGTTGAATGAACTTGGTTTGTTGTACGATGTCCTTTGTGGTGCGTAGGAAGCCGTATCCTTCGGTCTAAATGTCAGTTTTTTGGATGCAGATGACCCTGCGGGCTCTCGTTCTCTCTTGCTTACAGGCTCCAGTGCGATGAATTTTGTCTCTAAGAATGCAGTAAAATCTTCCAGTCTAGGCAAGTCCCGCGGTTCTTTGCGAGACTCCTTGTATTCGCTCAATGTCAATGGATCCAATTTCTTAGTCAAAAGATGAACAAGTAGTGGATCCCAGGTAGTCGTATCGATGCCAAGATTATGTATGGCATGTACGCACTCCATGGTAGTGTCATGCAGTTTCTTAATGTCATGAGACGATTGCTTGTAAATTGTAGGTTGATTTAAAAATATTTCTATCTGCCGAGAGAACAGTAGATGGTGGTTGTTGTAGCGATGGTACAACAGATCCCATGCGGTAAGGTAATTCTCAGCGGTAACCGACAAATGCTGAACGAGGCGCAGTGCTTCTCCTCTTAATTTTCCCTTCAAATGCTGCATTTTTTGCGCTTTAGACAGAAGGGGGTTGTCATGAATTGCAGACCTGTACAAATCGAGGAATGTAGGCCATTGTGAGTAATCCCCGTAAAAGTTTGGAAGTTCCATTTGCGGAGTAGATTTGTACAGATGAGTTGTTGCAGATAATTTCTGGTTCAGAGCTTTCTTTGTCAATCGATATTTCTTCTCATATACAGAATATCTCTCCTCGTAATCGTTATCTGAGCCCAGAAGCAGATTGTCAATTTTCGAATGCAAGGTGTCAATGTGTTCCCAGCGAGTTTGCAAGTTGCGAAGTTCATCTTCTAATTCCCATTTCTCGGTTATCTTGTCAACGTCAATATAATTCAATAGCCTCTGAAAGGCTCTGAAATTGGCTTTTTGTTCATTAAAAAACTCGTTAAGTTTGCTGGTTTGTTGCTGCTCAGCCTCTTTCGCTTTAGGGGTGGACAGTTCCCCAAAGCGATAGTTTGATAGGATCGTACGAACCTTGTCAGTAAGTATCTGCATTTGTTGAAACACCTTTTCCACAAAAGAACAACATGAAGCTTCTTGGCGCACCTGACCAGACTGGAGAGTAGTCTGGTCAGGTGCGCCAAGAAGCTTCATGTTGTTCTTCTCGAATTCTTCCCATAACGTCTCCAAAGCTTGAAGCCGTGTCCGCAAATACTCGTCAGTTTTCCTTGAATCGGAATCCTTCTTGAAATTAGCTTCAACGCGTTGAATAGCTTCGACGATCTCCCTCTGCCGTTGCAAAATACGATCGTAATCATCCATGATGTCTCCTTTTACGTACGTACGTGTCAAATATAAAAATGTCACCAAATTGCACACTAGAATGTCACTGTCAATGATAGCAGAATGTCAATCCAAATGCCTGTCACGGTAACTAGTATCCACGAACTTTCGGTGCGAAGTCGCGTATGCTCAACTTAGCTGGTGAGACCCGCTTGTGGGAGGCCAACCAAGCTGAAACGCAAATCACACTGAACACTGAACACTACTAAGTTCGAAGGACCAAATGTACGGTTCTGTATGACCGTACTGTCAAGATGTCAATATGTATGTCAGTTGTATGTCAGAGTATGCAGGATACGATGGGAAATGTCAGGAGTAATGTCATAATAACTAACACACGTTTGGTGTTAATGAGCTTCTTTAATGCCCTAAAATATAATAAGTCAATAATCTAGGTTACGCATGTCATCCATGTCATCATATTCGACTGTAAAGGCAATAGTATATTAAATGCGATACGATGTACGATAGCTAGCTCGTACAAATGGGTGCCAGGTTCAGTAGATAAACCTTAAATATAATGTAGGTACCTGTTCATGTAATTTCTTATTTTTTCTACTACAACGTCTACAACAATATTTGCTATACTTATAAAATTGTAACTTCTTAAACAGTTGAATTATTTACACAACGCAGATAACTCAAGACTTGACTAGGCCTCTCAAGCCAGTTATCCCGTGTATATGGACGTTGCGACACATTCGAAACGTCGGGAGAGTTCAGTGAGGTAAATAAATAAGTTAATTATATGCGATTAAGTCCCGTTTAATACAAATAACGTGTGATAATCGTGAAAGTTTAAATCAATACAATATAATTTATATAATACCTAATTCTTTAGAGTAATAGAATTCATATTTTCTTGAGTAAGTACAGACGCAAATTGTGTCTGAGTAATTGAAAATTTTATACCATAAAAAAAAACTATGTATGAAAGAGGCCAAGTCTCGAAACTCTTCCACCGTAAAAAGTTGTGAGATATTTCGTAGAGCCAAGTCTCAGGCATATTTATTAATCTTTATTTGCTAGCTAAATTAAATCACACAACATAGTTTTAGGTACCTATGCAAAAATCCATAAATGCAGTAAAGTTATCATAATGCGCCGTTAAATAAAATAAATAAATAAATAAATATTTGGAGACAATCTGACACAAATCGACCTAGTCCCAAACTAAGCAAAGCTTGTACTATGGGTACTAGACGACGATAAACATACTTATATAGATAAATAAATACTTAAATACATAGAAAACGTCCATGACTCAGGAAAAAATATTCATGCTCATCACACAAATAATTGCCCTTACCGGGATTCGAACCCAGGACCTCTTGCTTCGTAGGCAGGGTCACTACCAACTAGGCTAAAGCGGTCGTCTTTGTAAGAAGGAACTGATTGAATGAGATAGTGACTGAGACAGATTGTTTCGATAGATCAGTTGGTTAGTTGGGACGAACCATGAATCCCAAGAAACACAAATAGCAATACAAGAGTCCACTTTTGGTGTAACGCAACACAAAGCTGTACAAGAAAGAGTTACAATGGTGTTAACAGCGCTGTAAACACCGATATTACTCTTATTTGGGCACAAATTATACAGCCTTTGGTTATAATTTAGTTCACATTTCTACTTAAAAGAATTATAGTAGCACTATATTGGAACTATTCTGGGTCACAAGGCTGTTTATCAGCTGTTCAACAGAATACGAGTGTCCTGTTATAGAAACTAAGTAGTAAGGATAAGGACGACGGATCCCTCGACTTATCTGTCCTCGACACGGAAGTGCGTCTTTTCGTGGCAGCTTTACCTATTCTGCCACGAAATGCTGGAATAACATCCCACCCCCCGTCAAAAAAGCTTCCACATTAAATTCGTTCAAAAAAAACTTAAAATTGTATTTACTTAGATCAACAAATAAATCCAGCATAGCCTTCCATTGTCTTAATGTGTATCTTCATTTTCGTACCTAGTTAGCAATTTATTTTTTAATATAAGTTCTTTATATGCATCCTTTGTAATTTTAGATGAAACACATTTAACAAGAATATTAGTGTGTATAAATAAAACCCTTTAAGTAGCAGTACAGTGTAACGTGCAGTTCTGTAGCGCGCCACATGTGGATCCACATAATACCAGCGTCGTTTCGCCTTCTGTGGAGCGACATTATGCTGAGTGGACTCCGTTTTCGCATCTAATCTTAGTCTTAATATAGCATCTAAGTGTAAATATAATGTACTTACTGTTATTTGCGAAATAAAGCTTTTCTATTCTATTCTATTGTATTCTAAATATTCTCTAGTAAATTTTTGTGGACCTGTCAGCCGAGTTAGATTATTGCCATTCGTTCAATGGTGTCCAAAAATAAAGAAATGGCCGCGCTGTGTGAAGTGTAAAATAGCTGGTGCATTATGTATTTTTGGTAAGAACTGTTGTAACAGCCTTTGAAAATTACTGGGAATGCAAATTTACTGTGAATTTTTATATGTATTTATGACAAAATTTTTACGCGCCTCGAAAATATGTCGTTTTTAATTATCAATATCGCGAAAGAAGTAACACGTCAAATATTATGTAATGGATTTTTATGTCACTTGTATACAATTATGCAAAGTTTTTGTTTCATATTGGGATATCTGTAATTTTAACGTAAAAAAAAGCAAAGGCAGAAATCATGATTAAAACATAAACAATAACATGGTTTTTATGGTTAAGCTAGGTAGCAGCAAAATGGCGACATTCAGAAGGAACGTACCGTGAACCGTTTTAATCCTGAATTAATTCCCATGGCTGTACAAGAGTTCATCCCAGTTCCTCTATTACGTTTATTGCAGTAAAGAATACTTCAAGTGAACCAATTCACAAATGCTGCATTTCTGAGTTAATCAGAATCTCGCAACACCTGTGGTGTTCACGTGTGTTAGTAAAACGCCGTTAAGCAGCTTTTAAAAAGACGCTAAAAAGCTGTGTAACAGAGTTGAGATGAAGAAATATGTAACTTTTTGCATTAAATCACTCTAAGCGTGCACCACTCTAAAACTGCTGGCTGTACACTAGTTCAGAGTGACTCTTTTATGCAGCGGCATTATTAAAGTGGTATAAGTCTACTCCTTTATACAGCAATTTCCATTGACTATCATAACACTAAAATGCTTTTAAGGAACCATGCTGCCAGAGGCTGTAAGAAGGCATTTTTGACATCTGCACTTACTCCTATCGCATAACAGTAGTATCCGTTCCTGCTTTTATGATGCTATTATACAGGCAAAAGCGTAATGCGCAGCTATAAGTTCTCGGTTGAACCATATTAAATATTTATTAATTCTTAAGGTTCCGTGCTACACCAAAAGTGGTATTTTATAATGCTATTTGTGTTTCTTGGGATACCTGTGCTATGGTCGCTGGTTCGAATCCGGCTCGGAGCATTAAAGCAAGAAGTGACCCAACACAGTAAGCAATATAACTACTCAATCGTGGTCTTGTATACAGTTCTACGCCAATAAAAACTCTTACAACAGTTCACCCGTGAACTTACAGCTGCATAATAGCATTCAGTGACAATTAAACAGCTCAGTCTGAATAAAAGCTGTATTACGGTATAGAAAGGGTACACATTTTCGTCTTTATTCAGCTTTAAGCATTTTTAAACACTATTAGCTGTTTAAGGTAAAGAAAATTACGGCTGTATAAAACATCACATGTGAATACTTATTACGTGGGCTTTTGAAGATACCACTTGTGAACTATTATAACGTCAAAAGAGGTATAGTGAGCTATAAATGTGTACGTTACTCTACTGCTTAGGGCTGATTTTTATTCTGCTAGTCAGCCTACCGATAAAATCCGCATAGCGACTGTTTAGAAGTTCACCAGAACTCTTATAGCTGTTTAGCATAATATTTGTGAATCAAATTAACGGCTTCTGCTGAACAATGTTTCACATGCGATGTCTAAGACAGATTTTAGCTGATTACACATACACAAGTGAACCTTTGTGTAGCCTATAGCTGAAATAAATAAAAAAAGTGGTTCATATCGGTGCAGAAAGCTCAGTCATCATTTTTTTCTATAACCTTTAAATTATCGTAGTTTATCGTTGCATTTGAGGATATTTCAATCATAAATTATTAATACATTTCTAATATTTATTCTTCTATGACCAATTTTAAGTAGGTATACAGTTAATATTATGATATTCCACCATTCACCATTGAATCAGTGATGTCATGTCAGTCAATCACTTAAAGAAAAATATATCAACACTAGCGGCCGCCCGCGACTTCGTCCGCGTAGATTTTTGATGATAACAAAGATATAAAATAGGACAGTGAATTTTATTCTTAGTTAAAATGGTCTAGACATATTACATTTCAAACAGTGGCAGACACTGATATGCGATTGTTAAAGAATTTTTAAAGATTTTCCAATCAGATTACGGGAATCGTTTGCAGAATGCTAAATACTTATTCCGTCAGTTACCTGATGCTTAAATCTAATTCTAATCTTTGGCAAAAATGATTCTGCAATATATAGAGCGACACATGGATTTGGAGCTAGAAAATGGGGATCTTAGTTATTATGAGTGAGATTTAAAAAAAGTTAAATATCGTAAGGCTGTTAAACAATCTTAAACTCAGCACTGGAAATCGAGAAATGGAGACAGGTTAGTGAAGAGTACAACTCTTTAAAAAATCCAGTGTTCCCCGTACAAAACCTTTAACCTTTTTTAACCCCCATTGGGATAGAATTTTCTAAAAGGCAGAAATTACTTTTTTTGGATTTTAATAAGTAATGTTTCTACAAAGTTTCTAGTTTCTAGCTCAAAAAATAAAGTTCTTTCCATACAAACTTTGCACCCATATTTAACCCTCTTAAGGGTGGAATCTTCTTAAACGCAGAAATGGCTTTTTGTGTATTGTAATTACTAATTAGTAATCTTTCTACAAAGTTTCAAGTCTCTAACTAAAAAAAAATATGCCCCCATACAAACTTTGCAGCCCTATTTAACCTGCTTAGGGGTAGAATTTTCTAAAACGCAGAAATCATCTTTTTTTGTATCTTAATAAGTAATCTTTCTGCAAAGTTTCAAGTCTCTAGTTAAAAAAATAATGATTCCCCCATAAAAACTTTGCATCCCCATTTAACCCCCTTAGGGATGAAATTTCCAAAAATCCCGTCTTATCCGTTGCCTACGTCATTAAAAGAAGTGGTCATTGGCGACCACAAATTACTTGACAACAAATGAAATTGACAATGCATATAAGGTTATTTCGAAAGCAGTGCAAGGGCAAGAATTTGCAAAAGATATTCATGACATTCAGCAGAAAGGTACGGTGAACGCGAAGAGTACCCTGCTTAACTTACGCCCTTATTTAGACAAAAGAGGAGTATTGAGAGTCGGTGGACGACTTCAACATGCACACCTGACAGAAGACGCTAAACATCCCATCCTTTTACCCAAGCATTCCAGATTGACGGAGTTAAGCATCAGCCAAGCTCACCTGCAGACGCTACATGGCACTGCCGCCCTGACCTTAGTTGCCCTTCGACAAAGATTTTGGGTGCTAAGTGGAACACGCATGGTTAAGAAATACGTCGGCCAATGCGTAAAATGCTTCCGGTACAATACGAACACAAGTAAACAATTGATGGGAGATTTGCCAGAACCACGAGTGACCCCTTCCCGCCCCTTTACACACACGGGGATTGATTTCACGGGACAAGTAGAGCTGAAAGCCAATAAGGGAAGAGGTATAAAAACAACCCGTGGGTACATTGCAGTCTTCGTATGCTTCGCTACTAAGGC
Source organism: Epinotia demarniana (assembly GCA_945867215.1). NCBI lineage: Eukaryota > Metazoa > Arthropoda > Insecta > Lepidoptera > Tortricidae > Epinotia > Epinotia demarniana. The sequence continues at coordinate 19,729,882 of OX244262.1, forward strand.
CATTCACCTCGAACTTGCGTCGGACCTGAGCACGCCAACATTTCTCGCTGCATTCAAGAGGATGGTTGCCAGGAGAGGAGTACCCCTACACGTTTACAGTGATAACGGATCGAATTTCATTGGAGCCTCACGGGTCCTGAAGCAGGAAAAGGCGGAAATCCTGCAAGTTATGAACAAAGATTTTTTGGAAGACGTCGCTGAGATGGGCGTAACTTGGCACTTCAGTGCTCCTTCCTGGCCTAGTGGAGGAGGTATATGGGAGGCTGCGGTTAAAAGCACCAAGCATCATCTGAAGCGCGTTTTGGGAGATCAAAAACTGACCTACGAAGATTTTACTACTCTCTTGACACAAATAGAAGCATGCTTAAACTCTAGACCGCTATATGCATTAACAGACAGCTCAGAAACGGATTACCTGTCACCCGGACATTTTTTTGGTTGGAGGTCCAATGGTATCGTTACCTACAAATGGCAATGAGACAACGTGCGGGATAACAAGATGGCAATTGACAGAAAAGATGCTTCAAAGTTTCTGGAAGAGGTGGTCATCGGAATACTTGCATCATCTGCAGCTAAGACACAAGTGGCAACAACCAACAAAAAACCTGGAAAAGGATGACATCGTTCTCATCAAAGAGGACAACTTACCTCCTGCAAAATGGGCAATGGGACGTGTGACAGAAACACATCCCGGCAAAGATGGTTATATCCGAGTTGTGACATTAAGAACGAAAGGAAAACATATTCAACGACCGGTAATCAAATTAGCCCCATTACCTACACAAAAGCCGGAACAAAGCAACTCAATTGATATCCACGCGAAACCAGACACCGAGTCTCAGAAGGTACATCGACGCGCACAAAGAAATAAACAAAGTTTTATGACATCAATGTTGCTCTTGCTTCTGACATGTGCGTTACCAGCGGCGACCCAGATACTGCAAATTGACAAGATTGACAATAACAACACACTATATTTTGACAAAGTTTCGGACATTTCGATCATACAGGACGAATGGAAGATGGTTGCATTTTACAATATGACGACTTATTGGGATAGCATATGTGCAATAGAAAACTATACTGAACTCATAAAGAGAAGATGCAACGATGACTACACATGTGCCCCAGTTATTGCACAATTCGAACACGAGTTAAATGAACTTCGCCACTACAATACCTTGCTGACAAGGCAGCATAATGTTAACCGACAGCGCAGAGGTCTAATCAACGGAGTTGGCTATTTAGCTAACACATTATTTGGCGTATTGGATGACAGATTTGCCGAAAAATATGACAGAGACATCGAAACTATTGCAAAACGAGAAGACCACATATTCAACTTATACAAAAATCAAACCTCCATATTAGAAGCACATAAAAACATTCTGAAACGAAATGAATTCATTATGAAAAGTCAATTTACATCGATTGCCAGAACCCTCCATAACCTGACAGAAGACATCAACCAAGCACAAACAACAAGTTTACGCATATTAAACTCATTCTCGTTACTATCGTCCATGGTAGCCGCAAATGTCATCATTTCTAATCTAAGAAGAATTCAGGATACCCTACTTGACACCATAACTGACATTTATCACGGACGACTCAATGTGCACTTATTACCTCCAGAACAAATACAACAACAATTAGAATTGATATCGGGACACCTACAGGGTGATCTCACCGTACCTGTTGACAATATTGGAGATTTATACGGACTACTACACATTCAAGCCAGAGTGACGCGAAAATCTTTAATAATGGAAATACGTTTACCACTGCTAAACCGTAATCAGTTCGAGTTAGACGAGATTATCAGCATACCACGCAAAAATGGAAACAACACGTTCTATACATCAACTGGCACCAAATACATAGCTATCAATGTGAAGAAAGATACCGTAATTCCAATGACAGAAACTGACATACTAGCGTGCATCTCTCACAAAAATAATCACCGGTTATGCCCATTAAATCATCCGGTATATACAATGAAAGTCGGCGAATCTATCTGTGACATGCAATTAATGATAAACGACGATAATAAGCCTTATTGCCAAGCGGCAGTAAAGAAATGCGCTAACAGATGGATCAAGTTGCATGCTCGTGATACATGGCTATTTACGTATTGCAACGAACACCCGATACGAGTGATATGCCCTAACGGCGTCACTACACAACAATTGATCGGCACTGGCCTGGTCGTAATCCCATCAGGATGTTCTGTGAGAGGAAAGTCGTTTGCCATACACTCGCAACATGACTACAAGAGTCAAATATATATACAGAACTCATACTTGGAAACTCCAAAAATATCTCCTATCAATGACGTAATTAAAACGTCGTTGCCTGAAGAGATCAAGTTGTTGACAGAAGATCATAACTCTGAATTTCTGGGCATAAGTCAGAAAATAAAGGCTATGAAAGAACAAAACTTGGAACAACTTCCTAGAAATGACAACACCCATTACATCGTGATCTACGTCATACTGGGAGCTATTTCATTAGCCATTACGACATTTATTATTTGCAAATTGAAACGTCGTTGCCAGTTGAAACGTGGTCAACCCGACACACCACTGCAAGAGGTATTATCAGCGGTTGCTCCAGCCGGCCCTGGAAAAATGAATACTGTACAGCAGCGAACAACCACACCCAATACAGACATCCCAATGACGCCTCAACCGCAAAGGAGAGTTAGTTTTAAAGAATTAGGTTTAGAACAATATTTTTGACAATACATTTTAACATTCTATTATTAGTTAAGACATAATTTTGTGTTTAGCTAATTGCACTCTATTTATCTAGGTATTTTCGTTACTATGTATTTTGCCTTTTGTGTTTTTTCTTTGTAAGTGGCAGTATGTACGAGCTAGCTATCGTACATCGTATCGCATTTAATATACTATTGCCTTTACAGTCGAATATGATGACATGGATGACATGCGTAACCTAGATTATTGACTTATTATATTTTAGGGCATTAAAGAAGCTCATTAACACCAAACGTGTGTTAGTTATTATGACATTACTCCTGACATTTCCCATCGTATCCTGCATACTCTGACATACAACTGACATACATATTGACATCTTGACAGTACGGTCATACAGAACCGTACATATATATATATCTCATTTCTTTTGTCGGCGCAATTGATTCTAAATTTTGAATTTGGCTCCCTTCTTGACATTTATGTTTATGGTCGTAATCATAAACGTTTATAAATATAACATACTAGCTGTTACCCGCGACTTAGTCCGCGTAGAACTTGAGATTATTTCTCAAGTTCTACTATTGCTATTAAATTAATTTAGGCGTAACCTTAATTAACGCTGCCCCAATCAAACTTCTACCATCTAAAGGGATGATTTTCCAGATAAAAACTATCCTTAATCCTTCCAAGGGTCTCAAATTATCTCTATGCCAATTTTCATGTAATTCCGTTCTGGGTTTAGGCGTAAAAGGTTTAAATGGCTAAACCTTAATTGAAATGTCCGTTTTTAAAAATACCAATATATAAGTATCAGTTATCACACCGTTATCAAGCTACGGTAGCCTAGCGGTACAGGCATCATGCGGCTGTCAAACGGCGGTCGTGGGTTCGAATCCCGGCTCATATACCAATGAGTTTTTAGGACATTATGTATGGAATATCATTTGATATTTACCGTTAGCTTTTCGGTGATGGAAAAACATCGTGAGGAAACCTGCATACGCGAAGAAATTCAAAGGTGTATGTGAAGTCCCCAACCCGCACTGGGCCAGCGTGGGGACTACTGCCCGTTACCTCTCATCCATGAGAGGAGGCCTGTGCCCAGCAGTGGGACGTATATAGGCTGATTTATTATTATTATCATTTTATCACACGTTTCTATCTACTTAAGTTAATAATAATAGTAATAAATAAATATTAGGGGACAATCTTACACAAATCGCACTAGCCCCATAGTAAGCTCAATAAGGCTTGTGTTACGGGTACTAGACGACGATATCAGAGGCGGCTCGCCCTAAGGAGCGCTGGTGCAGTGAACTCCCATAAATAATTATAACTAAATTATACTCATTAATCTCATTATTAATATTGCTATTTAAAATCCACTTAAAATACGACTGTACCAATACCAATAAAATAATTACCTTTACACATTACAAGATCATAGGTAGGCGCTATACCCATCATCCTACCGTATCATTTCATCGGTAACGCGCCAAGCGGAGCGCTCACGATTGCGCTCCTAAGAAAAAAGACTCAGTACATTTCTTAATACGAAATCCAATAAGAGTGAAAGAGATAGTTCGCCACAGTCCTGCGCGTGAAACAGAAGATTTTCTATGAAAAATAAGCCAAATTCGGAGCGCCGCTCACGCCACGTTGCCGGTTAATTATGCCGCGCGACAGCGAAAGTGATTGCGCGCGACGTTGCGACTCCTATATAAACAAACACTGGTTGTGATGAGAGTAACAAACTATTTTACGGGGTATTCGCAGGGCACTAGATTCCACGTAAGTACCGAAAGTCTATACGCGAGTTCAATGACCGCGTTGACAAAAACAGGCATATTTTACGAAGGTTAACAGATTGTGTAGTATTATGTGGTGCATTTCAAATTGCTTTAAGGGTGCACGGATGAGTCTTCGGAATCCTGGAATCTGCTAACGTCATATATTTTCATTGTTTTATTTCAAGTGAACACCCATACAATTTAGTCACGAGCCGCCTCTGGACGATATATATAATAGATATAAATACTTAAATACATAGAAAACATCCATGACTCAGAAACAAATATTCATGCTCATCACACAAATATTTGTCCTTACCGGGATTCGAACCCAGGACCTTCAGCTTCGTAGGCAGCGTCACTACCCACTAGGCTAACCGGTCGTCACCGGTCGGTCGGTTGTTTGTTTTTCATAATGCATTAAAGGATTTTTTCACACCTTTCATTCGGAAAAGTAAGTTTTGCTCCACGACGAGAGGGACCAAAACGCTACTTTTCTGTTCAAGCTACTTTTTTAATTTATACATTGGCATTGGAACATTTGTATGCAATGTGCCAATTGAACACAGATGTTAATAAAATAATCGATTGTAATTTCATCGTAGTCGATTCAAAACGAACATATTTCAAGTTTTAACTATAACAATGTTGTATAAAAATTTATAAATATTTCATAATATTTAAAAATTAGTAATAAAAATTAAGATAATTCAGATATATTTTAACAAAAGCTTTTTTTAAATTTCCTCATAGTCGGTGTGAAAAATAGTATGTGTCACTCGGTAGCAAAATTATTTTCGTCTCGGGCGTAAACACTTGTGTCCCTCACTACGCTCAGGATCCTACATTAGAATCCCTCGCTACGCTCAGGATTCTATTGTAGGATCCCTCGCTACGTTCAGGATTCAATACACCGCCCTCGCCGTAAATATACTATTTTGCTCCAACAAAATATCTCTTTTTAATTTGACAATAGACGGCCAATTTATATTTTCCAAACTATACCTAACCAGTTCTACAACTATAAAGCGAGTCCGAGTCCCTTTCTAATAAAGGAAATTATTAAAAATGTTAAAGGAATATGTTTATTTTTTTCATATTGCAATGTTTCAGATTGCACTATCACATTCTGGCAAATCTTGTGTATGCAGTGTATGTTCCCGCCCTTGCCAACATAATGTGGGTTGCAGGCTTTATGATAAAAGTATTTTCCTGTATGTTGGCCAATTTCTGTGACTCTATTGTGGTATCTATAATGGCTGAATGTCAACTTGAAGCCGCCTTAAGGCACAGCCACACTGGCGCGGCCTGCGGTGGCGGCCAATATTAAATTTGACAGCGGCGGACAAGTTTACTACTGTCCGCCGCGGCCAGGCCGCGCCAGTGTGATGCAGGCCTAATACTGACGCGCTTCATAATTAATGTTTATAAAAGGCCCGTTCTATACTGATTTCATACATACTGTTTACTGCTGATAAATATAAATACTGACAAACCAGCGCGGCTATCACAAAACGGCGCGTGAGCTCTCTCGATTTTTCTCCAACTATCCGTCTCTCTCTTATCAGATAACTTAGAAAGAGACATATAGTGCGAGAAAAATCGAGAGAGCTCGCGCGCCATTTTGTGATAGCCGTGCAGTATCGTGACAATTAAATACTCAGCGTGTGATTCAATCTTGCAGAAACTCAAATAGACTTTGGCTGAACGCAAGAACAGCGCTATCGCCATGTCATTAAAAAAAAGGAAGAGAGTCAGACTTTTGACGTTTGACGTTATTTTGTTGAAATTTGTTGATACATTTATTGAAATTACGCCTCAATACGAATTTATCGCATATAAGTTTCCATATCAGAATCGATTATTTTTTTACGCTTTAGAATTTAATATGCGTTTTGTGAAGGTCTATCATCACAACACCGGATCGAAATTATTAATATTCGATAGTTTTTTTTTTATTCGTCCATTAGGACAGGCTAAGGACCAGAGGCCATACTGCCACGTCTTCAGTAGAATGCACAATTGCACATTTCATTTCATCTTCTTGTCCAAATTGTTCAATCTGGATATTAAGTCTTCAGTTTCCATATTAATACATAAGTCAAATCCAGAATAAAGTCTTCAGTGTTAATATAATCTAACATATCTCGTCCAGTATTAAAGTCTGCAGTTATTTTATATTCGATAGTTATGGCAAGCCCGCCATTTTGACGTCACTGACAGTTGACAGATATGGCGGCTACGATTTCAAGTAGAAGAAATTAATAATTTAATGAGGTCGAATGTTTCCGAAAATTAATTAACCGTCGCAGTCGGATAAAAACTATCCTAAACGGAAGCTAGAGTAAAAATGTTACATATTTTTCCGTTCATGGGAATCTGAAATCATCGGGGGACACAAAAATGGTTAGTTTGATACTGGCTGATTCTTTTTTTGATTTAGAGATTTATTATAAGTGAGAGATTACCTTCTTTTCGGTTTGTGAGCATCGTAGTTCTAACTTAACCTACTTTTCTGGTAGCTGTTCGGTTCTGTAAGGATCGCAGTTCTAACTTAACCTTACCTACTTTTCCGCGAGCGGTAGGATTATGCATTCTGAATTAATGGCTTACCAAATAGTATATATGTCTGACTGAAGAATTCCCTTTCTTCAAAAAGTACTTGTTCCCCAATTCCTTTTAACCTCCAACCTTAGAGGAAGAATATGAAAAATGCAGTTATTAGTTTTCTAGTCCTTGACCGAAGTTACAGTTCCCTTATTTTAAAATTGTCCTGTTCCTCGTATAGATTTCCAACTCCTATTAGCCCTTTAGGGATGAATCTCGTTTAACACCCAATATTTTTTGTGGTGTTTTAACTGTTATAAGTTTAACGTGTCTGTTTGAGTATTTGTGTAGCTGTGTATCTATCTGTGGTATCGTAGCTCCCAAACTTTTTAGCCATGTTTCATGAAAATCTGTTCAGCCGTTTTTGAGATATTGGAATTTGAAATGAAAATGTCGGGGGTTTTTCAACTTTTCTCAGTTGTAGCTATTTTCTAGTATTCAAAGAAACAGTCTAAATTCGAAGTTACATATCTCTTACTTTAAAAATGTCTTGCTCTCTATGCAAACTTCGACGAACCCCCTTTTAACCCTCTTAGGAGATAAATAAAAAAACGCTGAAGTTTGTTTTGCAGTCTTTTACCAGACAGGCTAAGATACAACTTACACATATCTCTTACTTAACATTTTTCTTGATCTCCATAAAAACTTTTCACCCCTTTTTAACCCCCTGTGGGGTGGATTTTTCCAAAATGCTTCTAGTGCTTTTTTTGTATTCAAATAACTAATATGTCTACGACGTTTCATATAATTTTTAATTTTTCTGCACATTGCTTTTATTTCATTGTACATTTAATAAGTGTCTTGCCTGTCCAATAAAGAAATTATTATTATTATTAATAATAATAAATGTTTAGCTCAAAAGGAAAAGTTTCCTACTTAACCACCCTAGGTGTAGAATTTTCTAAAACGCTGACAGTTCTTTTTTTGTATCCTAATAAGTAGTTTCTTTACAAAGTATCAAGTTTCTAGCTCAAAAAATAAAGTTCCCTTCATACAAACTTTGCACCCCTATTTAACCCCCTTAGGGGTGGAATTTTCTAAAACGCTGAAAGAGCTTTTTTTGTATTTGAATAAGTAATCTTTCTACAAAGTGAGTGAGTCAGTCAGTCAGGACTTTTACGTTTATAATATACTTAGATAAGCTAGAATAAACGACAAGTAATGTTGTTTGGCTTCTGAACGTATGCTTAGATCCAACTGACAAATCATGACAGATTCAGATGACAGTGTCAGGTGTCAGTGTCACTGTCAAATTCTTCACGACACGCAGCACATATATTTAATTTATTGCGGGCTGCGGCACGGTGCGTTAGCGGAGTTCTCTTTTCGTAACCCTTTAAGCATAAGTACATTTATTTTTAAAATGTCACCAGAAGAAACTATAGAAAAGTTTACGAATTTAGGTTTAAGTGAACAAAAAGCTAAAGAAACATTGAAAAATGTAACCGTTACTAAGTTTTTACTCGCCGGTCTTAACGAGGTAAGTTTTGGAAACCTTTACATAGTTATCATATGTCGAAAAAAGCTTTTACTGACTAATGGCTTTCTCAGGTCAACGCTGTGAGCTTGCCAGCTGGCGCGGGCATGTTGATCTACCACTTGGCTACTAAAATCAAACCTCAAATCGGACATCAAATGCCTCTAGTTTGTAAATATATCGAAAGTGGAAAGCTCGATTCAACTTTAAGAGTGGACGCTGCCCTGGAATATCTTCTGAGCCATGTCAGTGAAGCAAATATTGACTGTGCGGCATTCGAAAAAGCTTGTGGCGTTGGAGTGGTGGTTACTCCGGAGCAGGTGGAACAGGCAGTTGAGCAACATATGGCCAAGTACAAGGAAGAGTTAGTACAAAAAAGATATCGATTCAATTCTGGCATTGTCATGCAAGCTGTGAGAACAGAGCTGCCGTGGGCTGATGGCAAAGCTATTAAAAATGAAGTAGATGTTCAGGTAAGAGATAACATATTTATAGTGTTGCATGTGAAGTATTGTCTGCTTTGCAGACGGATTTGAAACATATTACGTCAAACTGAGACTACTGATCAAACAACACAGTGAAACTCCTTGATCATGAACAATGCATATTCAATAATTGTATTTATTCAAGTGTTATACATTCTGATGCCTCTTTACTGACACACAAATATTTATCTGATTTGAATCAATATTCTACAGTGAATTTCTAGCACTTCATGAAATAATGTCAGCTATCCTTTATAGTATGAGGAATCTGAAAACTATTTCGTAAAACATTGACTTTTGCTGAGGTAAATTTAATAAATTCTGCCTAAGTGTTTTAAAATAAATAAATAAAATATTAGGGGATAATCTTACACAAATCGACCTAGTCCCAAACTAAGCAAAGCTTGTCCTGTGGGTACTAGACGTTGATAAACATATATATATATATATATATATAGATAAATAAATACTTAAATACATAGAAAACACCCATGTCTCAGTAACAAATAAATGCCCTTGCCGGGATTTGAACCCAGGACCTTTTGTTTCATGGGCAGGGTAGTGAATATTTTAATGACCGCTTTAGCGTAGTTGGTAGTGACCAACCAACGCCCGAGCCATGAAAAACGCTCGCCCGAACGGTTCCGGCGAGCCGTCAGAAGGCTCGGGCGAGCCGTCTAAAGGCTCGGCCGCAAGCGCTCGGTCGGTGTGGACTCGGCAAACGCGCGCGGCTCGTCTTTCAAATTTACCTACCGATAGTTGAGCTCACGATCGCGATGAAGCCGCACGTGCGCACAGCTGTCGCTGCAACAACATTAATTTTGCTTCTGCATGTAGTTCGAAATCGCTTGTTCAAATACTCTTGATATTATAAATCCTACAAGCACTAAAATTAAAACACCTAAATCACATTGTCACAAAATGTTCATGAAACCGACCTGTAAATTAAATGCAAAACATTTTTACTACGATGGTGGGAAACAAACCAAGGACCCGCTTATAGCCCGCCATACCTACATTTTTTTTTTTCCTGAAGCCAATTTTTCCTGAAACTTACATCCTTTAACCTACTATTTTACTTACTTTCAAAGGAGCAATAGGTACCTATTCGTTTAAATACTTGTAATCACGTTCTCGGAAAAAGCTCTGACGATTTCGATGAAATCTGCAATACAGAGGTTTTCGCGGCCGAAAAATCGATTTAGCCTATATTTATAATCGCTTCCATTCGCTTTTTTTCCGCCGCTACATAAAGTAAGTACAGTCAAGGTCACCAATATGTATAGGTACACCACAAACTTACAGTAATATGTATACAGCCCTTATTACTACGGAAATAAGGTTGTTGTATATATATATTTTTGCAACTTTGGGTTATGAAGATATGTATATATATCTTTGACCTCGACTGTACATACCTGTCAGACATTTATTTTACTTTGTCAAAACTTGAATAACTACCGATATTTACAACTGTCCTACAAAGCTACATGGATATAATAGTACACTAAATAAAATACGTACGGCAAAAATCGTCCTCGCCTTTTGTCGTTCGGCCGAACAAAACCACCGTCCACATAGGCTGAGCCGCTCGCGGCTCGGCCAAACCGTTCGGGCAAGCATTCGGAGACTCGCCGCCCGAATCACGTCCACACCGGGCGAGCACGTTTCGGCGAACGGTGTTCGGGCGAGCCGTTCGTCCAGTGTGGACACGGCTTTTAATTAAGATAATGTTGAGTATATTATCATTTCAGATTTTAGATTTACTTGGACCTAAGACTGAGGTGGATTTGGCTCCAGCTCCTAAGCCTGAGAAGAAAGCAAAATCAGCTGATGGAGGAAAGAAGCCATCCAAAGATGCTAAAGGTGACTCAAGTGATTGCTTAGAATGCACATAATCTAATTAAAGATCTTTATTCTCATAATAAATTACAATTTCACTTACATATATGAGAACATTTAAAAACTATAATTACAATTTACGGTTAAACCCATAGTGCTTAATTCTAAGTTTTCAAAAGTAAATGCAGGTAAGTTGATTTATTTAGTTTCAGTTTTTGTTATGATATTATATTATGTAATATTAGGGGGACAGTCCATATTTGTTGTCCATACCTGGCAACATTGAAATGCTGTAAACGGAGCAATACCTAGGTTCAGATCAGAGGCATCATCCTGTTCTTGATTGTGTTGACGCTTGAAGACCTCATACATCTCTTACATCTCTTACATTCGTTTTTAGGGTTCCGTACCAAAAATGGTAAAAAAGGAACCCTTATGGTGCGACTCAGTCCGTCTGTCTGTCTGTCTCAAAGTGAGATATCTCACGAACTACTTAAGCTATCAATTTGAAATTTGGAATGATTATAAATGAGAGTTATCCGCGTGCAAGGAAAATGAAAACTTTAAATATACATTTAAATTTACTATGAAAAATTACGAATTTGAGGAGGGGGCAAAAAAAATATTCGACTATAAGGTAAAGTGGGGTATCATTTGAAAGGGCTTGAGTTGCACTTTTCGAAGCAGTTTTTCTTTTTTTTCTACATGGGTAAAATTTCGATTTATGAAGGAAAATGTAAAAGAAAATACCATTCCCCCCCCTTATCTCCGAAGTTATCAAAGCGAAAAATTTAAAATAATTACTTGTGATTAAGATAAACATAAATATTACTGGAAAAGTATAACTTTTTCTGTATCTAGCGTATTTTTTGTTTTGTTTTGATTTTGAGTAGGGGGCTAAAAATATATATTCAAATATTAGGTCAAGTGGGGTATCATATGAAAGGGCTTGAGTTGCACTTTTTGAAACACTTTTTCTTTTTTTTACGCTCGTAAAATTTTGATCTATGAAGGCATATGTAAAAAAAAATTACCATCCCCCCCCCCCTTATCTCCGAAGTTATCAAAGCGAAAAGTTTGAAATAATTACTTGTGATTAAGATAAACATAAATAAAACTGGAAAAGTTTTTTTTTCTGTATCTAGCATATTTTTTGTTTTATTTACAAAAATCATTTCCTTTTGAAATGATTTTTGTAAATAAAACATTTAAATTTACTCCGTTTTGAAATTCCTATAAGACTATAATAGAAATACTCTCTTTCAAATAAAACAAAAATAATAGAGATCGGTTCACGTGATAAACAATAACCAACACACATACTAAGCCGATTGCCCTTGCACGTTAGTAGCAAATGGGGCCGATAGATGGCGCCGACCCCATTCGCGCTGTTAAGATTTTTCTAGAATTAATGGGGTTGGGATTGGGACGCGTATATTTATTTTCAATAGCAGGTCAAAAAAAGATCGTGATTCAATTGTCTTGGTGTAAAAGTTACTCGTTGTTTGAAATTGAATTCTATTGTGTTGGGTTAAAATAAGTAATTTAACAAATATTGGGACATTTACTTTACCTTAAGTTAGTTGTTAGTTTGTACGGAACCCTCGGTGCGCGAGTCAGACTCGCACTTGACCGGTTTTTTATTAGACTTTTTTAATTATGTATTACATGCTTAAAGACCATCCTACTCTACTACTACTGGTCTAAGAATAATAGACTACCTATCTATAATATTTGGATAGAGTTTAATTATATTTTAGTATTAGGTATTTGAAGACAAATTATTTATAGAAAATGAGTGTTTGACTTGTAAAAGTGCCCATGTAGATTATATGTAGAATAGGTTTTTGATTTTAATAATAATTGTAAACCAGTATGATGACAAAAAAATAATTGATCACTAACTTCCGATAAAGGAAATTTCGGTGAAGGAAAACATCGTGAGGAAACCGGTCTAATCCCAAAAGGTCTAGTTTTCCCTCTGGGTTGGAAGGTCAGATGGCCGTCGCTTTCGTAAAAACTGGTGCCTGTGCCAAATCTTGGGATTAGGTGTCAAAGCGGACCCTGGGCTCCTTAAGGGGCATTACCAGGAATAACGGTTACCTATCTGAATCACTAAATTTTTTTGTCCTATTTTCATTTCGGCATTTACTATTCGACAAACTTCGTTTGCCTTTTTTTTCGTTTGTCCGACACTTTAGTTCGCGACGTTTACTGGTAATTTTATGGTTTAGCTTTTGTAATTGTTTGACAAATCCATGATTCCCAATTATTGGTATACCCGCAATATCGTTATATACGTAACGATTCGGTTGATAATCTGTTCGTATTTTATCAAATCGGCTTTAATATATTTGATATAATATTATTGTTTATTACGGAGCACACATATGTTACTAATTCATATATTTGTTTATGAAAATGGTTGTTACCTTATGCATTTTCAATTAAAAACATAAGCAAAAAGTTAAAATTAAACTAAGGTTTTCCTCCTAAAGCTGTATTTATGGTAAATAATGTATATGCCGGCGGGCGATTGTAAAATTCGCCAGATCACGAAATTCCGACGCATATCGCATACGTAAATGAAAAAAAATAAGGAGTGCGGACTGATAATCTCCAGCGAGTCGACGCCACCCCGCTGCGCGGGGTGTCTATTTCTGGTCTGAGGGGCACAAGTGAACCCTAACCTAACCGACCTAAGACACAGTTCGCTTATGACAAGCCATTTTTGTCCGCCCTGACTATTGGCTCCCAACAAACACGGCCGCCATCGCATACGCAGCGCCACCAGTGGCCAAGAAAGAAACTACTTTTCGATGTGCCTGGTATAGAGCTAGGAATCGATATTCCTGCATTCGTCGATACGAATGCGTTGTTCTCATCGATCTGCCGTATTGTTTATCAGGCACATCGTGATAAGCCTGGCCAACTTTTAGGCATATCATGAAATGGCGGCGTTTCAAGTTATTTCTTCCGACCTGACCCATACTTATACAGTACATTATGTAAGCATTAGGTAGTAAAATAGTGTTCGGTTCTGGCGCTTCCCTGGCCGCTGCCGCGGCACGCTCGCTACGCTCGCTCGGCTCGCGCGCTGTAGGGTCGCTGTTCACCTGACACTCCTCCTCTCTTCGCTCGTCGTCGTACCTAAACCGACCTGCCTTGGTCTCAGTAAAACTACTTTTGAATTTCCCTCAAAATGAACATTTGGCTAAACGTATAAAATGCGAAAAGTAATGATGGATAAGTAAAAAATTGGCTGTGAAACAAAAGTTGTAACAAGCCAAAGCCCAAATGACTGTAGCGGTAAAAGTTTTTCGGACAACTGAAACATTTGGATAACATCAAATGGTAAATGAAAAAAGTAATGAATTGTATATTCGGAGAACTCATAATAATACGAAAAGTTTTCGGACAAACGATATTCGGTCAATAAATTTTAGTGATTGCGATAGGTTACCAGGAATAACGCTAGGAGGATGATGACTAATAACTTCCGATAAATATATACGTAATCACGGATCACCATTAATTACTGAATCCGAAAAATTCGTTCCTGATCACTAATTATAAATCAGTATGTATGTATGTATGTATAGTTTTAGTACCTATAGAGTTGATTAAAGCATTGAAATTTGATTTAAATACTAAAATAAATAAACAGCCCCCCTGGCATCAAAAGCCCATGCTTTTAGCCTATTAGTGTAAAATACATGACCAGCCTTGTTGATAAAGGCCCTATACCAACTAAGCCAGCCATGTATTTAACATCTACTTGCTTGACGTTTAAAAGAAGTAAAATCTTGACAAAAATCATTTCAGCAGCTGCCAAAACAGAAAAAACGGAAGCTCCAGGAGGCACGGGAGGAGTGGTTTCTATCCATGACCTGATGAAGAAGCTGCCCTTCCACGCTCCCGGCGAGAACTTCAAGTCTGACGGCTATGTGGTTACTCCAGATACTAAGAGATTGCTGCAAGAACATCTCAAAATAACTGGAGGGAAAGTTAGGACTAGGTTCCCTCCGGAACCCAACGGGATCCTCCATATAGGGCACGCAAAGGCAATCAATATTAACTTCGGGTATGCGGCGGCTCATGCCGGCATATGTTTCCTCAGATATGATGATACCAATCCGGAAAAGGAGGAAGAGAAGTTCTTTATAGGAATCAAGGATATGGTAGAATGGCTAGGTAAGTTACGTATTCCGTAGGCGCATACAGAGATTTAAGTTTTCCCTTTGGACATTGCCAAAGCATACATTTTTAAGCATAAATTGACGGACTGGCTATTGGACAATATTTTAACAGCAATAGGATATTATGATTATTATTATTTTGAAATTGTTTTATATTGTGTTGTGAAATTTTGACTTTTTGTCATTGGTTTTTGCATACCTGCATGTGGGCGGAATACACTGTGCTGCGAAATCTTGTTGACATCTGTTTTGTATACCTACTGTATGTACAGATTCTGGCAAATAAATGATATTGATTGATTGATTGAAAGTTATGAACTTTCAACATAAATTTAGGCTTTATAGCCTACATTTTAGTTCACCATAAACGGTGGTATCTTACCACAGGAAAAAGTACTTTTGTTTCTTTGACTCTGGGTGACCCAAATTACAAACATATTTTTTATTTTATTTTTGATCATGCATGAGTGATAGCTGATATAGATGACAAGCACAAGGGAACCAATGACGATAGATATAAGTATCAAGTGTTCAAACCTTGTTTGGCATCACTACTCAGATGCACTAAATTTTTGGTGATTCTTAATGAATTAAAATGTAAACAGAAGATACAGCCTAATTATTTATCAGTCTTTCTTACCATTTAAAAATAGCGACAGCGGATCATTTGTGACGTTAACTTTAATTAGTTGCTCGCGCTGCTTTAGTTTGGGTTGCCTGTAATGTCCGTCCAAGGTCCAATATATATATTATATATAATGGTCTAAGAATTTTTGAAATCTGATGACTGACATTTCACATATTTTACTTTATTTACATACAAACTTACGAAGTTATAATGTCGCAGAGACCCCTCTTCATATTATTAGTATTGATTAACGCATGTTCTACCTCCACGGGTTTTCTAACTGCACGTGGTATTTCTCAATCACTTGTGCACTAGGGTTGTCACTATTGTATTGTAATATCCTGATATTTTCCATTATTTCAGGTTACAAGCCACATAAAATCACTCATTCCTCTGACAACTTCGACCAGCTGTATGAGTGGGCAGTCCAGCTAATAAAGAAAGATTTAGCTTACGTGTGCCATCAGAAGTCTGAAGAAATCAAAGGTTTCAACCCACCACCCTCGCCGTACCGGAACAGGCCCGTTGATGAGAGTTTACAACTGTTTGAGGTAGCCCTTCTTAATTTTTTTTTGCATAGTCCAGGCTCGCGAGTTGTACAGCTCACAGTTGGTTAACCCCTTCAAGGCCAAGCAACGCTACGCATATCAGCATTTTTCCTATTTAAAATGAGGAAAATTCTGCTACGCGCTACGGCTATAGCTGTCAAACGGCGGTCGTGGGTTCGAATCCCGGCTCGTACCAATGAGTTTTTCGGAACTTATGTACGGAATATGATTTGATATTTACCGTTAGCTTTTCGGTGAAGGAAAAACATCGTGAGGAAACCTGCATACATCTGCGAAGAAATTAAAAGGTGTATGTGAAGTCCCCAATCCGCACTGGGCCAGCGTGGGGACTACTGCCCGTTCCCTCTCATACATGGGAGGAGGCCTGTGCCCAGCAGTGGGACGTATATAGGCTGATGATGATGATGAAATCGCCAAATGTGTGGTTTTCATTTCAAGTTCGACCCCTTTTTGCATGGGCCATCTTCTAGGCATGTTAGAAGTCAGTATTGTAACACCATTATGACCCATTTACTCAACTTTAGCACTTCAAATTCATAAAAAACTCTTCTATTGTATTATACTATATTATTTTATTACATTGTAGCGGAGGCTAGAAAGTAGATAGATAATGGATGGACGAGTTGGTTCGAGGTTCGAGCCGAAGGAGACGAAAGAGACTACCTATTTTTTTACATGTATTTGGATATTATATTATCAATTAATGAATTTGTTTGTGAAAATGGTGCTGTAGTTTTTCTAGACGTACAGTTTGCCACGAATGTGAGATGACATACAGTCAAGTGCAAAAATATGTATCGATAACATCCTCTCATAAATAAGTACCAAAACCTTATTCCGCTGACATAAGAGTTATGGGACATATTTATGAGTAAGTTGTATGCACCCATATTTTTACACTTGACTGTACATTGTCAGTCAGCCACTAAGTATGACATTATTAGGACATGAAAAACGGTAAAATCGACGAGGGAGAAGCCACACTGAGAATGAAGATAACGCTCGAAGAAGGCAAACAGGACCCTGTGGCGTACAGGATAAAGTTCAAGCCGCATCACCGCACCGGCAACAAGTGGTGCATTTACCCCACCTACGACTACACGCATTGCCTTTGTGACAGCATTGAGCACATCACGCATTCGCTCTGCACTAAGGAATTCCAGTCGCGACGGTAAGTGTTCTTTTTAACCCCCGACGAAAAAAGAGGGGTGTTATAAGTTTAACGTGTCCGTCTGTGTATATGTCTGTGATATCGTAGCTCCCAAACAGATGGGCCGATTTGATTAGATAATTTTATCCCGAGTGTTCTTAGCCGCGATTCATCAAACTCTGTTCTCCGTTTTTGAGATATTGGACTTTGAAACGAAAATGTCGTAGTTATGTTATATTCTTACTAGAGCTATTATGGGAGAATTGAAGTTCCTGGATGCAATTAACGTCATTTCCCTTTTCTTTGGGTGTGAGGGGTGAATATACTATTGTCAAAATAAACTCCTTTTACTAAGGGCGGGTAGCTTTTGTCACATTTTACTGGCCGGTAAACGTTAAGTACGGCGCTGGTAGCAGTCTTCTGAGAATCCTCAAACTTCCGAAACAAGCAGATTTTAATGGATCTAAATTATAAATACCAACGGCTGGAAACATCCGAGCCTTAGCCTGCGGTCCGAGAGCCTACCGCGAAACGAAAACGGACTTCGTTCGTGTATCTCCGTCTCTGTCGCACTTGCTGGTTCGAGCGACAGAGAGAGCCCCTCGGGACCCCATATATATAGCGTGCAACGGGGTGGCGAGCGGGCCGTTCAAAGATTGAACTCGAACAAATGAACGTCGCCTCCCTTCCCACTGGCGTCCAGGCCGCCTTATTGATTACATCTGTTAATGAATGCAAAAAATAATGAAATTATTTTTTAAGAGCTATGGTAGCCTAGTGGTTCAGGCATGCGGCTGTCAAGCGGCGGTCGTGGGTTCGAATCCCGGCTCGTACCAATGAGTTTTTCGGAACTTATGTACTTACGGAATATTTACCGTCAGCTTTTCGGTGAAGGAAAACATCGCGAGGAAACCGGTCTTATCCCAATAAGGTCTAGTTTTCCCTCTGGGTTGGAAGGTCAGATGGCAGTCGCTCTCGTAAAACTAGTGGCTATGCCAAATCTTGGGATTCTGAGATAAATCTAAATCATCTAAAATCAAATACTTGGAAGTTGAAAGAGGGCAGAGGTGCCTACTGAAAACCATGTTTTTTAAACCTTATAGGTACCCTACTACAGAACTTTACAAGAATTGTAAGTTACTAAGTATGCGAAAACTTTATATAACATCCTCAATCCTTAAGTTACATAAAGAATTACCATACACACCTACGACGGATACGCGCAGAAGAGCCAAGAAAGTGGCACCTGTACCCTCAACCAAATCCGCTTATGCTCGTAGACAGTACTGTGTTCAATCGCCACACATGTATAATACTATAAATAAGATCTTACAATTGTATGCCCTAAATCAGTATGAATGTAAAAAAGCTCTGTTAAATTGGATTACTGATCTTACTTATGATGAAACTGAACTACTTTTAACATGGAACAAGTGATAGACTGATGTATAATGCTGAATACGAATGTATTTTGTACATCTGACTCATTTTAAGCAATCATGAACTCGTCACATATACAAACAAACTCGTATACATAACCATACATAAACACACACACACACACACACACACATACACACACACACACACACACACACACACACACACACACACACACACACACACACGCACACGCACACGCACACGCACACGCACACGCACACGCACACGCACACGCACACGCACACGCACGCGCACGCGCACGCGCACGCGCACGCGCACACACACACACACACACACACACACACACACACACACACACACACACACACACACACACACACACACACACACACACACACACACACAATATAGTTTTACCTACTTATAATATATAAGAATTAAGCCACCATGTGGTTCCAAATTGTATAAGATAGTATACATAGATAATTTAATTAATTACTCACCTGCCAGCACAAAGAAACTGTTATAGTTTAAATGTACTATTGTTGGAAGAGCGGGGTCTCCTGATACAGGTTCTATAAATACCTACTAGGAGGTCTCAACCTCTATATTTGTAAAAACTACAGTTAAGCACCTAATAAAATACTATTTTATTTTTTTTATTTAAATCTAATAAAGGCCCTCGAGGCATTGTATCGAGGATGCTAGCGGTATTTCCTCGCTGAATTGCAATACTGGTGCTGAGGTTGCGCGAGAAAGCCGCCAGCTCTTCGGTCACCAGTTACATCAACCAGACGTTTCGCGACTAACGTGCAAAAAACTAGCAATAATAAATATATATGTTACAGATCCTCGTACTACTGGCTGTGTAACGCCCTGGGCATATACTGCCCCGTGCAGTGGGAGTACGGCCGGCTGAACGTGAACTACACCGTTGTGTCCAAGAGGAAGATAGGCAAGCTTATTGAAGAAGGAATTGTCAATGGTATGCATTTGAATACTCTCTCTCTCTCTCTCTCTCTGCTGAAACTACAATATAATATCAGTCACCTTTAATAAAAGGAAGATCGGGGTGCCAAACGGGCTTATTTGGGACATCCACTAGGGCGGCGACCCGTCGGACGTCCCAAGCCCCTATTTCACCAACTTGACAATTGTCACCTGACACATTCGTTAGGGTGGTTGCTAGGTTAGTTGTGGAATCAGCAATGTACGGAGAATTGTCGTTATCAGGTGACAATTGTCAAGTTGGTGAAATAGGGGCCAGGTATCGCTGGAACAACGTCGTTGAATTAGACCTGCGCGACCTTAAAACCATGAACTGGAAGGAGATGGCGCAGGATCGGGTCAAGTGGCGACAACTCGTGTCGGAAGCCAAGATCCAGTTTGGGTCGGTGAGCCATTGAAGATAGATAGATATAATAAAAGGAGTCATACTAGATGACTCCTAGCGATCAATGGATTTTTGTCTGCTCCTGTGCCTATAACATCTGTCGTGCCTCGAGGATAGCACTTAGGACTAATCTTTATTGTTTTTGTAAACGATTTGGTGCGTCTGCCTTACCTTTCTCTTTTATACGCGGATGACTTAAAATATTGAAATATTATACTAGCGTGAACAGTGCTGTTGACTGCTCAAAGCTGCAAAAGGACTATATTTCAGCCTGTTGTACCAGTAACCGCATGTTTTTGAATGTGAGTATATGCTTCGTAATTTCTTTTTCTAATAAAAAGAAATCTTATGATATGCCTTGGCTGGTCAGAAGCTTGCTTGCAAAACGGTTACTATGGATTTTGGTATTTGATTTGATGAACAACTGAATCTTAAATTTCACTACGATTTATAACAAAAAAAGTTACCAAATGCTTGGATTTATTCTTCGAGTTACCAAAGACTTTAAGAGACCTAACAGCCTACTTTGCCTCTATAATAGTCTCGTGCGTAGTGAAATTTACTTGAGTGTGGTTCCATGGTTTGGTATCCGTTTTACTCCGTTCACTCCAACAAATTGAACGTGTTCAGAGAAGATGCCTTTAAATCCTGTCATATCGATACAAACGCGACCTCATACATAAGAGTTATGACAAGCGACTGCGTTCATATGGCATTTGTTCCTTTGAATCTCGTCTTCTACTCCAGGATTGGTCATTTCTTCTCAAACTGCTCCATTCCAATATTAACTCACCGGAAATCCTGTCCTCATACAGACTCCACCTTGTCGTCGGAATGTGTCCACGTTGGCGCGTAAACCTTCAACGAGTAAGACGCTCGAAGAGATCCCTTATAGGGATAAGTTTGCCTTTGTACTTTGATCTATTGTGTGACATGTACTCGTAACCTGCTATTGTGTACAGTAAAGTGTTTACATACATACATACGAGAAGTCTTAGATACTCTGAGTATGAGGTATGCCACCCTAGTCGACACACTCTCGATCTTCATGTTGTTCACGAGGGACTTGTGGACGACGAACCCGATACCTCCCTGGGACTGAAGGCGTCCCTTCCCGAATTTAAGGGTTATCGTGTCCTCCCCCTCTCTTCGGACTTCAGAAAACCCTATGACATCCCAGCGCAACTGGCTTAATCCTTCCTCCTGTTCCGATATCCTTTCGTCGGTCCGCAGTGTCCGTGTGTAATATGTTGCCAGGACCAGGGGTCTTTGTTAGTGGTAGCCGGATCTTCGCCGGAGATTCTTAGCATCCGTGACCCGGCTATTAGTACCCTGGCCGCTATCATAACCAGGGTCCCGCACAAATAACACATAAAATCAGTATAACGGCCGACTTACATCATCTCTGTATCGTTTTCGCATTTTGAGTTAGTTCTATAGTAGCATTGTAAACGTTTATACGGCTATTGTAATGCTTATTTGGGCCCAACGCTTCCTAAAAAGGTTCACAATAGTTGTTTAATTTCATTACAGGCGCATTATATAAGCATTATTGTGGTCAAAGAATGTGTCAATCGCAATAAAGAAACATTATTATGGTCAATGAAGTTGCCAATCGCATTACAGAAGCATTAAACCGGCAATATTATTGATAATGAAAATGTTAAATGCATTAGAAAAGCATTAGACTAGCATTAGAATGTACTAAAACAATTATAAATGTTCACAGTTAGAACTTAACCAAACCCTACATCAGTGCAAAAACATCGCTCTAATACTTCGCCGGTACAAATGTTAATTGTCTCACAATAAAGAAGAAGAAGAAGAAGAAGAATTTATTTATTTAGCACACAACACGGAAAAAAGAAATACAATAAAAAAGGTAACCTCAAATACAGTGCTAAGCGGGAGCCTCACTCAGCATGTTGTCACGGGGGCCGTGACGCTGGTTTTCAGTGAGAGCCCCAAAAATAAATACAACTAGGACTAAACTAAACAAACAAACAATTTTATAACTTTTAGACTCTAAAAGTTACAAAAGTGGACTTAAAACTAGCGGGCAACATTAGAATCGTTGTCGACAGTGATTTATTTACATGCCACACTGAAACAATGTAATTGACTCTGTACGTATTAAAAAAAAAACATCAAATAAAAATGTGGTTATAACCAAGCGTAAAACTACTATTACAATGAACATAATCTTATACAAATAAAAAGAAAAATAGCTATGTGTTATGTGGCAACAAGATAAGTAAGCAGCCTACTGCAACAGTCGGATTGTACCTGTGTAAACGTTAAAAGTAAGTACCTATCCAACCACAGTTTCATTTCATATTTTATAAGTATCAACGACCAATTTGTACATTAAAAAGATGTATCCGGAGTTTTAATTTAAAGCTATGAATGGACAAGGCGCGGAGAGGAGGAGGAATGATGTTCCAGCACTTAGTTGCTGCGTAGCGGAAGCTGCCTCGAAATGCTGCCGTGTGTGGCCTTGGACAAACAAGTTGATAAAATGTATGGATGTTTGAGTGTTCAAAACTGAGTGAAGTGTTTGCAAAAATTATAATAGTAGATAAGTGTTTGACTCTTTTCCTATTTCATGCCTTCAAATATTACTGCGCAATGAAGTTTACTGTAAATGTCTTTATAAGTTTCATTGAATATTTTCACGCGCCTTCGATATTTTGGGATTTTGATATAAAATGTTATATAAAGATATGTGTGAAATAACCAAAACATTTTTTTATTCCTAGTATAGAACGAATTTTGCATTATTAACATAATAGTATTGGTTGGGCAGTATTAAATTAAGTTATATCATTATTATACAGGTCTATTAATTTTTTAAATAGGTCCGCATGATAATATTTTGTGGTTATAATATTTAACAGAATGGTGTCGGGCTATAGCACCGGGCTGCTTTAAAAAGGCCTTTAAAAAGGCAAATTAATGCCGCTAGCAGTAGAAATACTCACACGTGAGCAATTATTAAGCCTGAGGCCAGAGAGAAGACTTTTGATGAACCACTGTACTGCCACTATCTATAAAGTAGTTATATACGGGTTCACCGGTATACCAGTAGACTTGATGTGGACTGAAATAGTGCCATTACGTGAACGCAATTTTGGGGATCTTTTAGCAAAACAATAAAGCCCATTTCAGAACACAAACACAGTTAAATTAATAATATATCATATCATCTACACGTCCACCATAAAAATTGCTGTTATATTGTTGATCAACGTACTCGAAACGCGCGTGTGCTTTTTCCCAATATTGACAACAAATGGTTTTACGAATACTGTAAAATAAATGTATATGCAGATGGTACTAAAAACAGCTCAAAGCTGTATAACCGATTTACGGTGCATTATAATGGTTCATGTTTATGCTATTAAACAGCATTAAGCATTTATTTACTACTTATAAATGCTATTCTATATTAGATCCAAATGCACTAAAAATAGCTGAAAGCTGTACAGCTGCGTTGTGGTTTGCTGCACTAAAACTATAGGCTTTACAAAATCATTTTGATATGCCATTATCTAACCGTTATATACAGTGTAAAGCATCATAATGGTTTTCAAATGCCAATATAAAGCGTCAAGATGCTCGGTGAACTATATATAAGAGTTTATACGGACCTTAAGTTCTACATAAGTTTACTATTCGTTTGTTAATATGCTCTCTGTGTTACTTGGCCGGAGGTCGCCGGAACCCCGAGGTAGTTTAGTGAAGGAAAATTCGATAACCACCACGCTTGGCATGTGAGTCTGCCTGCCACTGCTGCCCATCCCCGATGGTCTTGGTCGTAGTTTTAGAACATACCCGAGTGGCAGCGATACAGTAAGGAGTTTTATACAAATAATACTGACCGGTGCGAGCTGGGGGGTAACAAGGGTGTGTGTTAACCGTTAGCATTTTTTAGACTGGGACGACCCGCGGCTGTACACACTGACGGCACTCCGTCGGCGCGGCGTGCCGGCCGCAGCCATTAACAGCTTCTGCGCGGGGCTCGGCGTCACAGGCGCGCTCGGCGCCGTGGACCCCACCATGCTCGACGCCGCCGTCCGCGACGCGCTCAACGTCACCGCGCCCCGGTACAGTACATCATCACCGACAGCTTCTGCGCGGGGCTCGGCGTCAGATGCGCGCTCATCGTCACCACGCCCTGCCTAAGTAGCACACAGGCTGAATGTTCAGTAATAAGGCCTTTAACAATTATAACGCTTTAGTAAAGATATACAAGAGTTCTAGGGGAGACTCAACACTGCACATGGGAGAGATTTTTGAGTCTTGTACAGCCTTGCTTATTAAGCGCTGCAAAAGAGGGCAGAAATGTACTCTAAGCATTATATCAGTTAATACGGATGTTATTATTCAGCCTTTAGTCGCAACATATGCTCATAGCAGGTTAAGAAACCTTCGGCTTGTGTAGAGTCGGTTTATGAGTTAAATTATAAGCTCTTGTGCAGATGTCGACTGCACAGAGGAGTCACTATGCATTATATCAGTTAATTCGGATGTTATTGTTCAGCTTTTAGACACAACTTATGCTCATAGCTGGTTGAGAAACCTTCCGCTGGTTTAAGGTTGGTTTATGGGGTAAATTAT
This sequence comes from Epinotia demarniana, assembly GCA_945867215.1. Classification (NCBI taxonomy): domain Eukaryota; kingdom Metazoa; phylum Arthropoda; class Insecta; order Lepidoptera; family Tortricidae; genus Epinotia; species Epinotia demarniana. The sequence goes on from OX244262.1 coordinate 19,754,769, forward strand.
AAGCTCTAGTGCAGATATGGACTGCACAGGACTCTAAGCATTATTTTAGTGAATTCGGATGTTATTATACAGCGTTTAGTCGCAACTAATGCTCATAGCAGGTTAAGAAACCTTCGGCTTGTGTAAGTTATGTTGTGAAGCGCCGTGTGTCTGTACGCAGCGCAAAAGCATAACAAAAAAGTAAAAAAAAACTTGCTGCTTAACAAATCGACGCCATTTCGAATAACCGGTATAAGTGGTATGACCATCAAATATTCAACAATGTATGTTTTTTACAAATTTAAGACCGAAATCTAATTATTATGTACTGATTTAGAGATTATTTTTGTAACACAACATAATAAATCATAAATAACTGACTTTCAGACACCATTATCTAAAAGAAATGTTATCCGTTAACATTACTCCTATGTAATTTTGTTTCCATAACTACTTAAATCCTTTCTAGTTAAAAGGCGCGTGAAAATTTAACTGTTAAATGATATGTACATTCACAATAAAGTTACCACCGCACCGCACTCAAAATACGTGATATAATATAGTAACAAATATTTAACTGGTCTTTAAAAGTAATAAATTTTGCAGCTGTCTTAATTAAACACTTCACTTAATCGAACTCCACCATGATCCATTGTGTTTGAGAATTTGATTTTGACATTTGATGCATAATATTTTTTGTTTTACTTCGATCCAGTCTCAAAAATTCTTAACCTTGAATAAAAGCATTATAAGCGTCAAATCGTAGAGAATAAGCTGCACAATCAAGCTGTTTAAGTGCTAATGCAGCTCTACCAGCTATTTTAAATCCTGTGCAGACATTAAAGAGCTCAAGGCCTTAGTTCAACAAGCTTAATTAGCTTTAAGTTATAGTTGTGTAGAATCGTTAATCCAGCTTTTTTGCAGTGGGCGGTACTTTAAGCCGCTCAGGGCCCCGACCAACAAAGGTCTCCTGTCTGTCGTAAATAGTGAGCTACCTCAAGGAAGCCACTATGATGCGTGATGATTTTGTATTTCTTTTTGACATATGTACGAGATAACTCTCGAGATAGCGCAGGCGGCGGCTGCCGAGGAGATCATAGTTTAAGGGTCCTTACGCCTGCAGAGGAGCGTATTTTGCAAAGTGCTTGTTTTTTCATTCAAGATTACGACGGTACTATTAGTATTTATTTAAAAACTGATAACGTACTTTTATTATCATTTCTTTAACTAGGGGCTAACACAGTTCAAATTTTCATTTTCTCTTTCTAAACCTGAATTAAATGATTTTTCGAATGAGTCTTTTTCAAATTTTGCAGTGACCACTTCTCACTGCAAAATTTGAAAAAGACTCATTCGAAAAATCATTTAATTCAGGTTTAGAAAGAGAAAATGAAAATTTGAACTGTGTTAGCCCCTAGTTAAAGAAATGATAATAAAAGTACGTTATCAGTTTTTAAATAAATACTAATAGTACCGTCGTAATCTTGAATGAAAAAACAAGCACTTTGCAAAATACGTTTCGGTTTTCAATTTTGAAGTAAACAAGAATCTACATCTACACATGTGAATTACAATACACATCACCAAATATTTTACTAGGGGCACACATTATTGAAAATCGAAGATACATTTAAAAATATATATAAAATAACTTCAGTTTTCTTAATGTTTTTGGTGAGAACAGGATTACATTATATTTTTTACCGCAAATTGTACTTATATTTGGCCTAAAAATAATATTATAGCAAATTATAAATTTATGTTAACCCATAAAAAGATCATAACTATAGGACCTACGTTGCCGTAATTTTTTTTGAGGTGAAAACTTCTTTAGCTGTGCACTTTTGGGATGGGGGAAAATTGTTAAACTCTCGACAGGTGTAGGGGCGTAGGACATCACGTGACGTGTAGGAGCGTAGGATTTAGTGTTCCCAATTGCCGGAATACAAGCGGGAGTTGTGCTACAAAACGCGGATTTTTGAAATGAAAATGCGGATTTGCGGAATACGTTTTAGGTTTTTCTGATGTAAGACGTACGGGGCTTTGGGGCGGAGGCGGGTTCATTTTTTAAACAATTCGGAATTTTTCACTTCTGTCGGCACTCCTGGAGTGCAACCCGGTCTCTTGTTTAAAAGACGTATAAATCACGCTGCACCGACGCCGCGCGACGAAATTTTTATTTAAGAAATGATTAAGAGGTTACGAAAGATTATTTAAGTACGTTATCAGTTTTTGAATATATACTAATAGTTACGCCGTAACCTTGAATGAAAAAGGAAGCATTTTGCAGAATACGCTTCCGCTTCTGCTTATGTAGGCGTAAGGCCTCTTAAGGAGGTATTATATGGAATCACGGTATTTTGCTAGCGGCGGCTACTGCACTCTGCTGACGCTCTTATTGAAATCATAGTCCAGGTGGCAATACGTATTTATTTTCATAAGTATGAAATGTACATTGTTGACGGTTGTGAACATTTCTATATCTTTATGATCATAAATATGTACGTATTATTATCATATTTCGTTAAAAATATGTTGTATATATGTTTAGGATTTGTTTTCACGCTCTTGATTTGACTATAATCAAAACGTGAATCATTTTCGGGGCGCCAAAAACATATATTTCTCTTCTTTGTAGAGTAATGGTCGTCTTAGAGCCCCTGAAGATAACAATCACCAACTTCCCAAGCGACAACCCTATATCGGTATCAGTGCCGGACTTCCCGAACGAGCCGGAGAAGGGCTCCCACCAGGTGGTCTTCAACCGGGTGCTGTACATCGAAGCCACGGACTTTAAGGAGCTGCCGGAGAAGGGGTACCGGCGTCTGACGCCGACTCAGACCGTGGGCCTGAGGCACGCCGGATACGTTATTAAGGTTGGTATCTCGATAGTAAGCGACCGCTACTGTGGGCCTCATAAGAAAGCTCAAAGTCACCCAAAGAGCTATGGAGAGGGCTATGTTGGGAGTTTGTCTGCGTGATCGCATCAGAAATGAGGTTATCAGGTCACTTTGGCACTCTTTGGGGGAAGCCTATGTCCAACAGTGGACGTCTGTCGGCTGATGTGCGATAACGAGCTCTTGAGGCGTACAGTCAGGAGCGAAAGTAGGCCTGAGAGCTCAAAATGGTCTTCGAAGTCGAGTAAAGAGCTTCTCTAGATCGTTTTAAGCACTGCATCCGCATAGCAATTTCTGCTGCTGCACTTGTAGAATAACTATTAGAATTCCGCATTTCCTGTGGCCTGTTTCGCGAAGCTACATGCTTCAGTCCGGGTGTAGACTCAAAAATAACATATTACTCCAAAAGAATGAAGGCAAAAAAACTCCCCTGCTTTACTTTTTTCTCCAAGAGTTGTGGCTAGCCTTAATCGATTGTGATTGATGATGTCTAAGAAACGGAGTCGATTGTAGGCTTGTGTACACTTTAATTAGAAACTCAATATCAAATTCGTAAATTACCGGCACTCTTAAAATCAGGGCTTCAAATAACGTTAAAAAGTTGGTATCGTTACCACTCTGAGACAGAACTAACGTTAAGTTGTAATTAACGTTAAACTATCTACCGTTACCTATACTACTTTTTACCGGTAATAAAATGGTAACGTTACCTGCTGTGCATTGAACTAACGTTAAGTCAAAGGTATCGTTAAATGTTTGTAACGTTAGTAGGTAACGTTAATAGCAGCCTATTTATATTTTGGTCACTGATAGATGCCATCGTCAGTAATAGAGCGAGTGTCCATTCACATGCATGCGTCGTCGGTCGTCGGCGAGTGAGGAATTAAATCGAGTTATTAAAAATGGGTAAGTGGACTACACCATAATAGCTTATTTATTTGGATTACTTGTTGAATATTTTTCGTTGGGAATTCAGTAGGTAAATAGGCGTGTCCACACCGCGTTTATCAATAGGGCAGAAATGCTTTCTAATGTATGTTTTCGTATGTCAGGCTGTCTCCTCTATAGGTCCCATCTCTCAACAGATTCTCGTGAAAGTTTTTTTGTGAGCGAGTTCGAGTATAGGGCAAAAATGCTTTCGAATATATATGTCTGGCTGTCGGACTGTCGCCTCTACAATGTGTATTGCTTATACTTGATCAAACGAAATGTGCGGATACTAGACAAAAAAATATCAATAAAAAAAATAAAAATTAAAAATTATAGCCTAACTATTTAAAAAATTAAGGCGTTTTAATTTTTTTCTTTCTTTTGACCAACCATAAGATAATAATAATATCAAACATAAACCTACAAAAAAAAAAGAATTTAGTAGAAATTTGTGAAAAAGAAGTCTTTTTTTTAAATTAGTGTCTGTAACTTTAAAACTGGCAGTTTGAGGTAGACATTTTTGCACGTTTTATTAAATTTTACAGTTCAGTCTACAAATTCTCCGAAGCAACAATGGGGCTATCGCTTTTCGTTGTTATGATATTCAAATTATGAGCAAAAATCAACAAGAATCTAAACTGTTTCTTTTTAGTAAAAAATATGAATTAAAATAACAAATTAAGTATTATTCTTTGGTTGGTCGATTAGCTGCATTTTCTAGCTTTAAAACAAGACTACTTTTGAGAAACTAAACCGTTTAGACGCAAAGATACGAATTAAAAACCAAACTCTGAAATTTTCATAAGAAAAAAAATTAAAACGCCTTAATTTTTTTAATAGTTAGCCTATATATTTTTTTAGTCGATATTTTTTTGTCTAGTATCCGCACATTTCGTTTGATCAAGTATAAGCAATACACATTGTATAGGTCGCATCTTAACAGATTGTAGTGAAATTTAGTGTGCGAGTTCAATATTCAACTATAGGGCAAAAATGCTTTCGTATGTCTGGCTGTCCGGCTGTCCCCACTATAGGTAACATCTCTCAAGTCTTAACAGATTCTCATGAAATTTTGCGAGTTCGATATTTATCTAAAGGGCAAAAATGCTTTCGTATGACTGTATGTCCGGCTGTCCGGCTGTCGCCTCTATAGGTCGCATCTCAACAGATTGCAGTGAAATTTAGTAATCTGTTTCGATATTCAACTATAGTGCAAAAATGCTTTCGTATGTCCGGCTGTCCGGCTGTCCCCACTATAGGTCGCATCTCTCAAGTCTTAACAGATTCTCATAAAATTTTGTGAGCGAGTTCGATATTTATCTATAGGGCAAAAATGCTTTCGTATGTATGTCCGGCTGTCCGGCTGTCACCTCTATAGGTCGCATTACAACAGATTGTAGTGAAATTTTGTGAGCTAGTTCGATATTCAACTATAGGGCAAAAATGCTTTCGTATGTCCGGCTGTCCGGCTGTCCCCACCATAGGTCGCATCTCTCAAGTCTTAACAGATTTTCATGAAATTTTGTGAGCGAGTTCGATATTTAACTATAGGGCAAAATGCTTTCGTATGTATGGCCGGCTGTCCGGCTGTCGCCTCTATAGGTCGCATCTCGACAGATTGTAGTGAAATTTAGTCAGCGAGTTCGATATTTAACTATAGGGCAAAAATGCTTTCGTATGTCCAGCTGTCCCCACTATGGCACTGGTCCCACCGCCGGCGAGTAAGCGATGAGAACCGCTTACCCGTATTTAGTGCTTTAAAAGCCAAATTTGAAGAAAACGGCTTTGGTAAGCAAAACCTTACGAAAAACCCTCGAAGGGGATACTGGGCGGGCCCCTTTACCGGTATTCGAACCCAGGATCTTCGTAGGCAGGGTCACTTCTAACTAGACCAAAGCGGTTGTCTCGTAACTATACGTAACGGTGTTAGGCAAAGCGAAATTAGGCAAAACATTATAAATATCAACCAGAGGAATACCCCTAGATTCATGTATTAGTAAGGACGTAGCCGGTTTTTATGGTTAGTTATGTATATATGCAATGATGTAATATAAAAAAGAGGTAGATACGTTGTCTGTCCAAAATGTTCACCAAATCTGATAGCTGAGACACGTTTATACGTGTCAATTGATGACGCGACACTGAGGCAAGGTCATACAACTGGCTGAGTTTTAGTGTGCCACTTTTAGAGTGCTTATAACCTATCTACCTCTTTTTTATATTACATCATTGTATGTATGTAAATACTTTATTGTTCACAAAATATATGTATAATTGAGTAAGAACGGTCAGCATCACAAGGGGCTTAACACCTTTGCACCGTGTCGCATTAAATGTCATAGTAAACTGCCATATGAAGTTGTCAAACGAGTGAAAACGACAAGGTACTCAAGTGTTCAGCAACTTATGAGGCCGACTGTACCAAAGTTGTCATTTCTGTTGGAGATACCTAAGTGTCCCAACCCGCTACAGCCTAAGCTATGAATGCTAAAAATCTGTAAATGAAAGCACATATGTATAACGAAATGAAAAGAAAACTATCAAGACTAAGTAATAGGCTTCATTGGTTCACAAGTCACAAGTTATAGCCATGTAACTTGATATAGGTATCCCTACCTACTGTTCTTAAAAAACCTATACACGAGTCAAAAATCGCAACATGGATAAACCATGTGGAAAAATCCATTAAGAGTACGGAACCCTACATTTGTGCTTGTTCCGAGAAACACTTGGCCGTTTTCTTATAATATCGAAACAGTATGAATTATAGATACCTTTTAGCCCTAGTTAAAAAGTTACAATAATAAAATGCAACCACCAGCACTACTTAGAATAAGGTCCCTATTTTGGACAAAATAAACAATGATTACTAACCTTCAAAAGTTTCTTACATTCGCCCACTAAGCAGGTTGCAGTACGGTCTTCATGTAGTTCGTAATGCCTGTAAACGGCATTCTTTTTACGGCCCATGTTAAACCGTCGTAGCTACCTAACTTTTTAACAGCACACGTTAAATCACAAGACACAAACTTACATCGCACAACGCCCACCCGCACTCAACTAAATAGCAAACAAAATGTACTGTAGGGTATACCTTTACGATAGATACGATATACAACAAGGCGAAGGCTCTTCAAGCTCACGCACGATAGCCAGTGTACGGAGTGGCAACAACGCTAATCAACCAACGCCGCGTGGCGCTTAGTGCGCGCGCGCGCGTCTATCGGTAGCGCGGTGTGGCAACGTAGCATTACCGATTAAAATTGTTACTTAGGTAACGATACTTATAATGTGAATTGGGTAGCGTTAACAAGTTCTTCAATGAAAAGTAAAATTACCGATAAAAGTAACGTTAACTGGTTACCGTTATAATAATGATATGTTAGCAAGTAACGTTAGTTTTTACTACCGGTAATAAGGTATTTTTATGATATTACCGTTAACTAACGTTACTTATAATGGGAATTTGGTATCGTTAACAAGCACTGCTCAAAATTACGTCATAATCCGTCGGACCAATAACATCGCGTTTTCATCATCATCCTCCTAGCGTTATTCCCGGTAATGGCCCTAAAGGAGCCCAGGGTCCGCTTTGTCACCTAATCCCAAGATTTGGCATAGGCACTAGTTTTACGAAAGCGACTGCCATCTGACCTTCCAACCCAGAGGGAAAACTAGACCTTATTGGGATATAAGGCCGGTTTCCTCACGATGTTTTGCGCTTTGTTAGCTTGAATCTAATACCAAAAAAAAGATAGACGGAGCATTACGGACAACCTAGCGAAGCCGGTTTTCAACCACTCCAAATAATTTGAGCACACGCTCACGCACACATGCACAAAAAAAATTGCACAAAACTCTTCAGCACGTTTTCGCAATGCTATCAAGGTCATCTATTCCGAGCTTTGTGAGATTTCATTTGTTTATGTCTGCGTGTGCGTGTGCTATAGTATTTTATGCAATCGTTATATAATGTATGCTTTTTCAGTCGAGTACCACGTTTAGGCCACGAAGCTTTCTGAGTGGCCTAATTAAGGTACGAGACTTAAAAAGCTAATTATATAACTATTGTATACAATGCTTTTTCTACGAGTCAACTGAACTGATTAAACAAACTTAGTAAATATTGAAAACGAAGTGCAACCAACGGCTTTTTCTTTTTTGTGCGTTGATTTCTATTTACCTTTTGACTTTCTCATGACGGCGTCCTATTGGTCAAATAATAATAATAAAGCCGTTTATTCCTTAAATATACATATAGTTACATTTCATTTGCTTTTATTTATTTCTATTTAAGGACCCTCTAATGGGTGTAGGCCTCCTACAACCTTTTCCATAGTGCTCTGTTTTGTGCTTTTTTAATCCAGCTTTGTCCCGCTACTGGGACAATATCATCTTTCCACCTACTGGTTTGTGGTCTCCCTCTGTTTCTCGTACCATGAGGTCCTTGCCATTCTGTCACCACTTTGGTCCATCTCTGGTCTTCTAATCTGGCTAGGTGGCCTGCCCATTTCCATTTTAAGGATCTTGAGTGGTCGAGTGCATCTATGACTTTAGTTATTTTCCTTATTTCTGAGCGTCTCTTTTTGGCTCTAAGTTTTATGTTGAGTATACTTCTCTCTATACTCCTTTGACACACCTGGATATCATTCTTCGTCTTAGCGTTGTAGATCCATGTTTGGCATCCGTAGGTAAGGCAAGGCTGGGTAGTATACAAGTATTGAGTACCTTGCGTTTCAATCTCATTGGTAGTTTTGATTTTAGGATTGCTTTATGACTCCAGTATTTTTTCCAAGTGATACCAACTCGTCTGATTATTTCTTCATAATGTCTAGTTTTTCTGAATGTTATTTGTTTTCCTAAGTATATATATTCTTCCACATACTCTAGGTCGCTTTGGTTGACATGGATTGGAAATTGTGCTCCATTGCTCATGACTTTAGTTTTTGATGTATTTAGTTCTAAACAATTTTTTTTGCTGACATTGGTCAAATACTCGTACATTATAGTTCAGTAGAGGCGCCACGTGATTGGTCAATTTCATTTTAGTTGTCTCAACAGTTATGAAATGTTGAGTTGGGAGCTCTATAGTAAAAAGTATGTGATTTAAGTTTGGTGTACGAGGTCTTAATTCAAACATTAAGGTCAACGAGTATAAAAACATATTTGGATTGGTTGAGAAACTTCATCTATCGTATCGTCTATCATTATTTCTTGGCTTGGGCTTGAATATATTACGCGGATTTCATGCTTTGTTTAATTCGATTTAAAAATTGAGATTTTATTAAATGGTATGCATTTAGTTGCAAGTCTGATAGTAAAATGTTATAGTAATAGCACAGAGTATTGCAGGTATCGAAAGTGATCCACGACGCTGCGGGCAAGGCGGTGGAGGTGGCGTGCACGGCCGCGCCGGCCGACTCCGCCGAGAAGCCCAAGGCCTTCGTGCACTGGGTGTCCGACCCGCACACCGTGGAAGTCAGGCTATATGAACCGCTGTAAGTATACTTCTGTTCATGAGCTGACCCTGAATGAGCTGCGTACGAATTTGAGCGGCTCAGCCTGAGGAATGCTCGCCCCGCGCGGCGAGCTGCTCGCTAGCCAATTGGTGCACATAAAAATGCTTGGGCGAGGCAGCATTGTGCGTCGTTCAAAATGGCGTTGGACACGATGACAGTCGCGGCTGCGTTTATCGTACCGAATTATTACCAAAAGGAAGAGCAAATCGCCTTGGTGGTGGATGAAACAGTTGTACAAAAATCGTTATTTATGTGGTGCACATTTACTTTACCAAATTCCATCGTTCTATCCGCGGCACGCTCGGATACACGTCCAATTTACCCGAGGCACGCACACTGAGGCGCCTTTGAGCACGGTCAAAAGACCGACTCTGGGCGGCTCGCCGCGCGTCGCTCGCGCGATGCTCGCGCACAGCGCGTGCGCGCGTACGAATTACAGCAAAATAGGTGAGCCGTGCGTGCCTCAACCCGAGGCTGCTCTAATTCGTACGCACCTGAACACGTGACAGCTATTTTGTAAGGTAAAGCAAAGGTAGGCAGGTTAGGTTTGTTGTGAGGTAAAGCCAAGTTAGTCACGTTGTGGTTCACTCGATTAGCGAGACAACATTTTAATTTATTTACTTTGCACGAGCAAAAAAAGTGGTGTAGGAACATTAATTTTACCGCCAGTTATATTACCACCTCCCTTAAATGAATCGTCTTCCCAAGAATAACTGACTCGATATGTATTGCGGCGTTGCCTAGTATGTTTCATCACTACTTAAAATATCATTTACAATAAGCTTTGGATCTAGTGCCATTTAGAATTATGGAAGTATGTGCTTAGCGATAAACGGCTCTCAAAGGCTGCTTGGATAGCTTTTAAAGTATGTGAAATAAAAAGCCATTTGTTTTTCAAATTATTAGTGTAAATACAAAACTTCGTATTTACACTAATCAGCTATTTAGCTATTGTATTGTGTTGAATACGTGGCAGTGGGCACATTGCACGTAAAACTGATATCCGTTGGGGCGAAAAGGTTCTCGAGTGGCGACCACGTACCCGAAAGCGCAGCGTGGGTAGGTCCCCCACAAGGTTAGGAGTCCGCTGGATGCGGGTGGCGCAGGACCGGTCATTGTGGCACTCTTTGGGGGAGGCCTATGTTCGCCGGCGGTGGACGTCTTTCGGCTGATATGATGATGATGATTATGTTGAATGACTAAGGGCGGGTTGCACCAGCCTACGATTACAGATAGATCAACGTTAAATATGGCTCCGGCAGCTGTCAGTCCATAGAAAGCTGTCAAACTTTCCATACATTCAGATTTTAACGAACATCGCTTACAATTACAGACGGTTTGGTGCAACCCAGCCTAACGCTCCACATTCTCGACAAAACTACACAAACACTTGCCGAATACGAGAGTGTGGAGTGAGTATTCGTCTATGTTCGTATTGTTTTGCGTATATTCGTGTAGTCTCCGTTTCGTGTCGGTAAAATCGCAAAACATCAAATAGGATTCGTGAAGTTTCGTGTTTGCGTGAAACTTCTCCTCCACATTCTCGCTGCGCTTCCGTCACTCGACCGACGGCAACCGTAGGAAGCGTCCATCTTGTATGAAAGTCCAATTACAACTTTCTTATTTATTTATTTATTTCTAAAGCTTTGTTCCATTGCACAAAAATACAACTTCGCCAAACTGCAAGACAGTTTGTTGGCGAATAAAACACTCTTTAACATATTCTGAACTTAATTTTAAGTGTGCTGGTAACAACATGCAGCACACAATGTACATACGAGTACAGTGGTAACAGCCTTTATCAGCTTTATATCAGCACTATACCCGCATTTTACGAGTTTTCGAACTATTTTATTTTAATACCTGCAACTATTGAAACTACATAAATGTGGGTGGACTATTTTGTTTCCAAAAGTAAATATATATATATATAAATAAATATATCTATATATACATAACTGCACAAGGCGAGAATGTAGAGGGCCGCTCTCGGTTTCGCCCGGTCTCGGCAAATATTCCGGCGAGACCAGTCCCGTGTATTTTTGTCGAGAATGTGGAGCGGGCTTAAGCTGTTCAAAATGTAACTGCTGTGTCGATATAGTTTCAAACATAAGAACCCGGAGGACCCCAGCGAGGTCCCGGGCGGGTTCCTGTCGGACTGCCGCCCGGACACGCTGCGCGCGGTGCAGGCGCTCGCGGACGCCTCGCTCCGGGGCTCCAAGGTCTACGACAAGTTCCAGTTCGAGAGGATCGGCTTCTTCTCCGTCGACCCGGACACAAACCCTGCCAATGTAAGTGAACTTGCCAAGTAGGTGGGAAATGTCACTATAGGCTTGTGTCCTGAGATGTTTTTGACAGTGTCATTCGAACCAGTTTTTGGAGAGGCACAAATGTTTATTTGTGTGCTCTGCAATAGGGGTGTAGTAAAACAATCAATAATGCCATATTTCCTCGAAAAAAGGATTAAAAATGTAGTCATAGGGAGAAAAAATCAACGCAAACGTTTAAATAATCACGAAGTTACAAGTGTCGAAAGTTTTAAGAAGGGGTATGTTCTGTCCCTTTTTCGCAAAACGCAACTAGCTTCGTAATTCTTTGAGATACGTGGATTTCCGTCACTAGGAATATTTTTTTGTCTTCTTTCTTTTGGAGTAATACTAATTTTCGAGTCTATACCCCTATTAAAGAACATAAACACCCAAAAGTGAAGAGAAAGGACCTCACTGGTGGCAGCCAAAACGATTCATACTAATTGACATAGAAGTACGACTTGACAGTTTGCTATTGTGTACTAATCGTTATAATATATGACAAATCAAGTAAATTGCTTTTTCGGTCGCGAGGTCCTTTGTTATACAATTTTGTGTCTTTAAAACCGTAAAGATTCTATAGGCAGCTTTAAATTTAGTCTTGGACATTAAAAAAATGTTTAAACTTTAAGTTAAGTAGTGTTGCGCGGTGATGTGTACATTGTGTACATACAACTGACTAAGTATATATTATAATAATATAAAACCGTAATTCAGCATGGGTATATAATCAAGTACCCAAAACAACAAAGAACACAAACAGAAGACAAAACAAAAGAATAAAATCTTGAATATTTTTTTACGGCGACGTCCCCTACACAGTGGGGGGGGAGTGTTTTTCTCGTTAAACCCATAGTGTGGGATATTGTTGGATAGCTTGTTCAAAAATATTATTATATTATGGGTTTCTTGAAACGATTTTTGAAATTTTTGTTCGAGTCACGTGTCTCCCACGTGGCCGGCTAAATGGCTGCTACTGGGAATGTGAAAAATCGTGGCAGTACATATGATGAATTTAAAAGGAAAACTATCACGGCTAAGTAGGCATAACTAGTTACCGAGTAATAGTCGACCTACTTAAAATGTACTTAGAAAGGCCTAGTTACGTACAAATTCGCCCGAAGTTACCATTTAGCTGGTGCGCGCGTGTCGATGTAACTAAGAAAACCAGGCAACTACGGAACCCTACACTGCGCGTGGCCCAACACGCACTTGGCCGATTTTATTAGACAATTTATCATTTCACTTGCACCAAGGTTGATAAGATTTTTGACTTTAAGTAATCATGACGATGGAATGTTCTGGTCTATACCTGCTAATTCCGATTACCCCCAAATATACAAATCTTAATTTACATTTTTAATGAATCTGCTCTACTGCCAAATTGTTACCAATAGAAGGCTGATATTAATAAAACTGCGGCTACGTTACTGAAAGGAAAACAACATCGTATTATGGAGTCACGTAATGTCTCGCTACGGACCTCGCTACTCCCACGCACCCCTTTATGAATTACTTGGCACTTGGTATTCATAGTGTGTCGTCAGCGCGCAACATTCATTTTGCGGATTCCAAATTATAGTAGATTATACACCAAGGGGATAAAGCACTGTTTTATGTCACGGGAGCGAATTGAATCCCGAACGTAACGAAGGACTCATAATTTAACTCCTGAGCGTAGCGAGGGAGTTATAAGTTAATTCCTGAGCGAAGCGAGGGAATTAAGACGGGAGTCCTGAGTGCAGTGAGGGTTTCAACCGCCCAAGACTAAAACAGTCTTATCCTCGAGGTGTATACTCTACTTTTCACACCTTATGCGAGACAAAAAAACAGGCTCAGTAGATAAATAATGTTTATTTAGCAAATTAAAAGTACATAGTAACATTAGACACGTTAGTCCAATTATGGAAAGATAAGGTAATGTTTTTATTTGGTACGTTTATTGAGGTTGAGTTGTCCAATTTGATAAACTCAGGAGTCAAAAAACTTTCATCACTCGACATTTTCAATATTATTTTTGAAATTAAATCTTCTATAGGCACCTACAAGAACTCGATTTGTTCGTCACGCGTGAACAAATGAAGGCGCGCGACGTTCCAAATTCGAAAGCACAAGTTGTGGTCCTAGATTCGAAATTCGAATTTCGAACACCGCGCTCCTCCGGACCGGGGTTCACACGGAGGCAAACTTCATTTATTTTGTCAAATCAAGTAGGCCATGGCCTAGGACAAATTGTGTTTAGCAAAATTAAACTTTATGCGTATAGTAATAAGAATTATGAAAAGTGAAATCATATTACTAACCAGCGGGTTATAATGAAATTCAGTACAACATTATAACCCGGCTAATACCAAGGGATTTAATGTCTTGCTTTCGGTAGGGTTTACATGACCTATAATTCGGCATTGTCGAGCATGTGGTGTGAAATAGTAGATTATACACTAAGGGGATAAAGCACTGTTTTATGTCACGGGAGCGAATTGAATCCCGAACGTAACGAAGGACTCATAATTTAACTCCTGAGCGTAGCGAGGGAATTATAAGTTAATTCCTGAGCGAAGCGAGGGAATTAAGACTGAGTCCTGAGTGCAGTGAGGGGTTCAACCGCCCAAGACTAAAACAGTCTTATCCCCGAGGTGTATACTCTACTTTTCACACCTTATGCGAGACAAAAAAACAGGCTCAGTAGATAAATAATGTTTATTTAGCAAATTAAAAGTACATAGTAACATTAGACACGTTAGTCCAATTATGGAAAGATAAGGTAATGTTTTTATTTGGTACGTTTATTGAGGTTGAGTTGTCTAATTTGATAAACTCAGGAGTCAAAACACTTTCATCACTCGACATTTTCAATATTATTTTTGAAATTAAATCTTCTATAGGCACCTACAAGAACTCGATTTGTTCGTCACGCGCACAGAACACCTCCACTAGAAGCCTAATGTTTGTAATTTTGTTCCCGACGCGAGTCACCAAAGCATGAGGAAGAGGTGAGGGGAAGGGCGGGTGCTAACAGCGTTGCGATTGGGCGATGCGCTCGCGCGCGGAATGCGTAGTGATGGGACATGTTCACGTACAAGCATCCTAATTTTTTAGGTACATTTTAAAGTAAAGTAAGTAACTACTTACTATACTTTTATCTTTAAGTTAAGGTAAAGTATAGATAGTTTTGTTACCATTTTAATACACAGTAAGTTAGGAATCCTAACTGGTACCGTAATTTTTTGCTGATAAATCATGGTAGGTACTTACTCTACATATTAAAATGATAATTAAACTATCTATACTTAAAAGTGTGCTAAAAAAATACTGACCATTTAGTATTTTTGGTTCTAAAGATTAAACTACAAATACTTCAATATTTTTTATGGAAAGTTACGGAGCAGTTTAATAATAAGTAAAGTCTCATTATTCCTTTAAAAGTTGTATTTATTGTTCTCATTTCAACATAAAACAAACAAAACACGAAAAAGGCATTCGGCTATTTAGAATGGTGACGTATCTCACACCAACTCCGAGTTCCCTCGCACTTTCTCGAAGTTCATCATCAGGCCCATTTTGTGGCACTGGACCCAACTGCTCACTGAGAGGATAAATAATGTTTATTTAGCAAATTAAAAGTACATAGTAACATTAGACACGTTAGTCCAATTATGGAAATGTTTTTATTTGGTACGTTTATTGAGGTTGAGTTGTCTAATTTGATAAACTCAGGAGTCAAAACACTTTCATCACTAGACATTTTCAATATTATATTTGAAATTAAATCTTCTATAGGCACCTACAAGAACTCGATTTGTTCGTCACGCGTGAACAAATGAAGGCGCGCGACGTTCCAAATTCGAAAGCACAAGCCGTGGTCCTAGATTCGAAATTCGAATTTCGAACACCGCGCTCCTCCGGACCGGGGTTCACACGGAGGCAAACTTCATTTATTTTGTCAAATCAAGTAGGCCATGGCCTAGGACAAATTGTGTTTAGCAAAATTAAACTTTATGCATATAGTAATAAGAATTATGAAAAGTGAAATCATATTATTAACCAGCGGGTTATAATGAAATTCAGTACAACATTATAACCCGGCTAATACCAAGGGATTTAATGTCTTGCTTTCGGGCTTACATGACCTATAATTCGGCATTGTCGAGCATGTGGTGTGAAAAACGTATTTACGTCACACCTGGTCATAATGCGAGTTTTACTGCACGCTGCGCGAACGGGAAAACTCGCAATGTGGCCAGGTGAAGACGTAAAATTTTGTACTTAACACGGGCGGTAATTCGTAAAGCCCCAGAGCGCATATTTATGGCCCTCACCTTCGGTTCGGGCCACAAACACCTGCGATCTGGGGCATTCTCGAATTCACCGCCCTAGTTACGTAATGTACTATTATGTAGTTAATTAGGGGATTGTCGCATGGCTGGAATATCTTTGTAATTTTATGACTAAGGATAAACGTTTTGGTTCACTTTTCACACAAAGTATTTTAGGACAGAAAGGAAAATTCTTGAAAAAACCTTTTTGGGTATTTTTTAAAGAATTTATGTTTGTATTTAATCAATCTCGTTATTTGATTCAAATAAAAAGTGTCCGTTCGAATAAAAAATACTGTATATTCGCATTATTAGTTTTGTGCAAGAATATTAAAATGCTAAAATTAATGCGTATTAATGGTTCATATATAAATCGTTGAATTGCATAATGAATGAAGATTATTAGAATATGGCGATGCTTTCTGTTCTTGCGTCGATCATAAATCATATTAATCTTGTATTGAAGCCAAGTGAAAATCGTTTTACACTGTCAATCATCAATCATGTGGATTATTCATTTAAGGTTTGATAAACTTGCTTTATATTTTGTGAAAACCTTTCTTTTGAACATATTTTTTTTCTTTTTTATTACGTTGGTATTGTTGGAGCCTTCGGGAATCAATAATTGAAACTGTAGACTGTTATATACATAGGATTTAATTACAAAGGAATGTACGATTACAAATATAATAGCCTAATGGCAAGGTGCGGGCGCGGTGGAGATCGGCGGAAAAAGAGGCCGATGCCGCGACGCGGGAGTTTATATGTGGTAGGTTTGTCCCCCGCTTCACCGGGCGGTGGGGCGCGTAGACAGGCTCCCCGGGTTGAAGTAGGGCTTCAAAGGTACTGGTCCATCGGCAGGGGGCAGAGGTTGTTCCATCCCCGTCTTATGGTTCCTTTACTGGTCTTCACATCTGCTACTCGGCTGATCCCGTCGACACCGGGGTAGACGTGGGTCACTCGTCCAAGGCGCCATAACAGCGGCGGCGCAGTTTTGTCTCTAATTAGCACAAGCGAGTTCAGTTTCAAGCCATCTGTGGTTCTGTGCCATTTGGTTTTCTGTTGAAGTATAGAAACATATTCATTAGTGAATCTGCGCCAGAAGTGTTGCTTAATGGCTTCTATGCGCTTGTGGCGTTGAAGCAGATTGATGTTGACGTCGTCGGCGATCTGTGGACAGGGCACTGATGTGAGAGTTCGTCCAATGAGGAAATGGGCAGGGGTTAACACTAACATGTCGGTAGGTTCGTTGGAAAGTGAAGTTAAGGGGCGAGAATTTAATATAGCTTCTATTTGAGTAAGACAAGTGGACATTTCTTCGTAAGTTAGGTGAGTTAAATTGAGAATTCGTTTAAGATGAAATTTTGTAGAACGAACAGCGGCTTCAACTAGTCCGTTAAAGTGAGGAGAGTAGGCAGGGGTGAATAGAAATCGAATCCCTTCGTCGGCAAGCCGACTAGCAATATTTGACGTTGAAAGAAAGGAGTTTAGTTCGTTACTTCCACCAACAAAGTTGCCTGCATTGTCTGCCGTGATGGTCAGAGGTTTGCCACGGCGGGACATGAATCGGCGTAACGCAGCTAGGTACGCTTCCGCGGTCAAATCTGTAACAAGCTCCAAGTGTACGGCTTTAACTGCGAAACACACAAATATGCATAAGTAGGACTTGATCAATTTACAGCCTCGACCCTTCTTGTCAGCTATCATCACTGGACCCGCGTTATCTACAGAGCAATGAAGAAACGGAAATTCTAGCGATGTTCTGTTTATAGACAGTTGCCCCATAATGGGTTGAAAGGTTTTTGTTTTGTTTCTAAAACAAGTTATGCATGATTTAACGATTTTACGTGATAGATTTCTGCCGCCTAGCGCCCAATATTTGTGACGTATATCACACAATAGTAATTGGGGGCCGGCGTGCATTAGTTTTAAATGCCTACATTGAAATAAAATCTTTGAGAAATGATGTTTACTACAAATTAATATGGGATGTTTTTCATCATATGAATAAGGTGCATTATCGAGTCGGCCTCCGACCCTAATTACGTCATTTGAGTCAATAAACAAAGATAAGCCGGCAAGCCTATTATTCACAGGTAATGATCCTTGAGATTTCAATGAATTGTATTCAATCGGAAACATTTCACGTTGAGCATATTTTATAATTATGTTTGTCGAAGTTTGAAGTTCATCTAAAGTTAAATCAGATGGTTTGTTACTACGCGAGATATTACGGTTTTTGCAGAGAAATATGAATCTTAATACATACGCGTAAGTGTGTATCAGTCGCGTGAAGTTAGACATTTTATGGATGAGTTTTAATATAGGATTCGTTTCGGTTGTGTTTTTATTATTTTGTGTTAAATGACAAATTATCTCTGACAAATCTTGTTTCCCGTTACTAGGCGATTTAGGCCACATAGATTTGTCGCGTTTCAAAAATTGAGGTCCGGACCACCACAACGCGGAGGTGCTGATAAGATCAGCCCTCACCCCTCGAGAAACAAGATCCGCAGGGTTCTCCGAGGAAGGTACATAGCTCCAGGAGCTGCCGGCCGTGGTGTCGTTAATTTCGTTGACGCGATTGCGAACGAATGATTTTAATTTTTGGGCAGGAGTCGACAACCAACCCAACACAACTGTCGAGTCGCACCAATATCTGCAATCAACCTGCAAGGTTATTGACCTTAATACTTTAGCACACAATCTAGCACCTAATAAACAAGCACATAATTCGAGCCGTGGGATAGTGGTAGTGCGGATTGGTGCGATTTTGTTTTTTGACACTACTAACTGAACGTGTAGTTTTCCGTTTCTATTTACTGAACGGGCATAAATACAAGTGCCATAGCAACGCTCACTTGCGTCTGTGAATATATGCAATTCTATAGTGGTATAATCATTTTGAAGTACCCACCTTGGGATTTTTATATTATTCAAATGTGAAAGTTTAGTCACAAAAGAAGTCCATAATGTTTTTATGTCGTTTGGCACTTCTTGGTCCCAGTCGGCGTGAGATTGCCACAATTTTTGCATAATAATTTTTGCTTCTACCACTGTGGGACCTATGAGACCCAATGGGTCAAAAATTTGACCAATTACAGACAAGATGTGGCGTTTTGTAATCTGTTCTTGTAAATTAACATTAATCGAAAATGACAAAGCATCAGAATCGCACCGCCACAATAAGCCTAATGTTTTTGCTGTGTTATTTTGATCGTTATTAGATAAGTGATGTATATTGTTTTGTTTTTTGTCACCTGACAGTTCTTTTAATATGTCTAAGTCATTCGATTGAATTTTCCTAAGGCGGAATTTGGCGGATGCCAGGGATGAAATTAAACCCTTACATTTATTAATGACTTCTTCCTTGTTGCTACCCCCTCCTAAATAATCATCGACGTAAAAGTCTCGTTTTAAGGATAACTTAATACTGTCGTCGTTTATGCTGTCAGCTAAATGTGAAAGGCATTTAGTCGCTAAGTACGCGGCGCTAGCATTCCCATACGTCAGAGTATTGAGAGTATACGTTTTCAAGGGCTCTGAGGAATTAAATCGGAATATTATTTGCTGTAGAGGGCGCTGTTTGGGATTGATTTCAATGGCTCGGTAAAACTTTTCTATGTCACCCGAGACTACATATTTATGTTGACGAAATCTAATGAGTATTGACAACAAGTCGTCCTGTACTGTGGGGCCTACCATTTGTAAATGGTTTAGTGAGATACCTGTGGTCGTAACAGCTGATGAGTCAAAAACTGCTCTTAATTTTGTAGTAGTGGATTCCCGAAGTACTCCATGGTGAGGAATATGGTAATATGGCATGACACCATCGTCACGCGGCAACATGACGTCATTGTCGCGCGACAACATGACACCATTGTCACGCGTCAACATGACACCACTGTCACGCGACAATGGCGTGTCATTCTTAGAGAGTTGAAGTGGGGTTGAGTTCAGAGTCATGTGACCTAAATGTTCATACTCTCGCATGAAATCGTGATACATTTGTTTGAATTTAGGATCCTTATTGAACCTACGTTCGAGAGAGAGAAATCTCATCTTAGCCATGATGTATGATTCTCCTAATTCTGAAGGGTCCCTCTTAAGGGGCATAGTGACAACATAACGACCATCTTCGTTTCTATAAGTGTTGTTTATGAAGTGGTCTTCACATGCGCGCTCCTCAGTCGTTAAAGAATGATGAGCTGGAATGGAATCTAATTCCCAGAAGCGAGTGAGATTCTCGCTCTGACTTATAAAATGGCAATGTTGTTGTGTGTGAGTGGGTAAATTGGCACGACCTACGTAACCTGATACCAACCAACCAAATCTAGTCTCGTACAATTTTGGTTGATTGTTTCCCAAATTAATTGTACTACCACAAATAACATTCCAGAATACCTCTGCGCCTACCAGTATGTCAATCGCGGATGGGATGTGAAACGATGGGTCTGCTAGCTGTATGCCCGAAGGAATGGGAATATTTTGAATTTGTACCATCCTTGAGGGCAAAGATTTTGTTATCTCATTGATAATAAGACAGTCTAGCTTAACCCTATAATCATTATACAACGACTGAATCGTAAGGTTGCAAGATTGTGTGCTTCTAGAAGATTGATTGCAGATACCTGATACTGTTGATCGCGTACTGCGTCTTGGCAGATGCAGCTTACCGGAGAACTCGTCGGTTACGAAGTTCGCGGTACTGCCGTTGTCCAGTAGAAGCCGTGCTGTATGCGCGCCGCCTTGGCCATCGTACGCCCGCACCATCGCTGTGGATAGAAGTATTTGCGGAGCGGTAGTAGGCTGACTGGCACTTGTGGACAGTGCCACATTGTCAGTATTATCATACGGGGTTTGACAAGTGTCCACAGGAAGAGCGACACTGTCACTGGCTGTCTCTGTTTTATAATCATTTGAATTCAGCGGTGCCTGTTTTTCTAAGTGCAGTAAGGTATTGTGTTTGTAACGACAATAGCGACAGTGCGGTGACTGACACTTATTTTGCGAGTGGCCCGGGCGTAAACAATTTAAGCATACCTTTAATTCTTTAGCCTTTGCTAAACGGCTTTCAATAGCCAATGCTCTAAAAACATTACATACATACAAATTGTGATCACTTTTACACATGGGACATTTGACCAATTTATTATATTTTGATGGGCTGGTCTGAGGGTCAGTAACGACAGGGAAACTCTTAGATTTATATTCTAATTTATTGTATTTGTTTGTACCTTTGTTGTCCTCCATGCCCTCCAGTAAATCTGCTCTGTTATGTAAAAATGTACAAAATTCAACGAGTGTGGGTGGCTCCGAACTATTATTTCGGTGTTCCTCCCACTTTCTATATGTGACGGAATCTAATTTACTAGCCATCATGTGAATAATCAGGGTGTCCCAGTGTTGGGTTGGTTGTTTGAGTATAGTTAAAGCCCTTATGTTTTTGTTAGTAGTATCTACTAGATGTCTAATAGACCTACTTGATTCCTTTGTAATAGGATCGACATTGAACAATGCCTGCACGTGGTTATTAGTTAATAACCTAGAATTGTTATACCGTTCGCACAATAAACTCCAGGCCATCTCATAGTTATCGTTACTAAAATCGACGACGCTCGAAGGTAATGGAATTTGCTAATATTGTCTAGCTCGTAATTTTCATGAATCATGGATGTAAACGTGTCTCTAAACTCGAGCCAGTGTTGATAGCTGCCATTGTACTGGGGTATTTGTATTTTTGGCAAATGAAAACGTTTAAAATTGTTGCAAGTCCCACCTGATTTGTCGTCGTTGGAGCCTGCTACGGAACCTGACCGCGGCCGAGCAGCGCCAGCCTTGTCGGTGTTGGCAGCGAGAAGCGTGCGCGCCGAGGCAACCAATTGGAAGTACTGGTTCTCGAACTGCAGCCGGTCCGCGTACTGCTCATCCGGGGGGTCGCAAAGGGCTTCGAGTTCGCACTGTAAACTATCGTATTCGTTAATAACGCACTCAATTTTACCCAATCGACAATCTAACTCTGTTGCATGAACATCGCTTAACGTGCTGTATGATTTTGCTATATTGAGATAGGTCTCGAAATGAGTCAGCTTAGTTTTGATACTAGCTCTGCTTTTCTTTAGCCTTCTAATCTTTTCTTCAGACATTTTAAATAAGCGCTTTGATAATGCGAGCAATGCAAATTCTAACTGCAGCACTGTTAGGCGAAACGTGAATAGGTACATAAATGCGTGTCAGCAAAATGTAAGGCCAGTCGTAGGTATTTAAAGGTTCACACAGCGCGGTGCTTATATAGCATTGAAATAGAATGGCTATGAAAATATGCAAATAAGAAGGGCGATAGACAGAAATCAGCGTGCTTTAAATGCTAGAATAGCATAAAGGTTCACTGTCGATACTCAAATATAGGCTAGAAGCGGAATTGTTAAGGAATTTGATGAGATTGTAAACCAGAAATTTCTAGAAAAGGGTTTGGAACATAGGAATTGGAACGAACTCACTTTCTTGAATGTGCCTACGTGCGTCCCTTTGTTCTCGTGGTGCTCCTGTAGACCCGTCGACGCCACATGTCGCGTCCGCGCTTGAGGTTATGTGCGCAGTTGCGCGCAGCCCTTTGTTCTCGGCTGCCCCGCCCTGCTGACCCGTCGGCGCCACGTGTCGCGCTCGAGGTTATGCGCGCAGTTACGCGCAGCCCAGGACAGCTAATAAATTTGCAGACTTTCTTGAAACTCGGTGCTGCGAAGGAGCCGATTGGACCCGCTGCGACGATTTTTCTAGAAGCTGCTTCTGTTCTGGGCTATGTCCGCCGACCGCGCCCGCGTGGTTGCGTAAGTTATGTCGGTGTTGCACCGAAACAACTCGCGAATTAAATAATCGTACTTTACGGCGAAGGACCATTTGTTGGAGCCTTCGGGAATCAATAATTGAAACTGTAGACTGTTATATACATAGGATTTAATTACAAAGGAATGTACGATTACAAATATAATAGCCTAATGGCAAGGTGCGGGCGCGGTGGAGATCGGCGGAAAAAGAGGCCGATGCCGCGACGCGGGAGTTTATATGTGGTAGGTTTGTCCCCCGCTTCACCGGGCGGTGGGGCGCGTAGACAGGTATAATTACATAACAAAAGGTATCGCAACTGGCCAAGATATACCTATATAAGTTACCTAACCATAATGCCTAAACTGGGATCGAAACGAAGATTTGAATGAATAGACTTAACAAAACGGCGACCGTAAACTGATGATTAGGTATCGTTTAATTTTTTTTTGTGTACTAACCGTGTTATACAAATGATTTTTCCGTTAATTTCAGATGGTGTTCAATCGGACTGTTTCCCTCAAAGAAGATACTGGAAAATGAATTTAAAGTGTTTAATATCATTATGTATTTAATACAGTTTATACAATACAACAGTTTTATTTATTATCAATAGTTTTATTCACTCACTTGTAGCACCTCGCGCGCCCAAGGTCCTTACGCAACCTGTGGAACGTGCCCGGCAAGGACCCAAGTAGGTAAATATTATACTCCTACAATATCATTAATTCTTAGGGTGATTACGTTTTTCGGATTCAACAAAAAAAAATGTATGATCATGACTCTGATTTATTTGTCTAAACTCTATAATATTATATATATATTTCATTTTCGAGACCGGTTTTACTTCATAATAGTTGAATTTATCATGCGTTCCTAAAATTACGCTTGCATCAAATAAAAAGTGGATTTAAATTGGTTAGTTTTCGATTTCCCGCCACAATGATAACGTTGTATCGTGAGTTTACAGTGAGTCGTGTTATCAATCACGGTTAATGTATAGGGCTCTTAGCTGGGGCGGCAGCGGCAGGGCGGGGCGGGGCGGGGCGGGGCGGGGCAGTATCGAGCGTGGGCGACGCGCATGCCGCCTGCCGCTCACTCGCGAGCCTTCGCCATACGCGACATGCACTGCGGGGCCACATCCCGTACTAACACGCGACTATTGCTAGTACGATACTACGATGTGCAAATAGTGAAAAAGTAACGCCCTACGCAAATTAGGTAAGTCGAGTATATATCACTAATTATTAAAACGGTGCTGCTCGCTTGTACTGTGCCAGGTCAATGCTGGAGCCTGGTGGTAGACCTACGTCACGGTGCTGACGTGCTTGTGACGTAACTCAGTGGAAATCTGTTTGCTCGTGATTAAGAACTTGTCCTTTAACGGGTCACCGCTGCTCCCTATGCTAATTTAAATCTACTTTGATATTCGTCAGGTCTGGAGGACACTGATGTTGGTCGTGATTTACTAATGTGGTTATGACCGGAATCCTAAATCTCTAATCTCGAGTCAAATACGTACCTATTATAAGGGTATTGGTTAATGGTTAATTACTTGACAGTGAACTAGAAATTCAAAACTCACTCCGTTTCTGACCTCTATAGAAACGATAAAGATACACTTATATTTAGGTATAAAATTGTAGACATAGTGGTAGTTGTGCTGAGTGGTGCCCTAAGTGCAGTCGAGGTCGCGATAATAGTGTTAAGTTGCTATTAATTGAGTTTCTGCATGGGCCGGCCCCCCGAGGCGTTCGTCGGTCGAGTTAACGAACTTGTCATATTATATTAAATTAGCTATTCTCATATAAATGTAAGAGGTTATTTAAAAATAAGAAGTTGTGACGAAATAGTCTAAAGGCTTAGACAATTTTTTATTCTCGACGAGGACCGTTCGGTTCATTGACGAATTTTTATTATACTATATAACCTACTTATTTTATCAGAATTTTTAATTTAAGATTATCCGTACGCAAAATGGCACAATTGATAACAAAAAAATTGAACTGAAAATTGTCCCCTGATATAAAAAATAAATAAAAAACCGCATTTATTAACCTTAATAAAAGTAATTTTGAGTTGGCGCCGACTCAAAATTAATTACGTAAAAAAATTAATTAGGTACACTTAGATTAATTGAAGAACTTAGTTATTAAACTAAATAAGAAAGGTTTATACTTTTTTGCTTTTCAGTTTTTTTTCGGCGGTTTAATTTTTTTGTTAAAAAGTTTTTATTTTTCAATTTTCTGTGGCTTACTTTAGTTAATTACTAACTTAATTACTAGTTCCCACCCATTCATTTGCTAACGAGAAAAAACCGGCCAAGTGCGAGTCGGAATCGCGCACAAAGGGTTCCGTACCGTTATCCGTTGAATGAAAGGTTAGTTGCGGTTTACGATTTATGACGTATTAAAAAAAACTACTTACTAGATCTCGTTCAAACCAATTTTCGATGGAAGTTTGCATGGTAATGTACATCATGTATATATTTTTAGTTTTATCATTCTCTTATTTTAGAAATTACAAGGGTGCACACATTTTACCACTTTGGACGTGTCTCTCGCGCAAACTATTCAGTTTAGAAAAAAATTATATTAGTAACCTCAATATCATTTTTGAAGACCTATCCATAGATACCCCACGCGGTTAAATGCGGTTCACATAATACATCTACTTACCAAGATTCAACAGTATAGTTCTTATAGTTTCGGAAAAAGTGGCTGTGACGTACGGACGGACAGACAGACATACAGACATGACGAATCCATAAGGGTTCCGTTTTTTGCCATTTGGATACGGAACCCTAAAAAAGTGTCCTTAACGTTTACGTTTCCATTCCGATACTTATGAAATCTGCCATTTTCAAATTTTGAAGTGAAAATTTCTGTAGCGGCGCTGTGCACTTTTTGGGATGGGGAAAAATCGATAAACTCGCGACAGGTGTAGGAGGTCACGTGACTGTAGGACTTAGTGTTGCCAATTGCCGGAATACAAAAAGCGAGAGTTGCGCTTCAAAACGCGGATGATAATATAAGAATTAAAATTATTCAACTTTTCACTTCTGCCGGCACTCCCGGAGTGCAACCCGGTCTTTTTTCTCCTATAAGGATGGATAGGGTTTTCAATTCTGCGTAAGGATAACTTAATAATTTACGAATCTGAGAATAAAAATCGGTGGACAACTTTTCATGAAATGGTCCAAATAAGCTAATTTAAGGTTTATTTTAAATCTGATGGCTCAACGTTTCTTGTGTCCGTCAACGCTCAACGCCATTACTATGGATGTGATGGACGGTTAAATAAAAGTGGATTTTTGTGTCCTAATTTCTTTTTTGTGAAATAAAGCCGCTTTCAAGTATTTAAATAGGTTGCCGGTTCATTTAATATATTTAAGCCAGAGCCAAACTAATTTTATGCAATGGTATTTGCCATTAGTGATCCAAACACCACTACTTATATCTTTTCTACAGCCCCACAGCCACTATAGGTAGTTAGGTTATATTTCTCATTCGCATGATTCAATCTTCTCGATTTCTACACTTTATTTGCTAATAAAATGTAGACAGTCGTCTACATTTTATTTGCTACTTTCGTTAATAGCTCACTATACTGGCTGTCCTCTCAGAGTTCTAGTTTCAATAAGATACTTTTCTATAGAAATGTATTAAGCTCAGTAATCGTAGAGAAAAATGCAATTCCGTAATTACCTTTGCCACTGAATGCATTATTTCCGATAATTTAGTTTGCATACAGGTCGATATTGTTCAGCCTCGGTCGATGGCCTCGATATAGTTAAAACTTGGGCAACTATTCTGAAATGGTATTAACCTATTGGCCGTCACATAAAAAAAACTATTCTATTGTTTTTGGAGTTCATATGAAGTCGGTGGCAGGTGGGTGGCAACAGTGACGAACGAGGGGCTACCGCGAAGTGAAAACGAACTTCGTTCGAATATTAACCTCTCTGTCGCACCTGCTAGTTCGAGCAAGGCGTAGCACGGTTGCCATTTTATCACTTATCGCTGTGGATAAGACATCCGTCACGTTCTGCCAAGTATGCGAGTGCGAGAGTGACGGATGTCTTATCCACAATGATAAGTGATAAAATGGCAACCGTGCTACGCCTCGGCGAATTGGTTAATGATTGAGTGTCCTTCCGAGTAGGTACCTATTGGTTGGTTTGCGCGCGCGCTCGATCGGAAGGGCATGTTATCTTCGGCGCTATCTGCTAACGTCATTGACTTTAACATAATGATGGTGCGGTGCGATTAGTTTAATGGAACGGTATTTGCATAGCGGTTATGCAAAATAAACGCAGGGTTTCAGGTTATCAGGTTAGTAGGAACTGCGGTTTTTAAGACATACGTGTCAGTTTTTCGGAACTATGTTCGGAATACTTACCGTTAGCTTTTCGGTGAAGGAAAACATCGTGAGGAAACCGGTCTAATCCAAGCGGACCCCGGGCTCCTTTAGGGGCATTACCGGGAATAACGCTAGGAGGATGATGACGATACGTGTCATGTTTATTGTTAAGATTTTACAAGCATACGAAATTCTATAGTATCACTGTTCATAGTTCTCTTTACAATCCCGTTAGAAGTTATCTTGACGACCACTTTAGCGTAGTTGGTCCTGCCTACGATACTGGCGTAGGTATTTGTGTGATGAGCACGAATAAGTACCTATTTATTTATCTGTATTGGTACCTAATATCTTCATCTAGTACCCATAGTATATGCTTTGCTTTGTTTGTACGCAAATATTTACTTTTGATACTACAGTAGAGCAAGTGGTTCATTCATGTGACTGTCAAACGACACTGCTGGCCGCGGGTTCGCAACGCGACCCGGTTTTCGGAACTTACATACGGAAAGTCATTTGGTCATTACTCTTAGTTTTTGGTAAAGGAAAACATTGTTAGGAAACCAGCATACTTCTTCAGATATTCAAATTTTATGTAAAAAAAACGCCAACCCGCACCGGACAACTGCCCTTTCCGTCTCGTCTCTCGAAAAACCATAGAATGCGAGCGCCTTACAAATTTCTACGCAATCACGTGCCTAAAACCCGGTAGGCGAATGTTCGAACTAAACGGCTGCCTGGCATCGTAACCCGCCCCCAACCCCGCATAATGGCAATGGCACCCATTCGGTGGGGCCATTTTCCGGTACTACTTAGACTTCTATGGCTTTTCGTTCGCTGTGGGCTCAGCAGTGAGACGTATAAATGCTGTCGATAATGATAAAAGTGAAACTGAAGTGGTTAATATATTTCCTACAATTTCCAGGTAGTAAATAATAAATTCTTGAACATGTGTTCACATAGGTCGCATTTGTGTAGTCGCTACGCGGCACTTGTCGTACTGAATTAGTCTTATTCCCATGGTTATTTAGTACAAACTTATTAACTAGGTTCTAGTTCAAGCGGACGATATATTGATGGTCTTCCACAATACTTTAATGAAGCACTTAGCACCGGCATTGCGCCAATTTTTTCAATGCGGCTAAAATAGTTATAGATGTAATGCAGGCTTAGTTATAACCTATCATATTTCTGGTTTTACTTAGTATAGGTACCTACAGTCGCCTTATTACAATGGAATAATGTGTAAACATTTGTCACTCTTTGGGGGAGGCCTATGTCCAGCAGTGGACATAGGCCTCCTCCAAAGTCTTACGTATGATATGATGATGATTATGAAGGTGTAAAAACATCTATTTGACGACGACTGTACCTCCATTTCATCCCTCCACCATCTCAACATATCTCAGGTAGGTTGATATATATTTAGGTACTCAAAAATAGTCGAATTTTGAACTTTCTTCTTGAAGGTGGGTTTAAAATAAACACTAATATAATTAAATAGTAACAAAACTACCAATGTACTAAGCGATTAATGTAAAAAAGTAACTAAAGTACAAATAATTAGAAAGTTATAATTATAACCCGAGCGGTACCTATAAAAGGTAGAATAAAATTATTTTAAAACGATAAACAACTTCTCTGTATCGTACATAGGACATATTTTGTAGGGATTCTCGTAGCGTTGATTTACATTTCATGATGCGGGGATGGGGATATAAATCTAGCCGCGCATATCGCAAAGAAGTGGACCCAGGAAAAGAAAAAAATCTAGAAGAAAATAGAGTCGTTTTTGCGTAAATTTAGGACAAACAAAATTTTACGCCTTTTACTGGTATGATTAGTGTTGTAAGGGTTTCGGCGTGCTGTAATATTTTAATATAAATAATTGTCGAACTATTACAACTTCAGATAAGGGCCGCCCCCCTAGGGGGCGCGACCACATTTTAAGGGGGGGGCCTCGGGAAATCCTTTTGCAAAAACTAGTGCCTCGCCGATCCTTGGGATTAGGTACTCAGCTGATCCTAGACTCCTAAGAGCCGTGGCGCTAACGGCAACGCTAGGAAGATGATGATGATTTGGCTAGCTAACCCATTCACTTCCGTTTCCTTGCATCGAAGCAAAGGGGGGCGTGGGAACTTCATTTTAGGCAGCAGGGAGGCTTGCCTAAAAAAAGTTTGGGAACCCCTGCCTTAAGGATTGCTCTCTGGGCTCTTTCTAGGTTTGGTAATGTGGTTTTAGCCAAGCCACCCCTTGTAGAGAAATGAGAGCGTAATGACATTGGATCGTAGGTAATGTTTTAATGAATCCTACACGTGTGACACGTGTTTTATTGGCAATGCGTGATGGGAATGGGAGCAAGTACTCAAATCAAAAGTAGCTAATAATATAATGAGAAGTCAGAAATTACAAGTGGTTCCAGTTGTATGATCAACAGGGATAAATTCATCCCAGAAGTAGGTATTGTCAGAAAAAGAACAATGTCCGGTCTTGAAAATCTACGCTAATGGCTCCATAGATCAAACGAACATAGACTGGAACTGATAAACTGGGTAACAAGGAAAGTAACAAGCTTTCTAAATAATTCCACAGTAACGAGTTGTTGAACAGGTAAGAAGTTAGTAGAGGACAAAAGCTGTGTAAAGTGAAGAAACATTGTACAAGTTTTGCCGAACCCTCCGCCTGTGCTTAGGTACTTGTAAACAATGATGTAATAATTTTGAAAGCGAAATACGGCGCGGTAATAGTTACTGCCTACTTTATCAACCTTCTGCCAATTTACGCCCTGCAGGAGACGACTTTGACAAGTAATACCTACGCGACGCCGACGGGTAGGTATCTTGCGAAACTCGTATAAGTCTATAAAATAAATATACTGCGGACGCCTCGTTACGTATATTACCTATCGGTGTTGGGCCGAGGGTTTTTTCTCGGCGTTTATAATAAATTACAACGCTCGGGCGGTCGTGTCCCCAGGAGCCCTGTGGAGGCCACTCCTAAAATGTGAGCGTGAGTTTGGAAAGAGACGCTTGCGGCTTCAAGTAATTTGGGAAAAAACGTTGCAGAGGGAAACCCAGTCAAACTTTTCAACGTTGTTGTTGAAGACAGAATTATAATAGGTAAGTATAGGTAGGTACTACTTATTAATGTAGGTGTTAGTTGCTAGGATGAGTTGGGTACGTAGGCCGTGAGCTAATCATATATATGGCTTTAATACTAATGACGATTACTAGTTCCGCGATGGCTGTCGATAAAACTATCGTAGAAACAAGGTTGATAAGATTATTCAGACGGGCAATGAATTTAGATACATTTTTGCTCGCCTATAGGTAATCTGATGATGGTGTTTGGTACGAGTATCCTCTATATCAGGGATATAGGACTCTTAGAAGGGGTCTTCTATCTGTTTCTGTCTTGGGCGGCAACCTCAATCTCCTTCCAACCAAGGCCCGTTGAGACAGCCTCTGTGTCGACTGTGCATCTCCAAGTGGTGCGAGGGCGTCATGGTTTCCTCTTCCCGGAAGTCTGATATCGTAAACTTTGCCTGGCCTTCGCAGCAGATGTCCTATCCAGCACCACTTCATCAGACGTGTATCCTTTTTACTTTTTACTCTGCACATCACGTCATCGAAAACAATCAAGAACAGCAACGGTGACGATAGGCAGCCATATTTGACTCCAGCAATGACGTACTATCAGTTCTGACAGAAGGCCTTTATGCATTACTCTAATAATTTACTTTAAAAACAAAGTTTTAACCGACTTCAATTTAGTACTCCGCCAAGCCACGAGAACATTTCCTATTTTTTTTTACAAAATACTACATGAACTGATTTCCGATAGCAAATGCGTTGATTACTATAGTAAAAAACCGAATCGCTGACGTGGGCCGATAATATATGAGGACTTCCATCGAATCCCCAAGATCATCACCAATGGCACTTCATTAGTTCCTATTTCAACGGAATCTTATCAGAACCTGTGACGTACTTTTGCACTTTTAAGTACATAATTGAGGAATTCGATAAGTCATCTGTGGTCTTCATCATCAATTCCTCGCTACCAAATTTATGATTCCGGATGTAAATACACGAGTTATAACAGAAAATACCAAAACCACTACACGCGTGCCTAATAAAATTGAGGAGTCCCCTCAATTTCTCATGGATCCCACATCTAACTGATTTTTTTTAAAAATGGGACCCACCTGGAAGTATATAAAAAAAATCGAATCGGCTCATCAATGACGGAGTTCTGGGGTAACAAACATTGAAAAAAAAAACAGCCGAATTGAGAACCTCCTCCTTTTTTTTAAGTCGGTTAAAAACAACAATCAACATAAAACTAACCTAATTGACGTCAAAGGCTCTACATTCTAGACCCTTAATAGTGCCATTTGTTACCGCCAGTATCGTGTCTCCGAATTTACCAATTATTATACACTAACTAGTAACTACTCGCCGATATCCCATTACGCAGCAGTAAAATACTCGTATTACAACCACCTTCCAAACCATATCAAAGCAGAGGAAAGAGGTACAGGATTTGCAAAAAACTATGAAGTCATTCCTAGAGAATAAAGAGTACTTAGGTTTATTACACTGTGGAGGATTTTCTTGACGATAGCAATTAGTTACTAGGATAGAATTTTAAAAATAAATGTAGTATCTTGTAGTCACTGTCAAAGTATGATAATTTTTGAGCCTAATTGTGTAATTTGTATAACAATTAATAGTGCCTATGTAATATATTATAAGAAAATAAAAAAATTGTCACACCCGCCAGGGTCCATGAGAGGCTTTTATGAGGAATGCCTACCTGCGATTTTCCCATACAAGCGCTCTCGACTGTTTCCTCTCTGGTTTTTGAACATAGAGCAATGAATTTTTCAAATAAGATCAATATCATCAATATCTATGCTGCTATGTTTTGGATATTTTTTTTTTAAAGAAACTTACAGCGCCTTGAATATCGCACCAATGGCTTAATTTAATTGGCTGCCAAAAAAGGCGCAGTACCTATACAAATATGACAACAAATATCCAAAATACCAAAACATTTATTTATTATTTATTTATTTATTCCATACAATTTCACAGCATTACAGTAACACCAAAGCACTATGAAACAAAACAAATGTAGATATATATACACAAAAGAAACAAACTATTATTATAATAACACAGAAGACGGTCGTGCATCCATCTTCTCGCAGAACGTCAAACATTCATCACACACATCTATCCATCGGCTAGCAAATATATCACAATTTGGTGCCGATTCAAGCAACGAGTTCATGAAGTGCAAAGCTCGAATAAGCGGGGACTTTCTGCGAGACAACGTTCGCGCTGCCGGCGCCGCTAGTAAATGTTGACAACGAGGTCGAAAATTATATCTAGAGGGCGAGGGAACATACAGGCGCACCAACTGAGCTACTAATCCGGGACAGTCTGAATCACCACGCAAACTTCTACCAGCTAAGGAAAGAAGACCGAAGTTTCGCCTCACCTCTAGTGAATTTAAACCTAAAACGCCTAGCAAAAATACATACAAACATAGCGGCGTAGATTATTTCTTCTTCTTGCAGTTCCCAATATTTTATAATGATTGGTTGCGTTTTGGAGGAGGAAACAGTCGAGAGCGGATCCTCGATTTTTGAGTTTTTTGCGTGAGATTTTTAGTTCGAGCTGCAGTTGTCCTTATCGCATGAATTGGAGCTCCCGTCCACAGCAGCGCGATAGAAACATTGCGTCAAAAATTCGAGATTTGAAAAGTTGCTCAGCTAGGCATTGCTCTTATATACTGTAACAACTTGTATTTTACCTTATCATGGTGCAATAAATGATTATGATTATGCCAAATCTTGGGATCAGGTGCCAAAGCGGACCCCGGGCTCCTTCGGGGCACAACCGGGAATAACGCTAGGTGGACGATAACTCATCGATTTCTCTTAAGCTTACTATTAATTCTATTAGATACAAAATAGTTTATTTTATGCATGGAACCTACGTGCGCCCTACATCAATAAGGAGTGCTGGTTAGCTGATTCCTTTCGAGCAATTATGGTATCGATTGACCGTTAGGTAGGGTTATTTCGCCGGTTAGCGACCAACTAATTTCATGTGCCGGTTGGCGACCACTTTAAAGGCCTTCTACACGATCGGGACCAACCGCCAACCATCGTGTCGTTGGTCGGATCAACCATTTTTTGTATTCGTTCTACACGATCGGTGGTTGACTCAACTAGTCAGTTTTTCTACGGTATTTGGACAGAACGGTAGCGATGGCGACTTGCCTTTCAAAGCAAAAGAAGATCGGTTTGGCAATAACTTTTTTATGTTTGAGTGAAGAAGAAAAATGTATTTGAGCTTCTTTTTCACAAGCTCTCTTGCTTGAGTTTTTGGTTCATATCTTTGTATAAATCGGATCCAATGTCCCAAAAACATGGTAAATCAAAATATAGAGATATAGATTCGGTCAGGTCTTCTCGTTCGCGGCTTTGTTTTTGCGAATCCATTGCACAACGTGCGCTCATGACTACTGACAAGCACACACTGAAGCGCTCCCGTTGGCCGACAGCGTTCCAGACGGTTGGGACCAACCACGGACGCAGCCTGTCGCGAGGGATACTCTCGCGACCATGGCCGTTGATGTCGGGTGTGTAATGATCGGTATAAAAACAAATAATATAATTTCATTTGATCTAACCATTTTTGATATAATTTCAAAGGGTAGAATCATTCATTGTACCATGGTAATAAACGCTTGGTATAACATCAAAATATATATTTTTATTTAGTATAACTATCATTCGGTATAATGCTTATTTCTTATAACCATCAAAGAGTATAATTCTTATATGATATACATCTCATATTGTATAATGATCAAGCGGTATAATTTTATTAACACTGTAACATTAACAAACCTTAGAATTAAATGATGTTCCGCATATGTAAAGCTATATATATATTGAAATGCAAATTGCATTTTATTTACCTAAGCTAAACTACTTTTTTTCCGTTCAAACCTAACGTAAACCTAACACAACCTGCAGCGTGTCGCCGTCTGCCCGCTTCGCGGGGTGCCTATTTCCGCTCTAAGGGACACAAGTGAACCCTAACCTAACCCACTTATAGTACAATTGTTGCGAGTGGTTTTTTGCTGTGGGGGGCTCCGCCCTCCGAGCCCCTCTTTTTCTGGCTGCCCTGGCTTGATTATATCAACTGTACATTAGACGGAATGAGCATTATATCCAATGTTCAATATAGCAAATATGCATTATACTTAATGTATGTTATACTAAATATTATTATATGAAATTATCGTTATATAAAATGATAATTATGTCATATGAAAATATATTAAGTGTTGTTATAGAACTTGAGAATTATATCAGATGAGCGTTATTGCGAGTAATATTATATCAAAAATATTTATAGCCATCATTACGCACCCGTTGATATCAACCAAATATCGGTCGGGTCAACCGCATTCTACACGGTCCATTTTTATATCAACCCGACCAAGGACACGTTGGTTGGCGTTTGGTCCCGATCGTGTAGAAGGCCTTTTAGCTGAGTTGGTGAACTGAAAGGATATTTTCTCGGTTTTTTAGTAGAGTTCTATTCTGAAACAACAAAAAAAATGCATGTCCAAGTAATTGTCTCAATATAGGGTCTGTAGAATTGATGTTATCTTCAACAGAAAAAACCTTCTCCTTCAGGTGGTCGCTAACCGAAGGTGGTCGCGTAACCAGCGAAATGACCCTACTTTACCGTCACAGTAGATAGACGAGTGCACTCCATTACAGAGGGAGGCATTCCGGGAATATCAAATAGCTAATAGAGCGGAGTGGCGTCGTTCGCGCCCATTAACGTTTTTATTCACTCTTGTCATTGCCGCTATTACACCATATATTATACTTAGTATATAGTTTACACATACGAGGGTGTATGACGTACCTACTCAAACGCAAGCACCGCGTCATCACCACTTAATTTGAGCATTATTGTTTTCATTAATGTTCGTCAATGTCTATATGTATTATGTCTGTCTCTATTCGTTTTTACACCTACACCTCTCTGACATGGTTTCGTATATTACGGATTGAATATTACGCTACGGTGCGCATATGCGCACCGTTGATTGAACTGGGAGGGATGGGAAGATTGAAAAGGGGCGAGAATGTGGTGCTAGATTTCGTTAGGTAACTACCTACCTGCTAACAGGAAAATCACAGCACAATCACAGGGATCTGATGTTGTTGATAATGCTGTCACTGAATTTATATATTTTGCTCCGACAAGTGGTTGCGAGATTAGTGCAAAAAAGTTACCCGGGTCGTTCTTCTTTTTAACCGACAATGAATCGTCTTTTTTCTGTTTTTTGCGTTTTTCAACTATTGATAATGATGGTTTTAATGTTTGATTTTAATAAACGTTGCATGTATTTTTTATTAGGACTAATTCATGATTCTTTCCGTGGCGATAATGTTTTTTTCTTTATCATAGTTTTACAGAAAATACTGTGACAGTGTGGTCGTTTTCTGCGGGGACCACATTTTGGATTACCACTCTGTCACGCGATTCTATGGAAGAACCACCATAATGAAAAAACATTATCGCCACGGAAAGAATCATGAATTAGTCCTAATAAAAAATACATGCAACGTTTATTAAAATCAAACATTAAAACCATCATTATCAATAGTTGAAAAACGCAAAAAACAGAAAAAAGACGATTCATTGTCGGTTAAAAAGAAGAACGACCCACCCCTCATCACGTATTGAATATTCTAATTGATTCGTTCCTAGCTTGTGTAGGACATTAAATGTTCTCTTAAACTGTTTTATTAGGCTGTGGCGGTCTTTAAAGAGGGTTATTAAAGTGGGCCTTCCGGGCACAGCCTCTGAGAAGCGCGGAAGTAGGTCAAGGGTAGAAGTGGGTTAAGGGCTCCGGTTTTGCCGGCTCATGCCGTTTTAATTGCTTAAATCAATAACATCGATTAAACAGTGCCTCTTAGTAAAGCCGCGGAAAAATCATCGGGACCCTTACTTTTTAAAAGTACGAGATCGATTGTTCATAGCTAAAAGTGATATACATAGGTACCTACGCCAGCTTTGGTATCCGCACGGACTTTGATTTTGAACTTTATCCCGGCGACTTTGTTTTGGATCTTCAACACGGAATCCAGTTAAAAAGTTAAACATATTTTTTATCTCATTAAATCATATTA
Organism: Epinotia demarniana; assembly: GCA_945867215.1. Classification (NCBI taxonomy): domain Eukaryota; kingdom Metazoa; phylum Arthropoda; class Insecta; order Lepidoptera; family Tortricidae; genus Epinotia; species Epinotia demarniana. The sequence goes on from OX244262.1 coordinate 19,791,141, forward strand.
GGAAACTTAAGTTTCGATCCATGTTGTTGTTAATTAAAACGAAACTTTGTCCAAAAATTGTTTCAACTCACCTTACGGCTCAACTCTAATCTATCTTGAAGCGGGGATTCGTAAATACCTACAACGCGTACCTAATTGGAGGTTGGATCAGAGGGGCAACCGCGAAGTGAAAACGAACTTCGTTCGAGTATCTTCCTCTCTCTCGCACCTGCTAGTTCGAGCGACAAAGATGAAGATACACGAAGTTCGTTTTCGTTTCGCGGTAGCCCCCCTCTTGGTTAGAGCTCCCGTTGCACGAAACCCTACCTCACAAGGTGGCAGAACAGAAATGCAATATAGTGATAGATACTACTTAGGAACACTGGATTTTAGTTGGTTGCCATAGCATATCCTGGAAGAACTATTTTTTTTTTCGTCGTCGTATCGCTTTTTTGATCGAAAATTACATCATAAGGTGGCAGATCGAAACGTTTAGTCATCGAAAGAGACACATTTGGAGATAACAACCCGCTTTGGTTGCCAGCCCGAACCCTGGCAGGTTTCAAGATCAGCCACGTTATATGAGCCTCAAAAATGGGGTCAATTACCTCATCAGGTGGCAAGATGAAACTGATGCAGATCGATTGCCCTAGACGTGCCGTTCAGGAATATACAGGGTTGCCAGCCTTCAGCTTGGCAGTTTTTCTGGTCAGCCACCTCGAACATTATATGTGAAAATCTTGGAATAACGAGAAATTCGTGTTTTTATGCTAAGATTCAGGGTATAATTTAATAAAAATCAGGATATTAAAATAAAGTCAACGTACTTGCGTCTTATGGTGTTACAATAATAGAGTAAATGTACCAGTTTTGGTCATTTCTCATTAATATATCTTGAAATATTGAAAGAAGTGATGTTGCCTTTTACGTTCAACGTGATTTAGCATTTCTCATCAGGTGGCAAGATGAAACTGATGCAGATTGATTGCCCTAGACGTGCCGTTCACGAATATACAGGGTTGCCTGCCTTTAGCTTGGCAGTTTTTCTGGTCAGGCACCTCGAACAATATATGTGAAAATCTTGGAATATCGAGAAATTCCTGTATTTATGCTATGATTCGCGGTATAATTTAATAAAAGTCAGGATATTAAATTAAAGTCAACGTACTTGCGTCTTATGGTGTTGAAATAATAGTGTAAATGTACCAGTTTTGGTCATTTCTCATTAATATATCTTGAAATATTGAAAGAAGTGATGTTGCCTTTTACGTTTAACGTGATATAGCAATTCTCATCAGGTGGCAAGATGAAACTGATGCAGATCGATTGCCCTAGACGTGCCGTTCACGAATATACAGGGTTGCCTGCCTTCAGCTTGGCAGTTTTTCTGGTCAGCCATCTTGAACAATATATGTGAAAATCTTGGCATAACGAGAAATTCGTGTATTTATGCTATGATTCAGGGTATAATTTAATAAAAATCAGGAAATTAAATTAAAGTCAACGTACTTGCGTCTTATGGTGTTGAAGTAATAGGGTAAATGTACCAGTTTTGGTCATGAGGGTGCATGAAAGGAGCCTCCCCGTACGACGTATCCGAAGCTTTTTCCCAATTTGATTCGTCTGGCGCACCCTGGGCAACGCTCGGCATCAACTGCCGAGCGGCTAATCCTTTCAACACGATGGTTCCACCAAATAATACATGCAATCAGAGACGGCACTTCACAGAGCCAGCTTTGACAGTCATGTCTATCAATATAGAGGGCTTCTCACAGGACAAAGCGCTACTCCTCTCGGAACTGTGCCGCGAGACACAATGCCACATTTTATGCGTCCAGGAAACTCATCGTGACGCAGGCCAAACTCGGCCGCAGATACCCGGACTGACATTGATAGCAGATATACCACACCCTAAGCACGGCAGTGCCATCTTTTCCAAGCCGGATTTAGTCATCATATCTTCTTCTTCTGTCTGCCTGAACACAATGGAGGTCATAACCGTGGACATTGGCTCATGTACAGTTACATCCGTGTACAAACTGCCTACCCAGCCATTCCAGCCCTGGATCCCCGGCGACGCGACTCATAGGAGTACCAAATTAGTCGTCGGTGATTTTAACAGCCACCATACGACTTGGGGCTAACGAGTGAGCCAAACAATGACGGGGGGTTGAGGAGTGGGCGGAGGCTCAAGGTCTAACTCTCCTTCATAACCCTAAGCTGCCAGGATCTTTCAACAGTGGCCGATGGCGGCGCAGTTACAACCCCGATCTCATCTTTGCTAGCGAAAACATCTCCTCCCAGTGCTCCAAGGCTGTTTGCGCACCCATCCCGTGAACCCAACATAGGCCCATAATGTGCCGGGTGGAGGCTGTTGTGAAGCCCACTAAGATCCCATTTCGACGGCGGTTCAATTTTACGAAAGCAGTCTGGGTTAAATACTCGGGAAACATCGACGAGAAGCTGCGTTCTTTGCAACTTAAGGCTAACAAACCTGTACATGCCAAGGTTTGTGCTGGCAACCAATGCGGGTTGTTATCTCCAAATGTGTCTCTTTCGATGAGTAAACGTTTCGATCTGCCACCTTATGATGTAATTTTCGATCAAAAAAGCGATACGACGACGAAAAAAAATAATAGTTCTTCCAGGATATGCTATGGCAACCAACTAAAATCCAGTGTTCCTAAGTAGTATCTATCACTATATTGCATGTCTGTTCTGCCACCTTGTGAGGTAGGGTTTCGTGCAACGGGAGCTCTAACCATCTGTCTTACACTGATCCGACTGAGGCGAGGTACGAAGAGTTATGAATATTGAATACCTACCTACATCGAACATAAGTGAACAAGTTTTCAGCCATGTATCTGTATGTATAAATAGGTAATTCTAAAATTTTTATTTCAGAATTTTAGTTGAAAGTGATGATTATGACAAGCAATTTCCTAATTAAATACAATGATTTCAAACAATCTGGCGCTTAGAGCAGCCAAACATTCGAATACGTGCATATCAGAAACATGGACATCCAGAAACAACACTTGTGCCCGCGGCTGGTGGATTATCTGACCATCGTCGGCGCGCGCCCTTACACCACGCGGAAAGGCCTCGCGCCAGTTCAGGTAGTAATCCTCAAAAAAAAAATACTTTAATCCCCCACCGCCACCGACGAGAATCCCGCCGAGATGACGTAACACCTTTTCAATCGCTCGCGATTGACGAATGACGAACTAATCACATCGGTGATTAGTTCGTCATTCGAGATAAAAGGGCTTCGATAATCTTGCAGTAAGGTAAACCCTCCTTTTAAAGGTTCTCTTTGGCTTATGTTTAAATGATAACTGATCATAACTGATAGCAGATTTAATAATGTTCTCTTGATAATTAGTCTTTCAGATATATGTATTTTCTCGAATTTTGTGATGTATGTTTCAACCACAGCATACCACAGGCTTGCGGGATGTCATTAGCTACTAAAATCAATTTTCGTCTTAATAAATGTTGAATATCTGTGGTGTAGGCACCGGAGTTGCTGCGGCGGTACCCTCTGACCAACCACGATGACTTCCCTCTGCCGTTGGACATGGTGTACTTCTGCCAGCCCGAGGGCTGCGTGTCGGTGGGGCCACGCCGAGCGCCCGGCCACATGGCAGCGCGGGACACCACCTCGTTCGTGTTCACGCTCACAGATAAGGACTCGGGTGAGCTGACACCTAGCTTTCGCTTTTCGTGCGGATTTTCCGCACGGTTATAGATCGTTCACTCTACGAATTCGCGCGCTATTACTACCTAAGTTACGAGTATGAATAACTAACTTTTAGTGAAAAGGAGTGAGATGCGTCCTCGTTGATTGAAGGATCTACCTACCCTTGTGCGACTGATGCAGAAATACGTCTGTAGATATTGTAGATTGTGGGAGTTTTCTTTATTATTACGAGCTTTTATACATGATGACATTTTAATCAGTGTCCAAATTTTTTGTAGGCATTTGGTACCACTAGTAGACTCCATTTTTGATAAAATACTGGTACCTAGGTAATTTTTGAATTATAAATTGTCTATCCCAAAAGAATTATCCGTACAGCGTGGTTACTGGGCATTCAGTACCGCGCGGAGCGGGGCGGGGTTGGGGGAGGGGAGGCGTGACGTACGCAAACCTTACTACTGAGATACCCGCGCGGTAAGGTTTTTTTGGAATAACTTTAAGCAGCAATTACTAATTTTTTTTGTACTGAATGATATGAAACAAAAAATAAACACGTAATTTAAAATTTTTTGCTTAAGAATCTTATACTTGAATTTGGACACTGATTAAAATGTCACCCTGTATAAGTTGTGCACCACATAAATAACGATTTTTGTACAACATTTTCATCCACCACCAAGGCGATTTCCTCTTTTTTTTTTTGGTAATAATTCGGTGAATTACGATTAAACGCAGCCGTCGTGTCCGACGCCATTTTGAATGACGCACAATGGCGGCTCGCTGCGAGTGCTGCCTCGCCCGCGCATGTTTATGTGCACCAAATTGACTCGCCAACAGCTCGCTCAAATTCGTACCTATGCTTAATAAATGTTTGTACCAAGAAGGTTTTATTTTGTGGCAGGTAAGACCCGGTACGGGATCTGCGTGAACTTCTACCGCGCCGTGGAGCGCGCGCCGCCGCCGGGCCCGCGCGAGCGCTCCATGCTGCGCCGCGAGTCCTGGCGCAAGTCCTTGGAGAAGAGCTCCGACTCCGCCTTCTCGAGGTGATCATTACTACAATAGGGCCTGTTACACTGTTCTAATTTTACATTTGAATAACACGTGATCCTGAAAATTACTCCAAAAGGTTGGGAAATTTACGGAACACTAATGAAAAATATGTAAAATCGGGGGCGGCTTTACCTATAGTGCAGGGGGTGCGTTGCACCCGGGCGCACGGTCCTAGGGGGCGCCGAGCGCAACTCGCCTTGACTCCCGAGTCCTGCGCCTGCGCTAGGGGGGGTACTAGAGGGCGCTACGGTAATGATTGCACCCGGGCGCGACATGGGCTAGAGACTCCTCTGTGTAAAATTAATGAAAGTTATATACACTTCCTAGCTTTCTCGGGGTTATGTGTGGTTTGTTTATTTATTTATTTATTTATACAAGGAATTCCAACAGCTATGAAATATTCGCTAAACATTATAAATAGCAATACAGAGCCAATTATAAGAACTCGCAAATAGAAACGGAATATAATAATATGATACACAGTACACGAAAGACGATTCAAAAGACTAGTCAATTGCTAGTATCCTAGTTCAGAGGCATTCAGTGTAAGCTTTCCGTGTATAACGCGGCGCGAATGTTCCAGTGACTATAGGAGCAGCAATGTGGCTCCAAGCGACTCGGAGCGCGACTGCAGTGCGACGCTGGGGCCGCGGCTCGCGGCCGCCCCCGACTCCGAGAGCGGGGGCTCGCACTCGCCCAGCCCCCGCGCCAGCAGGAAGCGACAGGTGCAGTACAACCATAAACAACTAGGAGCGCGACGCTGGGGCCGCGGCTTGCGGCTGCCCCCGTCGCCGAAAGCGGGGGCTCGCACTCGCCCAGCCCCCGCGCCAGCAGTAAGCGACAGGTGCAGTACAACCATAAACAACTAGGAGCGCGACGCTGGGGCCGCGGCTTGCGGCTGCCCCCGGCTCCGAGAGCGGGGGCTCGCACTCGCCCAGCCCCCGCACCAGCAGGAAGCGACAGGTACAGTACAACCATAAGCGACTCGGAGCGCGACTGCAGCGCGACGCTGGGGCCGCGGCTCTCGGCCGCCCCCGACTCCGAGAGCGAGGGCTCGCACTCGCCCAGCCCCCGCGCCAGCAGGAAGCGACAGGTACAGTACAACCATAAGCGACTCGGAGCGCGACTGCAACGCGACGCTGGGGCCGCGGCTCGCCGCGGCCGCCCCCGTCGCCGAAAGCGGGGGCTCGCACTCGCCCAGCCCCCGCGCCAGCAGTAAGCAACAGGTGCAGTACAACCATAAACAACTAGGAGCGCGACGCTGGGGCCGCGGCTTGCGGCTGCCCCCGGCTCCGAGAGCGGGGGCTCGCACTCGCCCAGCCCCCGCACCAGCAGGAAGCGACAGGTACAGTACAACCATAAGCGACTCGGAGCGCGACTGCAGCGCGACGCTGGGGCCGCGGCTCGCGGCCGCCCCCGACTCCGAGAGCGGGGGCTCGCACTCGCCCAGCCCCCGCGCCAGCAGGAAGCGACAGGTACAGTACAATCATAAGCGACTCGGAGCGCGACTGCAGCGCGACGCTGGGGCCGCGGCTGGCGGCCGCCCCCGACTCCGAGAGCGGGGGCTCGCACTCGCCCAGCCCCCGCGCCAGCAGAAAGCGACAGGTACAGTACAACCATAAGTGACTCGGAGTGCGACTGCAGCGCAACGCTGGGGCCGCGGCTCGCAGCCGCCCCCGACTCCGAGAGCGGGGGCTCGCACTCGCCCAGCCCCCGCGCCAGCAGAAAGCGACAGGTACAGTACAACCATAAGTGACTCGGAGTGCGACTGCAGCGCAACGCTGGGGCCGCGGCTCGCAGCCGCCCCCGACTCCGAGAGCGGGGGCTCGCACTCGCCCAGCCCCCGCGCCAGCAGGAAGCGACAGGTACAGTACAACCATAAGTGACTCGGAGTGCGACTGCAGCGCAACGCTGGGGCCGCGGCTCGCAGCCGCCCCCGACTCCGAGAGCGGGGGCTCGCACTCGCCCAGCCCCCGCGCCAGCAGGAAGCGACAGGTACAGTACAACCATAAGTGACTCGGAGTGCGACTGCAGCGCAACGCTGGGGCCGCGGCTCGCAGCCGCCCCCGACTCCGAGAGCGGGGGCTCGCACTCGCCCAGCCCCCGCGCCAGCAGAAAGCGACAGGTACAGTACAACCATAAGTGACTGGGAGTGCGACTGCAGCGCAACGCTGGGGCCGCGGCTCGCAGCCGCCCCCGACTCCGAGAGCGGGGGCTCGCACTCGCCCAGCCCCCGCGCCAGCAGAAAGCGACAGGTACAGTACAACCATAAGTGACTGGGAGTGCGACTGCAGCGCAACGCTGGGGCCGCGGCTCGCAGCCGCCCCCGACTCCGAGAGCGGGGGCTCGCACTCGCCCAGCCCCCGCGCCAGCAGGAAGCGACAGGTACAGTACAATCATAAGCGACTCGGAGCGCGACTGCAGCGCAACGCTGGGACGTTTGCGAGATATTGGGCTTTAAAGTCCAAATTTATGTTCGAGTCATGTGTCCCCAATATACACGCTACAGTAAACACTGCTCCTGCAAACTCAAAGACAATATGTAGGATTTTTTCTATAAAAACAGTTGGTGGGTTTACTATAAAAAAAGAGCGTGGGTGTGTCTGAATGATAGGTGGTCATCAAATACATTTAACAGTAAAGGAATGCTCGGAATTTACGTCCTTACGTTCGTCATAATACACTGCGTAGTATCGCTTTTAGGGTTCCGCTATTCTTTGGATTCCCATACATCATGTTAGCCTAGGCCTGCAATGGTGTAAATAGTAGACAACCGCCACCGCGCCCGTTCTGCGTCGATTGCGACTGGGACTTTTGGGATTTACAGTTATAATGTTTACGTCACACCTGGCCATAATGCCAGTTTTACTGCACGCTGAGCGTACGAGAAAACTCGCATTGTGGCCAGGTGAAGACGTAAAATTTTGTACGGGCGGTAATTCGTAAAGCCCCAGACCAACGCTCTATTTACGTAATGTACTATTACAATTTTCGCGCATTTTTCGCGGTCTTGGCTAAAACAAGGATTACCTACCAAGTGCGTTACAGTCTCCATAACACATTCTAATGGACTGCAAACAGGTAGAAGTATACAGGAAAGATCACCTAGGGACTCCAAACACTACGGGACGTAGTCAGCAACTCCAAGGCAATCACCAACTTTCTAGAGGAGCTGGGGTGGTTAGAGTAGCGATACCCAACCGGTTTCACGCAAAATAGGCACATTGGATGTCGTTTAGCGGAAAATCCCCAGTAATACTAACTAACTTAACTCTGGCATCCCGGTAAAATAGTACATTGTTGTATAGCGGTGCCCCCCGACACGCGTACGGGGCGGGGGCGGGGGGAGCTGTGGTTGAGCGAATCGCTGGCCTGTTCGTGCGATGTCTCAACTAACCCAGCTTTGAAGCCTTTCTGACTATCCTTTGCCATATTTCCGAGCAGTGGCGTGAAAAGTATATTTGTTGCAGCGAATACGAAACCATTCTCTGACGTCTCTGTGCCTGTTGTCGCACCACCCGTTCTTCTCCACATTCCGAGAGTGCCTGTTTATCCTGAAGAGGTTAATTGATGCCTGTAACGAGTCTTCCAGTCCGCGGCGCGTCGGAGCGTCCAGACAAATATATAGGTAACTATCTGAATCATCATTTTACACATATTTATGTCAAAAATCAAACCCACATATATAAGATTAACTGGAATAATGTTGCATTGTAAAATATCGACGCTATACTTTCTATTCGGCACCCTCTTGCCATGTATTTACGCAACCTATAGCTAGCTAGCTAGTTTTTAGTCACGTTCATAATTTGGAAGAGTGTAAGTTTGCCAGTGTCGGGTTCTTTTCGTTTTAATGGCAATTTTGAGGTAATTTTTGTGGAATCTAATTATTGTTTCAAGTATATAAGAAGGCCCGACCTGTCAGGAAACCCTGAGTTGTTTCTGTATGCGCTCACGCGCCTCACCTCCCCCGTCACGCCTAATGACACCAGACCTCCGACTGCGCTCAGTTACTACGAGTTTCGGCGTCAAGATTTATTCGTGGGTGACGGGTGAGGTGCGTTTAAAATAAGTTACAGAATAGCGGGGCTGAGCGAACCGAAAGAAGTTGAATATACTTATGTGGCTTCCGTTGTTTGAACCGCTTGCTTACTGATTGGAGCGGAGTTTTGATTGTACCTCTACCCAAAAGTATTAATAGAACATTGTATAACGAGGGTCTAAAATAAGCCATATTACCACGAGATGGTTATTTTCCCAAACAAAGTGAGGGGAAATAGTTCGAGGGTAATATGGTTTTTAGACCAGAGTTATACACTCTACTTTTCACTTCGACTGCGAGGAAATAGTATAAATATTATCCAACGACAATCGATAATAAATATCCCGGCGAAAGGATTGTTCAATTTGGCGGCATTATTTTTTTATGTAACTGCTTTTAGACAGATACAAAGTTTTTTTAGGGTTTCCGTACCCAAAGAGTAAAAACGGGCCCGTTTACTAAGGCTCCGCTTGCTGTCCGTCTGTCACCAGGCTGCATCTAATGAACCGTGATAATTAGACACTTGAAATATTCACAGATGATGTATTTCTGTTGCATCAACATAACAACATATACTAAATAAAAGCATAAAATAAATATTTAAGAAGGCTCCCATACAACAAACTTGATTTTTTGCCGTTTTTATAGAAAATGGTACGGAACCCTTCGTGCGCGAGTCCGACTCGCACTTGTCCGGTTTTCCATCTTATTTTTAACCTCGAGTCCCAGACAGTATAGCATGGTCTGTTCCCAGGGATACGGTATGGTCAGTGCTAACGGGCCAAGCGTACGACAATACGCCGACGATAGTGCTGCACGACGTGAAGGAGATCGAGACGTGGATCCTGCGGCTGCTGTCGGCGCCGGTCCCCGTGCCCGGCAAGACCCGGCTCGAGCTCGAGGTGCTGTCGCCCACCGCGCACTCGCCTCTCCTCTTCGCCTTGCCGGACCACACGAGATTCGCCCTCGTCGACTTTCCACTGCACTTACCGCTAGAGCTTTTAGGTAAGTAATTGATTGAACACTTACCTCATCCATAGATCCATACTAATATTATAAATGGGACAGTGTAGGTGTGTGTTTGTTTGTTTGTCCGTCTTTCACGGCAAAGCGGAGCCACGAATTTGCGTGATTTTTTAAGTGGAGATGGTTGAAGGGATGGAGAGTGACATAGGATAGTTTTTATCCCCGAAATCATCCCCTAAGGGAGTGAAATGGGGGGTAAAAGTTTGTATGGAGCTGCGATATAAACGAGTTCCACGCGGACAAAGTCACGGGCAGAAGCTAGTTCATAAGACTTAAAATGCCTCTGCTAAATAAAATTCGCTTTATCCCTTTCTTACGAACACAAATGTAAAAGTGACAGGACAAACGAATTTTGACGCCATTTTAGTTAAAACAGGCTTGTACGACGTTTATGAATACGGTCTTTAGAGTATATACCTAACCCTTGGATAGAGTATATACCTAGTATCATAGGTCCATGATTGAACCGGACGGTACTTTGCGGAATTCCATGATAAATTACTAGAAAAAAAATAGCAAAATAAAATTGTTTTAGTGACTTTTAGGTAAGTGGCCAAGGCACGTTTTTACTAAACTGTAATAAGTATTTAATGTGACATTAAGTGTTCAATTGTATGGAATAATCTTGTATCTGTATTTATATTTTGTTAAATTGGTTTTAATTCTATAACTTGCACAATTTATGCATTGGTCGTAAGTCTGATCATATCAATTAACTAATGAACCAGTCGATGTGATGTGTCACGTTATGACAAAGTTATCTTCATCATCTTCATCATATTGGCCTAAAGACATCCACTGCTGGACATAGACCTCCCCCAAAGGTGCCAAAGTGACCGGTCCTGCGCCACCCGCATCCAGCGGACTCCCGCAACCTTTACCAGGTCATCAGTCCACCTTGTGGGGGGTCTACCCACGCTGCGTGACAACTAGGTTATGCCGCCGTTAAATCTCACAGAGTGTCCAAGTTTTAGGAGTACCTATCAATCGTATATTTGTTTTAGGAGTACCTAACAATTATATATTTAAATTAGACCTTTTTCTGTTATTTTGTGATATGATAACATTATGTAGGTACGGCAAACTTAGTTGAGCGTAAGTCTTGTGGATATACGTTCCCTTTAACGACGTCCAATAATATAAGTTTTCATAACTTAATAAAACTAAACTCTAGGCAGTAAACAGGATAATCATTTATGAACACCTACGCCTTAATAACATTTTAACGAGCCGGGTTATATATTTAAAGGGCTGCGTGGTGGCAAGTGCGTAACGTTTATAATAAATAGTACCTGCGAGCTTGGCTCGGTATTCACCGGTTTTTTTTTCAGAGAGAAAACGAATTTTCCAAGATTATTTAGCAAAGTAATAATGATAACTTTTAGCAAAGTAGCTACTAAAGATCCCACTGGGTGGATAGTGTATCCGAAAGGGCTCTAGACTAATGATAACTCGTTTCAGAAGTTGTAATAACTTCGCGGTAGATGTCACTACGAGCCTCCCTAAGGTGTTAATACAATAGTGGAAGTGATCGGTAGATAGGTCGCCATTAGCGGACCCACGGTAGCTCAATTGGCAGAGCGATGGACGGATTCCAAAGGGTTCAAATCCCGTTCGTGGCGGACAATTCAATTTTCCACTCATCATCATCAATATTAAGAGGGCCTGGCCCTCAATTGTTGCAGCATTCTCCGTTCCAGTCTATCTTGGGGTCTCGTCTTTACTCCTTGGTATGGTGGGTGTCACACTGCCGCCGCGTCTCGTTGCGAGACGCGGAGCAACGGACTTGCATGCGGAGACAACGCACCAAACTCCGAGTTTTCTCCGCATCTCCGTCCGGAGCTGCGATGCGCGACGTCCCGCGTTCTTGCACTAAAATCCGTACGGCACTACGGAGCTCGGTGTGACATACCCTTGCGGCACGCACCGCGTCTCCATCCGAGCGAGCGAGTAGTCGTGCGTCTTGCTCCTCCGTGCGTCGAGGCGGAGCCAGTGAGCCACAAAATCAAGATTCTACATACAAAGTTAAAAAACGCATCAACGGACGCGGCTGCGAGATGCGGAGCAGTGTGACGACCGCCTTTAGTGTGGTTACATCACCATTCCTTCATCAGTGTCATGTATGATATTCTGGGCCTTCCTCTCCTTCTTGTTCCTTCTATTTTGCCTTCCAGGATAACGACTATGATCGAAATAATGATAACTTTGTTTCCAGGCGTCGACACGTGTCTAAAGGTGCTGACGCTAATCATTCTGGAGAACAAGGTGGTGGTGCAGTCGCGCGACTACAACGCGCTGTCGATGTCCGTGATGGCGCTGGTCGCGATGCTGTACCCCCTGGAGTACATGTTCCCCGCCATCCCCCTGCTGCCCAGCTGCATGAACTGCGCGGAACAGCTCCTGCTGGCACCAACGCCCTTCCTTATTGGCATACCAGCAACCTTCCTGCAGTATAAGAAGAATTTTAGGTGAGGTTTTCATCTCATGAAATTCTCATGAAATTGGGTAACAGGTAAAAGAAGACCGGGTTGCACTCCGGGAGTGCCGGCAGAAGTGAAGAATTGAATATCAACGTTGTACATTTTTGATATTTTGGAATGGTATGGAATAATTTTGCCAAAAAAAGTCCCCCTTTGAACAATTTTAATTTTGCAAACCCCAAAAAATCCGCGTTTTGAAGCGCAACTCTCACTTTTTGTATTCCGACAATTGGCAACACTAAATCCTACAGTCACGTGACCTACACCTGTCGCGAGTTTAACAATTTTTCCCCATCCCAAAAAGCGCCGTTAAAGAAGTTTTCACTTCAAAAATCTTGTAAAAAATAGAAAAACTGTATGACCACTGAAGAATCCCACCAAAAAAAAAAACCAGAAGAATAGTTCTTAAAACTGTGAATTTGTAACAATGTCGCATAAAAATACGTGCATTGCAGCCCTCGTAAAGAAAGGGACACCCGGACGCCGTAAACACTTCGCGACGGGAGCTCACGTTACACTAGACATGCAAGTACGGTGCGGAACTGTCGTGTGCGAGTCCGACTCGCACTTGGTCGGTTACTTGGTATTAAACTTACTTATTGTGTTTATCATACAGGTTACCAGATGACATTTGGCTCGTGGACCTGGACGCGACGAAACTGTACAACCCGAGCGGCACGGACCAGGACCTGCCGCCGCTGCCGGAGCCCGAGGGCTCCGTCTTAAAGAGCCACTTGAAACAGGTATAACGACATCTGTTTCCTCACAATTCTCTCGCATTTCTTATTTTCATCTAATTTTTCACCTCTCTACTAAATGCACTCGTGCATTGTTGTCGATGTCGCTATTCTGCTGAATGCATTCTGAATATCTTTAAACTTTACCGTAAGAACTGAAGCGTGTTTTTATTTCTCAAACTTCGAATTATCTTACACAACATAATACCCTATAACTTACATGTTCGGACCTACAATACAAATGAAACGTTTTTATTTGGTTTACAGAGGAGTTCTCTAAATACATTTTCTTTGATCTTCACTAACATTGCCCTCACTTCTTTCCCGTCGCTAGGCCATGCATCTCATGGATAACGTCGGATCTGGTGTAAATATTACTACTATCTTTATATATTGCACACTTTACCTATTATCTTCACGACGAAATACTTACTCAGAAGACAGTACTTCAGTATTTATAAGTGCCACCATTTTAGAATTGCGCATAATTCATTATCGTTAGCGAAATCATTTACCATGCTTCACTATAATGAAAACACAAACATGTTGTGTTGTCCTTTCATACATATTACATGGGTAGCTTGCGTAATTCTAAAATGGGGTACATTTGCTACCTTTTTGACTGAAATAAGTGTTGGGGACATTACACAATCAGCATTATCATGTTGCTTTAAAAAGTCATTAAGTACTTGAAGGAATACTTCACTGTTGTGGTAACAAACATAACACAATTTCAGTCCGTGTTCCTCGCTACTTGTTGTGTTTGGCATGGTTTGGCTACATTTGTCACATTCTGTTTTTGTATCGTGTGTGTTCTGAAAGGAGATTATCTATAGATACTCGTAATTGTGACTTTTATTAATAATTGTATGTTTGTTTTGGCAGTCTGTTCTGCATGCTACTTTTGATGGCGACACAATATCCACTATATGAGTAGATATAATATATTTTTCCCTTTGGTTTCAACTGGGAAAAAGTAGTTTAAAGATTCATTTAAAAGCGAGACTTTGACTAGAAATAGTAGATATAGGCAGTATTTTTCTGCAAAAATGCTATATTAGAACGAAATATCTTGTATGAATTGAGGTACCTATTTCATATGAACAACTTAACGCTGTTTGAAATTTCGCTTCATTAAATTACATTTAGCCATGAGAAGAAAAGCTGTATTATAACATTGTTTGATAGCATTAATTAGATACACTACCTGATTTAAACAATTTAACCACAAGCTTTACTGCTTTGTTAAAATGCCTAACTGCCATGAAACTACGTATCGGAAGTCTCTAGTGGTATATATATCTCATTGAAGACTTTATGAAAAATAAAACTTACTTTGGTGATCAAAATAGTACAATTGGGATTTAACGCTTAAATACCTACTTTAACTGTTTATACCCCAGACTCTAGAGTAGGCAGCGTGGGACGCCCGATCAAGACAAAAAATTTAATAATAAAACCGGAACCTGTTGAATATTTTCGTGCGTCTGTTCGACACGTGACTGGCCCATATTTCACCAACTTGTCGACGGTCAGTCGGTCACCTGACAAAAACAATTCGCAGTATATTTCTGGGTCTACAAGTGCCTACAGATAGTCGCTTGATACAATGGCCCTCAAATATTGTACACTGCAGGTTGCTCAAAACCCATCTGTGGCCGTAGCACGGCTGCCATTTTATCACTTATCGTTGTGGTAAAGACGTCCATCACGCTCTGACAAGTATGCGAGTGCGAGAGTGACGGATGCTTTATCCACAACGATAAGTGATAAAATGGCAGCTGTGCTACGCCTTCTGCACATTAACGCTAACTTGACAGTAGTCGTGTTCAGATTCTTGGTTTCCCTCACGGCGATTGTACTTCGCGATCCAGAAATGTTCGTCGAATTGTTCCTCGTGTAACATTTTTATTACCACATTGGTGAAATAGTGGTCTGATGCCGATCCATCTACGTGTGTACTGGGTTATGCATGGGTTGGTTTGTCCCGCAGGCTCTGAGCAGCCTAACCAACAGCACGGCGGAGCAGGCCACGGCCGCGCTCATGCCTTCGAAGAGGGACGCGGTCGGTGGCGCCACTCTCAAGTAAGTCACTTACTACACTGAATATTCGTACCAATGCAAATTGTTCTTTTAATCGTGTTTACAGTGCATGCATTGATATTTTCATTTCTCATGCTCTAAAAGTTTGTTTGTCTTTATGCTGTGCGTAGGCGACATACAGTCGCTTTTTATGCTCTAGTGCATAAAGTAAAATCTTCGTCGAAAACCAAGGCAATCGGTCCAGCAGCCATACGAGCTACTTTAACTAAACTCTTTATTTTTATTTTATTATGAGTCTTTAGTATTCTAAGACCAAGGCAAGGCCAAAGTAAACAATAAAACTTCATGACATAAATTTATAGTTTTTACTTCGTTTTTTTAGCTTTTTGTATTAGTAAACCAATACATTTGAACCATAACAATAAATTATCATAGATATACAAAACCAAATATTATTAAACTGAGCAGTACGTAACGGCCTGAGTCAGGAGTCACGTAGGTACCTAATGAAAAAAAAAAATGTTTTAATTTCATTTCCTCGCAATCGAAGTGAATCGCAATAGAGTGCACAATTCGTCCATAAAACCCATTTTACACTCGATTTTATATCCATCCTCACTCGCACGATCGCGAGTAAAAGGGTGCGTTTTATGCACTTGTTGTACAATCTACTATTTACGAGGATAAAGCGGGATTTTTGTACACACTAAAACAGATACGTAGATCGTACAGTTCCCATGAAAATAATAGCTGTTCACGCCATCACAGACTATGATCACCCTAGCTTATTTATCAGTTGCTGAGTTTGCCTTAAAAGACCAGGGGACCGATTTTTGACTTTCGAGCGCTCGACTCTTTTACTCGAAAACTGACAAAAAATAAGAAATGCTATAGTGGTAATGACCACTCGTATTCAATTCTATTGGTAGAAAGTAAGTGCCGGCCATTTTGACACTACAAACGTATTTACTTTTATTTGATTTTCGAGCGCTCGAAAGTCAAAAACCGTTCCCCAGGTCGCATTAGGTAGAATCGACCGCAGCTGTTGCGTTGTATAATTGTTTAAGGGTTTGGACCGCGGCTGACGTCTCATATCAAGGTCGAGACTAGCGTCTTCTGAATCCCCGATATAAGTTTGTATACGAGAGCACCATTGTAGCGGGTTGCACGCACACTTTACTGACCGCAGAACATTATGCTACATTACATGCTTGCCGAGCCTTGGTTAGTGTCCACAAGCACAAGCGTATAAACGGGGTTGTTTGGCTTAACTTACGTGACCTTGCCGGCGGTCCGTGCTAGTCGTCGCCGTAGAGCGAAAAGTCACCAAATCAAAAAACAAAATGGCCAAAATTGACTTATATACGTCATCAAAATCGCATTTTTTTTCTTCAAATTTCAGTCTTATTGCGGTAGCAATAGCGATCACGGTTTCAATTTTACAAAGTTAAAGAACTAACTAAAAACTCACTTCGGATTCAATATTTTAGTCGAAAAATACCTAATTCCGTTAAACATTTTTAAACTCCTTGTAACTTATTTATGAGCGTACCTAAGTCATTTTAGTTATTTTTTCCCTAAGTATTACTAAACTATTTAACCACGAAGAACTTCATTCAAAAAGTCACTTAATTTAGCTAGTTACTTTTTGAATACCTGGTATGTGAAAAGTGTGAAAGCGAAAATTAACTAACTCTTTTTAGTAATTTTTAATTCATAGTTGTGAGGCAATTTACATCATTTAACCAAAGCGATAATTAACTAAACAGTTTTAATGAGTTTTACCCTACAAAAAAAAATACAATACAATAACTAATCATACTTAATTAATTTTACAATAAAGACTGTACTGTACGCCGACGTGATTTGATTGAAATTCGCTCGCAAGTTAGTGACTTTTCGCCCAGTGCCGCAGGCCCCCGCACCGATACCGACCGCTGCGACTCCCCCCGCCGCGTCGACCTGCCAGTCATTGCGTATGAATTACGTGTAGTTACTATTTGCTACATAATAATTGCGTGTATTTTGGATTTGGCAAATAAGAAAGATAATAATAAATAAATATAAGGGGACAATCTTACACAAATCGACCTAGTCCCATAGTAAGCTCAGTAAGGCTTGTGTTATGGGTACTAGACGACGATATATATAATAGACATAAATACTTAAATACATAGAAAATATCCATGACTCAGAAACAAATATGAAGATGATTTGTATAACGAGGTAAGTGTTTTTGGTATCAGTTTGTTATTTCATTGTAATTGTTTTTATCAAAAACTGTTTATAAAATGTAATACTATTACATAGGTTCAAGTTTAGAAGTACTTGTATGGGGTAAGCCAAAAGGAACAGGATTATGTGGAACAAGTAAATTTTTGTTATATCGGTGTGTGCGCTCTTCTTCAAGGCTGTTCTTGGCTGTTTATGTGTGTATTTTCTTACAATCTCCCCCTCAGGTTCTTGGGGTCGCCTCGACTAAGAAACTGTATGCGTAGGTTATTGTTTCTTCGGGCGGCCTCTACCTCGTTTCACGGCCTTCAGGGCTTATGTTGTTTGGTTCTGAGGGCGACCTCTTCTTCTCAGTGGCTGCACAGGGTTAGGATTCGATTCAGCTTCTCCCTTGAAGGCTTCCAAAGCGGACGCGTGATAGATCCCAATCGGATTACCAGGTTGTTCAAGATTACCAATCTGATAGCAGGCTGGACCAATCCTTTTTGTAATGGCATCAGGCCCGTCTCTTCTGCAGTCATTCTGGGTATCTTCTGTACATGGAGGTCGAGATGCATTCGCGACAACGTTGATTCGGCCTGGAGTGTACTGTATATACAGGTCATATGCTTGTAGCATAAGGCCCATGGCCCATCTGTCCAGTCTGCCCAAGAGGGACTTCAACGATATAAGCTATTTTAAAGCGTGGTGATCCGTTTTGATGACAGTTGGTAATACTTCGATGTAGTGATGTGCCGTTCTCGAAATTTCCCGAGAACAGAGAAATCGATCGAGAACGTTCTCGGAAACGTTCTCCCAATCGGAAATTATCGAGAAAGTATCAGAAATTCAACTTTTACTTCTATTATTTTTCTTTTACTGGGTTTTAGAGGCTTTTATTAGGCACTGATTAATTGATTACCTATTAATATCCGAATACCATATCACAGAAATTCTGTCTCTTCCCGGGAATTTCTCGAGAACGTTCTCGGAAATATTCTCTCGAGATCGGTGTCACGGTAACTTTCCAGTAGATATTAAATTTTGCTTGTAAAGATAAAATAAAACGTAATCAATATGGAACTATATTATTTATTGTAAATATTTCTCTTTTAACTATGAAGAGAGGTACTATTAATGTTTAAAAAAGTATACAAAGAATTTTTCAAACGTGCATATGCAATTACCAATTATTTACTAAACAATTCACAATTAAAAGCTATTAATCAAAAAGAAATCACTTCAACTGGGGATAGTGTACAGTGGTATCCTGCTGTTTCGGCAAAATATTTTTCGCCAAATTTCACTTCCCACAAAACTTATGGCAGTAGTTTCATTTCCCAAACGAACAAATGGCACATTTTTGTTTCGCATTTTGTTCATTTGGTCAAAATATCATCTGGCATAATTTCGCTTTTTCAAGTGTTATTAAGACAAAAGTTTATTAAGCAAACACTTTGTTTCGGCTAATATTGTTTTCCAAACAAAACATTTGTTCAAATTTTCATTTCGCACATTAGGTATCAGGGTGGAAAAAATGGCTTGTCATAAGCGAACTCTGTTTTTGGTCGGTTAGGTTAGGGTTCACTTGTGTCCCTCAGACCAGAAATAGACACCCCGCGCAGCGGGGTGGCGTCGATTCGCTGGAGACTCGATGAAAAGGGCGAAACCGACTCGGGGCTTGCTTGCTGCTTATTTGCATTATAATATATTGTTACCTAAGTACCTATAGTACAAAAGAACATATAAACTTACCTGTAAATTGTTTACTCTTGTTTTTTACAAACTACCCGCTTGGCAGTATATCTAACCTCACTCAAATAGATTTCGTATGCACTACACAATTAGGATCTAAATCGTATGCCATGCAATCATTTGGAAAACGAATGTTATGCCACATAATACGCTTGACCAAATGAAACTTGACTATGTAGAACTTTGCCAAATAATAATTTGCGAATTAATAATTGGCCATAGGAGATAATGCAGAGTGATAAAATGCGAAACAATAATTTGACTAGTGATTTTTTGCCAAATGATCATTTGGGAATCATTTTTTGGGAAGTGACACTGGGAAATGATTTTTGCCCATACAATAGAGAACCGTGTACAGTTCTTAACGATTTGTTTGGCAAACCTTGTAACGTTTTTACAAGTATATACTGCTACACAAAACATGCACATATACTTTACACGATCGTTTTCGTTCACGGTTCTAAAATAGTCTAAAACTATATTTCTTGGTTTCATTTTTACTTTCTGTCTGATATATCATAGTCTGTAACTGCTTTAACAGATACTGATACATCGTCAATCTAGGTGCTTACCTGCTTCTCCCACCACCATGTTAATGAGTGACCCTTATCGTATACGGTGCATGCGCTATTGTCTTTGTCTACTCTATACTTAGACTGAACTAATTGAAAAATACCACGCTAAACGTGAATACATTGATGTCTGACCCTTTAAATAAAAAATAAAGAAGTTAGCATACAATGTACTTAATTGCAGAAATCTCTGTGAATGTTGCACCGCAGATAAAGACCTTTTTAGATTTTAAAACTCATTTGTTATCATTATATAAGTAAGTATAAATGTATTAACCTAAAAACAAATCTACTTTTAAACCTTCTAATTTTTTCCGCGGAGAAACGTTCTCGAGAACGATTGAAATTTCCCGGAAATTTCTCTGGAAAGGAATTCTCGAGAATGAGAACGTTCTCGCTGGCACATCACTACTTCGATGTAGCCTCTGGATTTCATTACAGCCCATACGACAGCCAACGCTTCCCGTTCAATGGTCGAGTAACTTCGTTCTGCTAGGATAAGTAAGCGGCTTGCGTATTCTACCGGGTGTTCTTTAGCCCCCTCCCCCTGGACCAGAACTGCTCCGAAGGAATAGCTGCTTGCGTCTGTCTTTCTTTATCACGTATCGCTTCGGGGAAAAGACATCCGTAAACTGGACTAGCAGAGTTTGCATCTGTTCCTGTTGCATGTCGTCCACTGGATTGTGTAATGTCAAAAGAGAATATATCTATGTCCTGCTCTACAGATCTAGCGAAAAGATTCTCGGAGCGGGGGGATGGAGTCACTTCCTGCTCGTGTATAGCCCTCTGTGCGTCAGTCAAGACTCGGCGTAAATCCATCGAAGGTCTTATATTTTCTGTCCGTAATTGTATCATCAATACGAAGCAGACGATATGAAGAGCCATTACCATGTTTTTGCATCTTGGACGACTGGTTTTCTGTATCCTTGGTCTTAGAGACAGTGGTTCCTCACTCAGTGCCCTTCGACTCGTGCTCTATAGAAATTTTAGAGATGTGTACCTTGGGTTTCCCTTGTACTTCAAACTGTAGGAAATCCATGATACATCTCATGTATATCTTCAGGTGCATACGAGTACCACCACGTAAATTGTCCCATGTCAAGGATCATACGCGCATCTTGTAGGAATCAGGACCCCAGCAACGTTCGGTTCTCTCGTGATTCCGGCAGCACGACAAAAGTTGTTAAGATGTTCCGTTCACAGAGCCTCACCTCTGCTGTTACTTTTAGCACGACTTGACTTTTAGGAACCCTGTCGGCTAATGTCAGCTGCACTGATTCGGTTCTGAATGGATAACCTACTTCCTTCAACTGACAGTATAGCTGGTAGGAACTGTAGGAAGTTATACTTGATCTGGCACACGTATCAATGTACGCATCACCGTGTTTGTCTTTGACCGATATACATACTACCGGTCTGGACCTGGTGTCTTTAAGGTAGTTCACGCTGGCGTCTATGGTCGCTCTCTCCTCAAACTTCTTCTTTCGGCAAACGTCGGCGGTGTGACCCGGATTCTTGCAATGGCTACATCGAACTCGCTGCCCCTTGACCGGTTGAGGCCTGTCTTCAAAAAGCTCTTCCGCACTCTGTGCAGCCTTTAAGAGCGCATCCAATGACCTGACAGACTCCCTGGCAACCTACTCCTTGATTCTCTTATTTAGTGTTCCGTACACCATATCGAGCTGATGGCATTCAGGGTGGCGTGGCGGTTATTGACAGATTGTGTGAGCCTGATGTCACAGAAACAGACGGAGAGGTCGAAGAGTGATTGTGATGCGTAAAGAACGCTATTTTACTAAGACCATGTTAATCTTTACGGATTTTCTGATAATTCTTTTAATTTGTTTTGAAATTTTGAAGTTTTATGTTTTGAAGTTCCTTTTAATTTGATTTGTAGTCCATTTGAATTTGATTTGTTGATCATTTTATTTTAAAAAGTGTTCGCAGAATTTTAAATGACGTGATTTAACTTTATCCTTAAATATTAAGCAGAATCCAAAAAAATATTGTAGTAAGTAGTTTTTAACTAGCACGTATTTTCACTTTATCATAGCAGTCATAATTCAACTAACTTTACTTAGTTAAAGCTAGACGCATTAAAATGTGGGCAAATAATCATTAACTTCGTTCAAAAAATCACTAAGTCATAATTAAGGTGTAATATTTAAGGGCAAAAAATAATGATCGCCTATAGCTCCTAAATCGTTAGTGTGAATAATATAAACCCATTTTGAGCCCAAAGAATAGCAGTTTCCAATTAATTAACACATAAAAAACCACAATTTCATCTTAAGATAATTTTAGTAAAAAATATTTTAATATTTTTTTTCTTTAAACCCTCATAACTCAAAATGACCAATGAACGATTTGGTGACTTCTCGCTCTACGGCAACGTAGTGTCGGTTTACACGTTGGTGCCACCGTTGTCAAGCCAAACGCAATAGCCGTCACAAATGCGTCACACTAACGCAAAGTGAAGGCTGGCATCCAAGCGTTTGTAATGGCTCGAAATTCGTGGCCTCGGCAAGCGTGTAATTAAATGTAGCATTAAATACGTCGCGGGCGACGTATTTCTGTCTGTCATGGTCTGTCTGGCTGTCATGTTATAGAGAACTGACTAACTAACGATTACCTTCGGCTTGAAACAAGCTATCCTTAACATTGGTAGAGTGCAGCCGCCAACGTTCCGCTCGTCGACGGACGGCGCGCAGTCGATGCCGCACAGCACGCCGGAGAGCCGGCGCGTGTCCGTGGCGAGCGCGGGCGCGGCGAGCGTGGGCCACACGCCGCAGCGGCACTCGCTGGCCTCGCCGCAACCCTTCAACCCGCTCATCTACGGGAACGACGTCGACTCGGTCGACGTGGCCACGAGGGTTGCTATGGTAACTATACCGAACAGTCGATGCCTCAGGTATCGTTCTGTATCTATTTATATTCTTATTGTGTGTATTGTATTTCGGCCGATATTTAGCAATTTATTGTATTTAGCAAAAATATTTTTAGCAACATTATCCTCAGGTCCGTTTCTTCAACTCCCAAAACATCCTGGCAAACTTCATGGAACACACACGGACGCTGCGGCTGTACCCGCGCCCCGTGGTCGCGTTCCAGATCAACAGCTTCCTGCGCTCGCGGCCGCGGACCACCAGCTTCCTCAACAAGTTCGCGCGGACTCAGGTGGGTTGTCACTTGGTGGCGAACAGTACAATGCGGCTGTACTCGCGCGGTCTAGATTAATAGCCGTACATTAACCAAACCCCCCGGTCCGGACCGACTGACTAAACAAATAAATAAAACTCAAGGCTACTAAGGCTTGTTCAAGACCATATGTTTATTTATTGATCGTCTCGAAAAAATCCGACATGTACAGACTGGCACTATTTTCAATTCTGAACCCATGTTCAGGCGCCCATTCGCCTTTATCGAAATTTGTGGTTTTGGCAGGCGGTGGAGTTCCTAGCAGAATGGTCGCTGACGCCGTGCAACGTGGCGTTCCTGCGCGTGCAGACGGGCCTGTTCGACCCGCGGCAGGTCGGAGACAAGCCCAAGTGGTTCGCCGAGCAGCTGCAGCCCATCCGGTTCGCCGTGTGGGACGACGGCAGCTCGCTCAACGGCGCGCTGCGGCAGCTGCAGCGGCAGGAGAACCAGCCCACAGGTCAGTCCGGCCTGCAACAGGGCGGGGACAAGCCCAAGTGGTTCGCCGTGCAGCTGCAGCCCATCCGGTTCGCCGTGTGGGACGACGGCAGCTCGCTCAACGGCGCGCTGCGGCAGCTGCAGCGGCAGGAAAACCAGCCCACAGGTCAGTCCGGCCTGCAACAGGGCGGGGACAAGCCCAAGTGGTTCGCCGTGCAGCTGCAGCCCATCCGGTTCGCCGTGTGGGACGACGGCAGCTCGCTCAACGGCGCGCTGCGGCAGCTGCAGCGGCAGGAAAACCAGCCCACAGGTCAGTCCGGCCTGCAACAGGGCGGGGACAAGCCCAAGTGGTTCGCCGAGCAGCTGCAGCCCATCCGGTTCGCCGTGTGGGACGACGGCAGCTCGCTCAACGGCGCGCTGCGGCAGCTGCAGCGGCAGGAGAACCAGCCCACAGGTCAGTCCGGCCTGCAACAGGACGGAGACAAGCTCAAGTGGTTCGCCGAGCAGCTGCAGCCCATCCGGTTCGCCGTGTGGGACGACGGCAGCTCGCTCAACGGCGCGCTGCGGCAGCTGCAGCGGCAGGAGAACCAGCCCACAGGTCAGTCCGGCCTGCAACAGGACGGAGACAAGCCCAAGTGGTTCGCCGAGCAGCTGCAGCCCATCCGGTTCGCCGTGTGGGACGACGGCAGCTCGCTCAACGGCGCGCTGCGGCAGCTGCAGCGGCAGGAGAACCAGCCCACAGGTCAGTCCGGCCTGCAACAGGACGGAGACAAGCCCAAGTGGTTCGCCGAGCAGCTGCAGCCCATCCGGTTCGCCGTGTGGGACGACGGCAGCTCGCTCAACGGCGCGCTGCGGCAGCTGCAGCGGCAGGAGAACCAGCCCTCAGGTCAGTCCGGCCTGCAACAGGACGGAGACAAGCCCAAGTGGTTCGCCGAGCAGCTGCAGCCCATCCGGTTCGCCGTGTGGGACGACGGCAGCTCGCTCAACGGCGCGCTGCGGCAGCTGCAGCGGCAGGAGAACCAGCCCACAGGTCAGTCCGGCCTGCAACAGGGCGGGGACAAGCCCAAGTGGTTCGCCGAGCAGCTGCAGCCCATCCGGTTCGCCGTGTGGGACGACGGCAGCTCGCTCAACGGCGCGCTGCGGCAGCTGCTGCGGCAGGAGAATCAGCCCACAGGTCAGTCCGGCCTGCAACAGGGCGGGGACAAGCCCAAGTGGTTCGCCGAGCAGCTGCATCCGGTTCGCCGTGTGGGACGACGGCAGCTCGCTCAACGGCGCGCTGCGGCAGCTGCTGCGGCAGGAGAACCAGCCCACAGGTCAGTCCGGCCTGCAACAGGACGGAGACAAGCCCAAGTGGCTCGCCGAGCAGCTGCAGCCCATCCGTGATGGCGGGACGACGGCAGCTTATTAACAAACCATGCCTGTTAATTTTCCTGCAGACTTTTCACATCAATCAATTGTTTTCTTAATTCAGATGAAAGTGGATCGGACTCGGAAGCCGCCGAGAGCACGAGTTCTTCGTACTCGTCGCTTAGCGATTTCGTGTCTGAAATTGTGTCGTCGGACCTATCGCCAGGTAAATAAACGAGGGCCCGATTTTTGACTTTCGAGTACTTTCGGGATACAACTGTAGTGTCGAAATTGTAGGCACTATACTAGTTAAAAAAATGTTGTTCTTTTTAAGGAGGAAATCCTCACCAGCAACACGTGATCGGCGAAACATACAGCGCGGTCGTCCAAGTGCCGATGACACTGTCGTCTTCGTTGGATCCGGGAACGGTATGAAGTTTGTTTATATTTACCACTACCACGGCGACTCCTGCCTTCGTAATGAGCACCTGATACTGTGCCGGTCGCTGACCACGGCATCCTTCGTTCGTCTCCACGTTTCACGCTCCAGTGAAAAATATCTCAATTTAGCGGCTTGGCCACGAGTCTGAGTGGCAGCGGTGCGACATGTGAGCGAGCGACAGACGGAAGTGCGGCCTCTGACAGACTAAGGGCAGGTTGCCCAACTTACGAATTTACGATTATAAACCGATCAACGTTAAATATGGCGCCGGCAGCTGCCTTATCATAGAAACTTGACAACCTTTCCATACATTTTAACAAACACCGCTTATGATTTCGGACGGTTTGGTGCAACGAACACTGAATTGAGAAGTATAACAAGTCTAATGTATCCTTGACATCTCATGTCCTATATATTTTAGTCGTGTCATAGAATAAATAATAGTAGTACGTACAGAAGATTATCTGTAAACAAATACCTTGTTTAGGTATGCCGGACGAGTGTAAACGTGGCCAACTCATACCCTGGGGCCGGTAGACCGGCATGTACTTGTAGCGTAGCGACTAAATCACGAAGTGAGCCGGGCCCCCCTGGTCGTGTTTTATCAATTGAGTTTTGAAACTGATGACAAACAAAAAACGCGACGAGGGACAGAAGACGCGACATTGTATCTCATTCCCACTTGTCTTGTGCTGGAAGAGATCCCTTGAAGGGATAAGGCCTTTGTACTTCTTTTTTTTTATTGCGACTATTTAAATAAAAAAATTGTTTGACCTGTTTTATGCACATACAATAACGAAACATATTCATTGCCTATGCTTACATCTTCATCCCTCATGTGTGAATCCCTCTATACAGAGTGTACCAAAAATGGGGGGTGAAACGATCAAGGAGGATCAAGGGCATAACAGGTATCGTGTCAAAAAAATCATTTTAGTTTTTATTATAATTTTTTAACGCAATTTTAATAAGAAAAGTAAAAAAAAATTGATCGATTTTATTTACATTTGTATGGAGCGTAGAACATATAGCATATGTCCATGAGTATCTGTATTTGGGCTGATTAGTCTCTTTCCAGGCGCGACTAGAGAAAGAGATCGATAGGCGGACCGAAAACGCCTGGAGGAGCTGTATGTATGTATGTATGTAAGCACTTTATTGTACACAATAACAGGTTAAGGAATATACATGTCACACAATAGATCAAAGTACAAAGGCGAGCTGTTGGTCCTTGAAAGACCTAATGAAGGGTGACCTACCTCTGTCACAAACGTAGGCTCATGGACATGTGCATCCTTCCAGTTCTCAACTATGGTGCACAGACTTGGTCTTTGATGGAAGCGCAGAAGTCCAAACTCGGGGTTTGCCAGCGAGCTATGGAGCGCGGCATATTAGGTGTAAAGCTAATGGATCGCATCCGGAGTCCACTGCGCTCCAAGACCCAGATAGAAGATGTAGCTCGGAAGGCGGCCAAGTTAAATTGGGACTGGGCCGGCCACGTCTGCCGCATGCCGGATGAGTTGTGGGCCAAAGAGACCACGGAGTGGAAGCCGCAAAACTCAAAACGGAGACGCGGTACACCTCGTCGGCGATGGCGTGACAACTTGGACTCCTTTTTAAAAGACTGGCCAGACATTGCTCAAGACCGCGATGATTGGAAAAAGAGGGGGGAGGCCTTTGCTCAGCAGTGGGACATAATGGGCTCGATATGATAATGGAGCGTTGGCTGACTGGAGCCACCTGCTCCATACAAATGTAAAAAAGAATCGCGTCAAAAAAATTTTTCTTATTCGCGTCAAATTAATTATTCTTAATTTTTTTTTACATTTGTATGGAGCGTTGGATGACTGGGGCCATCTGCACCGTTCAAATGTAAAAAACGCGGTTTTTTTTCTTTTACTTTCTTCTTATTAAAATTGCGTTAAAAAAATTAAAATAAAAATTAGATTTTATTTTTACATTTGTATGAAGCAGGTGGCCCCTGTCAGCCAACGCGCCACTCAATAGAAAAAAACATCTCTTAGTTTTTTCTTATCAGAACACAACACCTGTTATGCCCTTGATCGGATCACACCCCATATTTGGTACACTCTGTAGTTATTAGTTATGTTTGTCGCAGGTGTACAGCCCGCCGTCGTCGCTGATGTTCGGCGACGCGGTGCCGCGCACGCGCTCAGCGTCGCCGTCCGCGTCACCGTCCGCGTCGGGCTCCAGCTCCGAGCACAGCGAGCTGTCGGACGACGAGCCGCCCGGCGCGCCGCCCGCCGCGCCCGACGCGCCGCCCGTCAAGAAGAGCGTGAGTCGCTGGTCACTGAGTCACGGTCGCAGGTGAACAAGCCCGCCTTCCGCGTCGGGCTCCAGCTCCGAGCACAGCGAGCTGTCAGACGACGAGCCGCCCGGCGCGCCGCCCGCCGCGCCCGACGCGCCGCCCGTCAAGAAGAGCGTGAGTCGCTGGTCACTGAGTCACGGTCGCAGGTGAACAGCCCGCCTTCCGCGTCGGGCTCCAGCTCCGAGCACAGCGAGCTGTCAGACGACGAGCCGCCCGGCGCGCCGCCCGTCAAGAAGAGCGTGAGTCACTGGTCACTGAGTCACGGTTGCAGGTGAACAGCCCGCCGTCCGCGTCGGGCTCCAGCTCCGAGCACAGCGAGCTGTCAGACAACGAGCCGCCCGGCGCGCCGCCCGCCGCGCCCGACGCGCCGCCCGTCAAGAAGAGCGTGAGTCACTGGTCACTGAGTCACGGTTGCAGGTGAACAGCCCGCCGTCCGCGTCGGGCTCCAGCTCCGAGCACAGCGAGCTGTCAGACAACGAGCCGCCCGGCGCGCCGCCCGTCAAGAAGAGCGTGAGTCACTGGTCACTGAGTCACGGTCGCAGGTGAACAGCCCGCCGTCCGCGTCGGGCTCCAGCTCCGAGCACAGCGAGCTGTTGGACGACGAGCCGAAGCCCACTCGGCGGTTAAAAAAACACGTTGTATATGCATTTGTTTATGTTTTTAATTTTTTTTATTATGTTTGTTCATATTGATATTTTTGTTTTTGTTGTCATTGCTTGAGTATGACATCATTCCCCCACGAGGGTGAAGGGTGGGAGGGTTTATTTTATTTTCAACCGCTGCGCTGTTATGAATACAAATATTTTGTGTACCTAATGTTTTTTGACACGCAGGTGACAGGTTTTACGTTTTTGATGTCATACACAAGCAATGTCAACAAAAACAAAGACTGTAATGTAAACAAAAACAAATCAAAAATATTAAAAAAAATACAGCCGAATTGAGAACCTCTCCCTTTTTTTGAAGTCGGTTAAAAATAGACAAATGCATTTTTGGAATCACAATACGCTACTGAACATGCCCTTGATCGGTTCACACCCCATTTTTAATACACCCTGTTATATACAACGTGTTTTTTTAACCGTCTTAGAAACGAAGCCCATTTAAAGTATCCAAAACGTACTAATCATTCCTGAAAAAAAAATGCATTTGGTAAGCTTTTAGTAATAAAGGGTAATTAAGTTTGCAAAATCCTGTATGGCACGCGGTGCGAAGTTCATTCACCCGGTTAGAATTCGTTCCTATTTACAAAAGATGGTGGCTAGCCGTCACTGCAGTCACTCGGCTCTGATTAAAATTAATATGAATACAAAAACAACAACATTAATTTAAAAAAACGAAAAAAAACTTTTTTCAAGATTTTGTAATCTATACAATTAACTGGACTTCGGCTCTAAGACGATTTAGACGATTGAAAAACACCGTGTATTATATATATACATGTATATGTATATTTGATTTAAAAAATATATATATTATCAGGATACGGACAGCGGTAGCTACGGGCGCGAGTCGGACTCGAACTCGACGACGACCCCGAAGACGGTGGTGGCGCGCGGCCGCGCGGCCGACAGCGCCAGCACCAGCGACAGCGACCGCGCGCTCACGCCCTCGCACCCGCCGCAGGTCAAGGTAAAACATGTGCTTTGTCCCTTTCTTACCAACACAAATGTCAAAGTGGTAGACAAAGACAAATTAATTTGAACTCTATTTTAATTAAAATAGCCTTGTAGAACGTTTATGAATACGGCCGTTATTCTTTGAGGGTAACAGCGTTGGTGTCTAAAATTGGTCAGTTTTAATCAGTTTCCCTAGATTATCGTGAGGTTAACGATATGGAATATGTTAGGTTAGGTTAGGCCAAATGTAATAACTTACACTGCGTTCGTTTCGTTCAATCGAATGAGCGCGCTTCCTGTGGGAAAACCCTACTCTTGCCCTGGCTGTGGACCGCGTTCTAGTTGCTTGAACGAACTATAACCATCGGAATTCAAGTCAGCAATGTGTTTAACTAGTACAACCTCTCTAGAAGTAAGAGTAATCAGAGGCCCGTTGCATAATAAATTACAACTTATAATACAAGCGGAAGTCTCTTTGTAATAAATGAAGTTGAAAAGAGATTACCGCTTATAATACAAGTTACAGGTTATGAAGCAATGGGCCCCAGGATGAGTATATACTCGTAATAGGTACAGATATAGGCAAACACCCTTTTCCACAGGCCTGATGAGAGTCAACCTTATGTTAATGTCATAGACTAAATGAAAAAAACATTCAGTATGTCGCGGCTGTCTCATGATAGACGTTCGTTCGTTCGTTCGCCGTTCTTTAACGCAGTATTGACAAGAAAACACGACACATGTCAATGTCACTTTGCAGCTTGTGTCTCTACAGTACGCGCCACATAAGTTTGCCTCTCTGATGTTAGCTAACATCAGAGGTGGCCCTCTGACCCCTTTGCCACCCTTGCGATGCTACTAAAAGCGTCGCAAAGGTGTTACAGGGGTTCGACGGGTGTTCGGGAGGCGACTTGAGGCTAACTTCAGATTCGCAAACTTATGTGGCGCGTGCTGTATATGCAAATGATGCATGTGGCATCGACTATTATTCGATGGGCGGTAAGTCCACGATGAAGCGTGGGTTAAGAAACTCGCAGATAAGCCAAGCGACATCAATCATCAAATGATCATGTTCGCCGCAGGCAAATTTCACCTCCCAGACTCGCGGTCGTGTATGCCGCTCCTTTTTTTTTTTTTTTACGTTGGGGGAATGCTTTGACGCACCGTCTGCCCGGTCAGGGGGGACCAGACGGGTGTGTGGAACTCCCGGACAGAAGGTCCAGACTACCCACTAAACCCACAACGATTGTCCAAACATGTCGCTGCCAAGGAGGGCCAAAGGTTCGCTTGACGCATTCTACTCTGACCCAACGCGAATGAAAGACTATGTGATCCCTTCTTGACACTGCGTGTATAGTCTGTTATAGACTGAAAGGCCATTTGATGAATGATGGGCATGTTGCAGCGCTCAAACAGCGGCGTGTCGCGACAAGCGTCGCAGAGCTCGCTGCTGGAGCAGTTCGCGGCGCAGGCCAAGGAGCTCGTGCGCGAGACCACCCGCCAGAGCAGCCAGGAGGGGCTGCTCGCGCACATGGACAAGGTTGGTGTACCTGATATCATGAACATTTCATGGGAACCTTCCTACGGGTCATCATCATCACTACTTAAAGAGCCTTGCTCTTGTCGGTGGAGTAACCGCCACTTTTCTCTGTCCATTGCCAGCCTCTTGGCTTCCCCATATGACTCGACATAAGCTTTATATTTTAACCTAGGCCTTCCTCGGCCCTCTTGCCTTCAATTTTACCTTGCAGGATGTTTAGGAAGAAACTGTCGTGCCGTATCAGGTGGCCCACCATATTGCCTTTCCTATTTCTAATACATCCTAGCAAACATCTTTTCTCATCTACCATCCTTAAAACCTCTTCGTTTGTCTTTCTTTTCCTACGGGTACTCTACATCATTCCGAAAATACATTTGTCCGAAAGCATATTTTTTCCAAATTGCGTTATTCCGAAAACCCTGTTCCGCTGGAGGATTTCTTGATTTTACAAGATAACTAACCGAACTTATTAATTTATTCCATTAAATCATCTGCGTCTATAATTTTATCTTAGCGGAACATAATTTTCGGAATTTTGAAATTTCGGACATATTACTCTTGGGATTTTTTCTGTGGTCCCCCTTCCTGCTTGTACACTTATAATTATAATACGACCGGCCAACTGTACTGTTTCCCATTCGAATAGTGTTTAAAAGGAAGTTTGTCCGAGCCATCTATAACAGCTCGCAATATCAAATCCATGATAAAATTGCTAGGGTCGCCGTCATCGAAATCGACATCAGGAAGATATGATATGAACATAATGTCATACACATATTTAAGAAAAGATATTAATACTTTAAGCCTGATTTGACCAAACTGAATTAAGGTGGTTCGACGACTATATAAAACGTCTTTTGACATTCGCAGCCTGCGATCTTTCATAAATTTGTTTTGGAGAATAATTTGAGAATAAACGTTTTCAAATTATTCTTGTTTATACAAGTTTATTCCAGGAAAGGGGGTATTCCGCAAAAATGGAATGTCAATTTATGAACGTGTGTCACATACGTTTCTTAAAATATCACGCCGTTAGCCTGCGATTGTCATATGCAATAATTTTCAAATGAATGTTTTTTGCTACTATTTTTATTTGGCTGAATGTTTAATTAACGTTATACGTGTGTAGATAAGTAGTGACTTAAATATAATACGTGTATGTTGTAGGTATAGAACTGGGTGTTAATTTGAAACACCGGCAGGTAACTTTGGTGTCGCGACGTAGTCTTGGTCCCTCTGATGTCATGGATATTGAGCTACGTCACGTGACAAGTAATCGCGCCGGTGGTACCTACGTGTCTTTTTAACATGAATGTTGCTTTATTTGTATCGAAATTCGAAGAAAGGAAAAGCGGCAGACGGTGAAGAAAAGAAATTGTTTGCGCCTTTCGGGCAGGTATCAATCAATGCGCGAACGCTTGCAGACATACTCGTAGACGAGTGACGACTTAGCACTCGGCAGTAGTTTAGTTCATCTTCAAATCCGCTTTAGCCATATTGACTTTGAATACATAATAGTCAACTTAATACGAGATATATAGTTGGAACATTTTGCTAGTAACATATGTAGTTCATTTTTCAATTGTTCATTTGTTGCTTAGCTTTCACATTTTTTGTAAATCTTTAAGCCAATAAACTAATGGGGCTTCTAAACGGGCCAGATTATCCTGCAATTTCTGGCCGGCAACAATTGCTGTCTTACACTGACTTTGTACGCTAGAGCAAGATGCACATACTTGCCGGTCACACATTCATCATCACCATCGGCCACACATTGCCGTAAAGATATTGCCCGTTTAGAAGCCCCATAATTTCTTAGAATGTAATTTAAACTACAATTGGCTTTACAATTACTTCGATTTAGCGATAGACCGTTTCCGGTGATTTTCTATATTGTGTCATTATTTACTGTACTTATAGATACTATCTATCGGTGGAATATCGTCGTTGAAGACACATCGCCTCTAAAACGGCTACACATTTGTCGGATTATTAAGAATAGAATATGTACTATTCATATGTGTATGGCGTTCATCTTGGAAGATACTCGGCTTATAATTAGTCACAGTACAGAGTCTACAGCTGTTTATAGTGCCATGGTCAAAGAAATAATCATGTCGTCAAATTCTAGTCGGTAGCAATGAAAACAGGTACAGTTTGTATTGAATTTCCAAACAAACAGATCCTTTTCTTTGCTCTTCACTGTAGTAGCTTCACAAGATGATGTTGACACTTGACAATCCTAGCGCCGTATAAAATATGAGGATGGAATTGATGGAACCACTGTCACAAGCCCAGCTAGTGGAACTATTAGTAACGGCACCTTTACTTCTCTGACATAAACAGTACAAATAAATCTCTAATCTGTTTACATTTCATTTAGTTTGTTTACAGTATTACATACATATCATTAGAATGGTACGGTCCAAGCTATTGGTACAGTTAAAGTGGTAATTTGTAAACCTTATCTCAATGCTGTAAGGGTCAGAAATTATCACTTCATTTTGGCTTGCCTGTACTACGATTTGATAGAATAACACCTTAATATGAGCTTAAGGGATAATAATCATTCAAACTCTTCGCTGAACTGGCTTAGACTGGATTCGACCAAATACGAATAAGATCTGACAAATCTGTGGTTAAGCGTCAAAATGGTAGGTTCTAATCGTCGAATAAACTCTATTCTTGTTTGGTCTAATTGAACTTAAGTGGTGCCAAAAACAATTTATTCATAGCTATACGACGATGCTTCTGTACGTTAAAGCATATCTTTCACAGCAGACATATTTAAGAACAATTTTCTAGCACGCTTGTAATAAGGTGCACTCGGGTAATTCCGAAAATAACACGATCAAGACTTGAACGTCATATGGAGTGTTGCCAGAGCAAATAATGTAGCCGCGTTTAGTAGATATTATTAATTTTAGAAATTACCCGAGTGCACCTTACTACTAGTTTACAAGCCAAATTCCAATTACATTAAATGTTTATATTGATAGCTAACGCTACACGCTAAGAAGGCCGCTGAAGAAGCGTCGAAAAGCGTGCACGAGGCGTCCAAATCGGCGTTAGAGGCGAGCAAGACCGCCACGGCCGTCAGCAAGAATACGTTCGAAGACCTCACGTACGTGGGCAAGTCCACACTCGGGGACCTTACCAAGAGCGCTAAGGAAGCCGCTACTAAGAAAGGATTAATTAAGGTGAGCTAGCTGAAGTTGTTTATACTTTTATTGCCAGTCGAAGTGTGTGAGTGTCAGCCATACAGTCATATAGCTCTTTAATCTAAAGGAAAAATTGTGGTGTTCCATGCCTAAAGGGTCCTTATGGCCGTTTTGACTTGGGGGTATGATTCTTTTTGTATTAGATAGCTCATTTAACGTAGATTTAGGATCTATACTTAACTCAAAACCTGCCATAAGCACCCTTCAGGCATGGAACGCCACAATTGAAACATTTAATGCTCCGAGGCGGATTCAAACCGGCGACCACAGGCATTCATGGCCCGTCGCTACTAACATACTGAGCTATCGGAACAATATGTCTCGGCCACTAAATCTTTATCTAATAAAATAAATTTTGTATACCTAATTTCGTTAGCAGCGTTACTGCTTAATACAAAAATTAATTTAGTAATATTGGGACCGTGCACGACGCCAGCGCCACGTGGCACCTGCCACCTGGCCAATAGGCAATATTGTCACAGCTATCAAGCGAGAAGTAAGTAAATATTGTGCAAAAAAAAGTAATCTTGTGTTATCTTACTATATTAGACAATTTTGGACGATGGTAGTCAGTAACATTATTGCCAATAACATTAAAATTGTTGATTTCATTGAAAAATTAGCCTACTGGTGACTAAAACGGGGTTTGGTGCCATCACCCCCGAAATCGTTTTCCAACCAGAGACGATGAATAAAGGCAAGAAATTGATGCTAGCTGCGCATGTCCTTGACGGTGAAGACATTCGCCAAGGAGACATGACCTTGGAACATAACTGGGACTGGCTTCCTCATCGACTTTTCTACCTCCAATAAAGTGTGCACTACAAATTCTATCATCTGGCTTTGGCTGCCACAGGGATCCATCGGGACTATAACATATAGTAATTCACCGCAAATTTTCAATTTAATACTAAGTATCAAATGATTACGAAGGTACCTAGGTACTTTAAGTAAAATTTTAGAGGATAGGTGAACTTACTTTTTTTCTTACGGCAATTATCCACTTATTTCTTTGGTCTCGTTTCCACAACAGTCTTGGAAATTGGTAAAATTTACAGCCGCTATGCTTCTTGGTGTTATTACAATTCATAATAACACATCTTACTAGGACCATATTAAAATTATCTCAAAAACGATTAGAAAATGTTTACTGCAATATGGATTTGACAGCTCCAGTCAGCGACAAAAATGTAAATTTTAGCCTTAGCGAGCGCTGTGATCGTTTAGGCTACTCCCTCCACCCGCTTTGCACCCTGCCAATACTCGTAGCTTGTTTTTGATACGCTAAACCTCAAGCCTCAGTAAAATCATTGTGAGTTTAAAATAAGAATTTATTCCAAGGTAGCTTAAAATCTGAATTGGAATTAGTTTCATTTAGAAAGAATTTAAGGGGTTACTTGAAACACCGACATCGTTGATACAGAAGAGCGTACATAAACTTAACAGTATGAGGTTTCATTCACAGCGGTGCGGTAAGTAGGTACAGTCAGCAGTAGAAGTTGCTAAGCAAAATGACACACTCAAAATAACCTACACAGATCCTTATTCCTTTGACATTAAAGTTCGTGTGTAGATAATTTTGAGCACTCCCACTGCTCAAAGATCTGTATAGGTTATTTTGAGCGTGTCATTTTGCTTAGCAACTTTTGATGCTGACAGTATGAGCAAAGTCGTTGCTAACGTTGTAGGTGAACGATAGTTTGCGAGAACTTCAGGCATCAATGAAGTGACCTGCCCCCGTATTCTTTAAACTGTTTTAAGGTCACCTCAACGCTCACCCATAAATATATCTTGACACCCCAATGCGTAGTAACTAAGCGTAGGTAGAGGTCTAGTTTCGTGACGGGTGAACGGCGGGGTGAGCCGCATTAGCGCGTAGCGAATAACAGCCCTGTATTTTTTCCTCAGGGTGAAAGCCAGGATGGCGGGGTGCCGCCGCCCGCGCCGGCGCCGCGGCGGGACTCCACCGCGCTGCAGACCACCAACATGCTGGCCGCCACGCACCGAGACTTCTTCTCCAACATCAGCTCGGACCTCAACGGGCTCGCCGCTTCCACCACCAGCATGTTCAGCGACTTGTTCGGCTCCAAAGGTGTGTATTTTATGAGTCATTTTGATGATGTTAGCTCGGTAGGGCGTAGGGCCAACTATGAGTTCAAACTGTCCAACAATGTTATTGTTGGACAGTTTAAAGAGCGATTCTTTCAATTCCTGGGCCCCCTGGCCCGCGCCGGGCCGCGCCGCGCGGTGCCCCCCGACACGCGAGCGGCCGCGCTAAAGTGTTTTCATATTATGATCTTTAATTAGGTACTTAATTTTGACTTCATTATAATTATTTGCAATTCTTCGCAGTAGGCGTGAAAAGCACTATGTAATGTCTCGGCCAAAAGTGCAATAGATGGACTCGTCTCCTTCGAGGTCCTAACCTTCGGCTCCGTCCTCGAACCCACTCGTCCATCTATTGCCTACTTTATAGCCTCTAAAACATTGTACTCGCTACATAATGCTTATGAGCGTCGAAGAGTGATATTCCCTTTTTTTGACTCGGTTCTTGAGCAGCAGCCTGAGGGGCTGTAGCTGCGGGTCTGGTCTGGCCTGTGGGTAGTCGCCACTACGGGGCTACCCGACTGCGGAAATGTGTAGCGCGAGCACTCGAGGCGTGCGGGCGCCTCGAGTAGATAATCGTGTGTGGAAGTTACATTTAAATTGTTGTTACTAGCAAATGTAGTGTGTAGGAGTGATGTGTCCCGGTAACTGTCCGTACCGGGACTGGTAGTGAGGTGCTGTAGGGTAGTAGTGTGGTCCCGGCGGCGGGATCGGCGACGACACAGAGTGATATTCCCGTGACGTGTGTGTCCCCCAGGCAAGCAGCCGCGGGCTGGTGCTGGTGCTGGGGCTGGGGCTGGGGCTGGGGCTGGGGCTGCGGCTGCGGCGGGCGGCGGGCGGCGCGGCTCGGCGGCCGTGTTCGGGCCGTTCTCGGGCGGCGCGCGCGGGCAGGTGGCGCGCTCGCCGCTCGTGCGCCACGCCGCGCCCGCCGCGCCGCCGCCGCCGCCGCGCGACCGCTCCTCCGCCAACGCGGAGAACCAGGCCTTCCTCAACGACGTACGTACCATACGACGACCTCTGTAGCCTAGTTGGTGGTGACCCTGCCTACGAAGCAGGAGGTCCTGGGTTCGAATCCCGGTAAACGCAATTATTTGTGTGATGAGCTATCTGTTCCTGAGTCACGAATATTTTATATGTATATAAGTATTTATTTATCGTCGGCTAGTACCCATAGTACAAGCTTTGCTTAGTTTGGGACTAGGTCTTTTGTGTAAGATTATCCCCAAATATTTTATATTTCAGTTTATATTATATTTTTTATTTTAATACATACATCACTATTGATCATCGCCCTGATGGGCCTACATTGCATTGCTGAGAAGCGATGGCCGTTTAGGCGGAAAAATTCTCGAGAGGCGACCACGTACCGGAAGGCGCGGCGTAGGTAGGCCCCCCACCAAGTGGTCTAATGACCTGGTAAAGGTCGCGGGAGTCCGCTGGATGCGGGTGGCGCTGGACCGGCCACATTGGCACTTTTTGGGGGAGGCCTATGTCCAGCAGTAGACGTCTTTCGGCTGATATGATGATGGAGCGAGCTTGGTAGGTTAGGCTTAATAGGCAGAAACGTGAGGGCAAACGCACAAAAGATCCTACTGGGTCGAAGTGTATCCGTAAGGGACCTCATTTAGATAAGATAAGATACGTCGCTATGACGGACCAAACACGAATAAGGAGTTATCTGTGGTAGGTCCCATGTCATAGTCTCCCATCGCAAACCCATTCATCGGTCGACGCCGAGAACCAATCGTACACATTCCGATACTCTGAGAACGAGTTTGAAATGTACATCTTACTACCTGCCTCAGAATGAGGCTTACTTTTTCGAGTGTATGTATATATGTGGACAAGACAAGTGCAAACGGCTCAATGGATTTTGACATTGAGGTGTTGTTCATAATCTCTACTACTCCCACTAGTAACATATTTAAGAAAGGCAGTTAAGTTTTTAAAGTGATAACTTCTTTAGCGGCGCTGTGCACTTTTGTGATGGGGAAATTTGTTAAACTCACTACAGGTCACGTGACCGTAAGATTCGACATATTGAAATTTCGTAAGATACAAATACAATACAAATACAAATTATTTATTCTGCAAATAGGCCACAAGGGCACTTTTACATGTCAAACGGTAGTTTACAATAAAAATAATAATCTTACAATAAAAGATTATAATCTAACACAATAATAATTTAAAATTTGCACATTAACGACTGATATAACAACACACTAAATGTCACAAAGTAAATGAAAACAAAACAAAATACGACCATTACATTCGATTAGAATAAGGTCTGTGCATTAACAAAAAGTTAATGATATTAATTCAGTATTCCAGAGATGTATAAGGTCTCTGAGCGTCCAAATACAATCAATAATTATTCAATGTTCGTAGAGATGTATACGGTCTCTAAGCGTCAAAACAAAACAATAAAAAAAAGGAATATTAATGTAATATTGTCAGTGATGTACATGGTCAATAACAATAAAACGTGTCAAGATCGGAATGATGTCTCTCGTCAATACGATAATAATAAAATAACACTAAGTAGTATTTAAGAAGTTGGGTACTATGCCCTTGCAAGCATGAACAGTCCGGACTCCACAAACAGCACCCGATCACGAGTATGACGCATATCTCAGCCATCGCCTCCCTCAACCATATGTTAGGGAAGGTGGCGACCCGATCAACGACGCCACCGTAAGCAAAGCCCTTTAAGCGAGCATGACATATTCAAGCCACCGGACAATGTTAAAAAGCAAAGATTAATAAGCGACTTGCTCGGCGAGAAACAGCATTACGTGCTCTCTTCTTACATAAAATGGAACAATTATTTCAGGTAGATACTTATAATGTGTATTTAGGTATATTCCTAATAGAATTAGCCTACTACTGGCTTAAAGGCATTTTTGTCGTTTAAGAAATCGTTGACAGTATAATACGCCTTGCTTAGCAAATTACTTTTAACATGAGACTTAAATTGACTGAACGGTAAATTAACAATTTCGGTGGGTATTTTATTATGAAAACGTATGCAGTTCCCCACGAACGACGTGCTAACCTTGCGGAGACGACTGGCCTTCACTGCGATCTTGTTTTTACTTCTGGTGTTGTAGTCGTGGATATCGCTGTTGAGTTTGAACTCGTGAAGGTTTTTTCGCACATACATGATATTCTCAAGAATGTATCGGTAGACGGACACATGACCTGATCGAAAAACTGTTACAATGTCATTGAGTTTTCACTTCTGCCGGCACTCCCGGAGTGCAACCCGGTCTTTACTTAAAAATCGATTTCACTTTTAAAAGCCGCAGCATACAATATTAATTGATCGATTGAACCTAGCTGGTGCAACACGTGCTGGAAGGCGAGGGCGTGGGCTGGCTCAAGCTGAACCGGCTGAAGAAGCTGATGGAAGACGAGTCTTACCGCAACATGGTGCTCAGCAAGCTCAACCGCAACCTCACGCGCAAGAACACGCCTAACGACAAAGTCTACGATGTGGTGAGTACACGGTCCGTTATTAGCGCGTTTAAAAATCCGCAGTAAGCTCGATTACAGACATTAGCCAGAAACGAATTACAGACATAGATATACCTCATGTCATTGTATATGTATGTAAAGTGTGTGTGTTTTTGTTTTTAATGTGTAGATACTGTAAATATTAATATTTTATTGAGCTGCATCATCATCACTTAATGTGTAGATACTGTAAATATTAATATTTTATTGAGCTGCATCATCATCACTTAATGTGTAGATACTGTAAATATTAATATTTTATTGAGCTGCATCATCATCACTTAATGTGTAGATACTGTAAATATTAATATTTTATTGAGCTGCATCATCATCACTTAATGTGTAGATACTGTAAATATTAATATTTTATTGAGCTGCATCATCATCACTTAATGTGTAGATACTGTAAATATTAATATTTTATTGAGCTGCATCATCATCACTTAATGTGTAGATACTGTAAATATTAATATTTTATTGAGCTGCAGCATCTGCATACATGTATTATCTCACTTTGTATTTATGTTTATTTCTCTTTCACCTATCCCAAAAATGTTAGTAGTTATTTATTACATTTGTATGACGTTTCCGTGAGTCACCGACGGTGCTGGCTGAAAATCAGCGCTGCAGGTGTCTGACACCTCAGCATAATGCTGAGCCAGTGTCCGGTTTACTGCCGCAGAGACACACTGGTTTCATGTCTTTACTGTTTTTTTTTAATTCTATGTTTAATATGTGTGTCCTGTGTGTTTGTGAATAAATGTATCTTTCTTTCTTTCTTTCTTTTTTAAAGTTTGGTCACAATCCAACACGTAGGATGGCAGGTGAAATTCGGCCGAGATAATCCACAATAATGTACTTATCTTTTTCTCTCTCTGTGTATGCACGGGCTCGAACCCGCTATATAAGTACCTCCAGGCCCCGTGTCATGGTCAGCCGTATCACGCAATAAGTGACAAGATAGAGCGTCCATCTCGTTCTATCGAACGGTGAGAGCCAGTGACGGACGCTCTATCTGGCCACTTATAGTGTGATAAAGCCGACCATGATACGGGGTCAGTTTGAAAGTCGCTCGGCTAGGCAAGCCACTGTCTTGATTTATGTGAGACTAGCTTCTGCCCGCGACTCCGTCCGTGTGGAGCTCGTTTATATCGTAGCTCCATACAAACTTTCACCCCCCATTTATCATCCCTTAGTGGATGATTTCCGGGATAAAAACTATCCTATGTCCTTCCCTGGGACTCAAACTATTTCTATGCCAAATTTCATCTAAATCGGTTGGGCGGTTTAAGCTTGAAGATGTAAAAGACGGACAGACACACTTTCGCATTTATAACATTCGTATGGATTGTCCGTTAATATTGATTAGTTATTTATCTGTGTCCCAGTTTGTGAGCAAAGGTGTGTGGAAGGGCATGCTGCGCGTGCTGCAGGCCGTGGTGCACGGGCTCGAGCACACCTACTCCAACTTCGGGCTCGGCGGCATGGCGTCCGTGTTCCAGCTGGCGGAGATGGCGCACACGCACTACTGGAGCAAGGAGGTGGCCGGCCTCGAGCACGGGGTCGGCGGCTCCGCGCTCGCTGACAACTACCTGGACACGCCCTCCGAGTCCTCTTCCAGGAAGAGCTCGCAGTCAGGTCAGATCATGCAACGCAACAGTACCCGGGCTCTTCAACTTCGGGCTCGGCGGCATGACGTCCGTGTCCCAACTGGCGGAGATGGCGCACACGCACTACTGGAGCAAGGAGGTGGCCGGCCTCGAGCACGGGGTCGGCGGCTCCGCGCTCGCTGACAACTACCTGGACACGCCCTCCGAGTCCTCTTCCAGGAAGAGCTCGCAGTCAGGTCAGATCATGCAACGCAACAGTACCCGGGCTCTTCAACTTCGGGCTCGGCGGCATGACGTCCGTGTCCCAACTGGCGGAGATGGCGCACACGCACTACTGGAGCAAGGAGGTGGCCGGCCTCGAGCACGGGGTCGGCAGCTCCGCGCTCGCTGACAACTACCTGGACACGCCCTCCGAGCCCTCTTCCAGGAAGAGCTCGGAGTCAGTTCAGATCATACAACGCAACAGTACCCGGGCTCTTCAACTTCGGGCTCGGTGGCATGGCGTCCGTGTTCCAGCTGGCGGAGATGGCGCACACGCACTACTGGAGCAAGGAGGTAGCCGGCCTCGAGCACGGACTACAAACTAACCATTTTTGTGTCCCCCGATGATCTCAGCTTCCCATGAACGGAAAACATGTAACTTTTTTTATAAGCACATTATTATACTCTAGCTTCCGTTTATGATCCGTTGTTTTTATCCGACTGCGACGATTAATCAATTTTCGGAAACATTTGACCTCATTAAATTATTCATTTCTTCTGCTTGAAATCGTAGCCGCCATATCTGTCAACTGTCAGTGACGTCAAAATGGCGGGCTTGCCATAACTATCCGGTGTTGTGATGATAGACCTTCACAAAACGCATATTAAATTCTAAAGCGTAAAAAAATAATCGATTCTGATATGGAAACTTATATGCGATAAATTCGTATTGAGGCGTAATTTCAATAAATGTATCAACAAATTTCAACAAAATAACTTCAAACGTCAAAAGTCTGACTCTTCCTTTTTTTAATGGCATGGTTATAGCGCTGTTATTGCGTTCAGCCATAAAGTCTATTTGAGTTTCTGCAAGATTGAATCACACGCTGAGTATTTAATTGTCATGATACTGCACGGTTATCACAAGACGACGCGCGAGCTCTCTCGATTTTTTTCGCACTATACGTCTCTTTCTAAGTTGTCTAATAAGAGAGAGACGGATAGTAGGAGAAAAATCGAGAGAGCTCGCGCGCCGTTTTGTGATAGCCGTGCTGGTTTGTCAGTATTTATATTTATCAGCAATAAACAGTATGTATTATATCAGTATAGAACGGGCCTTTTATAAACATTA
Source organism: Epinotia demarniana (assembly GCA_945867215.1). NCBI lineage: Eukaryota > Metazoa > Arthropoda > Insecta > Lepidoptera > Tortricidae > Epinotia > Epinotia demarniana. The sequence goes on from OX244262.1 coordinate 19,833,438, forward strand.
ATTATCAAGCGCGTCAGTATTAAGGCGGTGTCGAGTTGACATTCAGCCAATATAGAGTCACAGAAATTGACCAACATACAGGAAAAGACTTTTATCATAAAGCCTGCAGCACACATTCATTATGTGAGTTTGGCGGGAACGTTGAAAGTGATAGGCGCGCTTGATAAAATATTTTATTGTAAATTAATTTTAGGTGTTAATTTGTACATATTTAGTCTTAATTTTAATTTAAATTCATAGTTGATTTGGTTATCGGTTTGGTGCGCTTCCCCAGTCATGGGGAAGCGTACGGGAAAGCGTTCTCGGTTGGAGGGCTTGGAGCCGGAGCCAGATCTTCAATCTGAAAGTAGTTCTGATGCGGATACAGGTGCGCCCTCGGAGCGCATACCTGCAAAAAAGAAGACTAAAGAAGATGACAAAGAGAAGTATACTCCTTTCAGGGCCAAAAGTTATTACAGGTTGTACGACGAAAATTCAGCTAAGAAAGAATTTATTGTTTTTCTGAATCACAGAGAGGATGGCCACAAATTTTCTGACAAAGATAGACTTGCTTTGTCCAATGCAATCCGAAAGCATTGCGTGTCGGGCGTGATGCATCTAAGAACAATTAATGCATACAAAGTTGGGATTATGTTCGATCTCCCAAATCACGCCAATGTCTTCCTAAAAAATGAAAAATTATTAAATGAAATTCACATGAATGCTTCAATCCCTGCATCTGAGACCGAGGTTACGGGTGTTCTCACTTCAGTGCCGATTGATTATTCGAACCAGAAGATTTTCCAATTAATAGCTTCCAGTAAAAAGGTGATAAGCGTAAGACGGTTTATGCGGCGGGTAAAAGACACGCTGGGTATCGTCTCAATGGTTCCAACTCAGACGGTTGCCGTGACTTTTGCCTCTGTACAGTTGCCTGAATATGTAACACTTGACCATTGGAGGCACGAAGTAGGGATCTATATTCCTCCAGTAAAGCAATGCCTTCGTTGCATGAAATTTGGTCATATAGCAAAGTATTGTAAAAATAATGAAGTATGTTCAATTTGTGCTGAACCTCATAATTTCAAAAATTGTAATAAGGTTAAAACACAATGCGCAAACTGTGGTGGGGATCACGTGGCTATATCTGCTGCATGTCCAATTAAAAAACAGAAAATTGAGGAAAATAAGTTAAAATCACGTAGTGCTAAATATTCCGATTTGTTTTGTGACGTTGCATTTCCGCAGCTCGGCTCAAAATATATTGACACCCATCTAAGTAATCTGACCAAATCTGACAGATTTATGAATCTACTTGTGGAAGCTATAGTTAAAATTTGTGCTGATAAAGAAACGCCAATAAATTCTAACAATATAAAAGAAACACTTAAAAACACTTTCAGGAAACAACCTTAATTTTTTTCTTTATGGACATATTGAACATAGTGCAGTGGAATGCTCAGAGTATAATAAGCAATAGGCTAATCTTTACTAGATTCTTATATGAAAATAACATTCACATAGCAATAATTTCTGAAACCTGGTTAAAACAACATCAAAAATTTTCAATTAAAGGATACAATGTCATTAGAAATGACTGTGGTAATAAACATAATGGTGTAGCAATACTTATTCATAACAATATAGTATATTCTAATATTAAAACTTATTTTGACAATGCTCTACAAAATATCTGTGTACAAATAATTATAAACAACAAGCAGTTGAGTGTAGTAAGTTTTTATAGTCCATCAAATTCTGATCCCCCATTTAATAAAAGTAAATTTGATGCTTTGATAAAATCTATTCCGCAGCCAATGCTTTTTGGAGGCGATCTAAATGCTCATCATATGTCATGGGGCTGTGTTGATACATTGCCTCGAGGTAGAGATGTCTTAGATATTATTGATGGCAATGACTTGGTTCTTTTAAATAATGGTCAAACTACTACAACTGGTTCTTCTTCTTGGCGTCCTAATGCTCTGGATTTAACTTTCGTTTCTCCATCATTGGCACTTTCATGTGATTGGTCTGTTATGGATTGTCCTCTTGGCAGCAGTTATCATTTGCCTGTAATGATAAAAATGATAGTTGGTAATGAAAATAGCTCACAAAGTAACCCAATATGTAATAATGTACATTTGCCCATTCACCCAAATTACAAACAGGTGAATTGGAAAATGTACAGGCAATCAGTTGATTTTTGTTTGGCTAATATTGATTTTGAAAATATGTCTTCGATAGATGCGCTCAATCTGTTTTGTAATATTTTGCGATCTACTGCTGTAGAGTCCATCCCTAGACATAGGTCTTTGAATAGTTCTAGTACGTGTACACCAAAATCTTTGAAATTTCCCCGGCTGCCTTGGTGGAATCAAAAGTGTTCAGAAGCTGTACTTAATTCAAAACATGCTTATATAAAATTTAAAAGTGAACCTAGTGAAGAGAATTATATAGAATTTAAAAGACTTCGAGCTCTTAAAAAGCTTGTTCTTAAGACTGAACGGCGTAATAGTTGGATAAATCTGTGTAACTCATTTAACCGGTGCACTCCTTTGACATTAATATGGAATTACATGCGGAAATTTAATAAAACATTCATTTCAAAACACGCTAGTAATAATAGTTGGATATCAGATTTTCTTAAGAAATACACTCCTGATTTTGTGCTTAATGAGTCTTTAAATTATGTTCACACAGAAAATGATAATGATAAGTATCTTACTGAACCGTTTTCTTTGCAAGAGCTTAAATCTGCCCTATTTTCAAGAAGAGATACATCCTTTGGTCTTGATGGAATACCATATATTTTACTGAAAAATTTAAGTTCACAAAATCTAAAGACCTTTTTAAACATATTAAATCAGCTGTGGGAAGAAAACTTAATTCCTGATGATTGGAAAACAGATTGCTTGGTCCCAATTTTAAAGCCTGATAAAGATAAATTGTTACCCGACTCATATCGACCTATAGCACTCACATCTTGTGTAGGAAAGGTTTTTGAACAGCTTCTAAAGCAACGGTTGGAATTTTTTGTCGAACAAAATGGTCTGTTACCCTACAATCAGTTTGGTTTTCGTAAAGGTCGGTCTTCTCGTGAGAGTATTTGTCAGTTGCAACTTGATGCACTTAACAGCATATATAATAATCAGTATCTTCTTTCGGTATTCTTTGACATTGCAGGTGCATTTAACAGTGTCAATATTTCCGTTTTATGTAGAGAGCTGTCAATGATAGGGTTACCTGGCAAAATAATAAATTTCTTACAAATGTTTTTAACAAACAGGAAGGTTTTTGTTAAATTTAACAATCACTTATATGGCCCAAGATTATCTTCTTTAGGGGTTTGTCAAGGAGGTATCTTATCCCCCTTGATTTTTATTTTGTACATTAGGAGACTAAATCTTATTCTAGGAACAAAGGTTAAAAATCTGCAGTATGCAGATGATTTGGTTGTTTATGTGTCAGGATCTGATTTAAATCAATTAGCTTTGACTATTAATGAGGCATTAATCAACTTACATAAATACTTTGCTTATCTGAACTTAGATGTAAATTCGACTAAAACCAAAGTTTTTATTTTTGGTCGCAAAAGCATGTGTTTGCCCACAGTTTTGTACAATGACATATCACTGCCTATTTCATATGATCTAATAAAGTTTTTAGGTGTTATATTTACTTCAAAACTTTCCTGGATAAAATATGCTGACAGTATTATAACCAAAGCTAACAAAGCATACAATGTGTTAAAATCGCTGTGCGCCACTTCATGGGGTGCAGACCCCAAAATTTTGTTAATCTTGTATAAGTCTCTAGTTCGAAGTCATTTTGAATATGGTTTTCTATGTTTTGCTGGAGATGATAAAATTGTAAATTCATTAGATAAAATACAAAACAAATGTATGCGGACAATACTGGGTGCATTTAAAACTAGTCCTATCGCTGCTATGCAAATTGAATCGAATCTTCCTCCTATTCATATTAGATTTCGTTATTTAAAAGAAAGATTTATTTTAAAGTTATACAGCTTGCCTAAGAACGATCTTCTTCACAACTTGATTTCTTTCCAATCATCGCCTTTTCAAAGGCGCATGTATGTTCTTCAGGATTTTACTTCTTTCTTTCACTCTTTGCAGGAGTTAAATATACATCTTGATAATGACCTTCTTCCCTGTTACACAGGCTCTTTTAAGAGTAAATATCCCGATATAAAAATTGTAATAGATTCAAAGCTAACTTCCAAAGAGGAGGCTTATTTATTGTTGTCAGAATGGTCTAATTGTAAATTTATTTATACGGATGGTGCCAAAAATAATAATGCTGTTTCCTTTGCAATTTATCAACCTGAAATTAATAAAGGTATTGGGTTTAATATCAATAAAAATGCAAGTATCTTTACTGCTGAAGCAACTGCCATCTTATTTGCTTTGAAACATGTTAAAGAACATAATCAATATAGTAAAGAATGGGTCATAGTAAGCGATAGTATGAGTGTATTAATAAGTTTATCGAGTAACAAAATGAATGCTAGCACTTGCTATCTAATTTTTTCCATTAAAGAATTATGGTTAGAACTATCTTTAATTGGTATTAAAATAGATTTTGTATGGGTTCCGTCTCATAAAGGAGTTTCTGGTAATGAAAACGCCGACTACCTAGCTAGAACTATTGCTAATGCATCTGACTTGTCCCTGGTTCCCGACAGCAGGGACTTAGCTGTGACCTTGCCATATTCTGATATTATAAGTAATCTAAAACAGCGTATGACTGTTCTTTGGGGAAGACATTGGTATCATTTTACAAAAGTTGAGAATAAGGCTCATTTGTATGCTTTGTTAGATAACCAAGTTAATAGTAAGCCTTGGTTTTGTAAGTTTAAAACTTACATGCATCGTAGGTTTTACACCATAATTACTCGTATGCGCATTGGTCATTGTCGTTTAAATTTTCATCTCCATCGTAAAAACTTTGTCTCTTCCCCTTATTGCGATCATTGTCAAAAGCAAGAGGTTCAGTCTATAGATCACATTCTGTTTAGTTGCTCATCCTTTGGCATTCAGCGCCTAGTGCTGATGGATGAGTTGCTTGAGATTTATGGAGCTTCTAATCGAATCCCGCTCTCAGTAACTGATTTGTTGAAGGAGTCGTCTACTTATTTACCTTTGTTTAATTTTGTACATAATACTGTGTGTATGCTGTAAATATGATGCTAAATTTAAAACTTGCTTAAAATTGTATATATTTTTATTGAAGCATTGTACCTATATTTTGTTGGTCAAATGACTTTTTGGAATGTCTGGATGAGGTGTAAGCTTTTTTGAAGAGCTGAATATTGGATTTGACGTTTTTATTGGAACATACTCAAGACTTTATTACTGGATTTGACTTCATGAATTGGATTGGAATAACTGAAGACTTATTTTTTGGATTTGACACATATGTTGATAATACTGATGACTTAATATCTAGATTTGTTCATATGAATTGGAAATAACTGAAGACATATTTATTGGACTAGAGACTTCTGATTTGAAACTACTGAAGACGTTATTACTGGATTTGATCAAATGAAATTATACTTACTGAAGACTAGGCAGTATGGCCCATGGTCTTAGCCTGTCCGAATGGACGAATTTAAAAAAAAAAAAAAAAAAACATTCATTATGTTGGCAATGGCGGGAATATACACAAGATTTGACAGAATGTCATAGTGCAATCTGAAACATTGCAATATGAAAAAATAAACATATTGCATTAACATTTTTAATAATTTATTTATTAGAAAGGGACTCGGACTCGTGTTATAGTTGTAGAACTTACATAGTGGTTAGATATAGTTTGGAAAATATATATTGGCCGTCTGTTGTCAAATTAAAAAGAGATCTTTTGTTCCACGTAAACACTTACCGGTCAATGGGTACTCGAAAGGATTATCTATTATTAATTCCTAAACACATCTTTACCTGAGAGTCGGAGTGACTCAAAATCATTTCAGTCTTCACGTTTTTATAATATAACATAACACAGTGTTAAAAATATGTAGGGAAGAAGATCAATAAACATTTAATGCTGCAGCCTGTGTCCTACGTGTTGGATCTATTGCCACAAACATCTACTAAACTTTTACCCCCTTATTCATAAAACTTAAAATACCTCTGATAAATAACACGTATTTTGTTTGTCCCTTTCTTAATAATTTAAATATCAGAGTAACAGATTTTAACGTCATTTTAACTAAAATATATAGGTTTGTTCAAAGTTTTACATGATAGGTTAAAATTAGAACTGCATGTGTCCTATTTCCAAAAGAAGAAATGCGCTAACTCATTACATTGACATGCAAACGAAGTCGCAGGTACAGCTAGTTTTTAATAATTTTGTTTCCTGTTATTTATTTAATTAATGTTCAACGCAGACGTGCCTACAGTGAACTATCCCGAGATGGACTCATCGGAAGCTCAGAGCACAACCGAAATGTTCAAGGACATGCTGAACCAGAAGCGGAATCTCCTGTTCAGCAAACTGACCTCGTTCGACTCCGATGTGAGTACAACCGAAACACTGAGGGAGGGTTCATGTTGTACTGCATGGGACATATTCTGTAACCGATTATCAGTAAATGTATTTATTTTGAATTGACTTATTCCTGAAGCCGTATTTAGGGGCCTGATATATTATTTGACAGTGTTATCGCTACGTTTTTCAGCATGACACGAAATGTATACATGTATAAACAAATCAGGCTCAATGTTTTATAGTTTTACGTATAAATTGTACATTCAATAGTAAATGTAATAAGTATACGAGTATTATAGTATTTTCACATGAATCGACCGCAGTCTATGTATTTTGATTTCCCCTGTATTTGATTTCGCCCGCCATAGCTGCTGATAGCGGTAACTGTTGCATCCCGCATCAATAATGATCGTCGGTAAGGTTTGGGTAAAAGAAACGAGTAAAGAGACCCGTCGGCAAAATTGACCTAATTTTACCGCGTACGTTTGTGCGTGGCTGGTAGCGAGTAATGTACGATTCCCACTGAACGGGTCAGGCCGGCGCGCATCCTATTACATGGAATTTGTACCGTCTATACAGTAGTTGCATTTCATATTTGAATTAATCGTGCATCCACTGCGAGGCGGCGGCTACCGACGCGGTCGGTGAGGATTGTAATCAAATATGAATTATATCTGCTGTATAGACGGTTCAAATTCCTTTGCATGTAATAGAATACGCGCCGGCCCGACCCGTTCGGTGGGAAATGTACATAATGATCGGGGGTTGGCACTGTACGTGGCGGGGTCGTTGTTCGTCGGCTACAGCGGTTGTTTGTGGGCAGGCGGCGCCGTCGTCGGACTGCTCGGTCGACGAGAGCGGCTCGATCACGACCAACCGAGCCAATCTCTGCGACCACCGCGCCTCCTTTAAGTCCAACCTCTCTGATACAGAAGTCATGTTCCTCAATGTAAGTCGTAGTCGCTGTCGTAGCAGCTTAGCGCCCGCTTGCCGCGAGTCGCGCGACCTTAGTCCGCATGGTAACTGTCTGTAGACACCACTTTATGTTTAGAAGTATATACATCATATATCAGTTTTCCCAACTTTTGCCTGTGGTTTGTGAAATATAGTTTGTGCTCATTTGTTTTCGGCGAATAGAAAACGAATAGGACAAAACTATAGCTTGCGAACTACAAGTATATATACAGAAAAGAACTAGAAAGTAAATTACATCACTCACTAACCTAATCTATACCCCCATCTGCCTGTATATAATTCACTATCACCAAATGCAAATGCATATTCCAAACCAAGGCTGGACGGAGCACATAGTTAAATCCCTTTCCAAACACAAAAATCACCTTATATGATTCTATTAATAAGGTTGATTTTTCGACTGCAGATGGATCGCGCTGGGAACGGTAAGCCTCGCGCGTCCAGCGTATTTTCGTCCAAGTCGTCGCTGAGCGGGTACCGGCCGCCCGCCGGCGTGCCGGCCACGTCGCCCATCACGTCGCCGGACACCACGAGGACGTACCTGTTCCAGGGACTTATCGGTAAGTGTGTACTTCAAACTGAAGCGTCTCCATATTAGCACAGTATAAATAACTACAATCAGTAGGCAAGCTTCATTCATCTTTAGAATTCACGCAGCCGCTTAGCGTAACCGCTCAAGCGTCAGGGTTGTCAAAATATGTTTGGAGAGATGTATATTTTCTTATGATGACTTGTTTCATTTTCAAGTATTTCATAAGAACGTTGTTATTTTATAGACACTCTCTCACTCACTTGGATCTTTAAATAGAATTAAGTTTAAAAATGGCGGTCATTTCAAAAAATGCCTTCCGATATCGTTCAAATCGATACCTGAGGTCCGAGCTTGAATTAAAAAAAGTGGCTGCTTGATCTTCAAAACCATTAATGACGAACCGATTTCGTTCAGAATCGATATCTGAGAGTCCGAAGAGCCTCTCAATACGAACCCGAGCTTGGATGGTATCGATTATAAATCAAATGTGACTGTATTTGAAGAATTTCATTATGGCGGCCTTTTTTTAATCGTTGGTCCGCGCAGCGCCGAGCTTGCAGACTGTATGTAGTTAGACGTTTATATTAGGTTTGTGTTGTATCTTAAGCGTAGGTAGGCGCGGTTCCAAGTGGATTGAACGATATATAAGATCTAAATATAAATATAGTACTTGGTAGATTACTTTCCTATTGTGTTATAAATACCGTTTATCGTAACGTTTTGCTATAAAACTGATGTGTTTTTGAAGGCAAGGAGAGATCGAATCTATGGGACCAAATGCAGTTCTGGGAAGATGCGTTTTTGGACGCCGTGAGCCAGGAGCGGGACATGATTGGGATGGACCAGGGTGCAAACGAGATGATGGAACGATACAAGTGTCTGAGCGAGACGGAGCGGAAACGCCTGGAGCATGAAGAGGACAGGCTGCTGTCCACAGCTCTGTACAATCTGACGGCGGCGATGGTGCTTTTTGATGTGAAACCAGATACCGTTCGGAACAAAGTGCGGCGATTGCTCGCGAAGAGTCACATCGGTCTTGTGTACAGTCAAGAAGTCAATCATCTGCTAGACGTTGTGCACAATTTGGTACGTTATTGTATTTGTTTCGTAGTTTATGATTATACTATTGTTCTATTATGTATATATTTAACCAGTGCTTGACGGCAGCAGCGTGTCCAGCCAAGTTCAAAGCGCAGAGGAACTGGCGACGCAGCAGCCGTCCAGAGGCGTCTTTACCTATGGTGCAGGGTGTGCGTTGCACACGGGCGCAGCGGTCCTAGGGGGCGCCGAGCGCCGCCCGCTACCATTCCATTTTGACCGCGCGCTTACTAGGGGGCGCTAGAGTAATGTTTGCACACGGGCGCTACATGGGTTAGAGACGCGTCTGCAGCTGTCTGTATATTTACACGAACCATTTGACTCCTTAAGCCACTTTTCATTCCTTAATAACTCAAAATCTATTTAACATAAAAACATGAAATTTGGTATGTATATTAAACCCCCTTTAATTAACGAGAATCCGAAATTTCATATATACAGGTAAAATGGTTATGGAGATATTAACGTCTACAAATCGGCATTTTTATCACTGGCTTAGATCTACAGGGTGTCCCAATACTCAACGATAACCTGGTACTGGGAGAGAGGCCAAGGTATACAAGTTATGAAAAAAAACCATGTCACTTGTTTTTACTTTTTTCTACTCCTGTACCGTTATCTGTCATTTATATAGGCTTTAGCTCAAATACAATGACACCGATAATAAGTCGTCGAAAAACTCTATGCTCTATGGCCCATAAACGCACACTTTAGTGTACTTTTTTGGTTCATACATTTTCCATAAAAGCACTGTTTACCACGATGTCAAATCTTCTAACTTTTTTTAATCAGCCACTATATTGCAGTGGTGCCAACTACATAAGCAAAATTTTCGAAATAAAGAAGTTTTAATTATCATCAAATATTTGTAAAACATAAATTATTTACTATAATAAAAATAAATTATCATGTATTCAAAGATTCAAAGATTCAAAAGATTCAAAATATTTATTTGCTCTGAATACAGTAAGCTTAGGTGGTAAAATACAATGCGTGCTGTGTATTCAGCCTGCGTACAAGCATGCAAACATTTGCAGGGGCGATGCTAAATAATACATGTTAAAGACAAAATAATAAATACAATAGTCAAAGTTAAAAAGTCAATTGAAATAGTTATATAGTAATAAAAATAAAACAAGCAAACAATTAATTATTATGAAATGTCAGTTAGGTATAAATGTCATAATCTAAATATTTTTTAACGCTATAAAAACATTTGTCCAAGAGCCAGGCAGTCAATTTTGATTTAAAACTATTTCCTTTTAGTAATTTAATGTCCTTAGGTAGTTTATTATATATAACTATGCACATATTAAACACATTTTTGCCGTAAATCATTTTATGAACACGTGGCTTAAAAAGTAAATTCATAATGGTCTGTCGGGTCTGTCTGTCCAGTACTTCTGTTTTCGTTTTTTAAATAGATGTCGGTGGGTGTCAACGAAGATACATATTTCCTTTATATAGAGACAGGGTAACGGGAGAATACGTAGTTTTTTAAATAAGGGGACGCAAGAATCATCAGACCAAGCATTACAGATCACACGGATACATTTTTTTTGGATAATGAGGACTCTCTCTACATCGACCGAGTTGCCCCACAAGATTAGGCCTTAACGAAGCACCGACGACACATATCCATGATATGCCGTTAACGTATTGTGTGTTAATATACATATTTTACCAAATATTGGTATTATTTATAAATATAAACCGATCCGATTCGGTTCGGATCCGGATTCAGTTTGGTTCGGATGGCAAGTGCAAGGAAATTAAAAACAAAATAGACCATAAACAAGAGGTGTCAATGTGTCATATTTCTAATTTCCCACCAAAGTTCCAGTTCAAAATTAAAAGACGAAATGTGATAACTATTCGTTATTAATAACATAATAACTTACTTAAGATTTGATTCGTGTTTGTGAAGTGAAGAAAAATGTATACGTTCCTGTGAATTAACGACAATAGTGGACTGTAAATGAGGACGAGAAATATGGGGGTCGCGGGAGAAACAAGAATATTGGTATTTGAAGAGTCTAAATGTTTGACGTGTGCTAAAATTAGTAATAGAACAGTGGTTCGTCGGTTATACCTGGTCTGTTGGGCTGTGGAACACAGGATCTTCGGCGTCGCAAGCAGAGCACCGTCGGTTGAAGTCTCCAGTTCACCTGAACCAAGCTTACTTTTAACTCTTACCTCCGGTGTCAGCTACTTAGCCTCAGATTACGTCCAAAAGCCTTCGGCAGCCTCCAAACTCACTTCACTGATGATACACAAACTACTAATAACGCTACAGCTAGTGGTGACCTTAAATTTTACTATTGCGACGGCAGCTACGAAAAGGGTTGTTCTCTGTTCGGAATTCGAAAGCTAACAGACCGATTAACGGTTAGGAGTGGGGGTAATAGTGTGACCAACACAACAGCTAAAACGTCGTCCAATAATTGTGTGTTGCCACAATATAATTAAAATATACCCTAAAATTAACAATAACAAATTGAACATTCCGCCCACCAAAATACACTAGTATTTTGCCTAGACGAAACGAAGGAAAATACACAAAACAAGAAAAGGGACGATAACAACGATATATTATTGAACGGGCAGAGGGCACAACTTGACCACTGGCCGCTTGTACAGTCCAGTGGACGTCCGCACCGTGACAACACGGCAGATTCCGTCAGACCCCGGGTGTGTATCGACAATGCGACCTAGAGGCCACTTCATAGGACCAGTCTGCTCATTGAGAATGAGCACGAGCGCACCCTTCACAATGCTGGGCTGCTTGTCATGCCACTTCATGCGCTGCTGGAGGGTATGCATATATTCCTTCGACCATTTGCTCCAGAAGTCTTGGTGCATTTTTTGTAGGAGCTTCCAACGCTGGACAACACTGAATTTGGTGTCAGCCAAGTCTTCGTCTGGCACAACCGACAAAGGCTCCATGGTCAGGAAATGACCAGGAGTCAGGACCGACAGGTCGTTGGGATCAGCACTGAGAGGGGTGAGTGGTCTCGAATTTAGAAGAGCTTCGACCTGCGTCAAGACTGTAGAGAACTCTTCGTAAGTTAGTCTTTGCGAGCCGATAACACGCGACAAGTGAGTCTTTACAGCCTTGATTCCAGCCTCTGCCAGACCTGAGAAGTGTGGACTACCCGGGGGGTTAAATTCAAATTTAATTTGATGGTGCTGCTCGGCAGCGTCCTTCAGGAGGCGCTGTAAAATGTTGTTAGCGCCAACGAAATTTTTGCCTTGGTCAGAGACTAGGCGGCTACAACGACCACGACGCGCGACAAAACGCCGGAGAGCGGCTATATACGCCTCCGAAGACAGTTCGGTCACAAGCTCGGTGTGGACAGCTTTGGTCGAGGTACAAACGAAGACGCAGATGTAACCCTTGTAAGTTTTGTTACCTCGGCCGCGCCCAAGAGATATGTCGAAAGGCCCGCCAAAGTCGACGGCGGCACTCGAAAACGATTTTAGTTGGCTTATCCGATACGACGGTAAGTCACCCATGAACGGGGCAGGAGCACCCAGTGGCCGAGAACGAAAGCACTTCACACACTTGGACGTCACTGAATGGATGGCCCGCTTCGGAGACAGCACCCAGAAATGCTGTGACAGCAAGTTATGCAATGTTTGCACGCCGGGGTGCATAAACCGACGATGGTACTCATCTATGAGCAAAAAGGTCAGACGATCATCACGAGGTAAAAGCAGGGGATGTTTTACATCAAACTCGAGAGAAGCTCGTGATAGGCGTCCGCCCACCCTCAAATGACCCGCATCATCGACGAACGGAGCCAATTTCCTAAGACCTTTAGGTAGAGAGTTCGAAAGGTTGTTTTTAATTTTCTCAATTTCTTGAGAGAAGTGGCGCTCTTGAACGAAACGAACGAGAAACATAAGCGCTTGTTTTATCTCGAGGGGTGTCAGAGGACCGATGCACAGTTTACTGGGAGTCTTTCGGTTCTTGGCGTTGTGCGTGAATCGGAAACAATATGCCAGGACTCGTTGGAGAGTCGTTAATGACGAAAATTGGTCAAGCAGTTTCACGACAAGTGGTTCTTCGACAGCCGTCACAAGAACAGTCACCCTGTGTTCCTCTTGAAGGATATCAGCGTCGATCGACAACGTTGATCTTGGCCAATCAGCTTTGTCCAAGACAAGCCATGAAGGACCTTCCCACCAACCGATCTGATTGACCAAGTCGTTAGGCAGGAGACCTCGAGACCCACAATCCGCGGGATTGTCAGCCGTCCTCACATGTCACCAGCAATCGGGAGGGATTGTGTCCTGAATGTGGCTTACGCGGTTAGCCACGAAGGTCTTCCACCTGGAAGGGCAAGACTTGATCCACGCCAACGCAACACTGGAGTCGGACCACGCGAAGATTTGATCTATCACCTGGAAAGGCCTCAACGCATCTACGACAGACGCCACCAAATCTGCGAGCAAAACCGCTGCCAATAACTCCAAACGCGGCACCGAGAGTTTGCGAAGAGGTGCCACCTTCGACTTGGCACAGACCAACTGGACACTGCAAGCTCCATTGTCCTCCAAGGTTCGCAAGTATATTACTGCGCAGAAACCACGTTCTGAAGCGTCACAGAATCCGTGCAGCTCGAGCGTAGTGAACTCTCGGACCATGCGACGAGGGACCAAGACCGAGCTTAGGGAAGGCAGCTGAACCTTAAAAGCTTGCCATTCGATTGCGATAGTATCTGGTGCCTCGTCATCCCACGCGGTTCCTGAAACCCAGAGCAGCTGCATAAGGTATTTCGCAAAGAACGTGACGGGAGAGAGAAGGCCCAGCGGATCGAAGATTCGAGCAATCTCCGAGAGAATGGTTCGCTTGGTACAACGACGACCCTCAACAACCACTTTAAAGGTAAAATAGTCCGTCCGAGGCAACCACGACAGACCAAGAATCTTAAGAGAGACGTCACCAATGGAGTTGAACTCCCGAAAGTCCTCAGAGTACAAATCAGTCGATGGTATGTCGACAAAGAAGTCTTGACAGTTTGACGTCCACTTCCGCAGATGGAAACCACCCGACGCTAGTATTGCGGATAGTTCCGCCCGAAGACCACGAGCTTGCTCGACAGATGGAGCACCAGACACAACATCGTCAACGTAAATGTCGCGATCCAAAACTCCTGAACCTGAGGGACACTTGGATGCGGATTCCCTTGCCAACTGAGCAATGGTACGCAGAGCCTGGTAAGGAGCCGAGGAAACCCCATATGTGACAGTGAGCAGCCGGTAGTCACTGACAGGTTCATTGACAGAAGGCCGCCACAGAATGCGCTGGTATTCTGCATCTTCAGGACTCGCCAAAATCTGCCGGTACATTTGCTTCACATCTGCTGTAAACACGACCATATGCCAACGAAAACGAAGGAGCAGGTGGAAGATGTTGTTTTGCAGCTTTTGTCCTGGCAACAGAGTGTCGTTCAGCGAGGTACCTTGACCGTCCCGGGCACTAGCATCAAACACGACGCGTAGAGGCGTGCTAGTCGACAACGGTCTCAATACTCCATGATGGGGAATATAGAAGAAGTGTCCCTCGTCAACTTCTGGAGGATCACATCTTTCGAGATGGCGACAATTTTCATAGTCTTCCATGAAGGCTATGTAATTTTTCGAAAATTCGGAGTTACTCTGCAACTTCCTTTCCAACGACGAAAACCTTTTGAGAGCAATAGCTCTAGAGCCCGAAAAAGTAGGTTTATTGGACGGATCAGCGAAGGGTAGAGGCACGACAAATCTACCCTCCTCTGTGCGACGAAAATTATCGACAAAATAGTTTTCGCACAGTTGATCCTCCTTCGACAATACGACGGTATTCGGAGAGTTGACATTTTCCAACTCCCAGAATCTCTTAATTGAGTCGTCTAACGAAAATGAATCCGCAACCACATGGCAGCTGTTACGACGAAGACGAGAACGACAAATGTCCGTGGCGCAACCACCCATCAAAATCCAACCGAAAATAGTGTTGACGGCAGTTGGTTGGCCTGGGTCACCATGGATCAACCCTGGACGCAACGAAGATGCGAAAATGTCGACACTCAAGAGCATGTCGACAGGTCCTGGTATGTGTAGACTCGGGTCAGCTAAGTCCAGGTCCTTAATATGTTGCCACGACGAAATATCCAAAGGCTCGGATGGCATGTCCGAACATATTGTAGGCAATATGTAAGCCTCGAACGAAAAGGTGTTTTTTGATCCACCATTACTAGGTGAAAGGACACACGATAGGGTGCCGGCAGGTTCAGCAACTGCCTGGCCTATGCCATTAACAGCATGTCTCCCCTGCTTGACGCTAAGACCAAGTCGCTTAGCACAGCGTTCCGTTACAAAACTGCATCCAGCCGCACAGTCCAACAAAACCCTCACCGGAACGAGATTATCATGGGCATCCTTGACTATAACCCTGGCTGTCGAAAATAATGTAGAAGAAATAGTCTTACTTGCTACCATGGCCGAGGGATTGGAGATGTCCACAGAATTTTGAATGTTCCCTGAATCTGTCACCGGAACATGTACATTTGTGTTATTAAAATGTAATAATGTGTTGTGTGAAAACTTACACTGTTCACACCGCTGCCTAGATTTGCAAGACTTCACTGAGTGCGAACCAGACAGACACAATATACACAACTTGTTCTCCTTCACACATTTGAGACGGGTGTTCGGGTCAAATTTCAAAAAAATTGGACAAGATGTGAGACCATGAGCCTCCCTACACAATACACATGGTGGGATAGACACCGATAATACTGTCTTAGGCTTGTTCACACCCCTGCTGGTACTCGGTTGAGATATGTTGACACTTGGCACATTAAAACCAGCAGCATCTAAGGCCCTAAACCGTTTCTCAATAAAACTTTGCAGCCGATTAAAATCTGGAACATCATCTGAATTGTGTTCCAGTTCAAACTGTTCCTTAGTGTTCCTATCTAATTTGGACCACAACAGTTGGAACAACATAAAATTCTTGTCCGGTAAATTAAAACTATTTAGAATTGCAAGATTTTCTTTGAATGTCCTATTAACACGTTCAAGATCGCTTGCTCGAGAAGATTTAACCGACTCACATGCAACAAGTTTCTCATAGTAAGTGGTAGCGATAAGTCGAGTCTTATTGTACTGTTTATATAGTGCCTCATAAGCTACCTTATAGTTTTCGTTGGTCACTGGATAATTTTTAATTACATTATATGCTTCTCCTTGCAAACTAGATAGCAAATAATGCAATTTTTCCACTGGAGCCAAATCTGTTCGCTTATGTACCAACGAGTTGAATAATTGAATAAAAGTAATCCAATTTTCGATTCTAGAATCGAATGCAGGAATGTTTATTTTAGGCAACTTTGGCAGAACGGTTTGCATTTGTTGCATAGCACTAACCTTAGGCTTAGTAACGGAACTCATCCGAGCTTTAACCTCGCGCAGCTTTGAATCGAACATCGCTGTATGGCTGAAAATGTCTCTATGCTCACCTCGCGGAGCACTCGTGATGATCTTCACTTGCGTCTCGTGAAAACTTTGCGCAATTGCACCGATTTCTGCTTCTTCAACTAATCCTATGTCAGTGTCCGATAGCATAAAAATACATTCCAGACGCATAATTGCGTAATCCCGAGCCACTAACAACGGGTCTGCGCACTCTTCCGGCAACTGACTTTTACCACCAACCATTTTAATTAAATCACTTAACAAAACAATGTTCGAACACGAAAACTATTTAAAAAACGCACACCGGTATATTCAACAACAAATAATTTGACCAATGTCAATTTGACAAATGACAGCTGACTGTTGCAATTTTCAATGTTGCCAGTAGAAGTGTCACTTAAACGAATGAAATGAACGAATAACTTTAAGGGGACCACTAGATTTTACCAATATTTTTGCTTACCCTAAATTACTTTCACAAAAGTTACCCTCAATTATTTTATAAGTTCGAACGAAAACAAAGACCCGAACTTTCAACAAGTGACTTGCGAAACGACAAAACCAAAGGTCACTTATCAAAATATTCGGCTCGAAGGGCCAAAATGTGAATTAACGACAATAGTGGACTGTAAATGAGGACGAGAAATATGGGGGTCGCGGGAGAAACAAGAATATTGGTATTTGAAGAGTCTAAATGTTTGACGTGTGCTAAAATTAGTAATAGAACAGTGGTTCGTCGGTTATACCTGGTCTGTTGGGCTGTGGAACACAGGATCTTCGGCGTCGCAAGCAGAGCACCGTCGGTTGAAGTCTCCAGTTCACCTGAACCAAGCTTACTTTTAACTCTTACCTCCGGTGTCAGCTACTTAGCCTCAGATTACGTCCAAAAGCCTTCGGCAGCCTCCAAACTCACTTCACTGATGATACACAAACTACTAATAACGCTACAGCTAGTGGTGACCTTAAATTTTACTATTGCGACGGCAGCTACGAAAAGGGTTGTTCTCTGTTCGGAATTCGAAAGCTAACAGACCGATTAACGGTTAGGAGTGGGGGTAATAGTGTGACCAACACAACAGCTAAAACGTCGTCCAATAATTGTGTGTTGCCACAATATAATTAAAATATACCCTAAAATTAACAATAACAAAACTGAACATTCCTTTTAAAATGGACTAAGAAGAAAATAACTGCACCGCTGAGGAAATTGCGTGAGTAGTAATAGAACTAACGGAAAACTTACTGCCTGAAAAGTCAAATGCTATTTATTTACAATTAGTCGTAGAAAAAGTATTGTATGCAACGGTGTATAACTTGGTCTTAAAACGCTCGTGGCGTCTTTAATTGCGATGCTCGCCAAGGCTCGCATCGCAACTCACGACACTCGCGTTTTAAGACCCTACTTATACAACAGTTGCATACAATACTATTATGCATCCCCATGCATTGTTAGCTAACATAAAAGGGTTACATAAAAGTGAAAAAAGTGACATGGATTTTTTTCTTTTTTTTTTATAAAGAAAGAATGAAAGAAAGAAAGAAAAACCATTTATTCTATAAAGCACACATAACATAACTGGTATTCCTTGGCCTCTCACCCAGTACCACCGTTATCGTTGAGTTTCGGGACACCCTGTATAGGTATTAGCTCACCGATAGATCAAAAACCTAACCCACTTCCAGATGACTATGCCTGTGTCGTATACAAATGAAAAAGTCAAAACGGGGAATTTCGAAGTATTATTATTATTATTCTTCGTGCTATGTGCCCCGCCCACTGCCACTTAAGTTTAGCGATACGGAGGGCCGATGGCGGAACCGATGGCCGTTGGGGCGGAAAGGTTCTCGAGTGGCGACCACGTACCGGAAGGCGCAGCGTGGGTAGGCCCCCGACAAGGTGGACTGATGACCTGGTAAAGGTTGCGGGAGTCCGCTGGACGCGGGTGGCGCGGGATCGGTCACTTTGGCACTCTTTGGGGGAGGCCTATGTCCAGCAGTGGACGTCTTTCGGCTGATATGATGATGATGATGATTATTATTATTATTTACCTAGGAATCCTTACATTGCCTAGCGAGCTCATATACCAAGTGGCATTATTCACACACTTGAAAATTAATTTATTTAAACGTCATGGCCAAAATGCCAGCCGTCCTCTCCGTAAGGACAAATACCACTACCGCCTCAGAACGCCGAGTCACAAGCTATCGAAGTCTGTACGGTCCGTCTACATAATGGGCCCGTCAGTGTACAATAGGCTGCCTGAATATATCAGAGTTGCAGCTACCACCGCGGCATTTAGGATTAGGCTACGCAAGTGGTTGCTTGATTTAGGGCGGGTTGCACCGACTTACGATTACAGACCGATCACCGTTAAATATGGCGCTGACAGCTGTCAGTCCATAGAAACTTGTCAAACGTTCCATACATTCAGATTTTAACGAATACCGCTTACGATTACAGACGGTTTGGTGCAACTCACCCTTAACCTTGTACAGCGTGGGAGACTATTTCGAGTTCCCATGCACATAATTTAAACATAATGTGATGAATTGCTATAGACATGGATCTGATAATAAATCGATTAATCTAATATTACATCATGCAACAACATAGTAATCTATACTTATACAATGTATAATTATAATTACCTATCCGATATGTAACATTGGTGTTATCAATAAATATTTGTATTTGTATTTATGTTTGTTACCTCAGAACTCCATGATTTTTCTCAAAAGGGACTTCCGAAGTAACGGGACTAACTGTTACCAGGTCAGGGTCAGGATGATGGGATCCCGGAGAAATAGAGGGTAATCTTCAAATATTACAAGGATCTAGAGAGATTTAGGTATTTTGGGTTACTTATGCATTTACTGTAAAGCAACATTTAGTGAAGTAGAATTGTCATCTGGTCAGGATCTAATAATGGAGTCCTGAAGGAATCGAGAGAACTCTTCAAATATTACAGGCTTGAGCTTGGCTCCCATTTTAACATTTATGTTTTTGGTGGGATTAACCGCTCCATGTAATAGGTGACTGACTGACAACTGATTTTCAATGGCAATGGCACCTGGAGTGCTGACTATGTGTCGCCATAAAAAAATGGATGCTTTATCGCGCGATAAACGGGTACCATGAATGTAATAGTACATTATTGTCGAAGCAAGGGAAGTAGGCAATTGCTCTCTGAGTATAAACGGACGACCTTGGGAGTCCGTTTAATTTAATACGAAGCCAGCAAGTGCCCTACCAGCTGAGACAAATATGCTATGTGCTTTTCTGAAAAATCGTACAATATAACAAAATATACTTTCTGATCCTCTCATACATGAGAGGAGGCCTGTGCCCAGCAGTGGGACGTATATAGGCTGATGATGTGATGTGATACTTTCTGAAAATTATAAGACATGCTTTTCTTCTCACCACTTCATGGAATTGTAGTACGCTTTTAGATATTTGTCTTTTGGCTTTGCAGGGAACAAATTATCAATAACTGAGTTTGCAGCTTTAGGTATGCCTTTATTTATATGGCCGTTTTAACTTTTTATCCGTTTGGAGTCGGGTTAGAATGTCACCACCCCCTTTCTTCCCGTGGGTGTCTTAAAAGTCGAATAAGGGAGCAGGATTGAAGTGTGTAGTGGGCGATGGGCTAGCAACCTATCACTAATAATGTGGTATCCATTTCGTCTATCTTTTATACCCACATTTATGCTAAAAGTGGCGCTGGGACATAAGTTTCATATGCTCTGCCTATCCCTTTGGAGAATAAGGGCGTGAATGTATGTATGTATGATTAACACTTTTTAAAGTTTGTACCATGACAAATAATTTTTGACTAACCATAAACTATGTACTTCACGTCCTGATTGTTTAACAATAAAGTCAACTTTGCCGATAATTTTTGAGAAAATGTACTATTACGTACTTACATGACTTAAAGTCGTATCAGAAAAATCAAAACGCTCTCCTTTTTTTTATTTGATAGGAGGCAAACGAGTAGACGGATCACCTGATGGTAAGCGATTACCGCCGCCCATGGACACGTGCAACATCAGAGGTGTTGTGAGTGCGTTGCCGGCCTTTAAGATGGGAGTACGCTCTTTTTTTGAAGGTTTGAAGGTCGTATCGGTCCGGTATTAAAATACCGCAGGCGACAATCCATTCCACAGATTAGCTGTGCGAGGCAGGAAGTTTCTGGAGAAGCGCACAGTTGAGGACTGCCAACCATCTAAGTGGTGAGGATGGTAATGTTGTCGTGTTGGACGATGGCGAAAAGAAGCGGTAGGGATTAATCCGAACAATTCCTCGGAGCACTCCCCGTTATACATGCGATAGAAAATGCAGAGCGACGCCACATCTCTACGCAGCGCCAAGGAGTCAAGCCGATCTGAAATATGCTGGCAGTCGACAATTCGAGTTGCTCGTCGTTGGATGCGGTCCAGAGGGAGAAGCTGGTTTTGGGGTGCTCCTGCCCATAGATGAGAACAGTATTCCATGTGTAGGCGGACCTGCGACTTATAAAGCTACAGGCGGTGGGCCGGTGTGAAATACTGTCTCGATCTGTTGAGCACACTGAGCTTTTTTGAGGCTAATTTGGCCTTACCTTCTAAATGCCCGCGGATTTGGACCTCACTCGAAATGTCGACGCGAAGGATTCCGATACTAGCTGCGGCAGTCAGGGGAGTGCTCTCAAAATGAGGTGACACGACAAACTTTAACTTTTTCGCGGTAAACGAGCAAACCTGTGTCTTGGTAGGGTTAAAACGGACTAAGTTAAGTCGACCCCATTCAGAGATTTCACTTAGGGAAGTCTCAATTTCAGACACAAGTTTGTTCCGGCTCTCGATGACAATTTCCCGAGAGATGTTGGTACGGACGGTGTAAGAGGCATCACCTGTACTATCATCAGCATAACAATGAATTCCGCTGATTTGCAGCATGTCATTAATATGCATAAGGAATAGGGTGGGTGATAGCACACAGCCTTGAGGGACACCAGCATTCACAGACATGGAGTCGGGGCATTCACGGTCAACTACGACCTTAATGCTTCTGTCTGCTAGAAAGCTACTGACCCATACACATAATCTCTCGGAAAGTCCATAGGATGGTAGCTTCGAAAGAAGTGCTTTGTGCCAAACCCAATCAAAGGCCTTCGCTATATCCAAACTAACAGCCAATGCTTCACCCTTAGTTTCGATCGCCTGTGCCCAACGATGTGTCAGGTAGACTAGAAGATCACCAGCCGAGCGGCGTCTACGGTCGATCACTAAGCAACTGGTGGTCCTCTAGGTACCGAAGGAGCTGGCAGTTTATAATGGACTCCATTATCTTCGAAAGAAGGGAGGTAACAGCTATTGGCCTGTAGTTGGACGGATTTGAGCGGTCGCCTTTTTTAGGGATCGGATGCACCAAAGCTGACTTGGTGCTTGAGCCGAAAGAGACGCGTTAAGACCGGAGCCAACTCGGGAGCACACATCTTCAGCACAATCACAGGGATACCATCAGGTCCACTTGACTTATGAGTGTCGAGGGAAAGAAGTGCTTTACGCACCGAGCTTTGGTTGAACCGGATATCCGGCATAGGTACAGCTCTCGCACCGCGGAATGGTCGGTGGCGCGTTTCCCCCGTCATCCAAAGTCGAGTTGGACGCAAAGACTTTACTTTTATTCTAGAACCCACTCATTAAATTATCGGGGACTTGAAACGCCGTTCTGACTAGATTAAGAAACAATAAGGTCTGATTATCAGATATATGATTCTTGCTAAATCTGATTTAATCAATACATGATTGCGTAAAATTTCCTCGATACAAAAAAATCCAAAGCTGGGTCTTTATTTTACTTAGCCTACTCAAACAAACAACAAAACAAGTTAGTTATAGTATTTTATCTCGTATAGTAGAAGACATAACAATTAATTAAAAATATAACATACAATATGGCAAATTAATGATAAAAAATAGTAAGATATACAATTAATGATTCAAAAATTCATTTATAGAATAATAACAAATGTCAAGCAACCAGTTAAATAATTTTCTGTCAAATTGAGTATTTGGCAAACATTTCAAGTGATTTGGAACTCTGTTATACAATTTTATTGCCTATTTTTCATGGTTGACGGTACGTCATTAATGTATAACAAAAAAAGAATGGGGCATAAGACGCTGCCCTGTGGAACGCGTCTTTTAATTAAGTCCGGAGTAGATTTATATATTTGTTTCTTTGTGGTTTCTTATCCTTGTTATTTCGGTGTACTTATTGCCTTCGATTGCGTTACCTCTTATCCCATAGCGGTCAAGTTTATAGAGCAGTGTTTTATGGCAAACTAGGTCAAAAGCCTTACTCATGTCCAGCAAAGCGCATAATATTGATTGCTTGTTATTTAGATGCTTTGTTCCAGTTTCGATGAGAGAAAAACATGGAAGAGACATGGAGCTGTTTTTTCGGAAACCAAATTGATTTGCATTGAAAACCTCAGCTTTTTTAAGGAAAGTTTCTGGCTTTCAATACATTGCCTTTTCGAATACTTTTGGCATTATGGGTATTAAGGCAAATGGGTACAGACCCATAACTACAGAGTTATGCATACATTTTGGGTCGCCTTTTTTAAATAATGGTTTAACTGTAGAAAGCTTTAAGTTCGGGGAAGCACCCTTGTTCAAATGATATATAGCTATTTTATGTGCGCATTCTTTTATTATTTTAATAGTAATTTCATCATGCCCAGTTGAATTTGTATTATTTAGAGATTTAATAATACTACTATATTTAATAATAAAACTTCACTAAGTTAGGTATTTATCGAAATTTGTCCATCGCACAGCGTTCGCATAGCGCATCTCTATTTCTCGTGCGTAGAAGGCATAAGCGGGTATCTGTCAAAAGGGAGTGCTCGACACGAATCAAAGCATCCCCTTAAACCGACTTTTCGGACTAAAGTCAATATGATTCGATGTTAGGCATGATGACAGTAATTGAAAATCACTAAAATATGGTATTTTCTTAGTGAAATTTTAATCATAGAATTCGAAAATTGCTCATATTTTTTTATTAAGTAAGAGATTATTATTTATTTGGATAAAATTAAACTGAAAAATACGGACGCCCGCCATGATATGTTAAACACCAATCAGAGCGCATGACGTCACGTTTGTATAAACAAATACCCGTAACGGCCATTACCACAGATTACAGAGAAAACTTACGTACTGAACGAATAGTAAGACCAGGGATTGAACCATGTTATCTGTCAGATCTCCATACGTCATTGTCCCGCTTTCTCGCTCGCACGGCCGCGCAAGACTTGTTAACTTTTTAATTTATGTTCATTCAATGAGCAATTGAGCGATCTAGGTAGCAAACTTCAAAGGTCTGCGTTTTGTTTATACAAACGTGACGTCACTCGGGACGCCATGACACTGACAAGCGTTTTAGCGCCAATTTGAAATTTAAAAACTAAAATGCATTTTTTTCCTGCTTAATTGTTATATTCTCTTGAAAAATCTTATTCGTTGAACATAATAAATGTTTCTAAACATTATAGAACAGTTTTTCAAAATGTGTCATCATGCCTATTGCCCTCATCAAATCCTGACCAGAAGTGAGACATTCTACGTGGCGGCCAATGGCCAATATGGTTTAGAAACAACGAACCCAGATTTTGATTAAAGTGTGAGAAGTCAGAGCAGAATGCGGCATCTCGTCCCGCTGCCGCGGCCATCACCGCTAGATATGAATGGTGCTGGTTTGGAACTGTATTGTAAGGCGTATTATTTGTCGCAGCACGGAAACGACATCGACCTTAAACCGCTGGGCTCGCGTCTGCTGCGGCGCGCCTCGTTCACGGTGCACGAGGGCGACGCGGGCGGCGAGCTGCGCTTCATGGAGGTGCGGGACGACGGACTCGTGCTGCGCTCCACGCAAGGTCTGTGTGTGTGTTACCGTAGCACGGCCACATCGACCTGAAGCTGGGGTCGCGCTCGTTCACGGTGTACGAGGTCGACGCGGGCGGCGAGCTGCGCTTCATGGAGGTGCGGGACGACGGACTCGTGCTGCGCTCCACGCAAGGTCTGTGTGTGTGTTACCGTAGCACGGCCACATCGACCTGAAACTGGGGTCGCGCTCGTTCACGGTGCACGAGGGTGACGCGGGCGGCGAGCTGCGCTTCATGGAGGTGCGGGACGACGGACTCGTGCTGCGCTCCACGCAAGGTCTGTGTGTGTGTTACCGTAGCACGGCCACATCGACCTGAAACTGGGGTCGCGCTCGTTCACGGTGCACGAGGGCGACGCGGGCGGCGAGCTGCGCTTCATGGAGGTGCGGGACGACGGACTCGTGCTGCGCTCCACGCAAGGTCTGTGTGTGTGTTACCGTAGCACGGCCACATCGACCTGAAACTGGGGTTGCGCTCGTTCGTAAGATTGCATACTGGGTAGAGTTGTTCTTGTTAGTCATGCTCACCGATTTCTTTAGTCGTCTCAAATTACAATAGCGATTAAACGCGAAGTTTGTTAATGAAAAACATTCGTAACAACGTTTTGTTTTATTAAATTCCAGGAACAATCGTGGAGAGGTGGTGGTACGAGAGGCTAGTAAACATGACGTACAGTCCAAAAATACGAGTTTTGTGCCTTTGGAGGAAGAATGGTGGTCAGACGCAACTGCATAAATATTATACGAAAAAGGTAAAAGAGTTGCTTATGTTAGAAACATCCCGTCTTGAAAACAATTTCATGTATGTGTTGTCACGGTTACTTTTCGTATTTTCAGTGCAAAGCGCTCTACTATTGTATCAAAGAGGCCATGGAAAAGAGTGGACGGAAACAGGACGCCGCGGAATTGGGCGGCGAGTTCCCTATACAGGACTGTGCCTCGGGGGAAGGCGGACTTATACAGGTATTTATTCGGCCATGTTCACGACTAATTTAGACTTTAGCGCATCTTACTCTCTGTACAGGAGGACATCAGGAACGATATCAAGATGCTAAAAACTACGTAAAACCCATTCAGGGCCAAGAATCGCTACGCGCTACGCTCGTAGCCGATCCCGTGGTTTTCCTCGTACGTAGCGGAAAGCGACTACGGCGGTCTGATGCATATGTGTCGTCATTGGCCCTGAATGGGTTATAGTTATTTACGATACAAGTGCGGGAAAGTAGCACCATATGTACTGTAATTACATTACGTAACTAGGGCGGTGAATTCGTGAATGTTCCAGATCGCAGGTGTTTGTGGCCCGAACCGAAGGTGAGGGCCATAAATATGCGCTCTGGGGCTTTACGAATTTCCGCCCGTGTTAAGTACAAAATTTTACGTCTTCACCTGGCCACAATGCGAGTTTTCCCGTACGCGCAGCATGCAGTAAAACTCGCATTATGGCCAAGTGTGACGTAAATAACAATTAAACACCTGCGGCAGTAAACATAGCTAAGAAAAATCTCGATTCTCGAAATAAAATAGGTACAGCAAAGTCAGTAAATGACTGATCTCTTCCTGAAGGTCAGACCGTCATATTTTGTATCAGGATGGGGAAAGAGGTTATTGCAACAATTGAATGTTTTCTCATTTTTAAGGTGTGCATGGAAGGCGTCGGCCTGCTCTTCCAGAACAGCAAGGTATGCGTTTTCTCTTTTACAATTGTAGTATTTTTTGTCAGCTTATTTATTTGTTATATAGTAATGAATTTACCAAAGCGATTGAACAGATACGTTGCAACGGTTTTGGTATGATCATTACGGCGGCTCGCCAGGTAAGGTATGTCAGTGTAACGTGTCGGTATGACGGCGAAGGCGCTTCTGTGTCATTGTGCCGCGTCGCGTCGCGCGCCACTCTCGAAGCTTCCTCATCCAACGAACGCGATACCATGCCATCACACGATATCAGACAAATAAGGCGTAAGCCATGATATCGTCAAAACTAAACTCAATGGCAAATCATAACTTAAAACTTGCTTGCCTCTCAGTTCCTGGCAATATTAAATCCGGATTCAAGGACCACTCAAACTTTCCTGTCTTAACTTCTTCTTCATTATACGACTTTTATTTTACATATATGTATTACTTATTTATATTAGTATCTCGATACTATTTTTAAGTAATGGCATATTAGTAGCGAACGAATTGATCGATCACTAGTATGTAACAACGACGAATTCAGCTTTTGTCTATTAAAATCACTACTTTTGCCCATATTTAAATTATCTTTCTCTATTACTAAATCGATGTAATAGTTAGAAGTTTTTACATTTTAAGGTTGAACGTTGTCCATCTGATTTTCGTATACCTATTCCGTACAATACTTTGTGCATGTGCTATTGTCTGCAACCTCCCTCGTCGCCGCGGGCCCACGCGCGGGCCGGCCGCGGGCCGCGGCCCGTGAGCCGCGAGCCGCGGGCCGCGGCCCGTGAGCCGCGAGCCGCGGGCCGCGAGCCGCGGGCCGCGGCCCGTGAGCCGCGAGCCGCGGGCCGCGAGCCGCGGGCCGCGAGCCGCGGGCCGCGAGCCGCGGGCCGCGAGCCGCGGGCCGCGAGCCGCGGGCCGCGAGCCGCGGGCCGCGAGCCGCGGGCCGCGAGCCGCGAGCCGCGAGCCGCCACCGCCGGCCGCGACCCCCGACCGCACACCTCGCCGCCGCCTTGGCAGCTCCTCGCTAGGAACTTTTGAGATGGTCCTTGACACGCGCTCGTCCGCCCCAACTAATCTCATCTTTTTGTCTGTTCTACTCTTCCCGGACACGCCGAACCCGCGCCGCTGCGCTCAAGGATTTCGAGGTACTCAGTGGTTCATACACTAGTAATGGCTGGCTCTTACGATGATCGACACGACCTAATGATTTCTGTCACGGTTACATTAATATGCGATGATCGTTCGAGGTCGTAGGGCTTTACTTGTAGTTTTGAGGCTTACAGATTGTTTTTAGCCGTTGTTAGCGTTGTTTTAGTTCTCCCGAGTGCGGCGAGCGCCGAAGCGCGCGTCGTGCATGCACATAGAAACCCTTTGTTTATTTATTTGTTTATAATCGCACCCGATAGCTTGCATTCGTATCGCGGATCGTCCGGCGAGCGGTCTCGATTCCCCTTCGCCCGCCCTGAGCGGCAGGTTCAGTTCGTTGGTCCCCCCGTATGTGTCCCGGAACCCGAGCGAGCGTCACGTCAGCCCAGGGCTTCCCGGACGCGAGTCGCGAGGTCAGTCGTAGAGCATTGCCATCTCACAAGTTCTGGTGCGGCTCCGGGCCCCGCGCGCCGTCCCCGCCGCCCCGCTCCCCGCTCCCCGCTCCCCGCACACGCCGCCCGCACCCCGCACCTCCCCGCTACTGCGCGCGAGATCGCGAACGCCCGCCTCCCCGCTGTTTGTATTCAACCAACAGAAACGCGACGTGCAGAAGCTCCCCAGAACCGGCTCCTGACTAGCAGTTTTTGTCGTTGAATTTTGAACTGGAGTGTCGTTGTACGGATACACTGATGTCCCGCTCTCCGTGACGATGAACCGCTTCAAGTGTAGAAGGTGCTCGCGCCCGGAGCAGGCATCAGTGGATCCGTCCGATGTTCAGTATCCGCGTTGCGCTGTTCGTATCGCATGACTGCATGCGCGAGGACTTTGATATTCCGTTATGTTTAATCTGCCTTGAACTCTTTAACAGTTGTACTAAATGAATAGTTCAGAGCAGACTTCAAATGGACTGATTTGCTTATTTTTGTATATACACATTTATAATAATTTATAATAAACGCTTTCTCAAAACATGACTTTTTAGGGGGTTTAGGCCTTTGTTGATAATGAGTTGCATGGGGTAAGTATTCACAGTAGTCGAACAATACCACTTTAGAATGTAACTCGAACTCCAATTTATACATATGAGAACTTCTTGTAAAAAAAATGTATGTACCTATTGGTAGACCACTTGCATAGCTGCTATAGCTGTTATTTATAAACATGATGTGTGTGTGTCAATTGGTTGCATGTAGTAATTTACGTAGCTCTCTATATTATACACACCACAAGATACGTACAAATTGAGTACAATATACACTACCTACTTTCATGTATTATACAATATACATTTGCCCGGAATTGTTATTACCAGCACACATCGTAAAGTTTGTAGCCATTTCGGTGCAGCGTAGTATTTTAACGGAATTGTTAATAGTACGTTGTTGTAAAGGCTATAAAGTAGGCAATAGATGGACGAGTGGGTTCGAGGTCCGAGCCGCAGGTGAGGACCTCGAAGGAGACGAGTCCATCTATTGCACTTTTGGCCGAGACATTACATAGTGCTTTTCACGCCTACTGCGAGGAAATTGCAAATAATTATAATGAAGTCAAAATTAAGTACCTAATTAAAGATCATAATATGAAAACACTTTAGCGCGGCCGCTCGCGTGACGGGAGGCACCGCGCCGGGCCGCCCGCGCGGTGCCCCCCCTTCACGTGGAGCTATGACTGAGCGAATTTCTGTTCAAACTGTCCAACAATAACATTGTTGGACAGTTTGAACTCAAAGTCGGCCTGTTCGTGGGATGTGCAACTAACACTAGCTTTGAAGCCGGTTTTCTGACCATCTTTTGACACATTTCCGAGCAGTGGCGTGAAAAAACTAGTTCAATCCTAATGCGTATTAACGCAAATATTAACCCTAATTATCAATTTTGGTTGATATTGTCCATAATTCCGATAACAACTTTACGCTGCATCGAAAATGCTAGAAAATGTACGGTGTCTGTTTATTATCTACTTACATT
This sequence comes from Epinotia demarniana, assembly GCA_945867215.1. Lineage (NCBI taxonomy): Eukaryota > Metazoa > Arthropoda > Insecta > Lepidoptera > Tortricidae > Epinotia > Epinotia demarniana. The sequence continues at coordinate 19,862,739 of OX244262.1, forward strand.
TTCACCGTGGACATTCTGGGTTAGCCGTCGACGTCCCTACACGTCAACGCATCGTTGAATTCATAACTGACTGGAAAGCTATAGACTGTTTTGTGTGTTGATGTTGCTCTTCTCCGTGTTTTCAGTTCTTTGTGAGGCTTGACCACATCCGGAAGTGCTTTACACAGAATGGCGGTATCTTCGTTTTAGAAGAATTTAGTAAGTAATTATACTATTACTATAATATATTAGACTATTACTAGATTTTTACCGAAACGGGTGGGAAACATTTGGGGTAGCTACCCAACCGGTGGGAATAATCTAATGTTCCCGTTAGAGGTTTTCTCAAATACCTAATTATATGATTTCACAACAAAGAAAACGATGTAGGTATACTCGTATACTCGTAGGTGTATCAAACAACGAAACTTCTTTTGTTTCACAAAAATGCTATAAACAAAAAATGTGCTTTATACATGAATTTATAAGTACTTACCCATGCACCTTACGTCTCATGCTCGTTAAGTCGTTACTGTAATATAAGCTTAAAATGGCTTTTTAGGGTTCCGTAGTCGACTAGGAACCCTTATAGTTTCGCCATGTCTGTCCGTCCGTCCGCGCATAATCTCAGTAACCGTTAGCACTAAAAAGCTGAAATTTGGTACTAATATGTATATCCATCACGCCGACAAAGTGGTAAAATAAAAAGTGGAAAAAAATGTTTTATTGGGGTACCTCCGCCCTATACGTAGAGTGGGAGTGATTTTTTTCAACCCTAACGTGTGATATATTGTTGGATAGGTATTTAAAAATGAATTGGGGTATAGAAAAATCATTTTTTGATAATGTTAATATTTTCGGAGATAATCGCTCCAGAAGTTAAAAAAAAATGCCCCCCCTCTAACTTTTGAACCATAAGTTTTAAAAATATGAAAAAAATCTCAAAGTAGATCTTTATAAAAACTTTGTAGGAAAATTATTTTGAACTTGATAGGTTGAATACTTTTTGAAAAAAAAATACAAAATAATTTCTGTACTAAGTTATTGTACCTGTAATTTCTACAAAATCACAATGAAAAGACCTGCTTTCAACGCAGCGGTTCACGCAATAAAGAATTATCCCATAAAAATCATCTTCCATACTTTAAGCTCGCGCGCAATAGTTTACTTAATTTGCCGAAAGATGTCGCTATACGCGGAACGCTCATATCGTACATGGCGGTGTTAAGATTTTTCCTGATTTAATGGGGTCGGAGCAGGTGCGCCCATACATTAGGTCGAAAATTTGTCGTGCTCGAATTGTCTTAGTTGTCTATGGTCGTTCGTTGTCTAATAATAAAATTGTTCGCTAAGTATTACTTGTATTGTTCGCTAAGTATTGCTTGTTTAACGCTTAATTGGGGACACTTACTGTGACGGACGGTTATGAAACCTACGGAACCCTACACTGAGCGTGGCCCGACACGCTCTTGGCCGGTTTTTATAATCTATAGTGCATAGAGTAAAATCCGCCGCCGCAGTCATATGGCGCCCCCTACCTGCAGCACACGTGAACTCGACGAGCTCAATTATATTACATTCTTTCTTAATTCAAACAAAAACTGATAGAAAAGCAAAATGTCCCCATAACTCGTGTATAAATTTAATAATTTTTGTTTCAACAGTTGTATAATAATGATTAAAGTTGAGTGGCGGAGCTCCATAGAAAATAGTATGTGATTATAGTTTGGTGTACGAAGTCTTAATTCAAACATTAAAGTCGATGAGAAGAAAAATCCTATTTTATCCTCAATTTTATATCGACGCAGATCTGCATCTCAAATCGATAAATTGTCACGGATTAAATGACTTGTTTTACGTACAAACATAAATACCTAATATACCAATGTACATGTTATTCAACTGTTCTTTGTTTTACAGATCCAAAAACAAGACAAATAATACAGAGAAAGTACAAATCTATAATGGTAAGTATTTACAAGATGTATTTGTTAAAATCCGTGTACTTATAGCCTGGATAAAGATCGCATAGTGTTCACCTGAGAGCTGAAGCTATAATGTGAGGCGATACACTACCTTAAAATACCAATGCCCTACGTACCTTCTACCTTAAAAATACAATTAAAGATACCTCAACGACTTTTTTTTCGCCCTAACTAAAAATGCTGTAAACACCATGTTACAGGTTAATTTTGTACTAAGAAGTAACGCTACTTACAAAATTATAAACTTTAAATTAAAGGAAAAGATTGTTTCTATAGCTCAGTTGGTTAGTAGCGTCGGGCCATGAATGCCTGTGGTCGCCGGTTCGAATCCGGCTCGACATTCAATTATTCAATTTTTCCTTTAATTTAAAACATACAGGTTATTGTTTACAGCTATTTTGTTTACAAAATGTAAAAAACAAAATTCACGTTAAGTATGTTGTATAATGGTACATTTATTTCACAGTCATTCGCAAAATATTAGTATCATGCATAATATTCATAATGCAACATAGCGTGGACATTGTTTTATTGCATTTTGATGAAAATATTATATTTAATTGCTATTGTCTCCCAGTCTTTCATGTATAATGCCATTTATTTCAATGTCCTTTGTTTCATTTTCATTGAATGTTTGTATTTTTATGTTGTAGGCAGAGAAAGTAGTGCTTGAACTGCATCGTTTCTTCTCCATATGGCTTGCTCGGTTCTATATCGAGACCACTAGAAGTGAAATGAATTATGCACCTTTCGTTTCATAGTTCGTACTGATGTATGTACACGACGTTTCTGGTTTTTATTTTCGCATTACTTTTTTTACTCTTTCGCTTGAATAGCCTCGTCAAACCGCCAGCAATACGCAGATTTAATCATTACTTTTTGCATGCTTCTCATAATTGCTTATAGGTACTAGCTTCTTTCTGTTACATTAACTAGTAGATTTTATTATGCCTTCTAATTTTTTTATTATGTACCTACTAATTTAATGCGATAGTCTTCCGCTAAGCGTATATCTAACAACTCTGTATAAATATATCTTATTTTTTTATTTTATATATTATGCTAGCATTTTTAACTGGCTTCGTTCTTGCTGTTATTGTATACTAATAAGTGCCATTCGGTGTCAAGTCAATCCCAATAAGGGATTGACTTCTTACTTTTTATTTAAGGCGCCGTAGGTTCATGGTCTTCTCTCCCTCTCACTGAGCATAAGCGTGAGCGAGATGGAAGTGCGTGCTCGGAAGCGCGGAAATCATGTTTTTTAATTTTAATTTTTTGGCCGTTTAAATAAATAAAAAAGTAAACACTGATTTCCCTCAAACATGATATTGCCGATTTTTAGAAGCCATTTTAATATTTTTAGCTTTTGTTCGTAATTTGTAACAAATATTTTAAGTGTATTTTAGACCCTTTTAGACCTATGTTCGTGATTTTTTTCTATCGAGCGAAAAATTCTAAATCATGTTTCTAAACACCGATTTCCCTGCAGAAAAGCCTCGAGATTACTATTCGTATTTTTTTAAAACCATATTATTATAAACAGACGCATTATATTGTTTCAAAAACACTGTTCGCTTAACTTCGCTGAACCTACGGCGCCTTAACTTGTAGACCATCAAGCCCGTCCTTGGTGCATTCATATTTTAAAACATTTGCATTTTTAAATAACCTTAAAATGTTAAATAAATGTATATGTGTGTACAAATGTGACTCATATTTGCTGGCCTTCGAAAACGCGTGTACAAACGCGACTAGATCATTTTTAGAAAAGTTTTTAGAACATATCTTGCACCCACGTCAAATAAGTTGAACTTCTGAAGAATTGTGAAAGTATAAGACATAAATAATATTTAACACGGCGATGTATCTTAGAAGTACACCCTTACAGGACGGTTGCCTTTACTGGCAGTTTTCGTTATCTTGCAACCAAATGCTGGAATAACATTCCCCCGCCACTTCGACAATTACCATCCAGGAAATCTTTTAAATTAAAGTTTAAAAGATTTCTCTTGGACAAGCAAGTGGCAGGAATTCCTCATGGCTATTTGGTTGCAGATTTTGTCACATAGGCGTGCTTCTAAGGGACATCACACATCTCACCACTTTTTTTTTTTTTTTTTTTTTTTTTTCTTCATATATACACTCCATGTCGACACATAGTTACACTTTATATTTTGTCATTTTTATTACTCACCTATCACACAGATCTATTTTATTTATTTGATATTATTTGCAAGCTTTATTTATTTATTATTATTTTTCTTCAAATATTTCACCTGCATCGTGATCCGAGGTACTGGCAGAATATCAGTGCTTGCTCACACGAGCAAAGCAAAACTGAGCCAGTACCTTTTTGGCATTATTGCAACGCACAAGTATGTCTTAGCCTTAATTTATAATTCTTTCTCCATACCACAATTGTTTTACATGTTCTTTTATCGTTATTTTTCTGTGTTTCTTTTGTTTTCTGTATTTTTTTTGTTTTTTATTTTGTTGCAAGTGCCAAATAAATAAGTTATCTATCTATCTATCTATCTATCTTAACTAAAAATAGAGCCTTCATTTTCTAGAATTGATCATAAAAGTTTTTGTTTAGATATTAGCACTAACATTAAATGTTACATTGGTTTATTGGCGTTAACATTACATTGCATTAACATTGAAGTTTAAGGAATGTGTACTCGAAATGGAACATGCGGCTGGCTGGGGTTATTTGGCTTGCTTTGGCTGCTTGGCAGTTTTAATATGTATACCTACTTAACTCATAACAGTTCCTACAGTCAATGCAGGACCATGCAACTTTGAACGAATAATAATATTGTTAATTTTAACAGGACTCCAACCAAGTTAACATACTACGACCAAGATAACTCTGGGCGGCACTTGTGTATACTTATGTAATATTTAAAAAAAAAAAATGCCCACTAAGAGAGGGAGTATCCACCCATAAATAGTCGGCAACGGCCATTGACTCCTCCTTCAGCGTTCCCGCCGGCGGGGACGTCCACCGCGAGACAACACAGACACATACAGTCCGCTTTCGTCCCGGTACCGCCGCATACCGGGTAGAGTCAGTCCGACGCAAGTCGGGCCTAGCTGAGTTTCTTGCTGGACTCTTCTCAGCTAGGCTAGGTTTTAGCGAACCAGCGATAAAACTCCCAGTAGTTCGATACCACTCACACCCCAGATTCGGTTGATACCGTTCAACCAATCTCACTGGAGCGCAAACTCTTAGAGTATTCCAGTGTACAAACTTCCCCGCGTGGTCGTGCCGGAGGCCTCCCCTGGATTTTCCCCAGGCCACCCTCCAACCACGCAGTTCGACCGCTATATTGGGTCCGTCCTATTATAGCAACAGTCAGGATCAAAAAAAAAAAAAAAAATTGACTCCTCTGTAGTTCAGGACACCGATTTTTGACTTTCGAGCGCTCAACTCTTTCACTCGAAAACTGACAAAATTTATGAAATGCTACTTTGAAATAGCGATAATAATTTTAAAAACGTGTGCTATTGACCACTCGTATTTAATTCTATTGGTAGAAAGTAAGTGCCGGCCATTTTGACACCACAAACTAATTTACTCTTATTTGTTTTTCGAGCGCTCGAAAGTCAAAAATCGGTCCCCTGGTCCTCCATAGGCAGATCAGGCATAGGTCCTCCGCTTACCACCAGGGGGCCGTTAGCTTAAATCGCACTGACTGGCCTATACGAGGAGTGTTCAATAAGTTGTGCGAATCGGCAATATAATGTGCAATATAATGTAGTGCTCACACTATGTCACTATGCATTTATTTTTCTTCGATAGCTAAACAAACATGATTAATGGTAAGTGACAAATACTGACGTCACTTAAATAGGAGTAATTTTGTTAAATGTTGGGAGCGGTGTTGGCAAAATTCTGGTTTGGTATTTTTCTTTGTTTTAAAATTAGTGTCGTTTTTATTTTAAAGCACAGCTTACCTAACAAAGTTCTAGGTAGGGTTCTCAGACCATCAATATATATTTTTAATCTCTTTAAATAGGGTGAACGTAGTTAATAGGCAAATATATGAATATAAATACGAAAGGTGAGTGATTATCATAATTCTATAGCGATTAAGAAAAAAACACAGAATAAAAATAACAATTCCATGAGTTTTTTTTTTACCAAGCTTGCCGAGTATGATGGCATCTTTTACTTCTTATTCTTACACATTGGGATCTACTCATTAAAATCGGTGCAATAGCGTCTATGTATAAAATAAACCTCATAACGACGATCAAAACATTTCTTTTGAAGCAAATCGTAAAATAAAAAAAGGGGCGTAAGTATATAACAAGGGAAAAGAATCACTTATTCAGTTTTTTACGCCGATTCTCAGAACTTATCACGAACTTATTCAACGTATGCAAGCGTATGTAAACGCGTTGCTACAACTCTCGACGCGATAAGTACCTCTTATTTTTCCTCTGAGATTTCAACTCCAGTAAAAGTTATCCATATTAACTGTAGGTACCTACATAGGTACCTAACAAAATTGATTTTTTTTGATGAGTGTACCTTTTGTTAAGAATCACTTCAAGATTATAAACATGAACTTAGTAATGTAATCGTGAGAAAAGAAATTGGGGGACACATTATAATCTACCACCTAAATGTAGTGGATTTAATTAGATAGAGCAATTTACCAAACCCACATCTATACTTCGCGAAACATTACCAATTTAAAGCCAAAAGTCAGTGTCAAGTGAGCGTGGGACAGGGTAAGTAAACAAACTTGTGCAACGGAGCATAAGAATAAGTACTTATCCAACAGAGCTGTGTGAACAGCAAAATACCACCTATTAGCAAGCAATGCTATTGCATTGCTAGCCTCGGTCAAGCATCTCTTCTTATTGGTGGATTTTTTCCTCGCTTACCGCTCCGCTACCTCGCACAGCTCCGGTGGATAACATCTTACTCAGAGGCTTCTTTACCTATGGTGCAGGATGTGGGTTGCACACGGGTGCAGCGGTACTAGGGGGAGCTCAGTGGAGCGCCACCCGCTACCATTTCATTTTGACCGCGCGCTTACTAGGGGGCTCTAGAGTAATGTTTGCACCCGGGCGCTACATGGGCTAGAGACGCCTGTGATCCTACTGCCACTCATTTACTTCCACCCAAGCTCGTGTTCACTTGACATCTCGGCGCGGCGAGTGAAGCGCAGCGCTACAGTTTGAACCGGTGTAAGCGTAGCGTGCGGTATTCCAGGCAGACCAGATATGTTACGCGGTGCTGTGCGTGTTCTCGTACTTCGCGGCGGGGCAGGACCAGAAAAAGGCGATCTTGGAGCAGGCGGCGCGCGTGCCCGCTCCCGCTCCCGCTTCCGCGCCCGCGCCCGCGCCCGCGCCCGCCGCGCGCAGCGTGTCCGACCTCGGGCCCGACGCCGCGGGGCTCAGCCACAGGACCAGTCCGCAGGTATCGGGCCGGCGTTGCCACTATCGATATGTGGTTAGGTTACTAGTGACAAAAATCATCATTTGCCTTAAAAAAAATCTCTAAAACCTGTAACACTTTCAAAACCACTTATATAAACTTTGTATAGAGCCCTGTGGCTCTACACAGGCAAGGTCAAACCTATGAGAGCTTAGAGTTTAGGTTTGATTTATAACAATCCTTAAAAGTTTACAGATTTTGATAAAATCTACTTAGGGCAAATGATGATTATGGCGAACGTTACATTTATGGCAAATGAAATTATGGATTTCATTAGTGAAAATTAATAATCATTGAAATAGTGTAGCTATCTGTACCTGCTTGAGAGTAGTTAAATAATTCAGTGGTCTAATGACCAGGATGCTCTTCCGGTTGGATGGTACTGGCTTGGAACCTTTTGACTATTGACAATAGTTTCACTGAATATGTCTACAAATGTACAGTTACAGGGGGATAGAAGATCACCGGTTAATCGACTCGGGGAGCTGCGGGGCTCGCTCGCCACGGCGTCGCCCGCGCCGGACGCCAAGCGCCGCAGCCCGGAGCCGGGCCCGCCGGCGGCCGCTAGTCGTGGCCCGCCAGCGAGCGCTAGTGGTGGCCCGCCAGCGAGCGCTAGTGGTGGCCCGCCAGCGAGCGCTAGTGGTGGCCCGCCAGCGAGCGCTAGTGGCGGGCCGCCAGCGAGCGCTAGTGGTGGCCCGCCAGCGAGCGCTAGTGGCGGGCCGCCAGCGAGCGCTAGTGGTGGCCCGCCAGCCAGCGCTAGTGGCAGGCCCGCTGCGGGCCCGGCGCGGCGCGACAGCGTGCCGCCGCGCCGGCCGCCGCCGCCCGCGCCGCAGCAGCGCCTGGCGCGCACCATGTCACAGGCCGCGCCTGCCCGCCCCCACGACCCACCTATAGTAAGTACTTTTTAGCACTCTAACGTATCATGTTATTTCATTTAATTCTGTTAATTTTTTGGAGATAGGTTAGAGTAGATTTTCTGGTGTAACGTAATTCGTCCCGCGGAACCCATAATGCATGGTATTCGTTAGCACTTGCATCAATTCAAAAGCAAAGCAGCTCTTTTTTCTCAATATGTCCTTGTAGGCACGAAGCCGTTTTTATGGTAACTGTTACATATGGGACGCACCCTATTTTTGAAGCGGCCAACGGGACAGACGGGCTCCACCGAAAGTAAACATTATCATGACCGGTTATCTTACACCGCTGTACAGAACGCGCCACATAAGTTTGCGTCTGTGATGTTAGCTATTAGTAAAATCGCGTGTGCGGGAGGCGACTTGAGGCTAACTTGCGTAAGCTAATTTTGCGGCTCTGAAGCCGCAAACTTATGTGGCACGTACTGTACCTTTGTATGTTATATAACGTAGCGTGTACGTGTGTGTCAGCTGCCGCCGCGGCCGGGCGCCCGCGCGCCGCCGGCGCTGCCGCCGCGCCAGCTGTCCGCCGCCGCCGACCTCAACTCCGGGGCCAGGTAAAGCTTACATCTAGATCCATAAAGCCCACCAACATATACATACCTTTACATAATTCAACTAATCTTCGGCACGGCTATGACAATACATAACTCAACTCATCTTCAGCACGACTGTCACAACACATAAACTCATCTTCAGCACGGCTATCACAATACATAACTCAGCTCATCTTTAGCACGGCTATCACAATACATACCTAACTCAACTCATCTTCAGCATATCACAAGACGGCGCGCGAGCGATTCTCGATTTTTCTCGCACTATAAGTACCTCTCTTTCTAAGTTTTCTAATAAGACAAGAGAAATAAGATAAGATATTGCGAGAAAAATCGAGAGAGCTAGCGCGCCGTTTGTGATAGCCGTGCTGGCGGCGATATATTTGTGTACTGGGATGACAAATTGACATCTGCAGTACCTACCGCATTATGTGTTGTTAATTACCTGTAGATACAACATTATTGCTGTCGCCCGGAAAGTCATCAGATAATGCTGATGAAGTGGATATTTTTTATAGATCTCGGATGTAGATCGAATACCTCAAAGCTAATGTCAGGATGTTCTTATATCTGACAAATGAGAGATTTGAAGACCACGAGTTTGAATGTACCTAATCAGTCGCGTAAACTAGTAACCAACCCACATTTCCCAAACCTTTCCATGACGGGCGTTACGTGTGTTTGTCCACCGTTCTCATTAGGCACGTCACTAGCTTAATATGAAATCAGGGGTTGCCGTGACACATGGCTCACGCATGTTTTGGACTACATAATACGCGCTGTTAACTGCACTGTTGACTCTGAGACGCGTCTATATAAAGAAAATATGGAACTTTACCCTATTTTGCAAATACCTCCTGCAATATTAGAATGAAACGAGTCTCAACTCTGGCTTTAATGACTAACCGATCACTTGATTTCTAATTTTAAACAAGGTAGCCTACATTTTTCTTATTTTATTAAATCGACCCATACTTGGTTTGGCAACCACAAGATTGGCACCACTGCCGCGGGCAGTTTAGGGGTGCACGAAGTTGGCAACTGTGGTTGTCACAAGCAAGTGAGTAATCAGTAGGCATTCCATATAGTTCCATATAGACCAAACCATGGAACACATTACACAAAGGTGTCCGCGCCTACCCAGGAAGGCCAGACGAGCTTGTAGACCCGACACGACCCGACGCTGTGCAATGGATGCAAAACCTGGCTATTGCCTTATAAATTTTATAAAAATAATGTTTTCACTTCTCATGCTCAAAAAGTGCGTCATATTAGGCTTAGCAAGCGGGGCTAAATTAGTACATTTAAACCCTAAGGATAATATGTATACATATTTATGATTTTTTATAAAAACATTTTAATTTGAACAATAAAAACAGTTCAACGTGTTATCCACCAACCACAACTCTTTAAAAAAAACATTAGTATTTGCTATCAACTAACCAGAATACAGCTAGACATTAAAATCGACCAATCAGAGGCCCGTTTCATGAATATTGAGAAAATAAAAACCGGTATCATCTCCTGGCCCCGTAGCATGGACGGCCTTATCACACGATAAGTGACAAGATAGAGCGTCCGTCACTGGCTGACACCGTTCAATAGAAAGAGACTGACGCGCTATCTTGTCACTTATCGTATGATAAGGCCGTCTGTGCTACGGGGTCTGGAGTGCGATTTTTGAATCTCGCTGGTCAATTGACTAAAATTATCATCGATGACTTTTATGTCACCATTTTCCTAAAGCCGTATTTTTGAAAGTCACACGCTGTTTACCAACATGCAGAAATTTTACAATGTCAGTCAGAGACAATCTTCCCGTTACGTTCCTTTTTACGCAGATGTTGCCTTGATACCAGTTTTTATTTTCTCATACTATAACTTAAAACAGATTCAAACGTAAAACGTAGCGTATGTGTCAGCCTCATGTAACCGAAAATCAAAGTTTTGAAAAATTCTTGGCAGATGTCACATACGTCAACTGTCATAAACAATCGCATGGTGATTTCAATTACGAGTGGGTAGGGGCACTCGTAAATCGATATCATAGGTATGACAAATGTAAGTCGATGTAAGATGAGTTTCAAAAATACGAACTTTCGGAAATCTCTCACATCGGTGAGAATTAGTCACTTGGTGAGATTCAAAAATCGATCCCCTGGTCTAAAAGCCATATTACCCCTCGAACTATTTCCCCTCACTTCGTTCGGGAAAATATCCATCTCGTGGTGTCATACAATCGAATATTTATTTTTTCCTTTTTATATTGTATCGCCATACGATTATATAAATAAATAATTCCATATAGACAGGTCTGTGTGAAGGGGAAGATGTATATAATTTGAATTTGTTTTAATTACTATTTTCAGCAATGCTATTGGCGATCTTGCGAAACTAACTTAAGCGACCGTAGATGCCGCTGTGTCGGGGCGAGTGAAAGGTGAACATAGCTAGCAGTCATGATAGAATCCTCCGAACTCTATTATAACAACATCATTATCCACCTATGTAATTACCTACATTATCTTGGATTAAGCTTTCTTTCACATGTTAACTTCTTAATCACGGTCACTTGCTGGAACTGTAGAATTAGACTCGTAGTGATGTGTAAAAGTATGACATAAAAATATAAAAACAAAATTTGGTTTCGTTGGTATATTTATTCACCACCTCCTTTATCAAAATAGACCCTATTACTAGGTACTAGATAAACAACGTTACTGACCCGCTCGCGCCAACCGTGTTAGCTTATACTTACCTAAAGTGCACACGTAGGTACATAGATATGTATCGTATGCACGTATGTACGTCTTTTCCCTCGACTACACGTTAAAGGCCAGTTGCGTCAAACCGTTGGTTGTCTGTTAAAATCTGTTTGACTTATACTATATGGGAAGTCTGCCGACGCCATAGTTAACGTAGGGGCTACCGCGAAACTAAAACGAATTTCGTTCGTGTATCTCCCTCTCTATCGCTCGAACTAGCAAGTGCGACAGAGATGGAGATACACGAACGAAGTTCGTTTTCATTTCGCGGTAACCCCTGTGGTACCGGTCAGTAAGTAAGTAAAATCGATTTACCCGCCCTGCAAACCTCGGTCGGTGTTGTTCGCGCTGACTTCGGCTCGCGGAAGTGGGTCTCGAGTTCGAGCACCTAATTCAGGAAAGAGTAGCTTGCATCAGGCTACCAAGTAGGTACGAACCTAATGTAGGTAATAGGGTAGTTTCCTCATGTTAAAATTGATAACGGAGCGGATAAAGTATAAATTACAAAATATAATTAAAGTCATAAAAGGCTATGGATGTAGAAAGTTTGCAAAATATGCATTTTTAGGGTTCCGTACCAAAAATGGTAACAAAGGAACCCTTATGGTGCGACTTCGTCCGTCTGTCTGTCTGTCACAAAGTGAAATATCTCACGAACTACTCAAGCTATCAACTTGAAACTTGGAATGGTTATAAATGAGAGTTATCCGCGTGCATGGAAAATGATAAATTTAAATATACATTTATTTTTTCTGTAAAAACTTACGAAAATGAGGAGGACCAAAAAAAAAATTCAACTATAGGGTCCAGTGGGGTATCATTCGAAAGGGCTTGAGTTGCACTTTTTGAAGCAGTTTTTCTTTTTTAATCTACACTCGGAAAATTTTGATCTATGAAGGAAAATGTAAAAAAAAATACCATTCCTCCCCCCTTATCTCCGAAGTTATTCAAACGAAAAATTTGAAATAATTACTTGCGATTAAGATAAACATATATATTACGGGAAAAGTTTTTTTTTCCTGTATTTAGTATATTTTTTGTTTTATTTTCAAAAATCATTTCCTAGTTAGATTTGCAATTTAATCCACTTTATAAGTTTTTTTTTGTTTTGAAATTCCTATAAAACTATAAATAGAAGTACTCTCTATCAAATAAAACAATAATAATCGAGATCAGTTCACGTGATAAACAATCATCGCTAAAAGACCAACATACATACTAAGCCGATTGCCCTTGCACGTTTGTACCAAATGGGGCCGATAGATGGCGCTGACCCCATTCGCGCTGTCAAGATTTTTCTAGAATTAATGGGGTTGGGATTGGGACGCGTATATTTATTTTCAATAGCAGGTCAAAAAAAGATAGCGATTCAATTGTGTTGGTGTATAAGTTACTCGTTGTTTGAAATTGAATTCTATTGTGTTGGGTTAAAATAAGTAATTTAACAAATATATTGGGACTTTTACTTTACCTTGAGTTAATTAAGTTTGCACGGAACCCTCGGTGCGCGAGTCAGACTCGCACTTGACCGGTTTTTTTTCTTATTGTCCAAGAATAAATTTAAAGATACATAGTAACGAAACAAAATAAAGAAGATGAAGTTGGCTTTATTTTTCCATTATATTCTTTCTTTCTCTCATATTATCTATTCATATCGTTTAAATTGAAAGCTACCTACCAGTAGAATCTTTACTATTTTATAGAAACAAAATTGTATAATAACGACCGAAACAGCTTTTTTCCATGCAAGAATTAAGTAGTAAAAATAGAAATCTGTGACGTCATACTCAATTGGTATAAAAATAGTTTCAGCTGCCGCCAGCGAGGTCTGTCTTTTCTCTCAATTCTCACTCAATTTTATGGGACTTTCTATTCTTTAATTAACTGTAGTTGCTTTCATACAAACTTTTGTCCTTATCCTCTCCAAAGAGTGGTTCGAATAGAATCGTAAAAAAGTCTTAGGGGCACAAGCCTATTATTATAAAAGCCGTGTGTTTTTGCAGCAGCGCCAACCCTTGCCTGCGCGCGCCGCAGCGCCAGGGCTCCGTCAGCGGCCCCTTCGCGCCCACCAACCCCTTCACCGCGCCGAGACACGCCGAGTTCGTCATCCCGCAGCGCAACAACTCGCGCCGACCCTCCACCGACCTCAATAACTCATAATAGTACCTACATTCTCTAACGAGGGTCGTAAGTGGAACATTGCGAACAAGAGTATCAGAAGCCCGACGCCGAAGGCGGAGGGCTTTTGATGACTCGAGTTTGCAATATTCTTACGCCCGTGTTATACACAATGTTTTTCATCACATTTGCGAGGAAACAAATACATTTTAGATGAAATTAATACAAATCGTAATAAAAACTGCAACTGTCAGTTGTCCATTTTGTTGAATTTGACGTGAGGCGCGTATGGCAAAGACCTTTCGGTATACAGCCACGTTTTGAAAACACTTAAAAACATTTAACATAGACACAACTACATACTAAATCTGTAAATAATTATGTTAAACGTGTTTTAGTAGTTGTTTTAAGTTTAAATTTATTTATAAATACGTTTTCAGACATCGTATTTGATATAAAACCTCTTTGCTTTGTAACTGCCGCATGAGTGACATATACAATTTAAGAAAAAAGCCATTACGCCCGTGGGCGTAACATAGGCTATTCTAGCTCTGTATATCTGCGCATTATGAAGCCCTTTTCGAGCAAGTGTGATGAAAAATACGTAACGTTCGATCGCAACGTCCTAGACAAGCCAAATTCCCGGGTGAACCTTTTTATAAAGCGTTCTTCGACCTTGCGATTGATTCGATGCGACCGACCGACTAGACGTTCACAGTATTGTACAAAGATTATATTCTCATACGGATAACCGATGCGTACCTACGAAGTTACCTGTTTGATATTTTGATATGCATTGAACATATTTGAAGGGTCCACGGAAAGAACATGTCTAGTCACTTTGACAACATTTCGAGATATTGCGGTTTTTAAGTTTAGAATGATTCAATTAACCATACCATCTTCGCGATTAGATGCTTTTCAAGTGCATAAAAGTGGATTTATATTAATGTTTACAAATATAGCAGAAGGTGTAGGTAATAGTCCGTTGAGAGCTCATTTTGAGATTAAAATCTCATTTTTTGAAAAAAGTGACTAGACATGTTTTTTCTGTGGACCCTTCATTTAGGTATACTCCATACATATTAAGCCCATCAGTTTTGTAAAACCCGTTGCGAAAATCTAAACGTCTACTTAACTAAACGACCTCTGCCCGATTACTTTATATTGTTTTAATCGATTTTTTCGATATCTAGAGGACCTAGGTGATACTTCTACTTACTACGATTCTATCGGAATAAACATAATCAAGGAAACTGCTGTTTCACTAGAGCTTGACTATTTTTTCATTGAAGCACTATGTGCGATCTAGTTCTCGTTGAATATTGTATTCAAACATAATCATATGATAAACCTATACCTACTTGCTACCGACCACTATAATAGCGACAAATAAATACATCAAATAAATAATTCGATGTGTTAATTTGTGGTATTAATACATGTTTAAGTCTTAGGCTTGTGCCCCTTAGTGAGCTGTGATGTTCCTAGCTAGTATGTTGACATATATATTTTACAGATGTGCAATTCGTTAACCGTTATATTCTTACAATTAATATAACTACAACTTTAATTCAATAACTATGTGTTTAACAGCATAGCAGTCCACATGAAATGTTAAGAATACACTAACGACCCTCTCATATCTCCATAAATACTTATAGCATAAATTAGATACACCAATATTGCTACAGAGATATTGTCATTTCGAAAATTGTTGGATGACAATGGCAGAATCTTACATGAACCACTGCACTAACGCAGATTTTTCAGCGCTACACATAATACACCGCTGGACATTGAAAGTGTTAAGTTTATGTTTTTTTACGTAATCGTAATACTTTATCCTGCTAATTATTTAATAACATACAAAGTTTATTGTCCAGATGTATGAAAATGATAATAAATGTGAATTATTTATAAGTAATTGATTATGAAGCAATATCGTTGTAATGTTCGTGTATATAAAATAAATAATAATATTGTTTAATAATAGTGATAGTGAAATATGTGTACCTACTGTTTATAATAAAAGAAGTATTTATTTATTTTCCACTCTATTATTTGGGCTATTTAAATTGCAGGTGTACCTAACAACTCATGAGCTTCCGATGTAGACAGTCAATAATGCTCATATTATAAATGGGAAAGTGTATGCGTGTGTTTATTTGTCCGTTTTTCACGGCAAAACGGAGCGACGAATTGACGTGATTTTTTAAGTGGAGATAGTTGAAGCGATGGAGAGTGACATAGGATAGTTTTTACCCCGAAATCATCCCTTAAGGGGGTGAAATGGGGGGGTAAAAGTTTGTATGGAGCTGCGATATAAACAAGTTCCAGAAGCGAGTAATGCGCATATTTGTGAGTAAGCACAAAATTTAATTGCCTCCTTCCTGTACAAAAAGTTGGTATTAGGGCAGTGGAAGGCGCGCGCGTCGACGGTTCGTGAAAAAAAGGCAGTGTGCATAGGCCCTTAGGTTTTATTTTAGATCACTGTTGTGCTTCATTTTCTGAAGAATAAAAACGTGCTAGGTAATTTGTTCGGCGTGGTAAGAGCGAATCTTATCAGTGGGTTATTTGTGCCTAAACGACAAGAAAAACGAACGGAAACATTCCAGAATTATTATGATACAAACCGCGTCTCTACCGGTTATATTTCCGCCCAAGGTACCTACTGAGAACCCCGAGCGTCCAAAGCGTAAGAATAGTTATTTGTTTTTCATCTCTCCTGTTCTGAAAGTTGAGTTTTCATGGGTATATAGCCGGGTAAAAATTGCGTGTTCTCCCCTAGGGTGGAAAGTATTTTTTTTTAATTGGTAAGATCAGCCACGGAGTCGAAGATAATACAGTATTAAAATAAAAGCTTTTTCACAAATCGACAGTCAGCTATAGGTACCTACATTAAACGACGTGTTTATTACGACCTATAGGTTGATATTAAAATCGTTTTTCAGTTGGTTTATTTTTATTCGCAATTACAGAAAATCAATATTCAAAATCATTCCTCTATTCGACTGCCCGCCATAATGCCATATGTAACTTTTTCTTTTTTTACGTTTCGCCATGGCCCTCTAGATTAGTCGCGTCGCGGCCTACTCTATTACAATTTAAGTCGTGTAGTCTAGTAGGCCGTGGCATAATGTAGCCAGTGCGAAGAAGTTGGATATTGGATAGTACAGTCGAGGTCAAAGATATCTTTACAATTGAGTGTTACAAAAATACCTTTACATTTAAATTAGTTTACACACTACATGAGAAAAACTAACTTACAACGCACATGCCAGTTTCATCTTTTCACTTAATGCACCAAAGTTCTGTTTACCATCAGTCTTCCATAGAAACATTTACACACATTGAGACATAATAGGTTTCCATTGCATGTTACAAAATAAGATTTCCTGTCAATGTGCCTTAAATATGACACATTTGCAGTGGAATTTGAAACTTTACGCTTACACCTATTGCTACATAAACATCTTTACAGTTTGACACGAACACACGAACCTCGGTTCTTATTTCAAATAATGACAATCACCGAAAACAGTACCATACTGTCAAATATTTCTGTCTCTTTCATTTTGGGCGTGACGTCAACGACGACGTGTTTTCTGTATGTACTAATATGTAATTAAGCGTAAAAAATATTTTGTTCTACTTATTTTCCAATCAGGATACCTACATACTGATTATGCCCGGGTAACCATTTTTTTTGTTTCACTGCACTTAAACAATGAAGTTATCACAATAAGCAATTTATTATCCGTATGTAATTGTGGTAACGGTGTATACAGCGTGTATATTTGATATAACCGCAAACTTTAGGGGGTCTTAGTATAGGCACTAATAAATATATTTATCGTAAAATAATTTTAAAAAAGCGAACTATTTTTTTTCATATAAAATAATTCAGCACGCAGTGGATCACTACTTTGTCTTACTGACGTGACGTCACAATAAATCGTCACATGTCTGCGTGATCCACATTATGTGATTATACCCCAATTTGTCAGTACAACATGTCGAAGTCAGAATTGCGTGTAGCGTACAGACGTAACAACTGCAACTACAATTTTATTCAGTGTGGCCAGTTAACAGAAGGAAAGCGAAAATTGCCGCATTGCTGCGAAGCGGACTGCAAGATTGTTACTAACCGATGAGATAGGGCAAGACAGCACGTCTAACACACAGCCACGACATACTCTCGATTTCTCTGGCATGTCCTAATAAGAGAGAGACGGATAGTGCGAGAAAAATTGAGAGAGCTCGCGCGCCGTCGCGTAATAGCCGTGCAGCACACAAAAATCGAGAGTATGTCACGGCCACCTCATGATCGACGTGCTGTCTCGCCCTATCTCATCGGTTAGTAACAATCTTGAGTCCGCTTCGCAGGACCGTTTGAATGCGGCAATTTTCGCTTTCTTACTGTAACTGGCCACACTGAATGAAATTGTAGTTGCAAGGACTTTTTGGCGGGAAGTTAAACTAAGCGGACATTTAAAATTTTCTCGATTTAGCAAATTAATTATTCTTGTATATGTTTGATTGTTTTTCTTGTAAATATAGTGTTAATACAAAGTGAATATAGTGTACAAAAATGAATGATACGAGCGCCGGGGGCGAGGCCCCCGGTGACAAAGAACCAAAAAAGCGAAAACTCGACAAGAGTGCTGAAGACTATAAAATGTTCACTAAACCGAATTATAAAAGACAATTCCCTGAAAATCACAGTGCCGAGTGCGTTGTGTACGTAGAATCTCAAGACAATGACAAGCTAGGTAATAGAAACCCTATTACTCTAACAAAACTGTTTACGGAGCAAGTAAAGGGTATTGTAGGTGTCCACAGAGTGAATGCCTACAAAATCGGAATAACATTTAGGAAGCCCGCGCCAGCGAATAATTTTCTGAAAATGGACCTTTTCCTGGGCAGAAATAAACTCAAAGCGTTTGTGCCTGCAACACTGACTGAGACCACAGGTGTACTTCGATATGTACCGAAAGAATTAAAAAATGAGGAAATATATAAAAATATTGCATGTGACGCAGAAATCATATCGATTAAAAGGTTCATGCGAAAAGTTGAGGGGAAACTGGTCCCTTTGGGGACAATAGCAATAACTTTTGCAACCACATTATTACCTCAACATGCATATCTGAATATGTTTAGGTACAAGGTACATGCATACATACCACCCCTTCTCCAATGCTATAAATGTTTGAAGTTTAATCATTCAGCCCGGGTTTGCAGAGGTGAACAAATGTGTTCATCCTGTGCTGGACAACACTCATACAAGGAATGTGACGTCGATGAAATCGTATGTATAAACTGCAGCGGGAACCACCTCGCTATATCCAGGGAATGTCCCATAAAGAAACAGAAAATTGAAGAGAAGAAAAAGAAATACGCTAATTCGAACCAGTCATATGCCACTGTGGTGAGTCCTCCATCACTACCACCTATTGCCAATCCTACTACCTTTCCAGCTATGCCTAGTAAACCTACTAGCCCGCAAACCTTCAACATGGAACAACTTGTTAATAATGAAATAATAATGAATGCAATTGTTAAGTCAATGGTCTGTCTTGGAAATGACAAAGATAATACCCCGATCACATTTAAAAGAATTAAAGAAATATTGTTAGCAAATTTATTCAACTAATTCATGGATACATTTTTAAAAATAGCACAGTTTAACATACAGAGTTTACAGAGCAAGAAAACCTTATTAAAAACATTTCTTTCAGAACAAGATATTGATATATGTTTATTGAATGAGACTTGGCTCAAAAGCACAAGTATAATTCCTAATTTTACACCATATAACTTTATACATAAAAAATCAGTGAATACACATAATGGAGTTGCAATATTAATTAGACAAAACTTACAGTACAGCATAACAAACACAACTTTTTATGAATCCATTCAAAATATCTGTATATCAATAGAGACATCAAGAGGAATTTTAAGTATACTCTGTGTATATTGTCCTCCTAATTGTAACAGGTTTGACACCTCCAAAATGAAAAAGGTATTACTGGAAACCCCTAAGCCATGTATTATCATGGGAGATTTTAATGCACATCATATATTGTTTGGATGTCATTCAAATAATAATAGAGGCAACAGCTTGTACAAACTCATTGATGAATTTGACATGTGTGTTTTAAATGATGGTAGTGCAACAACTGTGTCATATCCAAATAGAAATCCGTCTGCAATTGATTTAGCTCTGGTCAGTCCCTCATTGGCTCCTTTTTGTGAATGGAGCGTTCATGACGATCCAATGGGCAGTTATCATTATCCAACTCAAGTGGTCGTAAATGTGAAGCCTTCCATATATGAGATCCGACCTGTAGAAGAAAAATATATTTATAGTAAAGCAGATTGGACTAAATATTATAATCTGTCAGAAACCTGTTTTTCTCAATTAGATATTAATAATACTGAACCTCTTAATTTGTACAATAACTTTGTAAACATTTTGTATAACATTCGATCAGAAGCAATTCCAAAGCTAAAGTCAAAACAAACTCCGAAAGTCATGAGAAAACCTGCTCCTTGGTGGAATCCAACATGTGATAATGCCGTACAAAAATCGAAAGAAGCTTTAATAAAGTATAAAACATCACCAAGTATTACCAATTTCATAAACTACAAAAAGATAGATGCCCAAAAGAAAAGAATACTAAAAGAAGAAAGTGTTCATTCATGGCATGACTTGTGCAGTAGTTTTAATAGAATGACACCTATTGCTAGGATATGGGGCTACATTAAACGATTTAAAAGATTAGGTTCCTCTCACAACAGGCATTTAAATGAAGAATGGGTACCAAGTTACTTAGACAAAATATCAGAGTCAACTCAGTTTGATCCAAATAACCTTAGTGACATATTAAATTGCTCTGCAGAGAATCAAACAAACTCTTTTCTCAATAAGCCATTTACTTTGAATGAATTGTATATAGATATAGCACTCAAAACTAGAAAAGACACAACACCAGGGTTGGATAACATACCATATATGTTAATTAAAAGGTTACATCCCAATGCTGTAGAAATCTTAATACAAGTTTATAATAAATTATGGAATAGTTTAGTTATACCGTCATCATGGAAAACACAATGTGTCATTCCCATCCTAAAGCCAAATAAACCTGTCAATAATCCTTTATCATACAGACCTATTTCCTTATCATCATGTTTAGGGAAACTTTTTGAAAATATGTTAAAGTTAAGAATAGATTACTTTGCTGAAACACAAGGAAAGTTACCAGATATTCAATATGGATTCAGAAAAGGCAGAAGTTGCTCTGAAAGCTTTGTATCTCTCATATCTGATCTTAAAAAGGCAAAACTCTGTCACTCTAATGTTGTATGTGTTTTTTTAGATGTTAAAGGTGCCTTTGACAATGTTAACATTGAAAGTCTGATTCGTGTTTTACATGAGTTGGACTTACCAAGTAAAACTTTAAAATGGATTTTCGATTTCTTACACAATAGAACCTTATTTGTTAAATTTAATAATAAACTACATGGACCTAGAAATGTAAGTAAAGGGACAATGCAAGGCGCTACATTGTCACCTCTGTTGTACAACTTATATACATCTCAAATCCTTCATTATGTAAATACATCCAAAGTTAAAATCTTGCAATTTGCAGATGACCTACTTTTGTACAGTGAAAATCAGAACTTGAACTTGGCTGTAAATAATATGAATGCAGCATTAAACCAACTACAACTTTATTATCCCTTCAAGTGGCAATCGCCGGCTAGCCGGCGGTTGTCATTATCTGTCTAGTGGCGCGGCCATTTTTGGCGAACTACCGTCAAGTGGCAGGGGCCATATGGGTGGTCATCGCGAATTCGGGGCACGTTAGAAAAATGATCATTATTCAAAATTACATTATGGATGGTATATTATAAGCTTATATCATTGGATTCAGAAAGAAATGGCCTATAACCTTTATATAATAACGGAGGCCGTTCCATGTATGTGATTTGGCGTAACTTTGGTCTGTTTTTGGATAACTAAATTTTTTCCATTTTCTTTTATAAAAATAACTATACCTATGAAATAAAACAGTTAATCGTAGAAAATACATTTTTATTTACAAGTATATACATTTATTTACACTTTTATATATTTTAATTATCTCTCGCCTCACAATATTTTTACAATACGAGGTTTTCAAAACCTTGTTTAAAATCGGACACACGCGCGGTCAAAGAAAATTGGGTGATATTTCAATTTGATTACTGACGACATGTTTAGTTAAACAACATAAGTTGTATATTTATTTTAAAATTTATTGTTATAATCATAATGTGAAAACAGTTTTAGGCCCTAAAACGTTATACTTTTATATTTATTTGCCAAACAAAACACCACTTGAAAACTAGCGTCGGAAGATGAGCTTCATAAAATAGACAATAAAACTAATTCTAATGCATTTATTAGACTTGTGATTGTAGATTCTACTACATGAATTAATAAACTAACGATATGAAAGCAAAAAACGACTACTTTTTATACATCAAAACATTATAAAACAACACGATTTAGACGACAAAGTAGTCCGAAATTCCTAGAAATATGTACTTGCCGGATACCATAGTATGGATATGGCGTCGGATTTTATAGGATCATTTATTTTTTCATTCATATTTTCCATCATTGTAGTTGTAGTAGTGACTACTAAGTATTATATTAAATGAAAATTAACAAATAATTTTAGAACTCCAGATTTTGAATAAACAAAAATCTTACTTTATTTGGATACGACAAAATCACAAAGGCAAGGCAGAATCAGATAGGCAAGTTAAAAAAGGATCCAACCAGTAATAGAACACTTAAAATTAATAAACATCAATATCATCATCATCATCATCATAGAAAATTAATAATCCATACCATACTAATATTATAAATGCGAAAGTGTGTCTGTCTGTCTGTCTGTTACCTCTTCACGCTTAAATCACTGAACCGATTTAGATGAAATTTGGTATAGAGATAATTTGAGTTTTGAGGAAGGACGAAATCTTAGGCAAAATCTAGAAAAAATACATGTAAGTACGCTAATAATTAGACTAATGCATTGATACAAAACATGGGACCATGCATGCTGCTTTATCGCAACCGGCGCAGTATGTAGTGACCCGCTTTTTACAGACCACACAAACTCGGCGGTTTCGGCCTTTGAGATTCGGCTGTAAGCTATATTCCACCAGGTGATGCTCACGGACGACGGTGGTGACAGACAGCGAGCTCGAGCTTTGCGATAAAACACCAGGAGGAGCAAGCGGGGCATGACGTCTCAAAATGCTTTGTATCAGGGAGATTCGGCAAGAGCGGTGTGACATGGTGTTAAAATATTTACATATTATATATGTATTTAAAACGGAAACGTTAAGGAGACGGCGGAATAATTTTTTGTACCATACCTTTGTACGTTTCCGTTCGATGGGAAAAGCGGCCAACATCTGGTCTTTCTTATCCACGCCACCCATCATCAGATTGTAGTCGTGGATAAGGGTCGGTTTTGTGACCCCCTTAATTTGAGTAGTGGCGTTCCCATGGTATGTCGAGATCGTCGCGACTCGGTTCTGATCTCGCCATACCATGAGATCGACATCACCAGAGGTCAAACCAGTGATCTGACCAGGTCGCATTTTCGCCTTCGTCAGGTCTGTCAGCTCTTTTGGCACAAACTTCCGATTGGTACGCAGTGTTCCAACGCAGTCGAACCCGAGCGTTTTTAATTTTCGGGCGAGAGCCGGTGAGGTGTAGAAATTGTCCATCCAAATAGTATGGCCTTTGTTCTCGAGCCCCTGTAAGAGCTCCAAGACAAGGTTCGGCGTGAAGGCTTGTAGCGGATCCGAGCTAGGAACCGCAGATTCTGTACGCTTGTGAGCATGAATCAGAAACCGCCACAAGTAGCCAGTTTGCGATTCACAAATCTCATAACTTTTTATGCCTACTGCTGCAGCTTTGTTCGGAATGAACTGGTTAATATCTAACCACCCTTTCCACTGCAGCAGAGACTCGTCAAGCGCGATGTTTTGTGTTAAATTATACATAGATTGAAAACGGCTGTTTAAGTGGTCTACTACTGGTTGGATTTTAAACAATTTTGCCTCGGAACCATTTAGGTTCAACGTGTACATGTCTCTGTTGTCGCGGAAGTGCAGACAACTGCTAAGGAGCTGAAATCGACGCAAAGACATGTACACGTTGAACCCAGGTGTAGAAAATATGTTGGCTTTGACATTCCAGTAATCGATAATTTGACCCTTAGAAACAACCCCCATCGCAAGGACAATGGCGAAGAACACGTACAGCTCGTCGGTTGTCGTATCCTTCCAGCTGCATATGCGACTATTGGGATGGAGGTTGTTGCCAAAGATCAACGTCTGTGCCACCTGTTGAGCGTATTTATTGGTTTCTGAGGCCATGTGCTCCATAAATGGTCGATCCCATATGTCAACAAATACGTCATATGGGTCAACATGTGGAGTTGTCGGACCGACATTGTTGTTGGAGAACGATTCCCTCCTCAAACCACTTGGGATCGGAGGATTCGGGAATGATTTCCATTTAAAATCTAAGAAGTCATTCGGTTCTAATACTGAAGCGGCAGACGATGCAAGAGGTAGTGGCGAGGGCTGTTGCTGTTGCGGCGGTGGAGACTCAACAATTGGCTCTTCATCTTCCGGCGTTTCCATTGTCGCCCGAAAGACCCTCGGGATGATGGGCTGGACCGCTTCGTCTTCGTCGCTATCGTCGTCTGACTCGTTTTCACTTCCTAAAAAAATATAAAATAAATGTGCTAATTTAGTCAGTAACCTTGTATCAAAACCATTAGTACTTAAAAATATTAAGATACTCACCAAAGTTAAGAACTGCCATTATTTCAGCGTCGTGCAGTGGACGCTGAGGGCGCTGAGGCATACTTCTTTGGGCAGCGGGTGTTGTGGGCGTGCTGACACCCACGGAACTACTGGCATATTCCACAAACCTGAAATAAAACAGTTTGTAAACCTTCTGCAAGATTTTACAAAACAATATGTACAGCAAGGCAGCACTGTAAGAAGTCATACATGCCCGGCGACGGAACATCCAATTCTCCCTGTAGCGGGAGCGTTAAATACAAGGGAGTAGAAGATGATGGTATCTGGCAAACCCTGGAAAAAAAAACATTATTAATACATATAAAATAATGTATACATGTTACTTACTCATTTGTATCATCAAATCAAGTACTTACGGGCTCCATGTGCGCCTTCGCCTGGGGGTCATTGCGTACTCCAGAGGTTCACCACTCGGTAGCTCCCCTATGTTTACGATCGTGAGCCTAAAAACAATACTAGGTATTATTTCAGTCATTTTATTTAAACCCAAAAAATTACATGGTGCAAAAGATGAAAAGAAAAAAGTAAGAACATAAAAGATAAAAAACTAACTCATCAACAGCAATTGGTCTTTTAGAAGCGGCACCGGCAGCAGCACCGCCGCTACTAAGCCCACAGCCACGGCCACGGCCACGGCCACGGCCACGGCCACGGCCACGGCCACGACCACGATCGCCATCCCCGCTAAGTTCGGGGATAGCGCTTGGCTCGGGGACGGAAATCGGTGTGCAGGCGCTACTACCTCTACCACCACGAGTACGCACAGAACGCAGACCATTGCTGCTCCCTCTTCCACCTCGTGTACGTACCCTACTATTTCATTAACCAAAAACATGCAATTAAAGGACAAGCAAGTTAGTAAACACCACAAGATGCAAATAAAAACATAGATCCAGTTAAATCACATTTCCCATAAATCCGCAAAAAAAGAATCAAGCCAAACAAAAAAACCAGCCACTTGCGAGTCGGACTCGCGCATGAAGGGTTCCGTACCATTATCTATAAAAATGGCCCCCTTAAATATTTATTTCATTCTGGTTTTTAGTCATTGTTGTTATAGCGGCAACATAAATACATCATCTGTGAAAATTGAAACTGTCTAACTATCACAGTTCATGTGATACAGCCTGGTTTGTCGTATGGGAGCCCCCTTAAATGTTTATTTTATTCTGTTTTTTAGTATTTGTTGTTATAGCGTGTAAATTGTGAAAATTTCAACTAATTATCACGGTTCATGAGATACAGCCTGGTGACAGACGGACGGATAGCGAAGTCTCAGTAATAGGGTACCGCTTTTACCCTTTGGGTACGGAACCCTAAAAACATTGGTACCTACAAATTAACAAATTCCACGAAATCCTAAACAAAGTAATTACTTAATCCAAACAAAAAAAAAAACATTACAAAGAAACAAATTCCCAAAACATAAACCATACTAACCACCCACCGGTCAAACAAGACATCAAAGTCAATGAAAAGAAGTCCTATCCATACTATTAATACCGCGCCACAAAATGGCCGCTTAGCCTTGGAACGCAGAGTGGCATAGCGACCGTTTACCGGCCGATAACATTTTTCATTTTACGCGCGCATTTATATTCGCTTTCTCTTAAAGTATTAACGAGTTTATGGCAATATAATACATATATAATGTAAATAATTAGTATAACTATTAATAAGTAATACATCTGTAAGTTAATAATGCAAATAAGGATAAAATAAATAAGTAATTCGTCAAGACCTAGGTCGTGGAGACGCGGGTTGTTGGATGAAAATATCAAAATAGTATGTAAAAGTATCACAAAACCACAACTTAACTATTGAAAACTGTTAATTACTTACCCAGGCATGATCCTTCTTGTTGTGAAAGAAGATTTACACAATAATACATTTATTACAACTACACAAAAACAGACGTTTACGCGGCACCGGTGGTTGCGGAATGAGTGAATTTCTCTGAGGAATTTCTGACGAAATTTCTTTAAAAGTGTTGTGGCGACTGTTATTATACGCCATCCTTATCTATTCACGAACGCGTATTGCAAGAAAGAACAAGACAGGAGTAGATTTAGCAGCTCATTTTGCGGAATAAATACGAAACTATGCTATCGCCGGCTCCCCGGCGCTTGCCACTAGACGGTTTTTTGACATCGCCGGCTCCCCGGCGACTGCCACTTAACGGATTATAGCAATATGGCGGCTGCCACTGGAAGGGTTATAGCAACACTTTAAAGTTAGAAATAAGTTCAGAAAAAAGTGCAGTATTAATATTCAGTAGAGACCCATTTGCACAGTCTGCTGTAAATATTATATATGATAACAATCTAATTCCTATTGTTAGTCATCATAAATTTTTAGGTGTTGTTATAGATGATAAGTTAAAATTTGATAAGCACATAAATTATATATGTCAGAATGCCATGAAGAGCATAAATGTAATGAGAAGCCTGGCAGGGACATTTTGGGGTTCTGACCCAAAAACTCTTAATATGTTGTACAAAAGCATAGTCCGAAGTCATTTTGACTATAGTTCCTTGGCTTATATGAATGCCAGTAGTACCTTATTAAGAAAGTTGGATGTAATACAGAATATGGGTTTGAGAGTGATAAGTGGAGCTATGCGCACCACTCCTATTAACACTATGGAAATTGAAAATTGTATACCTCCATTGTCCTTACGACGTTTACAGCTGGCTGAGAGATTTTGTTTGAAAGAGTTGTCCTGTGATAATAGTGTTGTCTTGGAGAAAATCACGCATCCCGCAGTAATCACACAGTCAGTTGAGACATCCAGTATTTCGGCTAGTACTCTTATTTCAGGCTCCTTACCTGAAATTCCAACCATAATAACATGTACAAAAAACCTGACAAGAAACATGTACACCAGTAACAAGTGGCCAATTTACAAGTGCCCATATAACACTTTGCTTAGCTACCGTGATATTAAGTGTCACCTAGATTCTGTGAAAAATAAGTATGATTTCTTAGAACTTTTAAGTGAAAATCCAAACTTCTATACTTTGTACACTGATGGTTCTAAGAGTGAGCATGTTAAATCAGCATACTATGACTCTCAAATGAAGTTAACTAAATGCTATAAAATACCAAGTGATTGTAGCATATTTACTGCAGAAGGTTGGGCAATATTAGCTGCTTTGACTTATGTATATACAAATGTAAATAGTGAAAATATATTAGTAGTTAGTGATTCTAAGAGTGTGCTATCCACCTTATGCAATTATAATTTAGCATATAAACAAAATTATATTATATATAGAATTAAGGATATGATACTTAAGTTAGGAAAAAATGTAGAATTTGTATGGGTTCCCTCCCACAGTGGCATAGCTGGAAATGAAGTTGTGGATCTTGCGACTCGTCGCGACCACGACGTTGATTTAACAGAATCATTTAAAGTACCTTTTACGGATTATTATCACCAGTTTAAAAGCTCTTCAAAGAGAATGTGGAAGGAATACTGGGACGCTACTACAGAGACAAAAGGAAAATGGTACGCAGAACTACAGCAAAACTTACCAACAGCACCGTGGTATAACAGCTTCAAATACATTAACAGGAAGTTCATAACGTGCATTAATCGTTTGCGATCTGGTCATTGATTGGTTCCAGCACATCTCAATCGGATGAAAATTATCAGTGATGATAAATGTACCTATTGTTCTAAGAAAAATGCGGATATAAAACACGTGATATTTGAGTGTGAAACGTTTGCTATTCAAAGGCAGACACTTGTCAGTGTCATTAGTGATGTTGCTGATGAAAATTCATTAAGTGTTCCCCGCCTCGTTCAAGATTTATTATCAAACCCTGTCTATTTCATACCTGTATTTAAATTCATTTTAAAAACTGTAGAAAAAATTTGATTATTACATACAATTTATATTATTGTACATTTCGTAAGCTCTAATGCTATAATTATAATACTTATTACTTGTAATGTAGATGACAAAATGTTATATTTGTGTTTAAATGTAAACTATTATTCCGACTGAAGGACTCTGTATCCATGGTCATGAAATAAATTAAAAAAAAAAAAAATTGTAGTTGCAAAACACCGGTTTAAAAAAATACAAAATTACAGGGTAAAATATTAATACAATGTTCTTTAGCATATATTTTTTAATTATCGTTTAAATATATTTGTATGAAATTTGTGAGAAAAAGAAACTTGGCAGATCATGCAAATTCCATGGTCCAAATTGTGATTTTCATGCAATTAGTCCGTACAACTCGTTTGACGGTTGGAACATGCATCCACACTATAGCAATTAGTCAGATTCTGATGTATTGGGGCTGACAAATCACTTAATGTGGATGGCCCATCACCCGATTCTTTCATGTGTCATCAGGTCACAGTGTACGCAATACATTGCCGTTCGATAAAATTTCAAAAATTAATTACTCTTTGGTAGTTAAGACTAACTTATTTTTTTCTTGCAATATCGGTTCATAGCCCTAACACGTAGGTACCTCTGGTTACAATTTGAGGTAATATAAAATATACACACTGTATAGGTACTTACTTTTGAAAGGTATTCTAATCGCCGTTTGATAATAGCACTCGGGGATCATAGTTTCAAATATAAATACATACAAACTTGTATTAAGTATAAACTTCACTTACGATTTAAAAATCATATCAAGGAGTATAATTATTACGATCTTTTTTTCCAATTTTGATTATTATGAACATAATGTTATGTGTAAGAAGAATTTATATGTTGGTTTTGTACAGTTTATAGTTTTACTTAGTTAAGACATACAAACATTTAAAAAAATGAGTTTTACTTCATATTTAGTCATTTAAATGGCTGAACCGCTTTTAATTGAATTTAGCAAAGTCAAAGTTAGCTCTTTATTTAAGTGTCTAACAAA
Source organism: Epinotia demarniana (assembly GCA_945867215.1). Classification (NCBI taxonomy): domain Eukaryota; kingdom Metazoa; phylum Arthropoda; class Insecta; order Lepidoptera; family Tortricidae; genus Epinotia; species Epinotia demarniana. The sequence goes on from OX244262.1 coordinate 19,892,322, forward strand.
AATACATCACAATCGATTCATCCACTTGAGAGCTATAATGCCACAGACGACCACCCTTGTTTTGTCGACAACCTTTTCATCGACAACGATTCATCGAAACTTTAGTACTAGTAATATTAATGCAATCCTTTTCAAAATTGTTTTTTTGAGGTTAGATATGAGGATATCACGTATCATTTGTGGTATATTGAATTTAAAAAAAATCAGCCATATCGTGTCTGGAGGAGCCCAAACTTGGTATGTTTCGAAAATTATTTTTGTTTTAATTAAAAATATAAGGCTAAAATGTAATGATGTGGCATATTTTTAGAATCGCCTCAAAAAGCCCTTTCATATGATACTACACACAATAGGTTTCTGAAAAAATTAAAAAAAAATCCCATACAAAAACAAAAATGTTACGGCACTCCCCCCCTAAGGAAATTTTTTTTAGAAACTGCGGGTCAAAAAAATTGTTTTGACCTCTAGTATGCGTGTGCCAAACGGCTAAACTGTACATCGATTTGCGGTTTTCTTATGAAATTGGGCTTGTGGGGCTTCCACTATTTATTTCAACTACTGTTTATTTAAATTTATCTTACTACGTAGAAATACTATTCAACGAATATTACTTGATCGCTGATTTGTTTCAAATTATCTTAATTGGCACAACTACATAACATTGCAATTCATTTCTTCGACGTATTACTTTAATAAAAATTTATATATCCTAATGCACATTCATACATTATTCAAATTATGTAGTTGATTGTGTGACATACATATATGCATAATATGTATGTATAAAAAAACTAAGAATCATTGGTGTAAATAGTTAATTACAAAAAAAATATTAGGGGCAAAAATGGCATGTCACCAGAAATAGACACCCCGCGCAGCGGGGTGGCGTCGACTCGCTGCACGGCAAAAATAGGTTAAAAAACGTTAGGGATTTAGATATATATACGAAATAATTTTATGCGGAATAAAATTATATTACATGTAAAAAAAAAAAATTAAAAAAACCCGAAATGAAAATCCATGACAGGAATTTTATTGAAATAAGTCAACTACCAATTAAAAGACCTCGGTTGAAATTACCTAGTATCGAGTTCTCGACGCAACGCAATGACTTGTCGATGAAATAAAAATATTTGAAACGTTGTCTTTGAAATAATATTCGATTAAATGTTTGTCGGCAATTCAATGGTAAACCGCCACAGACATTCATTCAACTTTATATCACCCCTCATTTTGAGCCTGGAGTTAAGTTTGTGTTTTCCATGTTGCTCATTGATCTGTGACGGATATATCCGTGTCCGCGTTAGAGCTATGGTGTGGATATATCCATCGGTGGCTTCATAAAGGTTTAAAACTCAACGAAACGTCCTCTTACATAAATTTGCGATCTGTTAGAATGAGATATAAAGACAGACAGACAGTCAGACGTGGAAAAACTATAAGCGTTTCTTGTTAACAAGAGAGCCAATATAAAAACGGTTTTTATGAATTCCTCGCTTTTTTGAAGTCTGTTATAAAGCCGTAATTGATAACAAAATGACGCAAACGATGAAATTAAGGAAAAACAATGCCAAATGACAATTCAATGTCAGTATTCAAATTAAGAACAGCTCAATCAACCTGTAAAGATGTTTATGTAACAACAGGTGTAAGTAAAGAAAAGTACGCTTGAGCGTAAAGTTTCAAGTTCCACTGCAAATGTAAACATATTTAAGGCACATTGACAGGAAATCTTATTTTGTATAATATGCAATGTAAACCTATTATGTCACAATGTGTGTAAAGGTTTCTATGGAAGACTGATGGTAAACAGAACTTTGGTGCATTAAGTGAAAAGATGAAACTGTAATGTGCGTTGTTAGTTAGTTTTTGTCATGTAGTGTGTAAACTTATTTAAATGTGAAGGTATTTTTGTAACACTCAATTGTAAAGATATCTTTGACCTCGACTGTACAATTATTTTAATTATTTTCCTCACAGTCGAAATGAAAAGTAGTGTTTAACTCGGGTGAAATTACCCATTTGACCCTCGAACTATTGGCGCTCTCACAATGGGTCATTTTCAACCCTTGGTTAATAATCTACTAATGTAAGGCTGCAAAGTTGTTGTTTGGCGCAAGTGCTTAGTATTGAAAGCCGAGCTAGCGAAGGATTATAAAATTGAACCATGAGCGAAGCGAATGGTTCAAAAGTACAATCCTGAGCATGTAGCAATGTCTGTGGTTGAGTCTATGGTCGTAATGAATAGAAATAAAGAAATTGTCTTTGATCTGAGCTGAACATGGCGAGTTTCATTTAAATCCATCCCGACGCAAATAATTATAATTTAATATAAAAAAGCCCCATCCGAACCCTTAGCAATAACGCATGGTGTCAGAAGCGGTTCCAGAACAAGAAGAAAGAAAAAGAAGTCAAGAAAATGCCTGATGGGACTGAAAAAACGCAAAACGTTATATTAGCCAACGGACTTAAGCCGTTACAACCAAGCGTGCAAAATGGCGTCGGAAACGAATGTGCAACTTCTGAAAAATGGAGAAGATGGAGACAGAAATTCGAAATATACTGCGAAGCCAACGATTTAGAGAAGCTGCTGGAGAAAAAGCAAGTAGCAATTTTACTCAACGCTATCGGTGATGAAGGACTGGAGATATATAACTCGTTCAACATTCAAAGGGCAACGGAATCTCTCAATTCAATATTAGAAAAATTTGAAAGCAAATTCAACGCGTGCAAGAACACAACAGTCGAAAGGTACAATTTCTTTACCAGGTACCAAAAAGACGAAACGTTAGATGAGTACGTTACACATTTGAATAATTTAGCTGCAAGTTGCAAATTTGACTCACTAAAAGAATCTCTTGTAAAGGACATGTTTATTATTGGAATTAGAAATGAAAAAATTAAGGAAAAATTATTACAAAATGACAAAGTACAAGACGTTAATGAAGCCGTGACAATTGCGAAAACTATAGAACTCTCTAATAGAAGATCGAAACATATAGGAGAACAAGAAGACACGAGTCAAGTACAATTTATATCCCAGAATAACAAGAGACAACAACATCAATCAAGACCCAGAAACACATCAAAAACCAGATACCACAGCTCATCGCGCTCTTCATCAAGACCGAACCAGCAACCGTACCGACAAGCAGCAAGCTCTTCATCTAAGTCCAACTACCCTAGCAACACGACGTGCAGGAGATGTGGACAAGTTCACCGCTACAGATGTCCAGCGCAAGGCAAGACCTGTGCCATCTGCAAAAAGCCAGGACACTTCGCACAGTATTGTTTTCACAAGAACAAAAATGTGAGTACTATAAGTATGTCTAGTCAGGAAAGTGACTGCCAAAACGTTCAGACAAATAATTCAGACTATCAAGACACTTTCTTCATAGGGGCAATTAGTCATAGTCAAAATAGCAAGCCTAGTCAAGACAATTGGAAAATCCAAGTTAAATGTCAAAATCAGATGTTAAACTGTCAAATTGACACGGGAGCGGACATCAATGTAATTTCTATAAAGACACTTACAACTTTAGAAAATGTGAATAATACTAAAATTCCCATTAATAAATCACATAATAAAATCTTTACATTTTCAGGACAAATGATTGATAATTTAGGTAGTGTTATACTGACATGTACTTTTGTCAATGGAAAACAAGCTGATATACAGTTCATGGTTGTTAAATGTGAATGTTCAACTATACTGGGCTGGAAGACATGCGACGACTGTGGAATAGTCAAAAGGTTGCTTGAATTAAAAACTCGAGATCAAAGGTCAGTAAATACACTCTTAGACAAATACTCAGACACATTTGAAGGGTTAGGTTGTCTGCCACACAAAGCTCATTTACATGTTGATACAAGTGTTGTGCCTAAGATATGTCCTGTCCGTAGAATTCCTTATGCCTTACATGAAAAACTTAAAACTGAGTTAGATAGGATGGAAAAGTTACAAGTCATAGAAAAAGTTACAAGTCCTACAGACTGGGTTAATGCTATAGTTCCAATAGAAAAACCCAATGGGCAATTACGTATCTGTTTAGACCCTAGAAGCTTAAACAAAGCCTTCAAAAGACCTCACCATGCTTACCCTACAGTAGACGACTTACGTTCTAAAGTAGCAGGTGCAGAGGTATTCTCAAAGTTAGATGCTAACTCGGGCTATTGGATGATACCTTTAGACGAAGAAAGTAGTAAGCTATGTACATTCAACAGTCAATATGGTAGATATAAATTCCTAAGATTGCCATACGGTATAAGCTCAAGTGGAGAAATATTTCACAAAGTAATGAATGACTTATTCGGAGACTTACCCGGAGTACTAATTTTTGTTGATGACATTTTGATTTATGGTTCAAATCAACAAGAACATAATCAAAGACTAGAACAAGTATTTCAGAGAGCTCGTGAAGTAAATTTAAAATTCAATAAGTCGAAGTGCATGTTTGACAAGCCAGAAATTAAGTATGTAGGTCATGTTTTCAATAAGAATGGTATTTCTGCTGATTTATCTAAAGTCGAAGCTATAGTTGACATGCCACGACCGGAAAATGTGAAAGACCTTCAACGATTTTTAGGAATGGTCAATTATTTAGGTTCATACATACCAAATTTAGCGCATCAGACAGACTTACTGAGAAGCCTACTTAAAAAAGAAAACATTTGGCAGTGGACAGAAAATCATGAAAAAGAATTCATTCAATTAAAAAATCTTATTAGTCAGTCACCAGTTCTAGTTCACTATGACGTCAATAAACCAATAAGAATGTCAGTAGACTCATCTCAAAGTGCTGTTGGTGCAGTCATATTCCATGGAAAAAATCCTATTGCCTTTTCATCAAAATCGCTAACAAGTACTCAGCAAAACTATGCACAAATTGAAAAAGAACTTTATGCTATTTTATATGGATGTAAAAAATTCCATCAGTATATATATGGAAAAACTATACAAGTAGAAACTGATCACCAACCGTTAGTCACTCTATTTAAAAAACCTCTGTCAGACGTCCCTGCTCGACTTCAAAGAATGATGATGGCACTACAGTCATATGATTTAATTGTTTCATACACCAAAGGTACAGAAATGTATGTATCTGACACACTTTCTAGAGCACCCATAATGTCTAAAACAAGTGTAGAGAAATTTGATTTTGAAGAATTAGAAACTAACATTGATTGTCATGTAAAATTGCTAACTACTAATCTTACTCAATACAAATTACAAAAAATTCAAGATCATACCAAGTCAGATAAAACATTGCAAAAATTACAGGAATATTACCTAAATGGATGGCCCAATAGTAAATCTCAGTGTGATCCTATTACTTTACCTTACTGGAATATTAGAGATGAAATTCATGCCATTGATGATATATTATTCAAAAATCAGTCTGTAATCATTCCCAAGTCCATGCGATCAGAAATATTAAGTATTATACATGAAGGTCATATGGGGATAAAAAAAACTAAAAACCTAGCACGTGGTTTAGTTTTTTGGCCAAATATATACCATGACATAGAAATGAAAATAAGACAATGCGAAACATGTATGATTTATAGTCCAAATAAAACAAAGGAAACTTTATTGTCACATGAACAGCCTTGCCTACCATGGCAAAGGTTGGCTACCGATTTATTTGATTACAATGGTAAAAAATACCTATTAGTAGTAGACTATTACTCAGACTACATTGAAATAGCACAATTAAATACAGATCACAGAAGTCAAACAGTCATTCAACATTTAAAGTCCATTTTTGCCCGGCATGGAATCCCAATGCAACTCGTCAGTGATGGCGGCCCGCCATACAATTCACAGGAGTTCCATAAATTCCTGAATGATTGGGACATCGAACACATCATGTCTAGTCCTCACTTCGCAAGGTCCAACGGATTAGCGGAGATATCTGTAAAAATTGTAAAAAACATATTAAGAAAATGCCAAGAGTCGGGTACAGATTTCCACCTAGGATTACTACAATATAGGACAACACCTAGGAAAAATCTTAAGTCACCTTCAGAACTACTCATGTCTAGAAAGCTTAGAACTACATTACCTACACATCTAGATAGTCTAAAGCCTAAAGTCATATCATTCTCAGAACATTCTAAAAATAAGTCTGATATTATTTCAAAAAGAGAGGCATACTATAATAAAACTGCTATTCCACCAGAGGAATTTCAAACAAATGACATAGTCTTTTTCAAGAAAAATCCTAATGATGTCACTTGGACAAAAGGTACGATAGTGTCCAAAACTAGGTACCCCAGATCATATATAGTCAAGAATATGGATGGAACAGTCTATAGACGGAACACTCAACATATAAAGTTATTCAAGTCGTGTTTGTCAAAGTCAAAGTCGAGATCTAGTAATAACAAGTCGAATCATGTCAGTGAAACAGTCAATCCCAGTCAGAGTATGTCGAACTCTAAATCAACACAGTCTAGTCGAATATACACAAATAAAAACTATCAGTCACAGTCAAAGTCTCATTATCACAAGCCAAGTGATAACAACAAATATAGGTCAAGTCAGTGTCAAAATGAGAATGAAAGGGAGGATAATCGTGTATATTACTACATTCCTGAATATTTACAGCTAAGTCAAAAGGAAAGTCCAGAAAATAACCTGAATGAAAGTGTAGATATGTCTAAGTCAAGCACAATAAATGAAAGCTTTAAATCTCTCATTTCAGAGGATAAAGATTTGTCTGTCAGTTCGTCAAGTCTTGATAGTAGTTTAAGCGACAAGTTGACATGTCAGTCAACACCAAATAGTGATAAGAATGATAACAATGTTTGTATTGAAAACTTACCTTGTGATCCATGTATGTCAACAAGTAAGAATGACCAGGAAGCTCGCTACAGTTCTAGAGGAAGATTGTTAAAGAAAACAAATAAATTAGATCTGTAAATGTTTAATTATTATCGAAACATATGACAAAATGTAATTGTAATTTGACGAGGTTTCCGCTGATGTAATTTATTTCATTCCACTGACATATCACTTCACTATAATGTAATCCAGATGACAATTTAAAATAAAGAATGTTAATGTTTAATATGTGACGAAATATAATGTGTAATGACAATGTGTATGTATAATAATGAAACTTCTATTTGCCTGGTGTAAATAGCAAAGTAAGGTTAGCTGTCATGACCCCGGTGTGACCCAGTGACGTTGACATATGTCAAATTTATTTTTATTAAAAAAGGGGCATGTAGCAATGTCTGTGGTTGAGTCTATGGTCGTAATGAATAGAAATAAAGAAATTGTCTTTGATCTGAGCTGAACATGGCGAGTTTCATTTAAATCCATCCCGACGCAAATAATTATAATTTAATATAAAAAAGCCCCATCCGAACCCTTAGCAATAACGCAGAGCATAGTGAGGCTTTCAAGGCACGAGACGCCAAACAATTAAGCTGCCGAGCGAAACACACAATTTTTCACCTCACCACCGCGAGGAAAATTGTAGGTTGTAAGTAAATGTAATGGAAGTAAATTGGACCTTATACTCATTTTCAATAAAGGTTTGTTTACATCTCATCAAGATCTAGCATTTTATAATTATCAAATGTAACATAAATATTTTTGAATCTTTAAATAACCTCACGCTTACCTGCATTAAAAAAGTCAAAGTATTGTTGGGTACTCACGGTTTAAACTAAGACTCAAATACGCTTATTTCACTTTTTCCGCTAACTTAGCAGGCATCAAAATTCATATATGTATATATTCTGCACTAAAATCTAGAATGGCTTTAGAACAAAACAAAATTAAATGTATATGAGTTTTTTCTTATTAACTTTTCAAACGGTGCGTTCTAAATTTGGAAAAAGCGAAATTTTTAGAAAAATAAAACTACTACTATATTACTATATTAGTGCTACGCCCAGTGGTTCACGCATGCGGCTGTCAAACGGCGGTCGTGGGTTCGAATCCCGGCTCGTACCAATGAGTTTTTCGGAACCTATGTACGGAATATGATTTCATATTTACCGTTAGCTTTTCGGTGAAGGAAAAACATCGTGAGGAAACCTGCATACATCTGCGAAGAAATTCAAAGGTGTATGTGAAGTCCCCAATCCGCACTGGGCCAGCGTGGGGACTACTGCCCGTTCCCTCTCTTACATGAGAGGAGGCCTGTGCCCAGCAGTGGGACGTATATAGGCTGATGATGTGAAAATTATTTATTCGTATTTTATCCTTATAAGTCAGTTTAAATGTTAATATTTCGTATGTACCTACCTACTTAATTAAGAGAGAATAAGTATTATTTATTATATTTTATCAAAATAATAACAATTTATTATTGGCATAACACCATCAGTTTCTGAACGCACCTCTCATTCTGTATAGAAAAAAGTTGGGTCTCGCGATCGACCGTCACGTTCCAAATTCAAAAACTCTTTCCACGCTAGCGGATAAAATGGACTTTTGGGCGCAGATTTTGAGCGATGAAGCAAGCCTTTTCGAGCCGGTGAGGTGAAAAATACATTTGCACCCGTGTGTAACACTAAACTTTCCATCTGACTGTAGCGAGGAAAATGCAACATGCAAACAACTTTATAGTTAATTTAAATAATAATATATTTTTAACAGTAATAATAACGTAAGTAATATAAAGTACAATTTTCGTCAAGTGCGAGTCGGATTTTAGTATTCTCATACATCTTGAGACCCAGCGCCTGATGAAGGCAATAAGCATTTTTTTCTTCGTTCTTAAATATTTATTTTATTCTAATTTTTAGTATTTGTTGTTATAGCAGCAACAGAAATACTTCATCTGTGAAAACTTTGTATTATGAGCCTTTTTGTTATCTGTCAAAAGTTACTTAAACACGCTCCAAAGTCAAAATAACTTTCCCCACTAGTCGATAAAATGCGTTTTTGCCCACTGGTTTTAAAGCATAAAATACGGCTTTCCGAGGCAGTGAGAGGAAAAATATATTTTGGCAGTCGTTTGTTTTTTTTTAATCGAAGACTAAAATTCGTTCTGTCGGGACTAATTGGCGAAAATGGAGAAAATTGAAGTTCGTGCGACTTAATTAAATATCTCTGCTTGAATTTTTTACTACAGAGCGGTTAATTTAGATTTGCAAGAAACATTAGGGGTTCACGCTCCTTCTTATTCTACGGTTGCACGGTGGTGTGCCGAGTTTAAAAGAGGAAGAACGAGTACGTACCAATGACGACCCACGCTCAGGGCGGCCGAACACAGTAGTAACCGAACAAGTAATAAAAACAATCGATTTTTTAACTGACCGTAGTGTTACTGTTCGTTTTATAGCCGAGGAAGTTAAGATTTCGATAGGGAGTGTCCATAAAATTATACATGACCATGTTTGGGCATGAAAAAGGTATTAGCGCGCTGGGTGGGTGCCCAGACCAGAATGCTTACGGACGCTCAGAAACAAAACAGACTGCGGATTTCACAAAGCTGTTTGGACTTGTTACAACAAGATCCTGACCAATTTTTGGCTCGTTTTATAACTATGGACGAAACGTGGCTTTACCATTACAACCCAGAAGTAAACAACAGTCCATAACTAATAGGAAGAGGCCGTAATCTCCGATTCCGAAGAAATTTAAGGCACGCAACAAGGGGACAGCCAAGGAGTAGCCACTATTACTTACGGGGAATTTATATGCTGAACAAATAAAAAAATGCGTGATGTTATACGCGAGGTAAGTCGAGGCAAACTTTCCAAAGGGGTTTTGTTACACCAAGACAACGCCCCCGCGCATAAGTCAAGAATTGCGATGGCCAAGCCATGCAGCCGTCGCATTTCTAGACTTCTTTGATTGCTCAAAGATGCTGGCTTTCAATTGATGGAGCATCCGCCATATTCACCAGACCAGACACGTCTATCATGGGACGGCCGCGACATACTCTCGATTTTTCTCGCACTATACTTCTTGTTCTAAGTGTTCTAATAAGAGAGATATGGAAAGTGCGAGAAAAATCGAGAGCTCGCGCGCCGTCGCGTGATAGCCGTGCAGACCAGACACTCAGAATTCATCTTATTATAATACCATTTTAACAAGAATGTGTCGATTATATAATGACACTATTGCGATGCATTCTTGACTATTATTAGATATAAGTATTTATTGATAACATGGCTAAAAAGAACACTTTGAAAAATATTTTATGACGCTCATAGTCATAATCTCACCCACTAATTATATCAATCCCATTGTTTCACGGTCATCATATTAGATGATTAAATAGTTTAACACCAACCGTCGAAAATTGTACGGCTATCCTCTAAAATAGCTATTTACGATACGGTGATAAATTAAAACACGACCGAAGGGAGTGTTTTAAATCGACACGAGTTGCGAATCACCTATTCGCACGTGTATCATACAACGTTTTACTGTAAATATGGCTCTTTAAAGTTTTGACATATGTAAATGTATTTTACAGTACATATGGTGCTACTTACACGCATTAGTGTTTATCACCACTCGTTGCGAATTTCCTATTTTCGGCACTTGTATCGTAATAGAGCATTACGTAACTAGGGCGGTGAATTCGTGAATGCCCGAGATCGCAGGTGTTTGTGGCCCGAACCGAAGGTGAGGGCCATAAATATGCGCTCTGGGGCTTTACGAATTACCGCCCGTGTTGAGTACAAAATTTTACGTCTTCACCTGGCCACAATGCAAGTTTTCCTGTACGCGCAGCGTGCAGTAAAACTCGCATTATGGCCAGGTGTGACGCAAATAACTATTATGTTAAATTATACTTTCTGTGCACACATATTTAGAGTTCATTACTAACACATTAAATTATTCTATAGACTAACTTGTTTTGTGAGCCTAATTAAAGAAATAAATAGCTAGACCTCGTTCCTAGCGATTTTTATCTATTTCCGCGGTTAAAATGGCATCTAGGAGGAGGCCAGAAATTTGATAATGATGACGCCGTGATCGCCGCAGTACAGGATTTTTTAAGGGGTCAAGTAGTGTTTTTTAAGGGAATTTTATGTTTACAGAAACGATATACCTAGTAAGTGTACGTGTGTGTAAGTTAAAATGTGACTATATTGAAAAAGAAAATAAAACAAGTTAAAAGATAGTTGCGCCCTTATCATTCTCATTACTTATTGAACACCCCTCGTATATCTATTTTGGAAGTTAGACTGATAATTAAATGGTAATATCACAGTTTTTTTACAATATATGATAAAAAGTAGTAAAACAATGTGTAATGTATCCGCCACGGCTAAATTAACTATAACTAAACGTCATATAATCACGACACTAAAAACACATCATTCAAAGTTTATGGCGAGGTAGGCCCAAACAGATTTGTGGAATTTACAATCAAAAGAGCTGGCACATGACTTAAGGTAAAGAGTGTGTCAAAAATAATCTTTTGGTTTATTAAATATATATTTATTAAACAAAATATATCGTAACTAAAAAAAACAATTTAAGTTAAACTTCAATATCGATCAAATTTATATTGAACAATTAGAATTATACATTTTGTGTTTACCTCATTTTACCTTTATTTACAATGTCCGAGCTCTTGTGAATTTAATTACGAAGATTTTAAAATTAAATAGTTTACTTCTACATTCAACTTTTTACATTTGTACATTTACCCCTCCATACGGATGTTGCGTGATGCTTTTCATTCAGATAACATACCACATCACACATTCACATCATACATTGATAAGTATTATTTACAAACATTAAAAATTAATAAGTCGACGGACTAAAAACGTAAAATAACAGTCTACATTATAGAATGGGCGAAAAAATGATTTTTCAAATGAAATACAGCTTAATTGTCAGAGACCATGCTCTGCAGTCTGGCAGCTATCTCTTCTCGGAGACTGTCCAGTTCTTTCAATCCTTTCCCAATTACGGTATGGCTGACATTACTTTTGAACGTATTAAATAATATCTCCCCCTCCTCTTCCAATAATTGGCTCTCTACTTCCAGTCGGGCAATGTCCATGGGCTGAAAACAAATGATTTATTGCTACTCTTCTTTGATTCATCACTAATTAACCTACATAATATTGTAGATTTGTGTCTCATGGGAGCAAAATCATTATATTTAGGGCGAGGGCTTGCGCTATTGTATAGAGAGTGTAGCGATTGTACAATATAATCGAGCGTAGTGAGGATTTCTAAAACCGAATCCTGAGCGTAACGAGGAATTAAAATGTTTACGCCCAAGACGGATATATTTTATCAGCCAAGGTAGGTTTGTAACTACTTAATCCTTCACCGACTCCAAAAATAACAATAATTATATTATATTTTCGTAATAATTTGATTGCCTCTTAACCAAACAAAAATATCCCATATTTTTTTGGTTTTTAGCGCATTCTTTGGTTGGAGTCGGTTTTTTCAGGCTTTTTAGTCGTTGAGCTCATAATTTATTGCATGTATTTACATTAAAAATGGTAATGGTAATAAAAGAATCACCATAAAAACGCAAATCGTATCAAGTTTGATTATAAAAGGTACAGTAGAGGCCTATTTTAAATGGGACCAAATGGGAAGCATATAGGATATATATGCTTCCCATTAGGTCCAATAAAAAAAATTTACAAATTGGTTCAACATTATGTAGTTAGCAACATTAGATGTCCAATACAACATTTCATCCCCTATTTTTTCACCCTTAGAGGGTATTTCGTATTTTCCTGAAATTTGTATTAGGTAATATGAGGGACAAACGGGACGGATATGCTTTTATTAAATTAAAAAAAGATTTTTCCAAATTGGTTAATAAATGACGGAGTGCAGAAGTAACACACATAAAAAACTGGACAAGTGCGAATCGGACTCACCCACCGAGGGTTCCGTACCTTATTATAAATACCTCTTTTCTGAATAGCAGAGGTGTGTCAAAATAATCGTCAATGTAAATACTATCGATCCCCGTAGAGATTCAACACTATCTGGGATTACTTATTGGTACAAAAAAAATCGTTTTAAAAATAGTCCAGGAGATAGACTGGACTGGATCCTTAAGGTCGTTCATCGTTATTCCGATCACCCTGTATATTTACGATATATTTCATTACGTAGACACAGACCTTATCCACATCTCGGAATGGTCCGTTTGCTTCATTTTTTAAGTTACTGGCTTCGCTTTCCTCAGCGGCATCTTTCTTTGATGACTTGATGATTATTAGCTCCTGTTTGTGTTGTATGCCTCGTTTAGTCAGAATCTGGCCAAAAAAAAAACTTTGAATAGAAGGGAAATAATGAACAGGTCGTTTTTTTTATTTTAACTGTAGGTGTTACGTTACGACAGCAAATACATGAACATTATACAGACATCACATGGGATTGTTGAACCACTTGCCACTGGACTAAACCCGATTTGCATTACACGTTCAAATTATGAGCTGTGACAAGTGGCTTAACAATTCCATGTTCTGACTGTACCTATAAAAATAATGATAATATTGGGTAATAATGATAACAATATTTTAACAATCGAAAATTATCCATTATAAATACATTAAAATTGAATTAAATTGCAGAATGTCATGAAAAATAAAATACAATGAAAGGATACAAATTATTTAATATTATAAATTATATAAAAATTAAATTAAATATTACTTTTGTAGGCTAAGTAATCGTTGATTGAGTAAAACGCTTCATTTACTAGGAATGCTTTTAAACTTCTGAGAAATGTCTTACTATCTGGCTCGCTTTTTATTTCATTGCGTAATTTATTGAAGATTCTTATTGACATTGAGTAGGGGCCCTTTTTATGTATAGCTAGTTGTGATGTTGTTTGAAACAGATTGTTTTTGAACCGGGATTCAAAACGACGGGCCATATCTCCAAGTTTAGAATAAAAGTCCGGGTAAGTTTTCAAAAATTTACAGGTTTCAAAAATGAGGATTTAAGGTTTTTAAAATGTGGTTTACAGTTGTCCGTTTGTTAAATATGCGTTAATATACGAATGCATTTCTTCTGTAAAATTAGCAAGTCGTGTGCGTTTGTGCTGTTGCCCCATAAAACTATAGCGTAGCAAAGTCATGAATGGGCAAAAGCATAATATATAATATGCTGTCCGAGCTGTTTGCAGGTCTGTGGTTTTTTTTAGTTGTAAAAATGTGTTTTAGGCGTAAATAAATTGGCTAAGTTTAGTTTTAATTTTTTGTACATGGTCTTTCCAGTTCAAATGGGAGTCTATAATTATGCCGAGAAGCGGAAAGTCAGGCACGCATTCTATTTTGTTATTCTGGAATGTGAAATTTATATCTAGCTTTTGTTTTTGGTAAGATCTAAATTGCATAATTTAGGTTTTCAAATAGTTAATTTCTAAATTGTGATCGCTCGTCCAGTTAGCGATGTTTGTAATAGTTTCCGATAACTTTTTATTTATGTTTGTGTTGCGGTTACATGATATCAACAAGGAAAAGTCGTCCACGAACATTACACACTTTTCTCATAGAGTGATTTTGGAAGGTCATTAATGTAAATAATGAACAGCAGACAGCCGACCACACTTCCTCGTGGAATGGAGTTTGATACGGGCTGGACATCAGACCTAATGGTACCAATTTCCCTCGTTTGCTCGTTTGTATATTCGATTACCTACGTATTACCTAATACATTACTTAAATAACACATTGATTGCAATTTGCAATAGACTTACAATTGTTCCGAAAGCTATTCTATAATATTATATGGTAAATATTTTGAATACTCTGAAAGTAAATATTAATAAAATTCCTTTTATACTTACAAATTCGGGACCTAATTCCTCCTGGGTTAGCATATGCTTGGCACTTAGATCCTCCTCTGATTCAACTACATGCCATTCTAATGCTAAGGATTTTGGTATGTAGATTTTTCTCGATAAAACTCTGTAAATTTATATATGTTTAGTCATTGACTAAATTAACTTGGTACTAAATTATGTTATACAGTTAACATACCTAGAACTTAACAATTGAACTAATAAATTAAACATTGTCAACAGAAAATTCAACTTCAATAGACCATACTTCGCCTAAAGACGCTTTCCGAAGCAAATCCACCAGGCATCCACCCAATTTATACAAAATACCCAAATCGCTATAGGTTTTAAAAAAATGGTAGCGATCGAATAAAAGCGTTAATTGGTATCGCCTTGTGACAACTCATAAGTTATCGATTTTATAATAAATCCTTTATAAAAACGGATAGCCATGATTGTTGTTACAACATGTAGGCATGTGCGCTCATAAAACTTGAGGAATTACTTCGTTTCCTCCTGGGTCTCAATAGTAGATTTTGATGTAGATAACATAACGACCAATTGGGACCTCCTAGTTTATGCAAGCTCTAGTAAGAGTCCTTATAGTCAAAAGGCATCAATGTTGTAACTAAACACTTAACACTTAAGTAGTTGGCAGGAGAGATAAGGTGAAAGATTACACCACACAACTATACAGAGTACCAATTGTAATAAAGGTAGTGAATGAACAAGTGCGGATTACAATGAACAGCACCAAAACAATGACAATACATAAAAGCGAATACTTACTGATTGAGTTTAGCAAAGGCTTCCCCATGCATATAAAATTCAGTGTATTTGAAGCCCGGAAACTCAAAGCTAACTAAGCCTTCATTATTTTTCCTTCCACGGATCCAACCTAGACCTTCAATGTTTTTACATTCGATCCACACGTCTTTCCATAGCTTTTTCTCCTTATGCAAATCCATTTCATCATCCGAAATAATTAAAATATCATCATTCGGAGCTTCACATTCTACTGCAGTAGCCAGAAAATTTTCTATATCCATTTCTATATCATCAATTACCGTGTCAAATCCAGGTTGGGGTGCAGTTAAATGCTCCAAATTGGTAGGCATTTGAATCTGCATCAGTCTTTTATTTATTTCTTCGGGTTTAAGAATGAACATGCCTTTTTCTTTTTTAGGAGACTCATCCTTAGAATTTGCTGTTAATGTAGGACTCTTATGGGATTGTTTCACATGTGGCGCAATTTCTGCTACTGGTTTTTTGCTAATTGTAACTATTTTTGTAGATGGCATACTCTTCAGTAATGTTGAAGTATTGCTTAATAATGGAGCGTAGGTCGATTCGGATAGTTTTAAAAGGGATGCGTTGATCACTTTAGGTGTCATTTTTGTGGACGCTTGCATTTGAATTTGTTCATTAATACGTTGCTGAGAAATTGGTTTTAGAGTTCCATTTGGCGCAAGTTGATAAAAACTGTTGGTCTTTGCAATTTTAATAGGTTTTAAAATCTTTGGTTTTGTCATTCCGCTATTATGATTTTTATTAGCGTTTAGACACACAGCGTCTTTTTTTCGTTTAGGTGTTTCTACAAAACTATTTGTATTTTTTTCTGTATTGTCATCTTCAGCCAGTGTCATCATGTCTGTGCCCGGGACATCTTTTGATGGCATGAATGACAACGGATCGTCAATGACATTAAAGTTTTCTAGTTTTTTTGTAGTAATCCATACACCTCTAGTTCTTTTTAGTTTACGTATATCAGACATAGTTTTTACAGTCTCTATACCGAGTACTTCGTTTTTTTCGTAAGGTCCAACAAATACGCATGATTCGTTTTCGTTTGGTATAGCATAAATACCAAATTGTGGACCAGTGCTGTCCACACACTTTTGAGAAGACAACCTTACTGTTTTTTTAGTAGCTCGTGCTACATTAATCGCCTTAATTATACTTTCCAATTTTACAAAAAATCCTTTATTGTAAAATTGTATCTCATCAAAGTCATTTTCTACATTCATCACAAACCATCTAGAAGAATCGTCTGTCATATCCTTCTCATTATCAAAGCTTTTATCAGAGTTCATGTTTTCCTCTTCTTGGTACTGACAGAGAGATGTGCTCGCAGTTGTAGTGTTAGAATCTTCCGAGTCAATGTGAAACGTATCACTAGACATCTCGGTAAAATCATCTTTTTGTTCTCCGTCGCTCAATTGAATACTTTCAGTGGTTCCTTGGGGCTGACCAAGTTTAGTAACAGAACCAATTAATTCCCAACAATGTGACAAACCCCATAATATACAAAAATTGTCCTTTAGATCTTTTGCATTTGCAAGCAAATTTTTCACAGTCACCGGATATTTGGGTAGATCAGCAAGGCGTATATCATTTATATTTATGCATTGCCTGAAGAACGCATTTTTTAGATCCACCGCCATGAATATACGATACGGCAATTTTGGTGTAATTAAAAACACATTAATTTTATCGGTATATCTGCCTAAAATGAACTCCCACGGATAGAGTGCCATTTTCCCAGAATCGGGCCGGCCCAGGGTCATTTTCAGAATTCCTTGATTGACACGATTTTTGTACTTTTTATAATTCAATTCTAACCATTCAACCAGTTTTTTTTTGTTTGGCAATCGATTCGTGAACAATTTAATACTTGCATTCATGGTTTCAAGACCTGTGTCGTTTAGTTGTACTGTTGGAGCTGATGTTAGAGGCGGTAACGGTGGTAGTGCCGGAGGTACTGGTGGCGGTAGCGTTGGAGCTGGTGTAGATCGTACTTTCTTATTTAAACTACCCGTTTCTTGCAAATTATTATTTGTGCTTACGTTGTAAAGGTGTATTAATCGTTTGCGTAATGAGTTATCGTGTTCTTCCATTTCCATGATTTTTCTATTTGCATTAAAATAATATCCATCCGTGAATGTTCGCCCTCTGTATGGTTTTACCCTTGAGCTTGTAGAAGTATATTGATGCATAATTTCTCCTCGGTCTACTACTGGATTTACAGTTGAGGGATGTTTGTCGTCTATGTAGTTTCTGTGCGAGGACATACGCGTTTTCAGGTTGAATGTAATATTCGGTTTCTCCATATTCTCGGTTAGGTCCGAGCCGGCAGTATATTGGAGGACAGGAGAAATATATTGATGCATACCAACTTCTCGGTCTACTACTGAATTGGCACTTGAGGGATGTTTGTTATTTATGTAGTTTCTGTGTGAGGACATACGCGTTTTCACGTTGAATGTAATATTAGGTTTCTCCACATTCTCGGTTAGGTCCGAGTCGGCAGTATGTTGCAGTACACTATTAATTTCCTTATTTTCATCAGTTATTGAATAATCAGTAAAGATACCTTTACAAAAACATTTATACAAACCATGAACCATACACCAAGGTTCCACATTCGACAAATTGAGTTTTTCGAGTACAAGCGCCGCAACCTTTTTCGGTATGCATTCGTTTTTCAGAGACATGCTACTGAAAAAATCTGCGTATTTTCTTGAAGATTTCCAATCTCTCCGTTTTGACTTTAACAACACGCTGTTTTCAGGTGTAACAATAACAGTGTGATGAAATTTTTGTTCTTCTTTGGCCATTTTTGAACTCATTTCACTATCTAATTTAATTAAACCTGGCAATAAATCGGAACAATCGCGCTCAAGCGAATCAACTACCTTATATTTTGAGAAATCACATTTACATTCAAACATGCATTCTATCCGGCCACAGTGTCTTTTAAAATTGTAGCAACATTCTAATGATTGGCAAATACAGCCCATGCTACAAAAAGCTTTCGGGCATGTATCAGTGGGTTTTTTATCAACACTCTCTGCTAATCGTATAATAGTTACATCCAGCCTTTCTAGTTCTCTAGTTCTATCTAATTCTCTTTTGAGTCTCGATCGCATTTCTTTAGGTTGAATATTTGCAAGGTTTGTAGTTTGTTCTTCAAGTTTAACATATCTGGGTTCTTCTTCTACTATGTACATGTTGTCTTGGTCCAAACTGATTTCCACCGAATCTATAATCCTGTCAACTATACTTTGGATTTCAGATATTACACCGATATTTTGCACTGTGCCACAATTGTCATCGCCGATAATACTCGTGTGTGGAATCGAAGCAAACTCACTATTTATATCACGGCGCATTAATATACGTTGTTGATTGCATTTATAATCAAGGTCAAAAGTTACGCAACATTCATTTTCTATTTGTGTAACAGTTTCGTCTTCTATCGTCGCCAAAACGGAAACTGAAAACTCTGCCCATTTTTCAGTTATAGTTCCGTTTACTTGTTGCATATTGTGGAGAAAACGGGATAGTGTGGGGTCCATTATTTTTCCCACGGTAGGATGAACCTCAAGGGCTGGTTTGGGTAAATTCTGTAATTCTATCCCGCCAACGTGATATTTTTGGTATGAATGATCCAGAAATGGTTTTTTTCTAAGTGGGCCGGGTTTAAAATTGACACTTATAGAGTTTTGCAGTAGCCCCTTCCTTTTCATCACAGGTTTCCATGTTAACGAAGACTTTCCTTTTTTTGGAAATCGTTTTGCTTCTAAATCGTACTTGCAAATGAATGTACACGATCCGCCTTTGCTGCCATTAACCCGAATGCGTTTGCCATCCCATAATACAAATTGAGTAGGGTGTGCATATTCTTCAGGATTTAGATTCGTTAACATTTGCCACGCAGATCTAGACACAGGTTTATCGCTTTTGAACATATTTCTAGTGAGGGATTTTGTATTTTGGTCCCTTGAGGAACCAGCTTTAATTTTACGAAGTAGAACATTTTGTTGCTTCTCCAAATCAAACGGCAGGGTAGAGTAGACATACTTTTCAAACAAGTTTCTTATGTCTCTCACAGTGCTAACTTTTAGTTTTGACCTTCTCTTTGGTACATAATATTTATCATTTCTTGGTTTAAAATCGCAAGTATATCTTGTCTCGTATTTTTTTTGCTCTACAGGTTGCGCTGGCGAAATTTTTAAAAGATCAGCGAGATCATTTTTTAGGGTTTTTGAACTCCGTGTTATATTAGAATAAAAAACTTGAGGTTCTTTATCCATTTTCAGCAATTTAATCTGAAACCGAAAACATTACAGCTGAGCTTCAACGTTTTATCGCTATTAAATAACATGTAGCAATCAGGTGATAATATCTTGTAACACAAAAAATGTACACGTACAGTTTATAAAACACGGATAGGAAAAACGACAAGAACAGCGTCTGATATTTAATGAAAGGAGTATATATAAACTTAACGAAACATCCGAATGAGAAATCATAACCCAAAGAGCAGCCAACAGATCCCACATCAACCCCAACGAGCAAGCTTATTCTTCCTCAAGCTTCCTGAGCAACGGAATGGTGCGATTTTGGAATATGAATGTCGAAGGATTAAGGGCAAGTTTAGTGCACCAATAACAAGCGTCACCAACTTAGACACGACGCCGAACTATGACGAGATTGCTACAACACTGGCAAATAATGCCTATTTATTCCGCCCGCCCGGCACCGTCGCATACAGGGTAGTCACGTAGTCCGACTCAGGTCGGGCCTAGCTGAGTATCTTGCTGAAGTCTTCTCAGATAGGCTAGTTAATGTGCAATGCCTTAATTAAACACACACAGAGACCCCAGCTTTGGTAGAGACCACGTCTACCTGTCTCACTCTAGCGTAAACAAGAGTAGTCCAGAGTACTTAGACTTAGAACCGCTTGCCTAGTCGAGTCCAAGGTTTTGCCCCACTTCCACTATGCAATCGCTTCACTGAGCCAGACCCATAAAGCCACAGTCAGGTCAGTCAGTTAAAAAAAGTAAATTCTATAACCTATAACACGTCATTTCAGCAAACTATATACTTATTTATATTATATAGATTCAATTGATTGTGAAATGAACAATCAGATCACGGCAAATCGTCAAATGGGGTAAGTCGGGAGACGCGCGGCGCGGATATTAAGCCATCCGTGAATAAGTAGCCACGCTTGAGACACGTTATGACTAGTGGACAGATATTATAAAAAAAACACTAACCGCACGCCAGGTTTGGTTGTTTACCTGACCCCGAATCCCGATATGTGGACGGAACTCTGGTCGGGACAGAATATTTATGTAAAGGAGACGCTAGACGGGCCAATATCAGCAGGACTGCATGCAGGCCGCCGCGTGATTCGACCAGAGTGAAAAATAAACCGGTCTACAAATAATGCAAGTCTTTATTTCGCGAGTGTATAATCAGTAGTTGTATAATGTGTTTTTTTTGGTATCAAATTTTTAATATATTTAAATACCTAAGTTTCTATCAAAATAGCAGCTGACTGTGAATACCTACTATGTATTTTCATTTGTTTACTGTTTAGGGTGAATATCTACCAGAGCTGCGATCATGTATATACCTATGACCTGTACCTACCTAGTTGACACCTCGCGTGCACTCACGCTGAGCGTTGATTATATGATTCAATAATAATTTTGATATGCGCTTTTTAGGTTGTGTCAATTAGTAAAGTTGTTTACATTTTAGAGTCTGGCAAACGAAAGTAGAACGCACTAAACTGAATTACGCGGCAACACTAAACGTCATACGCATACATTTTGATCAACAGTGTTGCCGCGTAATTGAGTTTAGTGGGTTCAACTTTCGTTTGCCAGACTCTAGCACTCTGTTGACCAATAACATAAGTACAGTCGGCAGCAGAAGCTGCAAAGTGGTCCTAGTGCTCAAAACGACCTACACAACAAATCTTGTGTTACGGGAATAAGGCAACTAGTGTGTAGGTCATTTTGAGCGTGTTATTTTGCTTAGCTACTTCTGATGCTGACTGTACATAGGAACACTGTCTTGCATTTTTACATTATTTTATTTATCCTCCTTATACGAGAGGTTAGTAGCGCATGTCAAAATTATCAAATCAAATGAGGAATTTGAGATACTAAACGGCACGGACCCGTGTCCTGTGTCTCAGCATTCGAGGGAAAAACGTCACTCTAAATAAAATATTATAATATGTAAGTATAGCGCCTACTAAGTGCTATGACTATATCAAGGGCAAGATCCACTCGTCCTACCTGCGTTTAAGTTTAACCCCTCACGCCAGGCAGGATGTCATCGCTGGCTAAACTTATGATTTTAAAATATGTTCGATGGAATTAAATGTAAAAGTAGCTTTAAAGAAACCGATAAACGTAGGTACCTTTATTGATTGCCATAATAAAATTTCCACCATAGACTACGCTTCGGGCCTGAAAATATGGAAAACAGGTAGGTACATATCGTAACAGTCTTCAAAGACCGAGCATGCCTTCGTTACCCCGTCTTCTTAAACTAATGCAATGATATAAACAAATTAGAAAACATATTCGTAGGTAGTTCATTAGATTAAAACATTATTAAAAATCTTCTATTTAATCGTAAATAAAATATCGTCCCATACTTACACAAACGTCAGCAACCAGCTCATACAAGATGGCCGACGTTGAGATGACATAGCTTTAATAACGACAGGGAATAAATTTTATATCGAATTCCATCACTACCCATTGATAGAGAAAATGCAATTTACTGTGTTACAGTTACACTACTCCGTATCATTAAACAGATAATATCATTCGTTTTACACATGACCGGCTTTAATTTAAGGGAAATCGTAAAATATAGCAGGAAAATAGTAGCCTGACATCGCTGCATCACTCATTTGGAATTAAATTATCTATTAGGTATTGTTTATAGTTGCTTATGATTTACATAGTATCGTAAATTACAAATCAATAGTGTTTCGTTCGATGACTTCGTTTCTAGTTACTTCTAAACTAAATATGACATTCAACCACGTTTCTATCTAGTCTATGCTTGGCGCTGATTCGGAATTTCAAGATGGCGGCACAAAGACATCGTTTATAGTATCTACTGTGTATTTTCGAAGACTTGTCATATTAGTGTTAAAAACGAACTTGATAATAAAATAAGCCTTACCGCAGACGCAGAATAAGCATATTGGGTTTTCCGTTCAATCAATGCTGAATAACATTTTCAATATGGCCGCTAACCATTTTTCTCGTATTACTACAACACTTGCCGCTCAGTTACATCCGAATATATCTTTTGGATCGTTTCAAAATAACCACTGTTCTTAAGAATATCACTATGATAAAGAAACAAATGATTTTATATTTGGTATATATGTTTGTTACGTTTGAGGATAGGACACGTTAACACGTTATCTTTTTCAGTTCTTTCATTCGTTCACTCGGTCTTATCCACAGATTAAACAAAACTTAAAATGGCGCCGTCATAAAACTTATGGGGAGTATACATGTCATGATTTGTCAGCCTCAATTTATCAGAATCTGACTAATTGCTATTGTCCGGGGGCATGTTTCACTGCTGATCCAACTGTCAAACGAGTTGTCCTGACTAATTGCATGAAAATCACAATTTGGACAAGAAAAAAACACTTGGCAGATCATGCAAATTCCAATTTGCATGATCTGCCAAGTGTTTTTTTCTCGCAAATTTCATTCAAATAAATTCAGATGAAAGTAAAAAAATATATATTAAAGAACAAAGGTTTTAAACAATCTTGCAGTCCGCTTCGCAGGAACGTTTGAATGCGGACATTTTCGCTTTCTTGCTGTTAACTGGCCACACTGAACGAAATTGTAGTTGCAGATTGTTACATGTGTACGACCTGTGTGTACGACACATCCAATTCTGCCTTCGACATGTTGTACTGACAAATTGGGGTAAAATCACCATATCTGTATACCCCATTAAGCCCGCATCACACGGACGCGGCCTGAGCGGCTACCACGAACTTCGAAAGTCGAAGTTCGTAATACATGCATCCCTGTCACTCGAGTAAGGGAGTGCGATAGAGATGGAAATACCCGAACTTCGACTTTCGAAGTTCGTGGTAGCGCCGCTGGCCGTGGTGGTCAATAGTAAACATGTCATTAGGTGTCAAATTTACTATTGACCGCCACCGCAGGTCGCGCCTGTCTTTGAGGCCTCATGTCATGAAATAACCCTTTTTATATAATGTTGAATACTTAGGTAGAATATAATGTAAGTAAATGCATTACCGTAATTTTACTTATACAGATGCCGTCAAACTTCTTGAACATGCGGGACGAAGTGGGGGGGCAGCTCGCAGGTACAATTCGCCTTTGCGCAGGCAAGGTCAAATGTTCAAGAAGTTTGACGGCATCTATAAAATATGGATGCTATAGCAGCAAGTTCATTTTCTGACAACCCGCCTGTGTACAGTTAAGTTTAAAAATATGGGTTCATACAACTTACTCATAAATATGTCTCATAGCTCTTATGTCAGCGGATTAATGTTTTGGTACATATTTATGAGAGGATTAAATCGATACATATTTTTGCACTTGACTGTACAATAGTTGTTAGTTGACTGCTAATCATGCTAATATCATCAACAAGAAACGCGTGTTAAGCCCCACACACACATAGCAATTTGTCACAACTTGCTCCAATTAGAATGAAAGGTATGTAATGCTGTCTCATTTCAAATGTATTAACAAGTTATTGCTATATTCAAGAGTTTGGTTCCAGAGGGGCTACCGGGAAGTGAAAACGAACTTCGTTCGAGTATCTCCTTCCCTGTCGCTCGAACTGGCAAGTGCGACAGAGAGAGAGATACACGAACGAATTACGTTTTCACTTCCCGGTAGCCCCTCAGGAAGATGAAAATGATGATGATAAAAAGTCGAGCCAACGAGAAAGTGTTTTCAAAAGTAATCTTCATGCAGTCGGGAGACACACTCATTTTAAAAGAAAATAATGCCGTTTTCGTCTCCCAAAAGTTTAATCAGGTATAATTATCACGTCCATGTGTATAATCAGTATATTACAAACTATTTATAATTTTGATCGAAAAATGCAGTGCCCTCCGCCACAAACATGCCGCAGTACCGAACATCGTCACGAATATTGACAAGGATAAACTGAATATTGTAGCACAGGAAAGGAACCTTCAGGGCCCCAACTTAGAAAGATAGGAGGAAAAAAGAAAAAAAAAGAAAGGAACGTGCTTGTCATGTACTATGTTTAGTTTAGTATTGTCAGTGGTCAGTGGACGTGCGTGACGTGCGTGGACGTCATCGTCAGTCAAGTCAACCAAGTCAAGTTAGTCAAGTGAACATGCGAATGCGTGCACGTGTGACTAAGGCCTACCGCGAAACGAAAACAAACTTCGTTCGTGTATCTCCGCCTTTGTCGCTCTTTTCATTCACTCATTGCTTTCATGACAATTAGCTATAGGTTAGGAGTATAACGCAAGTGTAAAGAGTATAAGTATACCGCAAGTGGTTATATGATCTTTGGTATAATGGATTGGATTTGTATTGGTTTATTGAACTACATGCACAATGGCACAGATTATAATGCAGTACAATAATGCCTTTCGTGTTTTGCTGAAATTGCCACGTTTCTGCAGTGCGAAAGGAATGTTCACCGGACTTCTTCACCATTAGGTCTGCTGCCTTCAGGGCGCGTCTCTATAGATAACCGTCTTGACAATCTTGGCATAGCAATTAAGAAACGTGAAACAAAGCACGTTAAATAAAAGCGCGCAGCGCAACTAGCGGAAGTCTCGCAGATATTCAATACATATTGGTATTCAAATACCTATGTATTTGAATACCAATATGTATTGAATATCTGCGAATGTCTATACATTCTTCAGCTCCACTTACTTCTAGGAAAGTTGTAGTCATGAATGAACCAATATATATTTTACGTACCTACTTACTTACCTACTTTCCTAGATCCGTATTTATTTTTTCAAAGATAAAGGAGAGTTGTTAACTAAGTACAGTTAGCCGCAATAGGAGCTAAGCGGACCAAGTGCTCGAAATGACCTACTTACGACTCTTAACGTCAAAGGAATTAGGACTGTGTGGATCATTTTGAGCGTGTTATTTTGCGAAGTACTTCTGTTGCTGACTGATACAGTTGCTCAAGCGTCGAGCGCCTGGGAATATTTTATTCACCCGCCGTACAATGGCACTGAAATTTGAATCAACTACCACAGGGCCAAATTGTCTCAAAGGCATCGGGGCGCTTGCATGGATTTTGTATCAACATATATAAACTGGACATACGACCAATGGAGCCGCGTACTCTTCAGTGATGAGCACAGAGTAAAGAAAGAAAGAAAATAATTTATTTAATTAACTGGACATACGACCAATGGAGCCGCGTACTCTTCAGTGATGAGCGCAGAGTAAAGAAAGAAAGAAAATAATTTATTAGCATAAAGTACATAGAAGCAAAAATAACTACATACAATTTTACGCTAAAAGGTCCTCCAGCTTGGTGTCACGGAGCGAGCCACAAGACGCGCTCCGTGACGCTGATTTTCAGTGAGGTAATTAAGAAGATGGCACTGAAAGAATACAACATAATAGGGACATAAACTGTTGGGGTTTGACGACGGACCAGCTATTCCAAGTACTAAGTAATCTTCACCTGACTACAGTGCAGAGACGTCAATTATTATTATTTGTTGTACATTATTATTTTCTGTAAATAAATTTATGTTACTTTTAATAGGGACATAAACTCGTCAAATTAAGTAGGTATCTACAACAAAAAAATGAAACAAAATAATAATAATTAGAATCACTTTTGAACTTACATTATATAATTACCTACCTATATAATTAAACATTGTGTATGACTTCAAAGTATGTGTGTGTCTGTGTGTGGATGTGACTGCGCAAGAGTATGAGTGTAAATGTGCAAGGTTGCCTAAGTATTATGTTTCTGCTTGGCAATCAAAAATTCTCCATGGCAATGACAGAAGATGACGGGTGTACCGAAGACCTAGAGAGCGGTTTGCACAGCGCTGCTCTCTGAAACACGTAGTCTACGGTGGAGGTTCCTGCATCATGTGGGCAAGCATTTCAATGGAGGGGAGGACGTAGCTGGTTTTCATCCCTAGTGAACGCAGCCACACATCCTGCATGACCATGTCGTCCCCTATGGAGGATTTTTTTGACGAGGGGTTGGTTCAGGATTTTTGTGACGCCCCTTGTCACACCGCACGAGTCACGCGAGCATTCCTTGCCGAGGTTCGCATCCTTACGTGGCCACCGCTGATTCCGGATTTGAACCCAATCGAGCACTTGGGTTTACCTGAAAAGGAAGGTTCGACCCCGAGATCCTGCCCCTGACACGATTTTGGCCCGAGATGCTTTGGCCGAACCTTCAGTGAAGAAGCGGATTGCATGTGTAAATAACACAACTAGAAAAGTTGAAAAATTCCCGACATTTTCATTTCAAAGTCCAATATCCCAAAAACGGCTAAACAGATTTTCATGAAACATGGCTAACACTCGGGATAAAATGATCTATGACACAAAAAACCGCATTCAAATCGGTCCATCCGTTAGGGAGCTACGCTACCACAGACAGATACACAGACACGTTGAACTTAATAACACCCCTCTTTTTGCGTCGGGGGTTAAAAGGCCAGCGGTGATAATACAATGTATTAAGATAAAAAAAACTGTTTTCCCTCCATGAAAATGGTTTTCAATGCCAACGTTATTAATTTAGCCATATTTTAAAATCACTTGTATTCACATTAAGGAACACTACTTAGGTACAGTCACCGGCATCAATATCTGCCGAAACAAAGCCTGCAAAAATATCTGACACGTTCTTATGGCATTAGACATAGAATCGTGTCAGATATTTATGCGTGCTATGTTGTGGCAGATCTTATTGCTGGTGACTGTACTACCTAATTTTCGCGTGTACAAGCCCACTGAACCGTCAAGGCACTTCTTTAAATTTTGCCTGTTAATTAATTAAAGTGTTTCCTATTGATAAAGCTTGCTGGTAGTATGTATTGAACTCAAGTTAAGATGTTGATCCCGGTTGTTGTCTAGGAGTGGTTATAAACCATTTAAGAACTTCTAACAGTCAGATAAAAATAAATTTACCCACAGTACAAAATCTTGGGTTGGGAGATCGTCACTAGCCTACGCCAAATCTTGGGACCACGGACCTATAATAGTCGGGACAAACCATGGTAATAATAATACAAGTCCAAACGTGATGGTCGGTTATTCCTATCTGTTACCCTAGGGTGAATTCCTGGAAACATACGTACGAGAATTTACCCTATGCTAATACCTAATACGAATTAAAGGAAGGTTTTTAACCGTTTCGCCGCAATTGGCTTGATATAGTCAGTATATTTAGTGAGCCGCAGCCCACACCACACTTCATATCAAGTCGCCACCGTCGTGTAAAGGCAACTTACGTGCACTCAAGGTTCATTTTCAGTATTTTGCTACAAAGACTGGCGTGTGAGACGCAGCTTACGGAATCTACTGTGGCGACTCCTGGTGTTTCTCAGGTCCTCGTGCTTTTTTCTTTATGTAGCTATGTTCGATTCATATTTTATCTAAAAAAAATGTTTTTGTTTATCTGCAGGGTGTCCTATAAAATCCCATCTAAATTTGGATCTAATAATAGGATAAAACAATGAAGAATGGAGGGAAATCCTCAAATATAATACACACGCATGTGCAATGCATCCAATGCAATTTGAGAGATGATTGCATGCTCTTGGAAACCACAAATTTCGGTCACAAGTGACCACATAAGCCGGATTCACTTTGTCTGTCGTGTTGTGTTGTTATTGTGACGCATCAGAACGGTATCGATTTCATACATTTAATATGGTTGCGTTCACATTTCTCTGACGATGACGGCAAATGTATGAAACCGATACCGTTATTCTGATGCGTCACGCACGACAGACAAATGTGAATCCGGCTTTCCGGAACTCCTCAATGATGTAGGTACATCACAGACTCCGATGAGATGTCATAGGTACAACTAAACGCTTTCCAAAATACAGACTTTGAAGTGTAACTGATGATGAAGTACCAAAGGTAACTATGAGATCCTTGAGGAATATATGGAACTCCTCGGAACAATATAGGTCCAAATAAAAAAAAATGCGACAGACACAATTCTTTTTCGTTTTGTGGTAAGACCTCTGCGCCTGTGAGCCAATTTCTGTCCGTACGATGCCGAGCCAGACTATTCAAGGGTCATGCCGTTCTGTCGCCTACGCCGTATTCATGTTTAGACAAATTATTATTAGGTATTTTCCTGAATCGCGGTTACTTCACAACGAGTACGAGTGTTAGGGTGAAAATCCACCAGAGATGTGCAAAGCTATTTTCATACATTTGAGACCTCACAACCCTGGTAGGTAGATAGGTATGTCAAATATATCGAATATTAAGGTTTGTTAGATCGCATATCCCAAACGCAGGTTTTCTTTGTAGATAATTTTCTTTTCGCATTCAATACAGCATACTTCCACAGTCATGTTGCTCCCGTATCGTATATTATTACGTCTCAATTTGCTGAGCAGTGACTAGATCACATCTAGCTTGATATACGAATGCCACCAAAACCTAACAGAGGTATGCGCAGATAAAAAAACGTGACTATACAATGGATCAAGGGGCACAGTGGCTCAAGAGGAAACGATGCACCGGATGAACTAGCAGGAAAGGCTCAGAAACAACGGCATACGGACCGGAGCCAATCTGGAGGAGCGTGGTTCCTTCGAAACTATTTAATTGCGAATAAAATGACTTTCAAAACGCGTTTGTAAAGTTATGCCAGCAAAAAAATCATTACCATATTAAATTTAAATTTCAAGAATGAAATGAAAGAATGAAATGCGTTTGGGAAACCGATCTTTATAAATCGAAATATTCACCCTTATAGGCATGTTTAAAAATTCGTGTACCTTATATAGCGTGATTTGTATAAAAATTACTTTTACTTTTCAATTTATAAATTATATACATAAACACCTTATTTACGAGTACATGTTTATTTTCACATAATTTGAATACCTAATTTTCGTAACAAAACTGACACCGAGAAAAGTTTTAATAAAGTCACGCTAATTGGGTACACGATTTATTGAAAATGCGCAGCGTATGTATCAATATTAATGAACTGTAAACGTGCAATTGCCAATACCTGAGTATTAGTATTATTATTAGTAAGGATACTTGAATAACTACAACTTAGACAAGTTGATAAACCCCCGACATTTTCATTTATCCAGTATCTCAAAAACGGCTGAACAGATTTTCTTGAAACATAGCTACGAACACTCGGGATAAAATGATCTATGACACAAAAAACCGCATTCAAATCGGTTCATCCGTTAGGGAGCTACGCTACCACAGACAGATACACAGACAGACACGTTAAACTTATAACACCCCTCTTTTTGCGTCGGGGGTTATTCATCATAGAAACGGATATAAATAACATATCGCGAATAGTCAAGATATTTTATTGCACTTTTCATGCAAAATGTTTTCTTAATCCATCTATCATAATTATTATCACTAAACACTGAAGTCGCGAACGTTCTTCTTTATCTTCTCATCTTCGACTCGTTAGACCGCCTAGTATAGCATGGTTAAGGAATATTACATTCATTTACGTTACAAAGATAAATGATTAAATACTTTCATTCTAAGCAAATAAAGATTCTATTGGGTGAATACCAGATTTCGTCTTTTACACTTGTCCACCCATGTTAACTTCGAAGAAATTTAACTACGAGGGTCATGTTTTTTTTTGGGAGGAGATCATTCTAAGAAACTACATTCCCGTCAATAAGAATGGCAGATTTTGACACGGAACATATTTAAATAAATTGTCAAAGTCGAAAAATCTAAGCTCTTTGGCGCGTCCACAACTGTTTTTCAATTTTGAAACGGCAAAAATTTTATTATTTATTTCGAAATTTACCCTCCAGGTAGTTTTTCCCGTTTATATAAATGTTGAATTATGCACCGGTTTAATGCGTATTTTTTTGAACCGTCTAATCAAAAGTTATCATAAAATGAATTTTGTCCAAACAAAAAACACCTAATTTCTTTGGCGGACTTGGACAGTCTCGCATAAGGTTTTCCTTTTACCTAGGCAATCCCCACCTCGTGTCCCCGCTCGTTCCCAAGGAACGCCCGACGAGTGTGAACCTGTGCCGAGTTGAACGTGTTTCGCGAGATCATTTTTTATATCGCTCCTCAAGGATTTTTATCCGGTGAGTGCCTAATTTCTTCGTTAATCGAAATAATAGTCAAATATGAGTTGTAATTTTTTATACGTGCATGTATGGTGTGATTATCTGCATCTATATTTGTATCAAGAAGTTATAAGTTAAACAGTGGAATGAAAAATTATTTTTCACACCTTTCATTCGGAAAAGTAAGTTTTGCTCCACGAAGAGAGGGACCAAACCGCTACTTTTCTGTTCAAGCTACTTTTTTAATATATACATTGGCATTGGAACATTTGTACGCAATGTGCCAATTGAACACAGATGTTAATAAAATAATCGATTGTAATTTCATCGTAGTCGATTCAAAACGAACATATTTCAAGTTTTAACAATAACAATGTTGCATAAAAATTTATAAATATTTCGTAATATTTAAAAATTAGTAATAAAAATTAAGATAATTTAGATATATTTTGACAATAGCTTTTTTTAAATTTCCTCATAGTCGGTGTGAAAAATAGTATGTGTCACTCGGTCGCAAGATTATTTTCGTCTCGGGCGTAAACACTTGTATCCCTAACTACGCTCAGGATCCTACGTTAGAATCCCTCGCTACGCTCAGGATTCTATGGTAGGATCCCTCGCTACGTTCAGGATTCAATACACCGCCCTCGCCGTAAATATACTATTTTGCTCCCTTGTGACACAAATAACTATTTTTGTGCTAATCTAATTTCTTTGGCGCTAATTTCTTTGCATTTCTTTGGCATATAGCTCCAAAGAAATTAGATTTTGTACGAAGAAATTAGAAAATGGTTGAGAATATGCGACTTATATTTTGAAAACTCTTGTTTTCATCCGGTTTCATTGTTTTTTGTGGTGTATTTTACAATGTATTTGGTTCAGAATAGTTTCTAAATCTATTATCACGAAATTAGTAGTTTTTTGACAGATCAACAATCAATTAAAACGGGTAGTTGCCCATCAAACTGCTAATTTGTAAGTAAAAGTTATTTTTTGCAGTTTTAGTAATATATATGTACAGTTTTTATACTGGTTATTAATCTGAGCGCGTATAATATAAATAAATACAACATATACTATGCCAAATCCAAGACAAAAAATATTAGCAATGCTTAAAAACGAATTAAATAAGTAATAGTTAGGAGAAGCATAGTCTAAATATTGAAATAATTTTCTTCGTGTGGTTTTGGATTAGAATAGCGCCAGCCCCTTTCTTTTCTTAGGTACAAAACAAGTAATCTGTCAATGTACTGTCACACTTTTGCCGTTTTAAACCCACAGTTGCTAGAAACGGTACTAAATAATAATTTTAATATGCTCTAGCTACCTACTTCGTCTGGGAGAGAAGGCGTGAATGTATGTACTTTAAAACAAAAAAAAAACGATTAAATCAGATCAACGCAAAAGCTGCTGTGGTTTATAAACCATGGCATTTTTAACTATTTTCGAGATGGTTTAACTCTTGGTTACAGATTAGTTGATCAAAATGCCACAAAGAAAAAAAACTGCCTGCTGCCTTCTGTTCATTGAAATTATAACCAAAAATCTTCAATAACTACTTAGAAGTTTTTTGTGATTATATTAGACTATAATTGTAAAGAATAACTTTGTTGTTTTTGTGGCAATTTTTTAAACAGCTAAAAAATTCATAGCTACGATATTGTTTTGATTGTATTTTTTTTAATAATTAATAAAAGAAGTTCAATTTTATTTTATATTGTCAAATCCGTTATGTTATGCATGGAAGACGTTTTATATTGAATCAGACTTTTTTATTATGGAGCGGAGGTAGTCCGTAAAGAAAATGATTGATATTATGTACCAATCCGATCTCAAATTTGTTGAATACTTTAACAAAATCATGATTCCAATTAAATCTGTTTAATTACATTCAGTTTTTAACAAAATCCCAATGGATTTTAATAATAGCTTATTTTTATGGCGCATTATTCTAATATCTTAGGCGTATTTTTGGTGTATGCCTAATTTATTTGGCGTATTTTCTAATTTCTTTGGATCAATCCTAATGTCTTTGGTAACTAAATTTTCAATTTGCTAAAACTTTAAGAATATTAAACTTATTTCAAGCAGACTAACAAAATTTTATACGGATTTAGGTCCGTTAGGGTATGTTATTCCATTTTCCGAAAACCTAAAAAAAAATTGCGCTATAAAAATTTGAAAATTTCAAGCGAAATCTGATATTCACCCTATTCTTAAAAATTACCGCCCCAACATGTTTACAACAGACATAAAAAATTATCCATAATACCAATTCGTCAGTTTGAATTGAGTTTAGGTTTTGTATAAAATTGCATGAAGTCTGGTCCAACAAGCAACAGAGCTGCGTGTAGTGTCACTTAAAATTGGTATTTGTGTATAAGTTATTTTCTATTATAGGTCCTATATGAGATTGCAAAATTAAAAAATTGGCGAGACCGCTCAGAATCGGGAGCACTGGAAAAAGTCGGGGGAGGCATTTGCTCAGGAGTGGGACACTACGGTGAGCCTGTAATAATAATAAAATAGAACAATTATAAAGTTTTGCCACAGTAGCGCTCGGGTGCAGGAACACATTTTAGTTTTGAAGCATTTCTCCGGTTATTTAGAAGCATAAGTGATTGTATGTACACATGAAAAAATACTTTTACAGTAAGTACATATGTGCACGAACACATTTTAGTTTTGAAGCATTTCTCCGGTTATTTAGAAGCATAAGTGATTGTATGTACATGAAAAAATACTTTTACAGTAGGTACATATGGTGCTACTCCATACACGATACACGTGCGAATAGGTAATTCGCAACTCGTGTCGATTTAAAACACTCCATTCGGTCGTGTTTTAATTTATCACCACTCGTTGCGAATTTCCTATTTTCGGCACTTGTATCGTAAATAACTATTTCACGCCACTGCTCGGAAATGTGGCAAAAGATGGTCAGAATTCGGGCTTCAAAGCTAGTTAGTTGGACATCGCACGAACAGGCCAACTATGAGTTCAAACTGTCCAACAATAACATTGTCAACAGCGATTCGATCAATCACAGCTGGGGGGAGCTGTCGCGTGTCGGGCCGCGCGGGGGCGGGGCGGCCGGCGCGGTGCCCCCCGACACGCGAGCGAGCGGCGGCGCTGAACTGTTTCATATTACGATCTTTAATTAGGTACTTAATTTTGACTTATTTATACTTATTTGCAATTTCCTCGCAGTAGGCGTGAAAAGCACTATGTAATGTCTCGGCCAAAAGTGCAATAGATGGACTCGTCTCCTTCGAGGTCCTCATCTAGCGGCTCGGACCTCGAACACACTCGTCTATCTATTGCCTACTTTCTAGCCTATACAACAATGTATTATTATTAACCAGAAATCTCTGTTTTTGTATGTTTTGAGTTAAGGCTTAGTCAAAGCGGCCCGTAAATACCTATAGTCTATAGGTATTTACGTGCCGCTTTTGTTTACGAATATATCATTCTTTCTGCTATGGAATTCACTTAATAGTATACCCATAGTTGATGGGTGGATGGATAGGCTATATTCAGCTCTGTTCGCTCTTGGGCCATTGTGACGCATCAACCATAGCATATATTAGTAAATTAAAGAAGAATAAAATGAGAAACTCAAATTAAAAGCAATTGCTTAGTACCCTATGTATTCATACTTATTCATAACATTTCATTGTATCTCGGCCATACTGTAATAATGTAACAGTGGCGTGCACTTCATAAAGACAAAAAGACACTGCCTACCCTACTATAATTCCGATACCTATCCTTTTAACTACTTAATTTAAACATTGATATTAATATCAGTAATCCATTATTCTAAAAATTAATAAGCACTCCATCTACCGGTTGATCATTGTGATCGATAGACTCAAGAGTCATCATCTATGGTATCGCGACGAAGTTTCCACCACGCGGCACTAGCGCCGCTGCGTGCCTTGCACGGCAAAGACAGAAAACATTTCCGTCTAAACCTTTCTATGTGTGCATCTCCGTGAGTCGTAGTTACGTGGTTACACTGTAGTGGGTCTTCCTATAAATACGAGCACACAATGATACAAGTAACGCACACAATTAGACGCAGAATTCGCAGAAAGATAGTGTCTTGCGTCTTCCGTGGCAATCAGAAACGATGACGCCCGAAGGTATCCGAATAGTTCCGATGCGATGATTACATGACTATTTTAAAAAGTAGCATTTTTTATGGTAATGTTGTGCAAATACGAGACTATTCTTTTATGCGTTTACTGTATTTGGGTAAGTCTATTTACATTTTTTTTTCGGCCGCCATTATTTGTTTGTTTTGGTGAAATAACAGTTGCCGGCGGGCAAATAATTGTGATTAGTGAAAAAAAGGATATTTTAAATTGTGAAAGTTGTACGGTGGGTGTGTGTGTACAGACTATTAAAAATGATGC
Organism: Epinotia demarniana; assembly: GCA_945867215.1. Classification (NCBI taxonomy): domain Eukaryota; kingdom Metazoa; phylum Arthropoda; class Insecta; order Lepidoptera; family Tortricidae; genus Epinotia; species Epinotia demarniana. The sequence goes on from OX244262.1 coordinate 19,927,640, forward strand.
TTTTTCAAAGCTGTCTTTTAGCAAGAAAAAAGAGGTGATCGAAAAAGGACGATGTACAACGGAATTGCAGTTAACACAAACAAGTGGGAAAGTAAATCGCAAATTCAATCCGAAACAATATGATTCGTATTATTGGCTCACGGGTTGCGCCCATAACACATTTTTGGTAGGTACTTAACTTGGTAAGTTAGTAAGTAGATCTTTTTTTGCCTACCCAGTCTCAAATCTCTGTGCACGCCACTGTAATGTAATATGTCCCAAACCCCTCAATCAGCATCTGCAGTGTGTACACACAAAAATAAATTATTGTTAGTAGATATTGTGTATGTATTAAAAAGGATATTGTTTATCTCTTGGTTCCTCATGTGAGCGATCTCTGAACGGAGATTTCTCCTGTAACAACAAAAAAGAAGATTAAAACTTTTTCATAGAAGGTTTCAGAACACGCAGCATGTGCATACCGAGCAACAATAACGTATAATAATCGGCACCAGAATTTAGGTCTCGCACACACACACACACAAAACATGCCATGTAATGACGAGTTTTGAAATTAGTGTTCTTTCTTCGTGCCGATAGCCAATTCAAAAGCAAACTACAAGATTGAGTTAAAGTTTCTTCACCTTTTCACCGCTAGATGGTAAAGCAACTTGCCGTGCCAGTGCCACCTCACGCCACAAGGGTAAAAAAATAATGGATAAAGAAATAATGCCAACATGTAATTGGGCTATTTCAGAGTAGGTTTTCATAAATAAAAATAAATTAGAAAAATGTCGGCAAATGCCGTCTTTGGCGTCGGTGTCACGAATCGTCGCTGACGTCATTTCACGTGTTTGGCGGTGAAAAGGTTAAAGGATTCAATACATAATTTACTTCTTTTCAGTTATGAAATAATTTAAATACATGAACTTGGGCTATTTTTCACATTTAGGCATATTTTGGGTGAGCTTTCCTACAAGGGCAACTACTTACTGTTAGCTTTGTCAATAATGACAGTGATAATTTATGAACATATGATTTAGAAACATAATTAACAATATTTTTTTGACTTTCCATAAAAAGAAGCAGATTTGACTTTTGTCTGCTATCGACGATACTCTATGTATCAGTGGCGGCGCGTGAAAATATCGATTGGCAACCCAAAAAAAGTTATGAAAGAGTTTACAGCATATACCTATAGGCTTGCCCAAAAATAAATTTTAGACAACCCGGTAAGAATCAACTTGTATGGGCGCTCCGCCACTGCTATGTATAACCAGACAAGTTACTTTTTAACACGCCCTTTTTGCTACTTTGATTTTTTTGTGGAACTAAGATTTTAATAGCATTGATAAACATTAAAAATCATCGAATGTTACCAAATGTAAACAAAGAAAAGTCAAAGCCTGATATTACCCGTTTTTTAAACATTTTAGCACAGTAATACCAAAAATAGTACCCAGTGATAGTAGAAAAAATATTGCCCATAGACCTAGTTCAATATTTATTTCACAAGAAGAACGAAGGATTGAGCTGTATTCAGTTAAATTATGTTATGAAAATGTTAGTTGACATGATACTAACGTTTTATAGTGTGTGTCGTTGTGCCTTATCTTATCAAGTCGGAAAAACAGTCTAAGAAATGTCGCTAAAAATAATGTATCTTACCCGTTTATGATATTTCTCGTAGTGATGTTCCTCTTGCGACCCATTTTGGTGAGCGGCCATCTTCAGTACAGCTAAAACATACAACTGAAATCTAAGTATTTCGTTACATAGGTAATACTGATGCGCAAGAGTAAGACTGTAAATCATTTTGCAGAGTGAGATTTTAAATGTGATAGTGATACATACATACAATAAGAGTTTCTAAAATAGTCTTACTACTGGCATACCTACGAACAATTTAACACACTAAGACCATCATTTAAATTAGCTTTTTTTTCTCCTTTCTTAATAACAACATTCAACAAGGGGACATAATTGGTGATTACCTCGTAACAAATGTATGGAGTCGTAGGTATTCGCCATTCCTGCCCACAGTGGCACCTTTCACGACGCTACAAGTGACAGTTTTAGAAGTCTATCATCATCATCATCATCATATCAGCCGAAAGACGTCCACTGCTGGACATAGGCCTCCCCCAAAGAGTGCCAAAGTGACCGATCCCGCGCCACCCGCATCCAGCGGACTCCCGCAACCTTTACCAGGTCATCAGTCCACCTTTCCTACCCACGCTGCGCCTTCCGGTACGTGGTCCCCACTCGAGAACCCTTCCGCCCCAACGGCCATCGGTTCTACGTGCTATGTGCCCCGCCCACTGCCACTTAAGTTCAGCGATCCGGAGGGCTATATCGGTTACCTTGGTTCTGCTGCGGATAGCCTCATTTCTGATGCGGTCACGCAGAGAAACTCCCAACATGGCCCTCTCCATTGCCCTTTGGGTGACTTTGAGCCTTCTTATGAGGCCCATAGTAAGCGACCACGTTTCAGTGCCGTATGTCATCACTGGCAACACACACTGGTCAAAGGCTTTCGTCTTGAGACACTGCGGAATATTGGACGAAAAGATTTGCCGTAGCTTCCCGAACGTTGCCCAGCCGAGTCGGATTCGACGATTGACCTCTTTCTCGAAGTTGTACCTACCTAACTGGATCGTCTGTCCTAGGTATACATAATCGTCTACAACTTCGAGCGTAAAGTGTCCGATTGTAATGGGAGTTGGTACAGTCAAGTGCAAAAATATGTATCGATAACATCCTCTCATAAATAAGTACCAAAACCTTAATCCGCTGACATAAGAGCTATGGGACATATTTATGAGTAAGTTGTATGCACCCATATTTTTACACTTGACTGTACTACATGGGCATTTGACATGATCTTCGTCTTATCCATGTTCATTCTTAGACCAAGTCGCTCGGATGCTTTACTGAGGTCATCGAGCATCGTACTTAAGTCCTCCATGGTCTCAGCCAAGACTACTATATCGTCAGCAAACCGAAGGTGAGTGATGTACTCGCCGTTGATGCTGATGACTAGCCTTCTCCAGTCCAGAGTCTTGAAAAACGTCCTCCAGTGCAGCGGTGAACAGTTTTGGAGAAATAACATCTCCTTGCCTGACTCCCCACTGCAGCGGAATAGGTTTCGAGTTCTGGTCCTGGAGTCGGACTGACATAGTGGCGCTCTCGTACAAACACTTCAGCAATTCGATATAGCGATAGTCAACTTGGCACCGCTGGAGAGACTGTAGTACAGCCCAGGTTTCAATCGAATCGAAGGCTTTTTCGTAGTCCACGAACGCTAAGCAGAGAGGCAGGTTATACTCCTCGGTCTTCTGTATAACCTGACGAAGCGTGTGGATGTGGTCTACGGTACTAAAGCCTCTTCGGAAACCGGCTTGTTCGGGAGGCTGGAAGTCATCTAGCCTGCGTACGAGACGGTTTGTAATGACCCTCGAAAACAGCAGAAGTCTATGGCCTGTCGTTATTGGTTAAGCGCCTGTGTTTCCATTACTTGTTTGGGTGTCAGTTGCGTGTCTACCAGCTTCACGATTGCTGCCATTTTATCACTTATCGTTATGGGCAAGACCTCCGTCACTCTCGCACTCGCATACTTGTCATACGATTAGCGATAAGTAATAAAATGGCAACCATGCTACGCCCGCTGGAAGGGCTCAAAAGTTCGGGATCTATTTGTAATCTGTTTAGATAGTTTTTGTTAAAAACATTAGCAAAAAAAACTAATTATTTCATTACCTTTTTGTTCTTCTCGACGTCTTTTCTGTTCTAAAATAGTTGTTTCATCAGCTCTATCCTATAGAAGAAAAAAATTAATAATATTTAGAGATATATGAGATATCGTGGTACTTGTGCATGCTGTAGGCTGTATGTGTGTAAGCGTCCAGTAAGGCACAGCGCGCGGCGTCTGTTCAACTTACCCGCTTGCGGGTCATCTTACGCTCTTTACGCTCATCACCTCTCACTTTAGTTTTTCGCTTTTCCTTTTCCGGTGACCGTTCCTCTATCTCTTTACCCTGCTTTATCAGAAAAAACATGTTAAAATACATTTTAAAAGTAATCGATCAATGATAATATTCAAGTTTATTTTTAAATATTTACTACTATTTTAGCGTCATTCATGTTAACTTGCAACTTACACTAGATTTTTTCTCTATAAATTATAGTACCGAGTCAAAGGAAACATTGAATCAGGCAATTACATATTTCTATTCACAGTCTTCAATATCTTCCATTTGTTCGTGGGGTATAATCATGTTACTCATACGCTGATAGATCACTTGCGATCAACTTATATCCAATTTTCCCAATATGTCTCAGCGGGGCTGTATATCCATGGCTGTTCGGATTCCTCCAGTCTCGTGTAGCTTGTCCTTGTTTAGTAAAACATTAATATAAAATCAAATGCACTAATTCACTGGATCATTTGACTCAATCTCTGTACAGCAAAAAATCTTAACCTTACCATTGCTTAGTTGGACTGGGCTGGATTGACCAACGACTCACAACTTTCTGATTTATTGGTTTCTTGCACGAAAAGTTAAATAGCTTTAGATAGTTTTTGGTTTTACTAGATTATTTTATTTTACTTTATCTTCATCTTCATTCTTCACAACATATCTTCCAGTTTTGGTTTGGGAGATGCACTTTCTTCCAGCCATAGTATACATCGTAGAAACATCTTCATGTTTGCAGCAACATTTGTAGCAGCATGGGTAACCATATCAGTTTCATTCCAAGATTCCTTTATATTTTGATAATCTTCATGCATTTTCTACTTTAACTGTAATTTCATGACGTTTCTAAGATCTTCATTTTAGATTTACATGAAGCATCGTCTTTACAAATGTGAATAGCATGTTACGAGCATGAACATGTTCGAACGTGTTAGTTGCTAGACGTGGCTCTCGATTACATAGTTGTGCGCCGATGATTACAATATTTCCAGCAGTGTATGGCTAATGTTAATGTTGAATCAAACTTTCGTATATTAACGCGTCATGATTTTTCATGGTAGGATTTTTTCAATTGGCATCATCTTCATTTTTTACTGTTCTTTTCTGCAGAGGTGCTGGAGAATCGTTGTTGATATTATTTTGGATATTTTTTATTTGTACAATGGTCCATTATTTTTGAGTTATGATTTTACTCTTTTTTTTATTTTGAAACACAGATTTTTTTCACTGGATAATGTTTGAAGAGTCTGTTACACACACGAATGAGATCTTGAGTCTTCGTCTGGAGAGTAGACTTGTGTCACATTAGCACGCCGTGCGGTGGTCGTGGCCCAGCCCAATCCTCAGTCCGCAGCCAGCGCGATGCAAGGCCGGTTAATTACAACGATACTCACCTTGCCGTTACTGCTGGTTTCGACTTTACGGCGTTTCACATCTGCAGACAATTGGCAAAGTTAACAATGTCTCTAAAATCGTTTCACAGTATCATTCACTTATTAACTGTAAACATTCACAAATTCTTGTCGATTAGTATATTTATTTTGTAAGGGGCATAGAAACGAACTAGGTCAGTAGTTTATTTAGTCCCCACTGTGACCTAAAACTTGCAACTTGTTTAGATAGTAGCCGCGTAATGTAATGGTATCGTAGTAGTTGAATACCTCGATCGATGTCTTCAGGCGGGTGCCGATCGTGAGGCGGTGATACAGTCTCCAAATAACGCTCCTCCTACACAAGAAACGCATTACATTCAATTAATACATCTACATTTTACATCATTAATTAGTATATAAATTCAATTTCTACTCACTCTATGTTGACGCTCTCTTGGTGATCTGTCTTTGCTCCTAACCTCTTCTTTAACCCTTTCTTTAGATGTCCTAAAAGAATATGAAATAGAATTAATTGTTTTATCACATTACTTGAATTATGAATAGCAGTCGGTCATGAATTTTAAAGGATACGTACACTCTAGATTCTCGCTTGGATTCTTTGTCGCGGTCGGACTCTTCTCGACGTCGGTCACTTGTGCGCGAGTCTCGCTTGTCTGTTTCTGCTAAAAAAAACGTACGAACTTATTCTACGGCGAACTTCTATTGGCAATTATTATTCCTATAATAAAAAAAAACAAACAACGCGTCTGTTGCGGATCGTAGGTATAAATAGTACATTGTTGTAAAGGCTTAGAAAGCACCTACACTAACAGATCTTCCTTCCTTCTTATCTTCACTAATAGACCAGCACGCTTTTAGCGGAATAGCAAAGAAATATTGTTATCATATAGCTGGTCAAACTGTCCAACAATGTTATTGTTGGAGCCACGCCCCTGCTAGAGCGGAGCACACAAGTACAATAAGGGCTAGTTACCGGAGCGCGGCGGCGACTCGGCGTCGCGCTCGTGCCCGGGCGGCTCCTCGCGCCGCGCCGCGCCCGCCGCCTCCGCCGGCTTGTGCTTGTATAATGTGGGGAACCTGACGGCGTGCTCCCCATGGCCACGCCCCTGCTAGAGCGGAGCACACAAGTACAATAAGGGCTAGTTACCGGAGCGCGGCGGCGACTCGGCGTCGCGCTCGTGCCCGGGCGGCTCCTCGCGCCGCGCCGCGCCCGCCGCCTCCGCCGGCTTGTGCTTGTATAATGTGGGGAACCTGACGGCGTGCTCCCCATGGCCACGCCCCTGCTAGAGCGGAGCACACAAGTACAATAAGGGCTAGTTACCGGAGCGCGGCGGCGACTCGGCGTCGCGCTCGTGCCCGGGCGGCTCCTCGCGCCGCGCCGCGCCCGCCGCCTCCGCCGGCTTGTGCTTGTATAATGTGGGGAACCTGACGGCGTGCTCCCCATGGCCACGCCCCTGCTAGAGCGGAGCACACAAGTACAATAAGGGCTAGTTACCGGAGCGCGGCGGCGACTCGGCGTCGCGCTCGTGCCCGGGCGGCTCCTCGCGCCGCGCCGCGCCCGCCGCCTCCGCCGGCTTGTGCTTGTATAATGTGGGGAACCTGACGGCGTGCTCCCCATGGCCACGCCCCTGCTAGAGCGGAGCACACAAGTACAATAAGGGCTAGTTACCGGAGCGCGGCGGCGACTCGGCGTCGCGCTCGTGCCCGGGCGGCTCCTCGCGCCGCGCCGCGCCCGCCGCCTCCGCCGGCTTGTGCTTGTATAATGTGGGGAACCTGACGGCGTGCTCCCCATGGCCACGCCCCTGCTAGAGCGGAGCACACAAGTACAATAAGGGCTAGTTACCGGAGCGCGGCGGCGACTCGGCGTCGCGCTCGTGCCCGGGCGGCTCCTCGCGCCGCGCCGCGCCCGCCGCCTCCGCCGGCTTGTGCTTGTATAATGTGGGGAACCTGACGGCGTGCTCCCCATGGCCACGCCCCTGCTAGAGCGGAGCACACAAGTACAATAAGGGCTAGTTACCGGAGCGCGGCGGCGACTCGGCGTCGCGCTCGTGCCCGGGCGGCTCCTCGCGCCGCGCCGCGCCCGCCGCCTCCGCCGGCTTGTGCTTGTATAATGTGGGGAACCTGACGGCGTGCTCCCCATGGCCACGCCCCTGCTAGAGCGGAGCACACAAGTACAATAAGGGCTAGTTACCGGAGCGCGGCGGCGACTCGGCGTCGCGCTCGTGCCCGGGCGGCTCCTCGCGCCGCGCCGCGCCCGCCGCCTCCGCCGGCTTGTGCTTGTATAATGTGGGGAACCTGACGGCGTGCTCCCCATGGCCACGCCCCTGCTAGAGCGGAGCACACAAGTACAATAAGGGCTAGTTACCGGAGCGCGGCGGCGACTCGGCGTCGCGCTCGTGCCCGGGCGGCTCCTCGCGCCGCGCCGCGCCCGCCGCCTCCGCCGGCTTGTGCTTGTATAATGTGGGGAACCTGACGGCGTGCTCCCCATGGCCACGCCCCTGCTAGAGCGGAGAACACAAGTACAATAAGGGCTAGTTACCGGAGCGCGGCGGCGACTCGGCGTCGCGCTCGTGCCCGGGCGGCTCCTCGCGCCGCGCCGCGCCCGCCGCCTCCGCCGGCTTGTGCTTGTATAATGTGGGGAACCTGACGGCGTGCTCCCCATGGCCAAGCCCCTGCTAGAGCGGAGCACACAAGTACAATAAGGGCTAGTTACCGGAGCGCGGCGGCGACTCGGCGTCGCGCTCGTGCCCGGGCGGCTCCTCGCGCCGCGCCGCGCCCGCCGCCTCCGCCGGCTTGTGCTTGTATAATGTGGGGAACCTGACGGCGTGCTCCCCATGGCCACGCCCCTGCTAGAGCGGAGCACACAAGTACAATAAGGGCTAGTTACCGGAGCGCGGCGGCGACTCGGCATCGCGCTCGTGCCCGGGCGGCTCCTCGCGCCGCGCCGCGCCCGCCGCCTCCGCCGGCTTGTGCTTGTATAATGTGGGGAACCTGACGGCGTGCTCCCCATGGCCACGCCCCTGCTAGAGCGGAGCACACAAGTACAATAAGGGCTAGTTACCGGAGCGCGGCGGCGACTCGGCGTCGCGCTCGTGCCCGGGCGGCTCCTCGCGCCGCGCCGCGCCCGCCGCCTCCGCCGGCTTGTGCTTGTATAATGTGGGGAACCTGACGGCGTGCTCCCCATGGCCACGCCCCTGCTAGAGCGGAGCACACAAGTACAATAAGGGCTAGTTACCGGAGCGCGGCGGCGACTCGGCGTCGCGCTCGTGCCCGGGCGGCTCCTCGCGCCGCGCCGCGCCCGCCGCCTCCGCCGGCTTGTGCTTGTATAATGTGGGGAACCTGACGGCGTGCTCCCCATGGCCACGCCCCTGCTAGAGCGGAGCACACAAGTACAATAAGGGCTAGTTACCGGAGCGCGGCGGCGACTCGGCGTCGCGCTCGTGCCCGGGCGGCTCCTCGCGCCGCGCCGCGCCCGCCGCCTCCGCCGGCTTGTGCTTGTATAATGTGGGGAACCTGACGGCGTGCTCCCCATGGCCACGCCCCTGCTAGAGCGGAGCACACAAGTACAATCAGGGCTAGTTACCGGAGCGCGGCGGCGACTCGGCGTCGCGCTCGTGCCCGGGCGGCTCCTCGCGCCGCGCCGCGCCCGCCGCCTCCGCCGGCTTGTGCTTGTATAATGTGGGGAACCTGACGGCGTGCTCCCCATGGCCACGCCCCTGCTAGAGCGGAGCACACAAGTACAATAAGGGCTAGTTACCGGAGCGCGGCGGCGACTCGGCGTCGCGCTCGTGCCCGGGCGGCTCCTCGCGCCGCGCCGCGCCCGCCGCCTCCGCCGGCTTGTGCTTGTATAATGTGGGGAACCTGACGGCGTGCTCCCCATGGCCACGCCCCTGCTAGAGCGGAGCACACAAGTACAATAAGGGCTAGTTACCGGAGCGCGGCGGCGACTCGGCGTCGCGCTCGTGCCCGGGCGGCTCCTCGCGCCGCGCCGCGCCCGCCGCCTCCGCCGGCTTGTGCTTGTCGCCGGCCTGCAGCTGCACCACCTTACAAGTACACTAGTCAGTGGTGGCCGTAATGCATTACATTTGTAATCACATTACTAATTACGTTACATGTAATGCATTACACGTGTAATTGCATTACATTGCAATTACCAGTAATGTAATTGCATTACTCGTAATAGCATTAGAAGTAATGCCATTACAAATGTAATAACATTACAAATGTAATGCAATTACAAATGTAATACCATTACAAATGTAACGCGATTACAAATGCAATGCTATTACAAATGTAACACCATTACAAATGTAATGCGATTACAGATGTAATGCCTTTACAAATGTAATGCGATTACAAATGTAATACCATTTCAAATGTAATGTGATTATACAAATACAAATGTAATGCGATTATACAAATGTAATGCCATTACAAATGTAATGCGATTACAAATGTAATGTGACTACGAATGTAATGTATTACGCCCATTGCATAACATGTAATTTGAATTAATTCGTAATTTGTATTTGAAATTACATTATTTGTTAGTTAAATTATTCAATAACTTACTTTAAGTAACCTTTTTTTCGTAAACTAAAAAGCAAGTACAATTACTGTTAGTTAACCAATGACAGATAGTTTGCCTTCATTTAATTTTCAACTCTAATATCATACGAATAAAGCAATTTTCAGAATACTGTTACCCACGTCTACCGATTTAGAAGGGCAGGTTTTTTTCCTTCATTTTACTAGTTTTTTGATAAGTACTTTAAAGAATACATAGAAATAAGAATCTCTCATTGATTAAATTTTTTTATTAACTTGACCGTGTGATAATTTATGTTGGGGATGGTGTCTGGGGCTGTGTGGTGACCAGGAGCGAAGTAATACACCAGTATAGGTTTAAGTAAAGAACGTAAAGAACAAGACAAAGACGCTTTAATCAATTGTGTAGCCTATTTTATACATACAAGTTATCGCTGATACAAGCAATATGCGTTTATGTAGCAGTAAACTATTGTGTTACTGCTAAAGACTAAATGCGGCCAATTGCCATACTACAACCGTTTACGAACTAGAACGGTTCGAAGTTCATTATTGGGTGGAGCATGCATTAGGGATATTCCGGCACTTGGTCAGAAAAAGCATACGCTAACAAAATGTTACGAGAATTGGTTTAGAAATCCGACCTTTGGTCGAGAATAGACGGAAATCGTCCAGATTCCAAACGGGCAAGCATTTTTCCCCGAGCTGAAACGGGAGACGCTTTGCTCGCTTCTTTCAATCGGTTATTAATGAAAAATGTTTTATTATTTGATAAAATTAGAAAATGTATAATACAATTTTGTAATGTGTAATGCAATTATTGCATTACAAATTGTCAATAATTGAAATTCCATTTTTTATTGCAATCTGTAAGTAATTTGTAATGCAATTACTTTATGCCTCACACTGACACTAGTTACAACACAACAGAGCCCGTCTTTAACATCCTACTTTATTTGCATATCATACTGCCAATCTGTATTCGGTATTCTATACTATACTAGCTTTTGCCCGCGGCTTCGCCCGCGTAGTAAGTGTAATTTTCCAATTATTGTTGAATTGCTACGCCGGCAACGGCCTACTACTACTAACTTCCCCTATGAATAACCCTTCGTCATAACCCATTATGGTAAAATTATTTTTTATTTACTATTATTTATATGCCCGTGTGGTGTCGGGTTAGAATTTCACCACCCCCTTTCTCCCGTGGGTGTCCTAAAAGTCGACAAAGGGAGCAGGGTTGAAGTGTGTTGTGGGTGATGGGCTAACAACCTATGCAATATCACATTTTGTCGATCTTTTATACCCACGTTTATGCTAAAAGTGGCGCTGGAACATAAAGTTCATGTGCTCTGCCTACCCCTTTTGGGGTAAAACGTACATACGTACATACATTCACGCCTTTATTCAAAGGCGTGAATGTATGTACGTATGTACGTTTTTTTGTTATTAAATTTACAATCATGATTAATGAGAATCTGTCCTCTGGAATAAAAGCTAGTTTATGTTCATGATAATATTGAAATACCAAAATATCTCCACGAATTTCAAGTCAAATTTGTGGCCTGGACATTGCTATAGGCTTGTTTCCTAAGATTTTTTTTCGATGCCATTCGAACCAGTATTTGGAGGGGTACAAAAGTTTGTATGGGAGCATCTACAATTAAAGAACATAAATAACCAAAAAGATTTAAACTTAACTTATAAAAAGTAAGCAGATCTTCGTGCAGCACCTTGAATTTACTTATTACGGATGCAGGCAGTTTCCCAATGTCTCCTACCGTCCCGTCCCGCCGCGCCACCCGCACTCGCCTAGGTACCCCCATTGATGACGATCGAGATGGCACCAAATACAAACTTTAAAACCTATAACGCGGGTCTCGTTCCATACCTCAAAAGCAAAAATAGAACCCTTAGGTATTTATAGGATCACGTGTGGCTGTCTGTCAGTCCGTCTGTTCTCTGAAAAAACTGGACCGATTGAATTGCAATTTGGCAGCACAAATACTTTCATGCAATTCATGTCCACCACATTACATTTCAAAATCTATGCGATTTTCGTAATTAACGTCCCAAAAAACATAATAACAAAGCCCATATTGATATTTAGACGCCACGTTGGAATGTAAAATCGTTGTTGTTTTCGTAATCAGCGACCCGATAAACCAAGGAAATAATAGATGCCGATGTTGATTTTCAGATTTTGTCACCACATGTCCCCCTTTTAGGGGTTGAATTCTCAAAAAACGGAAAACACTTGTTTAGGTACTCATTTATCGTTAGGAATTATCCTGTGAAGTTTCGAATAAAATTGTCTAACTTATCTTTTTTCCCCATACAAACTTTGGACCTCTTTTTTAACCCCTTTAGGTGTAATTATTTCCAAAACACTGAAAGTACTTTATTTGTAAATGAATAAGTAATCTGTCCACAAAGTTTTAAGTACCTATACGTACTTAAAAAAAAGTTTCCCTCATACAAACTTTGAACCCTCATTTAACCCCTTAGGAGTGGAATTTTATAAAACACAGTTTTTTTTGTATCCTAATAAGTAATCTTCCTACAAAGTTTCAAGTATCTAGTTCAATAAATAATGTTTCCCCCATACAAACTTTAGACCTCCATTTCACCCCCATAGGAATAGCATTTCCAAAAAATCTGTTCTAATCCCTGCCTACGTCATAAAAGGAAGTTCTGGTGTAAATTTCAAGTTTCTAGTCCCTGTAGTTTTGAATACAAAATTTGCACCCCTATTTAATCCCCTTAGGGGTGGAATTTTGTAAAACGCTGAAAGTGCTTCTTTTGTATCTTAATAAGTAATCTTCCTATAAAGTTTCAAGTCTCTAGTTCAATAAATAGTGTTTCCCCCATACAAACATTGCACCCCTATTTGACCCCCTTAGGGGTAGAATTTTCTAAAACGCTGAAAGAACTTTTTTTGTATCTTAATAAGTAATATCCCTACAAAGTTTCAAGTCTCTAGTACAAAAAATAATGTTTCTCCCATACAAACTTTGCACCCCTATTTAACACCCTTAGGGATAGAATTTCCAAAAATCCCGTCTTATCTCTTGCCTACGTCATAAAAGGAAGTTTTGGTGAAATTTTGTTTGTAGTCCCAGTAGTTTTGAATACAAACTTTGCACCCCTATTTAACCCCTTAGGGGTGGAATTTTGTAAAACGCTGAAAGAGCTTTTTTGTATCCTTATAAGTAATCTTCCTACAAAGTTTCAAGTCTCTAGTTCAAAAAATAATGCTTCCCCTATACAAACTTTGGACCCTCATTTTACCCCCTTAGGGGATGAGTTTTGAAAAATCCTTTCTTAGTGCTCCCCTACACCTTATAAGGAACCTAAGTGCCAAATTTGGAATCTCTAGACCCAGCAGTTTGGGCTGTGCGTTGATATGTCAGTCAGTCAGTTTCTTCTTTTATATATTTAGATAGATGTAGGCAATGTGTAATGGAACTTCATACAATTTCATTTCCCATTTTATCTCACTTGTACAAATGCCTATAAATATAGGCTATTAGAATAACGTTAGTTTGATGTAATTATTCTGATGGAATTGGCCCCACTTGGCTTACACATAATTCCAAATCCGATGATAGAACATGAAATAGTAATAAAACAAAGATTCGTAGCCTGCAAAGGTGCACAACAAGCTTACAGCTACAGCATGACAGCTGCAATCTGTCATTTAATTATAATAAAATTATCGACTCACTGAATGAAGCACTTGATTTGGTGTATTACTTAATAATTGTCAACATTTCATTTTTTTAAGTGGGCCATTATATGATTTAGTTCGATAGTAAATAAAATTTTAAGGTATACGTGTTTTTTTATTTCTCCCTATATGTTTTTTTTCATCCAAAAATATCAAAATTAAAAGTAGTGGTAGTAAGTAAAATATGACGTCATTATTATGGCTCTCTATGGCACCTGTCCACATCTTTCACTCAACAGACGTAGGAATGACGTCACGGACGGGTATACCGCGTTTTACAGATATTATGATTTTTTCGGAAACGAGTAAGAATAAAAATGGGAAAACCACTTCATTACGTTCAGATAAGATAATTACCGAAATGGTTTTCGATTTAGGCATCATTACATATTTTGAAATGTTGTCAATTGGTCAGGTCGTGATTTTGTTGAAATTATTATTTATGAACCGAAATAATAAAGTTAGTAACGAGAAGTGACATGCAAAGTTCTTGTAAACTGTCATGTTCTGTTCTTTAAACTCACCTGGTGAAATTCGCTCTCTCTCATCATGCTTGACATTCGGTTACGCAGTTGACCACTATAGCCTGTCGCCAGAACGTAAAGATCTTGTCTCTGGGTTTTCTCCTCTTCTCTGACCTAAAAAAATAAATAACTAGAAGTAAGCACAGGCTGACTGCATTGTGTTTTTGTTGGATTTGGAATTTAAATCTGCGAACTGCAAATTTCTGAAGCGGTGTTTGAATCTTGTTACGTTTAGAAACGCGCAGTGTACCTATACGGTCTTAAAGAAAAGAAACCATCTAACGAGTAATCAAATTAATAATATTTGCTCAAACCCAGTCACTGCGATGCGATACGAGACAGGATGCATGACTTCTGCACGAGTTCAATCCATATCCATACTTACTTACTAATATTATAAATGGGAAAGTGTGTGTGATGGACGTGATTTTTTAAGTGGAGATAGTTGAAGGGATGGAGAGTGACATAGGATAGTTTTTATCCCCGAAATCATCCCCTAAGGGATTTCACCCCCCTAGGGGATGATTTCGGGGATAAAAGTTTGTATGGAGCTGCGATATAAACGAGTTCCACGCGGACGGAGTCGCGGGCAGAAGCTAGTATGTTCTAAAGAAGCAAGTGATGAAATCAATTTTGTTACCTTTTCAACCTTCTTCTCAATGATTTGCGCCAGTTTGGCGAGTACGGGGAACCGCGGCAGCACGCGGATCAGCACGATGAGCGCGTTGCGGATCTGCACGTAGTCGCCCGACTCGAGGCACACCACCATCGCCTTGGTGATCTTGTAGTGCCACTTATGGCACACATGTCTACAAATATATTCGTGTCTGAATGCCGAATCAAAAATAAATACTAACAGATATTTTAGCCTATCCATTGCCATCGAAACGAAGCTTATTTACTAGGAGTGACTTTCTATAGTGCATATGATTGTATGCTGTGCGCGGCTTGGTAATATAGATTTTAAATATGTACATGATTTAATATCGTATTCCGGTCCGATGTGATTCGTGCCGTTTCGTGGAAATTATCCTTATGCTTTAATTACATTTACTCCAATCAAAATAAAATTGTGGATATACTTTGATATGATTTCAATCGTCCTATTCAATTGACCAACGCCCCTTATAAAGTATCCCGCTTTGCATCACTTCCAAACGAAAAAGAGGTAGTTTTTGCCTGTGTATCACTCTGATAATTACTGATTGGCATAGGCCTACCCCAGACCATCTGTCTCTATCCAGACATTCTCGTCTCCACATGGCTCCCGTCTTTAAATATATCCATCCATTTTAACTTGTTCGTTACTGACAATAGTTACCTGTAATTCTCGTATCCGACGTGGTCGTTGGCCTCGGTGAACTGGTTGGAGACGCGGTACTTGGTGACGAAGCCGGGGTAGTGCGCGCACTCCTTGTGGAAGGTGTTCTTGTCAGCGTGCCAGCGCATGGCCGTGCCGAGCACGCGGCACAGGAACAGCGCGTAGCGCGCCGCCTCGCCCTCCGTGCACGACATCACGGAGTACGTAATGTCACAGAACAACTGCACAACAACACCTTTCTATTTATTACACATTGGTCACGTTTAAGGGCCGGCAGGGGGCAATCGAGGGTCGGGAATGTAAGAGAATTATATAGTAAACGATGTTCCACAACCTTGAAAAATATTACACAGCTAGCCAATGAATGTTACTTCCTCTTGAATCATTCGAATTTAAGATAATGCTTATAGTTTAGTGTAAAAAAAAATCAGAAAAACACTAAAAACGTGTAAAACGCACTCCCGTATTGTAACAACTGAGTCGTAAGTATCAAGAATTATTAAATGAATTGTGTCAAATAATAAAGTTAAAACTATAGTTAAATCCTTGCAATCTTCATTTCTTAACAAATATGTACTTATTTCGTGTAAAAGTATCACAAAAATGCTCAATTTTTACGCTCTAATTCTTCATACGAATTAGTATGGAGCGGCCGGCTCACTACAAGTGCGACCGCTCGCGGCGGCCGCGTTCAGTCGGCCGCGAGCCTCCGGAGCGAGACCACGTCGCTTGGCGCCGCATTGACAGATTGCGATCGAACCATGTACTACACAAAATGAGTACACAGTGGTTCAAACGAAAATTATTCTTATGTTCATTGATTAACATATTTAAATCACGTAGAACTTAACAACATGCTTCCTCGGTTTGATCATAAAAAAGGATTGGGTAGTAATTAGCACCTATAGAGTATAATTAGATGTAATTGACATCTAATTATACTCTATAGGTCGCATCTCTCAACAGATTCTCGTGAAATTTTGTGAGCGAGTCCGATATTTAACTAAAGTGCAAAAATGATTTCGTATGTCTGGCTGTCCGGCTGTCACCTCTATAGGTCGCATCTCTCAACAGATTCTCGTGAAATTTTGTTAGTGAGTTCGATATTTAACTATAGGGCCAAAATGGTTTACTGCCTTTTCGACGAAATATGTTTCTTTAAATTTCACTTCGCAACCAAATTTTCGCACAATTTTCATTTGGTAAATCAATCGTTGGCATAACTTTACTTCGCACTATGCTTATTTGGCAACATTTTTATAATGCAATACTACAACAAACTTTTATGTGGCAAATAATTATGAAGTAAATGATTTGCTTTGGCAAAAAACCAACCGTCAAATGTCATTTGGGAAAATATAAACTTTGCTTTGGAATTATGATAATTACTTTTATTAGTAACGTATAGTTAGCATAATATTTTTTGTTGGATTCTGAGGCAGGTCAGTGTAGGTACAACGACGAGCGAAGCGAGGAGGAGTGTTAGGAAGAACCGCGAACCTACAGGGTGTGAGCCGAGCGAGCGAAGCGAGCGTGCAGCGGCAGCGGCCGGGGTTGTTCCGGAAACGAACAATTTTTTCCTCATACTTACATTATAATCATATAATCTGACAGCTGTCACATGGAGGTGGAGTGGGAAACACGTTGACAAGCAACTCACTTTGGAATGAGACGCGAGCTGTAGTGCGGTTGTGCTCCCAACCTTCCGCCGACTTTATCACGTTCCGTGTTACAGAATTTGTAATCTGTTTTCATCCGAGTGGTTTATGATTATTTCGCGCTATTTGTAATTCTAATCAATCTGATTAAACCTAAGGAGTGTAGATCGACTTCTATTTCGTGAAATATCATGGTTAACGAGAGTGGGGGAAATAATGAATCTCCTCACGTTCCGTGTTACAGAATTAGTAATCTGTTTTCATCCGAGTGGTTTATGATTATTTCGCGCTATTTGTAATTCTTATCAATCTGATTAAACCTAAAGAGTGTAGATCGACTTAAATTTCGTGAAATATCATGGTTAACGAGAGTGGGGAAAATAATGAATCTCCACCAGTTCCGCCCGACCCTCTTACATACATATGGCAAAAACGCCCTCGCCTAATATTCAGAGCAATGACGCGTAATTCAATGTCGGAGAGGCAACCGTCCCTCCCAAGCAAAAATTGTCCATGGCAATTGATTGCAAAACCTTTTATTGCGCGTATTCTTGGCGTATTCCCATTTTGTCGAATTTCGCGTTTGTATTCAAGCGGTTGCCTGCCAATTTTTTATTTATTTTTCTTCGCTCGTTTACTCGGCTCCGGTCACACTAGGAGGGATGGCATAAAAATTCCACTATATAGACAGCGTACACACTTTCAGGCTACCGCGTTTCAATCGGTTGCCACGCAACATTTTTTTTTTACAACCCTTCTCCTATTTCCGAACTAGTCACAGTTGGCTCAATCCGGGTTGCACAGTGTGGTTCCACAACACTTCGGGAGCTCAAATACCGCTAGCCATCTGGTTGCCTCTCAAAGTCCGACGCCCCACTGTGTATACGTGCATGTGTGCGTGTGCGGTGCGCGAGCCTCTATCGTTGTGTGAGTAGCGCTAAAAACCTAAACTTCGCGCGGCGCTGCTCCGAAATGCCCCCTTAAGGTCAATTTTACTTTAAGGCAATAAGAAAGTCCAATTCCACATGCATTGTCAACGTTTTTACATAGATTCGATATATAATGAGCTTTAAGCAGAGACGAATTAACTCTTCAACACCCGGTGGTTTTCCAGGAAGCCACAAGTTCATACGGAAGTGTTATGAAATTTGGACGGAAAGAAGTGTTAAACCCGCGGGCTAGGTTAAAGCTCCACGTTTGACGAAGGGCTAAAGCTAAGGTGCCTGCCTGCGAGATATCCAGGTACCTCATCATCATTCATTCATTTGTTCTCCAATTTGTCTAGATTTTGAAAGTGCGCAACTTCAAAAATATGTATTAGAACGCGATGAGTCGTCGGCGGACTTGACTGAGGACACTCACCCTGTCGTAGCACAGCAGCGTAGAGAAGTTGGGCGTCTTGAGAGCGTGCACGGTGTGCACGAACTCGGCGCAGAACAGCGCGTCGGCCGGCGTGAAGACGCAGCGCGGGAACAGGCACAGCTGCATGAGGCGGGTGACGGTCTCGTTCTTGGCGGACTTGACTGAGGACACTCACCCTGTCGTAGCACAGCAGCGTAGAGAAGTTGGGCGTCTTGAGAGCGTGCACGGTGTGCACGAACTCGGCGCAGAACAGCGCGTCGGCCGGCGTGAAGACGCAGTGCGGGAACAGGCACAGCTGCATGAGGCGGGTGACGGTCTCGTTCTTGGCGGACTTGACTGAGGACACTCACCCTGTCGTAGCACAGCAGCGTAGAGAAGTTGGGCGTCTTGAGAGCGTGCACGGTGTGCACGAACTCGGCACAGAACAGCGCGTCGGCCGGCGTGAAGACGCAGCGCGGGAAGAGGCACAGCTGCATGAGGCGGGTGACGGTCTCGTTCTTGGCGGACTTGACTGAGGACACTCACCCTGTCGTAGCACAGCAGCGTAGAGAAGTTGGGCGTCTTGAGAGCGTGCACGGTGTGCACGAACTCGGCACAGAACAGCGCGTCGGCCGGCGTGAAGACGCAGCGCGGGAAGAGGCACAGCTGCATGAGGCGGGTGACGGTCTCGTTCTTGGCGGACTTGACTGAGGACACTCACCCTGTCGTAGCACAGCAGCGTAGAGAAGTTGGGCGTCTTGAGAGCGTGCACGGTGTGCACGAACTCGGCACAGAACAGCGCGTCGGCCGGCGTGAAGACGCAGCGCGGGAAGAGGCACAGCTGCATGAGGCGGGTGACGGTCTCGTTCTTGGCGGACTTGACTGAGGACACTCACCCTGTCGTAGCACAGCAGCGTAGAGAAGTTGGGCGTCTTGAGAGCGTGCACGGTGTGCACGAACTCGGCACAGAACAGCGCGTCGGCCGGCGTGAAGACGCAGCGCGGGAAGAGGCACAGCTGCATGAGGCGGGTGACGGTCTCGTTCTTGGCGGACTTGACAGCGCGCGCGGGGAACCAGCCCGCGCACTCGCGCGCCAGCCGCGCCGCCACGCGCGCCACGTGCGCCTGCTGCCGCACGCGCTCCTCCTGCACACACACACAGGGGACAAGGGGTGCCCGTTAGCGACCACAACTACCTCTCGAATCTCTCTACCGACCACCGGAACACCGATGCAATAATACTCTAGTCTTACAATCGTAATATAGGAGATTGTACAACAAATGCATAAAACGCACCATTTTACGCGAAATGTTTATCCATCCGAGCGAGCTTGCAAGTGAAGATGGAAATAAAATCGAGTGTAAAAAGAGGTTTTATGGACGGATTGTACCTACACTCTACTTTTCACTTCGATTACAAGGAAATTAAATGAAAATCTCTTTTTTTGCAGTAGTTACTAAAATATTTTGTTTTGTATGTCCATGATAACTTATTGTTATGGTTCACTTATATTGATTTACTAAATACAAAAAGCAAATTTAGAAAATAACAAATAAGACGAAATAAAAACGATTAGTTTATTTAATGAAGTTTTATTGTGTACTTTGGCTGTTGGTATCCTTGCCTTGGTCTTAGAATACTAACGATACATAATTAAATAAAAATTAAAAGTTGTTAAAATGAAGTTAAAGTTGCTTGTGTGGCTGTTGGACCGATTGCCTTGGTCCTCGACGAAGATTTTACTTTATGCACTACAGTATAAAAAGCGACTTTTATGTCGGCTACGCACAGCATTAAACGACCTTTTAGAAAGCATGAGAAATGAAAATTATATTTTTTCTTCTAGTTGCAACATCAATACGTTTTTTCTTCTGGTCGGTCTCGTCTAAGTAGACGTTGGCGATAGTGTTAAAGTGGATTGTACAACAAATGCATAAAACGCACCATTTTACGTGAAATGTTTATATCCATCCTCACTCGCACACTCGCTCGAATCGAGAATAAAAGGGGTTTTTCAACACATTTGCTCGTAACGTACCTGTTATTGTGACGCTTATAGGTTCATAAACCTGGATATTAAATACGAGTGTTTTATAACATTACGAAACTCTTGTGTTATGGTTATATCCCGATTAAGTCACGTTGGCACCTTGCAGCAAGATGTATGGATGGACACGGTGCACTCTTAAATTAACCGGGTTCTACAGAATGTACAGCTTTTTTTAATTCTCAGCAAATGGATTCTTACTGGACTAAAAAAATTAAATTCTTTTTGTCAATTAATTGACTATTTATTTTTGGATATGACATAGAAACGTTTAATTGAGTAAAACTATTCACTTTTGATAACATTTTAAAACGAAAATATTATATTTTATGTTTTATTAGCTGTTTAGAGATTTCATCTAAGTCTAGCTTAACACATGCGCGCGCACTGCGCAAACTTCACGAATAAAAACTGTTGCGCGCCATTATAGGTTATTTCACAGATATTTGTGATGTGGTTATTTACAAAAATTTTTACTCGTGGTGACTAAAAAAGTGATAAATAGAATGGACGCCACTGGAAATTCTTGGCGATGTATACAATATGTGAGTAAAAACCTGTTGCCATTAATAAGTAAAAAAAAATAACCTTGCAGGCCTATAAATTGTCCAACTTATGAAAAGGATTTTTTCCTCGCAAAATATGTTGAAAAACATCGTATGAAACGCGTGAGCTTTGAATGCCGGCTGTACACTCTCGACGAGACATCACGAAACAGACCGAGAACGAGAGTGTACATGATGCTCTCGCCTTGTCTCGCCCGCTCGGGTCTCGCCTCGGTACGTCTCGGTCGCGTGTCGGTTTTTGCGGCCGAGTCAAAGGGTTGTTCCGCGGTTCAAATGACGCAACAATAGTGTACATGGTGTGCTCTCGTCACGAACTTCTCCCCCGAGACTCTCGGCAGAGGCCTCGGCCGAGAGTGTACAGCCGGCATCATAATTACATCCTCGGCTGTCTTATCAAGCTCACCTGCGGCTCGCGTGATAATTCCGCCTCTGATCTTATGCAATTTTCAACATAGGTACCTCACTTGTATCACAATGTATCGCGTCACGTTTATGGACGAATTGTACACTCTACTTTTCACTTTGTTTGCGAGGAAATTAAATGAAAATCTTTTTTTTTAGTAGGTACGTGACACCTCACTTAGGTCGTTACATACTGCTCAGTTATACAAATAATTTGTTTTGTATATGTGTGATAACTCGAACTTATTGCCATGGTTCGAATATATTGATTGAATATATTGCCAATTTAAAAAATAATAAATAAGACGAAATAAAAACTATAACTTTATTTCATGAAGTTTTATTGTGTACTTTGGGCTGTTGGTAACCTTGCCTTGGTCTTGAAATGCTAACGAAACATAATAAAATTAAAATAAAGAGTTTATTCTGTGAAGTTAAAGTTGCTTGTGTGCCTGTTGGACCGATTGCCTTGGTCTTCGATGAAGATTTTACTTTATGCACTAGAGCATAAAAAGCAACTTTACACAGCATAAAGACGAACTTTTAGATCATGAGAAGTGAAAATAAATGTAATATGCTCTGCTGAGAATACGTAGATATAGAGGAAGAGCATGTTACCTGCAGTTTGTCAATAAGAGTATTGAAGCGCTCCTGTTCCTTCTTGCCCTTCGTGCCCTGAGAGGAATCTTTGGCGGCGGCGGTAGCGGCTGTCTTCAAGCGTTCTATTTCTCTATCATAACATTCTTCAGGAACTTTTAGATCGTACATTGACAGGGACCTGCAAATAAAAACATAATTGAATCAAGTCTAAAAATAACTACATATACATATGTGACTGTGTCAATTACAGGCAAAACATACAACTTTCCCGTGTATCTACAAGGATATTGACATAAAGGATGCAATTAGAAAATCACATTTATTATCTAGGGCTAAAGCGTTAACTTTACGACACATAATTATGAGAGTTAAGCAAATATTTACCAAAAAGTGACATAGAATTCCGGTGAAATATCTTCCCACACTCTTGATGGTAACAGAGGGGTAATAGACTGGACCACTGGTTCTAAAGCTTCCTTCGATGCTATGCTGTAGGGCTCTAGGCTCACTTCGGGACTGGTAATCTTGGAGTCTGAACTTTTACGTAACAATTCCACTTTGGCAGCTATTTTTTGCGCTAATACTGGCCGATGGAGAAAGAACGCCACATCGGCGTCTACGTGATAATCGCGTAGCAATTCCTAAAACAAACAAAGCATTAATTTGTATAATAAATATTTTATAAGCAATAAAATAAAAACACAAATCATAATATGCTTATACTAAATTACTCTGCAAATTGAGACTTTAAAATAAACGTTTAAAAATAATTCGTCCGATCTGTAAAACAGAGTAGAGGCTATTGGACATTTCCTTATATTTACATATTTACTAATTTATTTGGAGTAGTTCAAGGGTTTCTCCTTCATTTAATTTTTCAAGTTTTAATATTAAATTCACCTAGTAAGTATTGAAAGTTTGCACACTAAAGTAAGTCAAATGCCAAAGATATAGGACTAATTAGAATGGCCTTGATGAACACTGTGTGTAAGAACAGTTTAGGACAGACAAAACATTTTTGATAGTTTTCGTTTCCTTAATCTATGCTAATATGATAAAGAGGAAAAGTCTGTGAGATTGTAGGTTTGTAATAGTGTATGTTTTGGAACCGCTTATCGCCGATTTGGAAAATTCTTTCATCTGGTCGTCATGTCGTCGTTACGTGCGTCATAAAGGCTTCGAAGTATCACATTTCGGGCGACAATTCGAGAGAACTGTAAAGAAATTTCATACAAAATTGAAGACCTAGGCCGCGAAGTGTTTTTTTTTAATTTTTATCTAAATATGACGTCTGTGTTCATGAACAGGCTAAACAGCTGAATTTATTTATTTATTCTAGTGGCTGAATGGTTATCGGACCAAAAATATCCGCGTTAATGCCTATTACACACCAACTGATACACTCGCGAGCAAAAAAATCGACTCACGCCATATTTTTTGGTTTAGGGCAAATTTTTCGCAACTGAGAAATGTTACTGGAAAAATGAGTACACCACGTTGTTATACATTTATTCAGCTTTAAAAAAACGCAACAATCATGAAAACCAGACGCATAACTTTCAGGATATGCTCGTTTGAACGGGAATTGAAATTTAACCGCCTTGAACTACCCACGAGTTGAGCGCCTTCAGGATGCATAAAAACAGGTGTAAACCTGTTTTTCTTATCCGTCGCTTATCACAAGTTGACTGGACCACTGAAACCACCTGGAAAAAATGGACACCACCGAAAATGAAGCCGCCCAAGTCGTCGCCTTGCTGAATCAAGGTCTTTCTCAGCGTTCAGTTGCCGAACAGCTGAATTTAAGTCAGTCTGCTGTCTCCAGGGTTTATCGTCGATTTGCTGAGACCGGAACCCTTACTCGGAGACCGGGATCCGGCCGTCGAAGATGCACATCCGAGAGAGGGGACCATTTCATCGTGACGACCAGTCTTCGGAATCGCCACCTAACCGGCGTTGACGTCCAGCAGCAGCTGATGCGGAGCCGTGAGGAACCCGTGAGCTCTTGGACAGTTTGCCGAAGACTTAAGCAAGCAAACCTCACCCCAAGAAGGCCAGCTACGGGGCCCAAATTGACGCAGAGACATCGGGACCTACGCAAGGATTTCGTAGCACGCTACGAAAGTTGGAGCTACGAGCAATGGAGCCGGGTACTCTTCACTGATGAGTGCAGAGTTTGTCTCCATGGCAGCGACAGAAGAGGACGGGTGTACCGAAGACCTGAAGAGCGGTTTGCACAATGCTGCTTCTCAGAAACAGTCGCCTACGGCGGCGGCTCCGTCATGATGTGGGCGGGCATTTCAATGGAGGAGAGGACTCAGCTGGTTTTCATCCCTGGTGGCGGCCGAGGAGGTGGATTGACCGCGGATAGGTACATCACTGACATCCTGCAGGACCATGTTGTCCCATACGCAGGTTTTTTTGACGAGGGGTTTCATTTGATGCAAGATAACGCCCTTGTCACACTGCTGGAGTGACCATAGCGTACCTGGCGGCGGTCGGCATCTCCACCCTTACCTGGCCACCGCTGAGTCCGGACTTGAATCCCATCGAGCACATGTGGGATTACCTGAAGAGGAAGGTTCGAGCGCGGGATCCAGCCCCGGAGACGATTTTGGCCCTTCAAGCTGCTTTGGTCGAGGAATGGGACGTTTGCCCGCAGGACACCATCAGAAAGCTGATAAGGTCCATGAGGAACCGTATCGAATGTGTAAGAAACGCCTATGGTGGCAATACGCGGTATTAAAATGAAAAATAAATGGTTTTTCCTCCATAAAATTTGTTTTCTTTCAATGTTGTGGTTATGAAATTAACCAATTTTCCCTCACTTTGTGAAAAATCACGTTTTTTTCCAGAACCTGAAAAAAATATGACTTGAATTTGATATTTTCTGAAAGCTTACATGCTACTATGCTACGAATACCTATATTAGTTTTAGAGATATTGCACATTGCAATCCAAAAAAATGTTGAGTCGATTTTTTTGCTCGCGAAATACAGGTTGGTTTTTTGAGTGTTGATATTTTTTATTTCATTGCATATGTTTGAGAAAAGCACTAAACATGCCTAGCCGTGAAAAGGGCTTGCCGGCTTCGTATCACCATCCGGCCTCCCTACGGTCGGCCGTCTATACCTACTCTCCCGGCAAGCCCTTCTTTCCCGGCGGCTGCAGTAATGTACTATTTCATCACACTTGCTCGTCAATGGCGTTATTACTTGCGAGCGTACAGAGCAGTTATAGCCTGGGTTCTATATTATAAAATATAGAACCCACTCATACTTCACTTCGGACTGAGGATGTTTCCAATCAGCCAAGGTGTATTTCATATCTTCAAAAGTTTGCTACAACTAACTTTTAATATGAATAAAACATATATTTATGTTAAATTTAACTGCAATTTAATGTTTAGTATTTATTACAAATGTATTTTTCATCACACTTGCTCAAATGTATAATGTTTTCAAGTATTTTCAAATCGTGGCTGTATACAGAAGGGTCTTTGCCATACGCGCCTCACGTCAAATTCGACAAAATGGACGACTGACATGTTGCAGTTTATTATTACGATTTTTATTAAATTCATCTAAAATTTATTTATTTCCTCGCAAATGTGATGAAAAATATTGTGTATAACACGGGCGTAAGAATATTGCAAACTCGAGTCATCAAAAGCCCTCCGCCTTCGGCGTCGGGCTTCTGACAGACTCTTGTTCGCAATATTCCACTTACGCCCCTCGTTAAACAATGTACTAATACGTTACACCTGGCCCTAATGCCAGTTTTACCGAAGGCTGCGCGTACGGTAAAAGACGCATTGTGGCCAGGTGATGACGTAAAATTGTGTACTCATCACGGGCAGTAATTCGTAAAGCCCCAGATCGCATATTTATCGCACAAACACCTGCGATCTGGGCCATTCACGAATTTACCGCCCTAGGTACGTATTGTACTAATTCTGAAAAGACATAGGCTATGTTTTATCCGGCGGGTTTCCCGGCGTTCTCTCCAACACGCGGGCGAAGGCGCGCGCGCAGCTAATGTAAAGTGAAAAGGTACCTGTAAGGGCGGTAATCTGGCGGCGTACTCGTCGGGCGCGTGCGAGGAGGCGAGGAAGGTGCCGAGCTGCACGAGCGCGTCCTGGCACTGGTCGGCCAGCCGGCCCACCACCTTCAGCTGCGAGCCCGGCGGCGACCCGCCGTCGGCCTCCTCCGGCACTTCTGACAATTACTTTCATTCGTAAACAAAATACACATCGGAGATAACGTACACTCTTGCACATGTCTCATTCATCTAAAGGTTCGGCCACGACTGCATGCGGCGTTGGTAGCGGTTTTTCTAATTTATTGCGTGTGATCGCAACTCTCTTCTTGAGAGGCGACCACGTACCGGAAGGCGCGGCGTGGGTAGGCCCCCGACAAGGTGGACTGATGACCTGGTAAAGGTTGCGGGAGTCCGCTGGATGCGGGTGGCGCAGGACCGGTCACTTTGGCACTCTTTGGGGGTGTCCAGGAGTGGACGTCTTTCGGCTGATATGATGATGATGATTATCGCTACTAACACAGTGCGTTGCGCGTCTCGACCGTGTAGTGAACAGAGGCTCTAGTATAAGTTTACCGAAACAAAACGTCACGACCGCGTTCTCGTTTAGCTCTCAAATCCCATACAAATTGAGAGTAAAACGCAAACGCGATCGTAAAGTTTTGTTTCGGTAAAACTTATACTAGAGCCTCTGATAAAACGGTTGCCGAGCCGCACGTTACCGCCGCAAGTAGCTCGGGCGTGGCCACTCAAGCGCTAGGTGTGCGCCGACACCGATGCTACAGAAGATGTACGAAAGAACAGTAGTGGTTCAATGTGCGACTGCTCTTAGTCAAGGCGTTTAGTGTTAAGCTCGTACATTTCTATCAGCACGTTTCACGAAGATACAAGTCTGAACCAGGGACCCACCCACCCCTTCCCAGAAAAAAGCCTTTGAACGGGTCAGTCGTTCGTTTAATAGCCCAAATCACTTGCTATCCTTTATTGATTGAAAACTCATTCATTTAACTTAGCCGTATGAAGGGGTTTCCTTTACGGGGCGCTATCGCTACTGATAGAAAAACCCTTTCGATGGGCTTTCTTAGCGCTTTTTAAAGGGTTGAAGCGATTAACCGTATTGAAAGCGCTTTAAAAGCCAAATGAATGGGTATTGAGGAGCATCGGCTTTGGTAAGCAAACCCTTTCAAAAACCCTCTAAGGGGATACCGGGCGGGTCCCTGGTCTGAACTGGCAACAGAGGTACTTGATCAATGACGACTAGCCAAAAAATCATACGAGGGGCGGCTGATAAGTCCTAAGCCTATTGTAGAAAAAAACAATATATAAAAAATAACTTATGTTTATTTTTCAATATAATCTCCCTCTAATTCAATGCATTTTTACATTTTTGATACAATGCTTTTAGGCCGTTAAAAAACTATTCTTTAGATTGGCCTTCAAAATGCTCCTCTACAGCGGCCTTCATCTCTTCATCACTGCCAAATCTCTTTCCCCGTAACTCTATCTTTAAATTACTGAACAGAAAATAATCGCTAGGGGCTAGGTCTGGACTGCAGGGTGGATGGTCGATTCCATCGAAGCCAATTTCCTTCACAGCCTGCCTCGCAACCCGGGCGGTGTGAACGGGTGCATTGTCTTGCAAACACAAAATGCCTTTCCTTAATTTGCCCCTCCTTTTCTCAACTACCGCTTCTCGCACCTGTCTCAATAGATTAGCATAATAAAGTGCATTTATTGTAGAACCTTTGGCCAAATAATCTATTAAGAGAATGCCATCACACAATGCCATATTTTCCGTAAAAAGAATTAGCCACTGTAGGTGTTAAAACAGAATATTTTTTGCATTGCCGCCTTTTATTTTTTTTAATAATAAGTTGGGAGTGTATTTTTCTTCCAAAAGCGCCATAAGTTATTTGAGACAACTAAAAAGTCGCGATGAGTCACAGCTACTGATCTTGCGTTTTGGCTGTTTAGGACCTATGCCTTTTATTTATATGGCGGTTTCAAATTTTTAAAAAGTTTGTACCACGACAAATAATGGAATTTGTATGCAACATTGTAGTCGAGCAAAATCGAGCCGGCAAGGTTTTTTATTTTTTAAATATTGACTAACCATAAACTGTGCACTTCACGTCCTGATTTTTTACCAATAAAGTCAACATTGCCGATGATTTTTGAGAAAAATAATGAATCTCCTCACGTTCCGTGTTACAAAATTAGTAATCTGTTTTCATCCGAGTGGTTTATAATTATTTCGTGCTATTTGTAATTCTAATCAAACTGATTAATCCTAAAGAGTGTAGATCGACTTTAATTTCGTGAAATATCATGGTTAACGAGAGTGGGGAAAATAATGAATCTCTACCAGTTCCGCCCGACCCTCCTACATACATATGGAAAAAATCGCCCTCGCCTAATATTCAGAGCAATGACGCGTAATTGAATGTCGGCGAGGCAACCGTCCTTCCCAAGCAAAAATTGTCCATGGCAATTGATTGCAAAACCTTTTATTGCGCGTATTCTTGGCATATTGGGTCGGTATCAAAACGACTGGATTCTCAAAACGACCAGAACCACATAAAGACTTGATCGCAAAACGACCACATCTGCAAAAAACCTTTATCTCGTAATGACTTTCTAGTAAAACGACCACTTAGCATAAAGTCTGAATATCAGAACGGCTTACTATCAAAATTACTTGTTCGTAAAAAGACCACCTCGCAGAAGGTATACATCTTAAAATCCCCTAATAGCAAAATAACTAGATCGCAAATGAACTTAATCTCAGCATGGCATGGTAGCAATTAGGGTGAGTTGCACCAGACCGTCTGTAATCGTAAGCGGTGTTCGTTAAAATCTGAATGTATGGAACGTTTGACAAGTTTCTATGGACTGGCAGCTGTCAGCGCCATATTTAACGTTGATCGGTCTGTAATCGTAAGTCGATGCAACCCGCCCTTAGTCTTGTTAATAAAATATCATGAAATCATTCCATCGTAATAAATAAGTACGTCTCGTGTTTCAACATTATAAAAGAGCCTGGAATCCTCTTGGCACCTTATCCCAAGATTTTACTTCTACACTAGTACTATGAAAATGACTGCTCGAATCCGGCTCGGAGCATAATTTTTTTTTTCAATTTTTCCTTTCATTAAAAAAAAAATTTTTGTCGTTTGCAGCGTTACTGCTTCAAAAACAAATATTAAAGTGACTGCTGTTTACCATCATTTCTGAAACTTAAAATATGTTCCCTTTCCCTCTTTTCTCTTCCAGCATAAAACCACGCTCATCTTGTTTATGGAGACAAAAAAGGAAGCCGAGTTATCCCTCAGGTTACGGAAATCTATACTAAATACGACAAACCGCAAAAAAAGATATAATTTTTGACCGGAAATACAAAAATGAGTTCAACTCGCTTAATGAAGGAGACATAACTTGTTTCCAATTTCTCCAAAACATTTCGGACATCAAGTTAAATTTAAAAATGTGTACTACAGTACACATAATATAAGTCCAATTATATTTTACGTTCAGGAAGTACTATAAGTTAGTATGCATATTTCCCTGTTATATGCAATTTAAGTTATAATAAAGTTTTTTTTTCTATCTGAAATAAATATGTTTTATTGTCTAAGTTTATAATAACCAGCAATTAAAAGAGAACTTGTTTAGAACGCCTTTTTCATTCATAGTTTACTTAGTTATATATAGTTCCCACAGCCTAGAGCTTAGAGGTAGTGACCCTGCTCACGAAGCACGATATTTATTTAATAGTACTCTATGGATGGATATTGTTGCTATTCTGATAACTAGTCGTTTTGCTACCATAAATTGTAGTCGTTTCACTAGGAAGTTGTTTTAAGATCTAGTTATTTTGCTAATAGGGCATTTTAAGATGTATACCTTCTGCGAGGTGGTCTTTTTGCGAATAAGTAATTTTGATAGTAAGCTGTTCTGATATTCAGACTTTTTGCTAAGTGAACGTTTTACTAGAAAGTCATTACGAGATAAAGGCTTTTTGCAGATGTGGTCGTTTTGCGATCAAGTCTTTATGTGGTTCTGGTCGTTTTGAGAATCCAGTCGTTTTGATACCGACCCGGCGTATTCCCATTTTGACGAATTTCGCGTTTGTATTCAAGCGGTTGCCTGCCAATTTTTTATTTTTTTTTCTTCCCTCGTTTACTCGGTCCGGTCACACTAGGAGGGATGGCATTATAATTCCACTATATAGACAGCGTACACACTTTCAAGCTACCGCGTTTCAATCGGTTGCCACGCAACATTTTTTTTTACTATCCTTCTCCTATTTCCGAACCAGTCACAGTTGGCTCAATTCGGGTTGCACAGGGCGGTTCCACAACACTTCAGGAGCTCAAACACCGCTAGCCATCCGGTTGCCTCTCCAACATTGAATTACGCGTCATTGCTTTAACTATAAGCCGTTCGGTCGAACAAAACAACTGTCCACATAGTTAGATAGGCTGCGCGCTCGGTTCGGGCGAACTTTGGTAGGTATTAAGATGAAATACATTTGACATAACAATTTTTATACTTTCTAACAAAATCCAAGGTTACAATTTTGTTGGCGAGTCAAAATCCGACGACCCGCTGTGCATACGTGCATGTGTGCGTGTGCGGTGCGCGAGCCTCGAACGTTGTGTGAGTAGCGCTAAAAACCTAAACTTCGCGCGGTGCCACTCCGAAACGCCCCCTTAAATGGCCTTTCTAGTGGCCAGTACCATAAACGCATATACGACCTCGAAATACCATAGGCTTAGGACTTATCAGCCGCCCCTCGTACAGTCCTGAAACCTTGAAAACATACACTAGCACACAGGGTTGGGCAAAATACTGGCTTCATTGTATTTGAAATACAAATTACAAAATACATGTAAAAATGTATTTGAAATACAAACTAGAAACTACTTTGGTGACAGGTATTTGAAATACAAAATACAGTATTCAAAATAATGTATTTCAAATACAAAATACAAAATACTTATTTCACAACACTTTTTACACATTTTTACAAGCTTTTAGGTATTTAACTTGTCATGTTAGTATGTATGTATGTATGTAATCAAATCTTGCGAGTTAAATTTGACCCACTTCCCGGTGACCGATTGAGCTGAAATTTTGGGTATAAGTATAGTTTGGATGACAATTCAATATTATGGTACGGTACCATACAGTACAGCTGATCTGATGATGGAGACAGAAGGTGGCCATGGGAATTCAGTACTTAACCGACGTAACCCCGTTGAGTTTGGGTTATGCTACGTAATAAAAAACCGCGTAACGAACTAAATTCATAAATTGGCACCTGACGTTTGTCGTTGACACTTACAGTAAAGTGTTGCCACAGCACAGTGCCCTAAGCCCGTAACTATATTAAAAACGTTCCATTATACGGTTATAGAAATAAATAACATGTATTTTTGTGCAAATGTATTTTAAAACTTAAAGTATTTGAAATACAAAATACGAAATACATGTGAGTGCGGTATTTCAAATACCAAATACAAAATACTTCTCCAACCTGTAGTTGAAATACAAATACAAAATACGTATTTGTATTTCAAATACGTATTTCAAATACATGTAATTGAAATACTGCCCAACCCTGAGCACACGCATATAACACTCATTCTTTGATTAGATTTCCCTCCCTGATAGTATGAAATGTTCAAGCAGATAGTAGTACATGATAGCACGGCACGGGCCATTTACTAGAAACGTGTATTTTATGAACAGCTCACCTTTCCACACGCAGCAGTGCCGCTGCTGGGCAGCCAGTATGCAGAGTGATATGTCCAAGTTATTTCCTACTATAGCTTCTTTTAACCGCGCCGATGACCTTCTAGTGTTGCGCACTTGAGAGAAGTACCCGGCCTATGGACACAAAAAATGTTAGAGCAATAAACATGTCTTTTTTATATTATTATTCCCAAGTTATATCAAATAGATTTCGTGAGATAAACATTTGTAATAACTTGTAAGCCATATCTACCTCTCCCTTTAATAGTTC
This sequence comes from Epinotia demarniana, assembly GCA_945867215.1. Classification (NCBI taxonomy): domain Eukaryota; kingdom Metazoa; phylum Arthropoda; class Insecta; order Lepidoptera; family Tortricidae; genus Epinotia; species Epinotia demarniana. The sequence continues at coordinate 19,959,793 of OX244262.1, forward strand.
CCCTCCAGCCATAGCATCTAACTGTTCTGGAGTCATCTCTTCAGCAGCCTCAATGCCAGCCATCTTTTGTACTATTTCTTTCAGAATAAGCAGATCTTGACTGAAATAGCAAATGAGAAAGAAATATTCATTTTAAGGAGGGCATTACAGATGTAAAACAAATACTAACATAACTATTGAAATTATCGTAAATAAATTGTTCTCTATTACTACTTAAAATTCTTATAAAGTACGTTCACCTTCTATGATCACGTTCAATCTTCACCAATTATGAAGTGATCATTCTCCTAGCGTCTTTCCCGGTTGTGCCCTAAAGGAGCCCAGAATGCCCTCTATTGAGTTATTTGGTAAAACGGTTCGTTTACACCTTGCGTGTATACAACGTTATACATATCAAGGGGCAGTTGTCGGCGAGTCGGCTAGGCTCGGCCGGTCGGTTGGTTACCTCTGGTGCGCCTTGAGCCGGTTGGCGACGAACTGCAGCAGCGCCGTGAGCTCGATGTTGTGCTTCTTGAAGGCAGCGCCGGCGAAGGCGGCCAGCGCCTGCAGCCACGGCATGTTATACATATCACCGGGCAGTTGTCGGCGAGTCGGCTAGGCTCGGCCGGTCGGTTGGTTACCTCTGGTGCGCCTTGAGCCGGTTGGCGACGAACTGCAGCAGCGCCGTGAGCTCGATGTTGTGCTTCTTGAAGGCAGCGCCGGCGAAGGCGGCCAGCGCCTGCAGCCACGGCATGTTATACATATCACCGGGCAGTTGTCGGCGAGTCGGCTAGGCTCGGCCGGTCGGTTGGTTACCTCTGGTGCGCCTTGAGCCGGTTGGCGACGAACATGCAGCAGCGCCGTGAGCTCGATGTTGTGCTTCTTGAAGGCAGCGCCGGCGAAGGCGGCCAGCGCCTGCAGCCACGGCATGTTATACATATCACCGGGCAGTTGTCGGCGAGTCGGCTAGGCTCGGCCGGTCGGTTGGTTACCTCTGGTGCGCCTTGAGCCGGTTGGCGACGAACTGCAGCAGCGCCGTGAGCTCGATGTTGTGCTTCTTGAAGGCAGCGCCGGCGAAGGCGGCCAGCGCCTGCAGCCACGGCATGTTATACATATCACCGGGCAGTTGTCGGCGAGTCGGCTAGGCTCGGCCGGTCGGTTGGTTACCTCTGGTGCGCCTTGAGCCGGTTGGCGACGAACTGCAGCAGCGCCGTGAGCTCGATGTTGTGCTTCTTGAAGGCAGCGCCGGCGAAGGCGGCCAGCGCCTGCAGCCACGGCATGTTATACATATCACCGGGCAGTTGTCGGCGAGTCGGCTAGGCTCGGCCGGTCGGTTGGTTACCTCTGGTGCGCCTTGAGCCGGTTGGCGACGAACATGCAGCAGCGCCGTGAGCTCGATGTTGTGCTTCTTGAAGGCAGCGCCGGCGAAGGCGGCCAGCGCCTGCAGCCACGGCATGTTATACATATCACCGGGCAGTTGTCGGCGAGTCGGCTAGGCTCGGCCGGTCGGTTGGTTACCTCTGGTGCGCCTTGAGCCGGTTGGCGACGAACTGCAGCAGCGCCGTGAGCTCGATGTTGTGCTTCTTGAAGGCAGCGCCGGCGAAGGCGGCCAGCGCCTGCAGCCACGGCATGTTATACATATCACCGGGCAGTTGTCGGCGAGTCGGCTAGGCTCGGCCGGTCGGTTGGTTACCTCTGGTGCGCCTTGAGCCGGTTGGCGACGAACTGCAGCAGCGCCGTGAGCTCGATGTTGTGCTTCTTGAAGGCAGCGCCGGCGAAGGCGGCCAGCGCCTGCAGCCACGGCATGTTATACATATCACCGGGCAGTTGTCGGCGAGTCGGCTAGGCTCGGCCGGTCGGTTGGTTACCTCTGGTGCGCCTTGAGCCGGTTGGCGACGAACTGCAGCAGCGCCGTGAGCTCGATGTTGTGCTTCTTGAAGGCAGCGCCGGCGAAGGCGGCCAGCGCCTGCAGCCACGGCATGTTATACATATCACCGGGCAGTTGTCGGCGAGTCGGCTAGGCTCGGCCGGTCGGTTGGTTACCTCTGGTGCGCCTTGAGCCGGTTGGCGACGAACTGCAGCAGCGCCGTGAGCTCGATGTTGTGCTTCTTGAAGGCAGCGCCGGCGAAGGCGGCCAGCGCCTGCAGCCACGGCATGTTATACATATCACCGGGCAGTTGTCGGCGAGTCGGCTAGGCTCGGCCGGTCGGTTGGTTACCTCTGGTGCGCCTTGAGCCGGTTGGCGACGAACTGCAGCAGCGCCGTGAGCTCGATGTTGTGCTTCTTGAAGGCAGCGCCGGCGAAGGCGGCCAGCGCCTGCAGCCACGGCATGTTATACATATCACCGGGCAGTTGTCGGCGAGTCGGCTAGGCTCGGCCGGTCGGTTGGTTACCTCTGGTGCGCCTTGAGCCGGTTGGCGACGAACTGCAGCAGCGCCGTGAGCTCGATGTTGTGCTTCTTGAAGGCAGCGCCGGCGAAGGCGGCCAGCGCCTGCAGCCACGGCATGTTATACATATCACCGGGCAGTTGTCGGCGAGTCGGCTAGGCTCGGCCGGTCGGTTGGTTACCTCTGGTGCGCCTTGAGCCGGTTGGCGACGAACTGCAGCAGCGCCGTGAGCTCGATGTTGTGCTTCTTGAAGGCAGCGCCGGCGAAGGCGGCCAGCGCCTGCAGCCACGGCATGTTATACATATCACCGGGCAGTTGTCGGCGAGTCGGCTAGGCTCGGCCGGTCGGTTGGTTACCTCTGGTGCGCCTTGAGCCGGTTGGCGACGAACTGCAGCAGCGCCGTGAGCTCGATGTTGTGCTTCTTGAAGGCAGCGCCGGCGAAGGCGGCCAGCGCCTGCAGCCACGGCATGTTATACATATCACCGGGCAGTTGTCGGCGAGTCGGCTAGGCTCGGCCGGTCGGTTGGTTACCTCTGGTGCGCCTTGAGCCGGTTGGCGACGAACTGCAGCAGCGCCGTGAGCTCGATGTTGTGCTTCTTGAAGGCAGCGCCGGCGAAGGCGGCCAGCGCCTGCAGCCACGGCATGTTATACATATCACCGGGCAGTTGTCGGCGAGTCGGCTAGGCTCGGCCGGTCGGTTGGTTACCTCTGGTGCGCCTTGAGCCGGTTGGCGACGAACTGCAGCAGCGCCGTGAGCTCGATGTTGTGCTTCTTGAAGGCAGCGCCGGCGAAGGCGGCCAGCGCCTGCAGCCACGGCATGTTATACATATCACCGGGCAGTTGTCGGCGAGTCGGCTAGGCTCGGCCGGTCGGTTGGTTACCTCTGGTGCGCCTTGAGCCGGTTGGCGACGAACTGCAGCAGCGCCGTGAGCTCGATGTTGTGCTTCTTGAAGGCAGCGCCGGCGAAGGCGGCCAGCGCCTGCAGCCACGGCATGTTATACATATCACCGGGCAGTTGTCGGCGAGTCGGCTAGGCTCGGCCGGTCGGTTGGTTACCTCTGGTGCGCCTTGAGCCGGTTGGCGACGAACTGCAGCAGCGCCGTGAGCTCGATGTTGTGCTTCTTGAAGGCAGCGCCGGCGAAGGCGGCCAGCGCCTGCAGCCACGGCATGTTATACATATCACCGGGCAGTTGTCGGCGAGTCGGCTAGGCTCGGCCGGTCGGTTGGTTACCTCTGGTGCGCCTTGAGCCGGTTGGCGACGAACTGCAGCAGCGCCGTGAGCTCGATGTTGTGCTTCTTGAAGGCAGCGCCGGCGAAGGCAGCCAGCGCCTGCAGCCACGGCGGGTAGGCGGCACCGCGCGCGCCCCGACACGCCACCAGCGCCTCTAGCAGGCAGTAGCCCAGCACGTCCAGCGACAGCGCCGTCAGGTACTTCAGCGACTCCACCACGGGCCCGATCAGGTTGTCGTACGATTGGATCTGGACACGGTAACAACATTCTCTGTGTATGCAATGTGGTCCCATCTATAAGTTGAACAGTTAACCAGCTAGCATCTCGCCTATATGGTAGTAGGGAAATGGTGATACCTGCAGCAGCATGTAGTCGAAGAGGAACTGCGGCGCGGCGTGCGAGAGCTTGCCGATGAGCCGGCCCTGCGGCTTGATGTTCTCCTTGGACACGCGCTTCATGATGTGCTTGATGCGCTGCAGCGAGTTGCCGCGCACGCGCATCAGCGCCGGCAGCCGCTCGCCCGACTCGTTCTTCCAGCGAGAGTACAAGCAGTACCTATACACAAATTATAATACATTTCGCGCTACCCATTGTTTACACTGATCCAAACAAACAATAATAAAAGAGCATAGGTAAGTGTAATCAATATTTTGTCATTATTCTCCATTTAGGCGCATCACACACTCCCGCTACGGCGTGCGGAGTCGCGTACAAATTTCGCCGGACAGAGGTGCAGTGCAGTGTGAAGTACCGTACAGAATTTAACTACAAACCGAGGTACTGGCACTGGCATACAACATTGTGAACCGCCGCTTCGCACACCGCAGCGAGATGCGACCGCCTTACCAATGCAATTAAGTGTCTCTAACAACAAAAATATGCATGACTAAACAATGACTGGTGTTCCTGCTCACATCATAAGTACATTGTATATTAATTTTTGTTTTTAAGCAGTAACGCTGCCAACGAAAATTATAAATTTTTAAATCAAAGGAAAAATTGAAAAATGTAATGCTCCGAGCTGCTTCCTGCTCATACAACGCCTTAGGGAGGCCTCCCTTATGCGTTGTATGAAGGAACTGATTGAAGGATTTCGTGCCTGAACTGGAAGGTTCCGATAGCTCAATTGGTTAGTAGCGACGGGCCATGAATGCCTGTGGTCGCCGGATCAAATCCGGCTCGGAGCATAAAATTTTCCTTTCCTTTTCCTTTGATTTAAAAATTTACATTGTATATGTCAAATTGCTCTTTAAAAGATCATATAATTGAATTAAGCAAGGAAAATTAAGCATGACGATACCGAAAAATTAACGAACACATTAATAAATTTTACCTGCATTGATACGGATAGAGTTTAAGCAAGGTGTAAACTTCCTCTGCCATGCAACAGTTGCCTTCCATTAGTGTGAGTGCAGGCAAAATGGCGGCATCAAGGACGGTGAGGGTTTCATGTTGCAACGGATCTTCCTTCAGGGAACGCGACGTCCGTAGTATACGTATTATCTAAAAAGAATGGTCTTATTTATAGTAATGCGGCAACACGAGTTCAAATACGGGATAAACAGGCCTAGGAAATCAGAAAAGTAAACAATAGGGGAAAATGGTGTTTGATTCAACTTACTTTATACATCAAAATAGGGTCCAGATGAAGGGAGGGTCCCAATAAAATTAGCGCAGGGATGACGGTTTCCTTAATATCTTCAAATGTGACGCACGCGGGCGGAGCCAGCGGAGACGTCAGAGGTGGGATCGGCGTGCCCATTATCTTCGGGGCCACTCGACAGTGTCTGGAAGAATATTTCGTGGTCTCCATGTAAATTCAAACAAAACTTTAAAAGTTGTCACAAATGGGCAACAGTTCAACTGACCTTGCAACATTTTAAAAGTTAAAGAAACAGGTTTTGTTTATTGTTCAGCCAGAGTTGGTATGAATTAGTTCACTCACTTCAATCGTGTAACTTGGAATGATTTTTGGCATTCATTGAATGATTTTGTTTTTTACATAGCCATTTGTACTAAAGCTACATTTTGAAAGTTCCAAACTGTTTGCGAGAAGTTGGAAGATATTTTACAAATTTATAAACATAATATTATGATGAAATTTTTCAGCAATGTTAATGTAGCTAATAAAAAGCTTATGGCTGGCTCATATTTAACAAGGCGCACCGCAGCGCGTGCTATTGGAGCAAGCGCCGGGAGTCGCATTGATGTTCTCAGTGAAAAATAGGTAGGTTTGCCAGGCAGTTGGTAGATCACGTGGGGGTCACCACTTTGCCGGCAGTGGTTGATGGTTGAGGATCGTGTCCACTGCCTGGCAATAATTACGATGTTGATGGGGGAGTAGAGAGGGTGTGAGTGTGTTCATACATCTCGCACGTACTTAATCTATCGCTAATCCTAAGCACGTATTCAAGAATATCTTATCGCTACAATAGAATGTGCCTTGCCGGCACACTCGTGTTACTGAATTTTTGACATTATATAGTGTAAACATGCGTTACATTGCGCCTCGTCAAATGTGCGTGAACCCGAGTGAGCAAAAGAACATATTGTCAACAGTAAAATTTTACGTCACACGACCTGCTAATTAGCGTGCGGGAAATCCTCTATCCTGGCTAATAGTCGTAAAATTCTGTACTAAAGTATGGTGGTAGCAAAGAAAGGCTCAGATAACATATTTATCGCACTTGCTTTCGGCCTAAGCTTGAGCAAATCCGCGATCTGAGATATTGTTTGTTTTACCTCACTAGATGAGCGATGCAGTAGGTTAGTCAGGCTGGAATGAGGTCTTACTTCCTGTAGAGGGGCTCGACGAGCTTGTGCAGCATGGCGCAGAGCGCGCGCGCGGGCCGCTCGGCCAGCCCGGCGGCCGGCAGCCGCGCCGCCAGCGCCGCGAACTCCCGCCACGCGGTCACCTTCAGCAACGCTTCACTCAGCACCAACTCCTGGTTGCCCCAGTAGGTTAGTCAGGCTGGAATGAGGTCTTACTTCCTGTAGAGGGGCTCGACGAGCTTGTGCAGCATGGCGCAGAGCGCGCGCGCGGGCCGCTCGGCCAGCCCGGCGGCCGGCAGCCGCGCCGCCAGCGCCGCGAACTCCCGCCACGCGGTCACCTTCAGCAACGCTTCACTCAGCACCAACTCCTGGTTGCCCCAGTAGGTTAGTCAGGCTGGAATGAGGTCTTACTTCCTGTAGAGGGGCTCGACGAGCTTGTGCAGCATGGCGCAGAGCGCGCGCGCGGGCCGCTCGGCCAGCCCGGCGGCCGGCAGCCGCGCCGCCAGCGCCGCGAACTCCCGCCACGCGGTCACCTTCAGCAACGCTTCACTCAGCACCAACTCCTGGTTGCCCCAGTAGGTTAGTCAGGCTGGAATGAGGTCTTACTTCCTGTAGAGGGGCTCGACGAGCTTGTGCAGCATGGCGCAGAGCGCGCGCGCGGGCCGCTCGGCCAGCCCGGCGGCCGGCAGCCGCGCCGCCAGCGCCGCGAACTCCCGCCACGCGGTCACCTTCAGCAACGCTTCACTCAGCACCAACTCCTGGTTGCCCCAGTAGGTTAGTCAGGCTGGAATGAGGTCTTACTTCCTGTAGAGGGGCTCGACGAGCTTGTGCAGCATGGCGCAGAGCGCGCGCGCGGGCCGCTCGGCCAGCCCGGCGGCCGGCAGCCGCGCCGCCAGCGCCGCGAACTCCCGCCACGCGGTCACCTTCAGCAACGCTTCACTCAGCACCAACTCCTGGTTGCCCCAGTAGGTTAGTCAGGCTGGAATGAGGTCTTACTTCCTGTAGAGGGGCTCGACGAGCTTGTGCAGCATGGCGCAGAGCGCGCGCGCGGGCCGCTCGGCCAGCCCGGCGGCCGGCAGCCGCGCCGCCAGCGCCGCGAACTCCCGCCACGCGGTCACCTTCAGCAACGCTTCACTCAGCACCAACTTCTGGTTGCCCCAGTAATCCTACAAATGTTCAGTGTTGGTAACTATAGCTTGGCAAATTCGTTCGTGACACTCCCATGGTTCACGGGCGACAAGGGACGAAGGACAGCCAGGGTGGTATGAAGTGTGCGGGCGGCGGGGCTGGCGGTAACATGTGTACATGAGCACGGCCGCTCGTAACAAAACGCACACGAGATTGCTACGCAACGATGAGTCCGCCGATAGGCAATGTTATTGGACGTCAAGCCAAACAAATTGTAGATAATGTATATAGGCATTTTTAAAAAACTTAAGAAAGGTCCAACTTCAATAGCGACGATAAATATACTTATACAGATAAATACATAGGTACATAAATACATAGAAAACGTCCATGACTCATGACCAAATATTCGTGCTCAACACACTAATAACTTACCCTTATCAGAATTCGAACCCGCTAGGCTAAACGGCCGTCAAAAATATAAATTACTTACATAAATCAACTAAACATTTATTCCTAATGGTTATTCGGTATCACAACTACAATATATATATGCAATATTTTATAAACTGATTAGAATGTTGTTAGGGATATCCAGACATATTCGTTACGTAAATCATATCGTGTGTAGCGGCGAGTAACACGTCAACATCCCCTGCCCCCCTCAAGGACCATGGGAGTGTCACGAACGAAATTGCCAAGCTATAATATGTGCTACATACAATAAGTTTCTATTGCCGACTGTACAGTCCTCAACTACTAATTGAGGAATCTAAATCGCCCAAACACGATGGGTTTCTCTTGTGAAGGTAGCTTAAAAATTGCTATGGCCACCTTTGGGAAGTTGCTTGGACTTTCGAGGTTGGACCGAAACAAATAATCTAAAGGGGAATATACTCAAGCAATTGCATTGCATTGCATTTGCATGCATGTTTATATGAAACTTGAACCATGAAATTTTGTATAATAGCCATAATATAAGAACCTGTGGATCAGCTTTTTCTTCGACAAATTCGGTGGGAGCATTGGCTTGTGGTCCTTTAGTGGAAACAATGTTAATCTTGCGAATGTAATCCTGTACTGCTTTGAACTCTTTATCAGCCTCTTTGGCCATTAGAGTGTCGTCTGGGCGCAACTGGGGAGGAGTCAAATATTAATTTAACTATTTGTTTTTAACATATCTAACCATCTAAAGAATACATACCCAAGGATAGATGTTATCCAGAGATATAACTTGATGTTGCAACAACAGTGCTATGACTGTCATGAGTGGTGGTGGTTCTTCATACTTCTCTAATACTTCCATATTCCCAAGTTTGAATCCTAAAACTTCAGAGATGACTTGGGGATCATCCATATAATTTTTGATAAGGGATATGAAGAGTGTGTCGAGGTGTGGGCGAGCCTCAAATGACTCCAATATGATGTCTAAAACTCGGTTTGGATCCAAATTGAAACAACCTGAAAATATTAAACAATATTTAAACAAATAACAACAACCTTAAACAATTGTATAATTAAACTGCAACATACCAATAAGCGCTTGAATGATTTCTAATAACCCTTTCCATTCTGTTTCTTCAGTAACCTCTTGATTTAACTCCACAATTAATTTAGCATATCCTTCACTTTCCTCTCTAAATAAATTAAATTTGCGTTGTTTGTAACTGAGGAAAAAGATAATAGTTTGTATTCATTTATATAAATATTTTAATCTTATGACTATACATATTTTTTTGCCACCATTATATTTTATAATTTTGTTACATATTATTGTAATAATGCTAAATATCTTATGCATTACTAATGCATGCTTGTGTGTTAATACATTTAGTGTGCAATATGCATACACTGCCAGTGAAGATATTAAAAGAAACTGTTTGTATAGATGTGTTATATAACTTTCGTAATGCATAGTTAGCATTTGACATGGTGACGCGAAAAGTGCTTCATCTTGATGTCATTAAACCTTAAGTAGATATTTGACTCGGCCTTAGGCCCTGTCACACCACCAGGCTTGTACATAGCGCAGGACCAGTGAGAAGTATCTCTTTATATAATCATTTTTTCAATTATACTTACTACAACTTTGTCTTGATTTTAATAAATTTGGTGTAAAAGTTCTTGTTTTTCAGTGTCCCAACATCCTGTAGTGTGTCAATTTCCAATCTTTCTTTCAATAATTTATCAGATATAAATGATTCCAATTCCCTCACAATATAGCAGAAGTTGGTGCGTTCCTCACTCTGGATGTCTGAACAGGTTTCAGCGTCCAGCACACATACCACATCCAGGAGTATGGATGGTATGTCAGCGTGTAAAGCCTAAAATAGCACAAACAATATAAACAATAGTGAAATACAACAAATTACTATTTGAATAGAAGAATGTAAAAGAAAAACAGGTTGATTATACTTTTGGACCCCAGAGATACCAGCAGATTTTAACTACAAATAAATAAAACAGAATAGTGTCCATAACACTGACACATATTTCTCGGAGTGTGGACAGCACAGCCTCTTTCTTCAGTGTTCCCCGCAGGCCACACAGCAGGAGATCGTATATGTTCTCAGAAAATCCAGAAAGCTTTCCAGATTTTGTCAACAGTGGACTCTTTTCTTCATCCTTGATTGATTGTGTCACAGCCTTGATACTGAAACAAACAAGTAAGAATATTTATTTAGTTCAAAATACTTTGAAATCGTGAAATATTCTTGATGTAGGTACTATAATCAAATAAAGACGGTCAAAAAATGAACGATCTTGTCAGATCTCGATAGGCTATCAAGCTACACAAACATATATGACAAGGCGTTATAATCGCGATAGATACTTTCTTAAGACATCCTGACCCAGATAACTAGTTTATTGCTAAGAAGACACTGAGAACATAAAAATTAATAAACAAAGGTTACGCATTTATAACATGCGGTAGATGTACAAACAAACATATTAGATGTGAAATACAAACAATGTATACATACAACTGTTCTCTTCCTGATTTTTCCCAAGTTTTGCAATATTCTGAAACAAACTTGGTAAACGACTTCATCATGGAAGCCAAAAATAATTCTTAAATTCTATAACATCAGAAAAACAGCGTAGCGAACAGAGAACGACTCCGCAGCCATGACGGTAAGAAGGCCAGTATTACCACTTGGTTACCAGCTTACCACTCCATGAATTAATGTTACTGTATTTAAAAAAAAGCTTAATTTGTCTATGGTTCATTAGTGTACGTGTACACTGCATACGTTTTTATTTTGTATGCTTTCATATGTTGTGTGACTGGGTGATTTTTGGTGGATTTTTGTGATTTATGAATTAAAACCAAATTGCCTGTATGTGTCAACTAGGCCAGAGGGGCTACCGCGAAGTGAAAACGAACTTCTATACACAAACGAAGTTCGTTTTCATTTCGGTAGCCCCTCAGAGGGGCTACCGGGAAATGAAAACGAACTTCGTATGTGTATCTCCGTCTCTGTCGCAGTTGCTAGTTCGAGCAACAGAGTCGGAGATACACAAACGAAGTTCGTTTCACTTCGCGGTACTACAACAGTATTTGACCAATTCATCAGATTTTTTTACAGGAAGAGAGTAAAAAGAAAAAAAGCGCGGGAAACGTGGAACGCGGCGGTTTAGGTTTTCGTTTCTCTTACTTTTATTTATAAATTTGCTGTAAATAATAGATCAGAAAAGTGTTTATTTGTATATAGTTTATTTGTATTTTTTGTAAATATTATTATTTTCTAGTTTGTGTACATATTCACATTGGATTAGGTAAGTTTTCTTTAAGTATTGTAATATGGAAACGGAGAAGGAACCTCCTGACCCTGGGGGGGGAGGTCTTCAGGTTGCTTACAATGTTATAGTTGATAATGAATCCGGTATGGACACAGATGCATCTGTTGCTTCTGCTAGTGGCAGGAGTGTTTTAAAGCGTAAATTAAGTAAGAGGTGCAAAAATTGCAATAAAAAAGTTCGAAAGAGTAAGGATGGCATAAACGTTATTATTTGCGCTTGTGAGTCTTCTGATACGCTCCAAGAATCCCTTTCAAACCATACTAATGATAATGACCAAGTGACTAAGTCTTCTGTAGCTTTAGACTTGAATACCAAAGAAAAATACACAAAAGTTGGCAGAGAGTTATTCTCACCCACTGATGCAGCTCCTTTTACAGTGCATGTTCAACTTAAACAAACCGAGCGAACCTCTTCCTTGCATCCGGTGTCATTTGGAAAGTTCTTAATGAGAAATAAATTTAGTAATATAATAAATGGCAGTGTCAAACGTATCGGAAGGACCCGTATATCTATGGCATTCACAAAATTTGACGACGCTAATGCTTTTTTAAATGATTCTCGGCTTGAAGCTGAGAATTTGTCGGCATTCATCCCATCATTCTCAGTTACCCGCATGGGCCTAATTCGCGGCATTCCGGCACAGTGGTCGGAAGAGGAAATAATAGAAAATGTTTCAGTACCTGCTGGGTGTGGAAAGGTGCTCAAGGTGAGGCGCTTGAACCACAGAGTTCCGGTTAACGGGTCTGTTTCATGGCAACCCTCAGAAACCATAGTTGTAACGTTTGATGGCCAAATCCTACCAAAAAGAGTATTTTCTTGCTACAATTCCCTTCCGGTTGAACTGTATATATTCCCAACCATTCAGTGCTTTAACTGCTGTAAATTTGGTCACACAAAAACTAATTGTAGATCAAAGCCTAAATGTTTCAAGTGTGGGCAGATGCATGCTGGACACACTTGTACAGTGGAGGAAGACTGTGCCAGTTGCTGTTTATGCAACGGTTTTCATTTTGCTACTAACAGGTCTTGCCCGGAGCACAAGCGACAAAAAGACATTAAAGTTACTATGGCTAATAACTGTATCTCTTATGGAGAAGCAGTTAAGCTTCATCCATCAGTTTCCAAGTCATTTGCGGATGTCCTTCAGACTCAACCCCAGCCACAAGTCAACTCATTTTCATCACATAGTGTCCCTGCTCTAGCCTCAAATTCAACCACCCAGCCTAGTAGCACCAGTTACAGAAAAACGATTTTCCTGAAACCCCGTATTGTTCAAAGAAAATCCACTAAGGGTTATGATGTTGCTGCTCATAACGCCTTGATCAGTGGTTATTCTATGCCACCTCCCCAAAATGGTTGTGCACTGCAAAGGAACCCGGACAAAGAAGAATCTCATTCGGGATCTGAAGATATCCAAGCCCTAATTAATCTGTTATCGAATCCGAATATTAGCTTACCGTCCAACGTTGCCCCTCTTGCTCAGATACTTTTAGTAGCCATCCAAAATTATGGACAAAATAATTCAATGGAATTGCAGAAGTGTAATTAATAAAAAACATGATATAACTCATTTATTAAACAAATATGAACCTTTTGTTTTCGCTCTCTCTGAAACATGGCTCAAACCTAGAGCTCTTCTTAGAGTTACTGGTTATTCATGTCTCAGAGAGGACCGCCCTGATGGGTATGGTGGAGTAGCCTTACTCATCAGGGATTCCATTTCATTTTCACCAGTTCATCTCCCATCTCACACTGACGATTTGTCAATCGTTGCTGCCGTTGTAAATAACATGTGTATCATATCTGTATATATCCCTAATCCATCTTCATCTATTTTGCACGAGTTTGAACAGTTAATAAGTTCTCTTCCAAGGCCCATGTTGATTTTAGGGGATTTTAATTCGCAACATCAGCTATGGGGTAGTTCAATTTCTAGTTACCATGGGGAACGTATAATAGAAATTCTCGATAACCATAATCTTTGTGTGTTAAATACTGGCCTCCCTACCCGACGAACAGCACCTTCTGAATTAACAAGTGCTATTGACTTGTCTATTTGTTCAGCTCAAATTTCATCTTCTTTAACATGGCATACTCTAGAATCAACATTTGGTAGTGATCATTTCCCAATTATAGTTACATCTTCCAATCCAGTTTCCTCATCCCCTAAGCCTAGTCCAAGGCTAAAGTACAATTTATGCAATGCGGATTGGAAAGTTTTTAAAAGGCGTATTGAAGATAAATTGTTGCAGTTGCCTAGTGTGGCTGACAGTGACATAGTGAGTTGTTCAGTTGCATTAGCCCAAGTCATCATTGAAGCGGCTGATGAAACTTTCCCTGTAAAAAATAGTGCATCAGGTAAAGTTCCATCTCCTCCCTGGTGGGACATGGAGTGCACTCAGGTAATTCGAAGGCGAAAGGATGCTGAAAGACAGTACCGTCACTTGATGACAAATGAAAACTTTGAGCTGTACTTGCAGGTAGCTCGTGAGACTAAGAAGTTATTACGAAAGAAAAAATTTGAAGGATGGAGACAATTCTGCGCTTCTCTTAATCCTAATGTTAAACCTGCCATAGTGTGGAATAATATTAAAAGGTTCCGTCACGCTTTTAATGAGCCTTCTACACAGATTCTTCCTTCTAGTTTAGCTCAGCAATTTATGGACAGATTAGCACCTGCTTCTGTTAAAACCTCCTTACCATAAGGCAGATTCTCTTTGGTTTTTTGTGAATTTCAAATAGTTGTCACTTATTGTCACTCATAAATAATACAATATGATTTACTGAATCTTGTGGTTTTAATATTGGTTATGGGCGAATAAATAACCGAAAATCAGTGGATTATATTATTTTGTATTCATTCATTTGTATTCACTAAGTATTGTATTTACAATTAATTCAGTATCTTACTAAATTGTAAAATATAATTTTACAATATGGTGGAAAAAGGTTCTACGGAAACTGTTACGCTAAATAATCTAATCGTAAGTACCGGTTCTAATATGTCCATCGGTAAATTGGAAGGAGTAAATAACTACGCAACGTGGAAATTTCAAATGAAGTTGTTATTAATAGACAATGGCTTATGGGAATTTGCTATCGGGTCTGGTGAAGCGAGTACGAATCCCACCAAAGATCAAAAAGCTTATGCAAAGATCTGTTTGAATATACAACCCATTTGTTACCCACACGTGAAAAATGCGACCACAGCTTTTGATGCTTGGAAAAATCTTAAATCTGCATATGAGAATACTGGCATTAGTCGTAGACTTTCTTTAAAAAGAAAATTAGCTCAAATAAAGTATGAAGAGTATGATTGCATGGATCATTATCTTGGAAATATTATTTCCGTAACGCAGGAGCTGGCAGACATTGGCTGCAACATTGATGACGAAGAGTTAGCAGAATTAATGTTAATTGGCTTGACATCGGAATTTGACCCGCTCATAATGGCAATGGAAGCCTCAAATGCAAAATTGGGATCTGATTTTGTTAAATGCCAATTAATCCAACATGAATTCAAAAGACAGTCATCAAGTTCAAATTTGGAGTCATCTGAAAAGATTCTAATTGCAAAAAACAAATTTGTTCCCATCTGTCACAACTGTAATGCCAAAGGACATATTAAGCCTAAATGTCCTAAGTTAAAGAAGAATTTAAAGAAGATTTCGAATAACGATTCAACTCAAGATGCTGCATCATCGAAAAAGGGAATGAATGTTTCTTTATTTTCATCTGAGACTGCTTTAGTTAGTACTCTTTGTGATACTAATAGTTGGATTTTAGATTCGGGATGCACTAGTCACGTGACTAATCGCAAGGATTGGTTGTTAAATTACTCTTCTGGCGTTAAAACCCAGATTACTACTGCCAATAATGATACGATGTACAGCGAAGGCGTAGGCAATGTCAATGTGACCTTGCACAATAGTGATGTTAAAGTTATTACTGATGCTCTGTATGTGCCAAACGTAGCAGCGAATCTTTTGTCTGTAAGCAAAGTAGCAGCAAAAGGTTATGTTTTAATATTTGATATTAATAAATGTAATGTTTATAGGAGGGATAATGTGTCCGTTACTGGTTCTAGTGAGCTGCAAGCTACTAATGTGGGCGGTATATACAGAATTGATCAGAAAGAGGAATATTATTCAGCTACATTAGATGACCAAAAGGTTATGAAGTCCATCGAAGGTAAAGCTTTTGTATCCAATTCTAGTTCATTGGAGCTATGGCATCGTCGCCTAGGACACTTAAGTTTTAAAGGTATGTTAACTCTTCGCGATTTTTTAGCCAACGGTATTAGTTTTCCAAATGGAAGCTTGAATACATGCCCTCCCTGCCTTGAAGGAAAACAAAAGAGTAAATCTTTTCCCCGTGGTCAAGCTCATAGAAGCGTGACTAAATTGGATTTAATCCATACTGATATATGTGGACCCATGTCTGTTAATAGTTGGAGTGGTAGTCGTTATTTTATCACTTTTACTGATGATTTTACAAGAAAATCGTTCATTTATTTTCTGGATCGTAAAGATCAAACTACTGTTTTGAATACGTTTATTGAATTCAAAACCGTTGTTGAAAATCAAACCGATTTAAAGATTAAGCGTGTTAGAAGCGATAACGGCACGGAGTATTGTAACAAAAGTTTCGTGAATTACTTAAAGCAATTCGGTATCATCCACGAAACCACTGTTCCATACACACCTCAACAAAATGGCGTCTCTGAACGTCTAAACAGAACTTTAATGGAAAAAGCTAGAGCAATGTTGCAAGACGCTAATTTAGGAAAAAAATATTGGGCTGAAGCAGTTAACACTGCTTGCTATTTAAAAAATCGTAGTCCAACCGCAGCTTTACATAAAGCTACTCCTGAGGAACTGTGGACTGGTTCTAAAATCAATCTCAGTCACCTAAGAGTCTTTGGTTGTACAGCATATGCCCTCACTCCACAATGTCAGCGTACAAAGCTTGATCCTAAATCAAAACCCTACATAATGTTAGGATATTGTGATCACACCAAAGGTTATAGACTTGGTGATCCAGCTGATGGCTGGAAAATGATAAAAGCTCGTTCGGTAGAGTTCATAGAGACAGTTATTCATTTAAAATCGAATAATTCGAATGACAATTCAAATGGTTCAATAAATACTGTCGAAGTTTCGGTGTGTAATCTGGAAACCACTCGGCCTAATGTTATTGAATCTGATGTTGATGAATACGCTACACCAGATGCTTTATCTATTCATTCTGAAAGTCAGGAATTCCCTGTTAACGAACCTGTTGTTCATGAAACAGTATCATTTGACGAACAAGGTGCTTCTGGTTCATCATTGAATAATATTGATGATACGGACTTCATAGAGTCTGTGCCTATGACTCCTATGAACCTTGAGTCTGACTCAGAGGGAGCTGAACATTCTAGACCTGTACGTATGCGCTGTCCTCCTATACGATTTAACGATTATGAAATGAACTATTTCACAGAAATAGGCTTAATGGGAAGAAGTGAGCCTCGTACGTACAGTGAAGCTATAAAGTCTGAGAAAAATAAAGAATGGTTAAATGCCATGCAGGAGGAATATAAGTCGCTAATTTCACATGGAGTCTGGAAACTTGTAGATCGTCCTAAAGATAGTAACGTAATAAAATGTAAATGGGTATTTAAAGAAAAAGTTGATCCAAGTGGTAACTTTGAAAAATTCAAAGCCCGTTTAGTTGCAAAGGGCTTTACCCAACAATATGGTATAGACTTTGAAGAAACCTTTGCACCTGTTGTAAGACATTCTACCTTACGTTTACTCTTTGCCATAGGTGTCGAAAATGACATGGACATTGAACATGTTGATGTCAATACAGCTTTTCTTAATGGTGACCTCAATGAACGAATTTACATGGAGCAGCCAACTGGCTTTGCTATTGAGGGGCAGAACAAAGTCTGTTTACTAAAGAAGAGCTTATATGGACTCAAACAAGCCAGCAGAGCCTGGAATGAAAAGGTTCAAAAGGTTTTAGTTAGCAATGGCTTCACACAACTAAAGACTGAGAAATGTGTTTATTTTAAAAACAAGGTTATTATAGCTTTATATGTAGACGATTTCTTCATATTCAGTTCTAATGAACGTGAAAAGCAATTGCTTTACAAATTGCTCAGTTCCAACTTCAAAATTAAAATACTTGGACCTGTGAAACAAGCCTTAGGAATGAAGGTTGATAGGGACCGAGAGCAGGGAACACTAAAGTTATGTCAATCTGAATACGTGAAAAATATTTTAATTAGGTTTGGTATGAATGATTGTCACAGCATAGCGACTCCAATGGAAGTTAACTTTAACCTTCCAAAAGCGGATACCACAGATCAAAGGTTCCCATATCAGGAACTAATAGGAAGCTTGATGTATCTTGCTGTTTGCACTCGTCCAGATATAGCGTTTGCGTGCAGTAAGCTCAGTCAATATAACACCTGTTATAATGAGTCACACTGGATCGCTGCTAAACGCGTGCTCAGGTATCTTTCGGGTACAACTGACTACGGTCTCAATTTCAAAAGAGGGAATAATGAAGTCATTATTTCATCCGACGCAGATTGGGCGGGGGATACCAGTGATAGAAAATCGTGTTCCGGTTTTCTGAGCAGATTTGGAAAATGCATTGTAAACTGGCATAGCCAGAAACAGCAAAACGTGGCCTGTTCTAGCACAGAAGCCGAATACTATGCTTTAGGTACTGCCGTTAAAGAAGCTAAATTTATTCGGAATTTTCTGCGCGAACTTAACTTTATGGAGCAACCGCCACTCACTATATACAATGATAATAGGAGTACGTTAAAGATGGTAGAGAATGAATGCTTCAGAAGAACCAAACATATAGATGTGTGCCATCATTTTATACGAGAATGTGTAGATCAAAAACTTGTAAATCTACATTATATGCCCTCCTCTGAACTGGAAGCAGATATTTTTACTAAGGCTTTGCCCAAGGTGAAACATAATTACTTTATTAAACGCTTAGGTTTATTAAATAAAGCAGTTTGATTTTTTCTGATCAATTTATTGTTGTACTCTCAAATTACGCTGCGAGCTGCTGATGAGAGTAAGGGGCAGTGTTAAAACCTCCTTACCATAAGGCAGATTCTCTTTGGTTTTGTGTGAATTTCAAATAGTTGTCACTTATTGTCACTCATAAATAATACAGTATGATTTACTGAATCTTGTGGTTTTAATAGCTTCAGTTCCAGAAGAATGTCTTTCAGCCTTCTTCCTTCTCATATGATCCCGAATACAGTTGTAAATTTAATGCTCCTTTTAAAATTGAGGAGTTGAAAGGTGTATTAAGTAACGTAAAAGATACTGCACCTGGCCATGATGGAGTCCCTTATTCTTTTCTGGCCAATGCTGGTGATGGCATTCTTATTTATTATTTACACATTATTAATTCTGTTACACAGTCCGGTGTAGTCCCAGATTCATGGAGATCTCAAATAGTCATTCCTATTTTAAAACCCAATAAACCAGCTTCAGATGTTTCTTCTTACAGGCCTATTGCTTTATCTTCAGTATTTGCTAAAATTACAGAACACTTGATTAAAAACAGATTAGAATTTTTTATTGAAAGCAATAAGTTACTGGCTCATGGTCAGTTTGGATTCCGTAAAGGTAGATCTACTTATGATAGTTTAGCTATATTAACATCAGATATTCGATTGGCATTTTCCAGGGATGAATCGGTGGTAGCTGCTTTCCTGGACATTAGCGCTGCATATGATAATGTCTTAGTTTCAGTGTTAAAAGAAAAACTTTCCATATTAGGAGTACCAATAATGTTAAGCAACTTTATAATTAATCTATTGTCTCAAAGGTCCATTAGTTTTCTCATAGATGATAATAATAGCATTACTCGATTAGTGTGGAGAGGGCTTCCACAAGGGTCAGTTTTAAGCCCTCTGTTGTATAATATTTATACATTTGACTTAGAATCATCTTTAAATGGCAGTGTTAGAGTTTTACAGTATGCTGATGATTTACTATTATACACACCAAATGTTTCTGTGGAACAGGCCAGTAGAACCGTTTCTTACTCTTTGAGTTTATTGAAATCATGGCTAGACTCTAATGGTTTAGAACTTTCCATTCCTAAAAGTGTAGTAGTTTTATTTACAAGAAAACTATTTCCTCCTCCGGTCACCATAGAATATGGTAATAATCCCATCTCTGTAAAAAGTCAAACAAAATTTTTAGGTGTCATTTTAGACAGAAAATTATCAGGTCTTCCTCATTGTGACTATGTAGTTTCTAAATGTGAAAAGAATATTAATATACTTAGGTGTGTATCTGGAGTTTGGTGGGGTGCACATCCTTTTTGCCTAAAACTGATGTATAATGCCCTAATAAGGAGTGTTTTAGACTATGGGACATTTCTGCTAGAACCAGGAAGTGTAGTAGGTTTCAAGAAACTATCTAGTATACAGTCTAAAGCTCTCAGAATTATCTGTGGTGCTATGAAATCTAGTCCCATTAATGCAATGCAGGTTGAGTGTTGCGAACCACCTCTTCATTTACGGCGACAATTTCTGTCTGATAGGTATCTCTTCCGATGCTCTCAATTTTCAAATCACCAAATTTGGCCTATCTTACTAAACCTCTCTTTTCAAATAATCTCTTCTAAATATTGGAGACATAAGAGTCCCCCTTGCTTAATTAAAAGTTATGATAAAGTTAAATCTATACTTGCCCCCACTGTTAGTGCTTCTACATTGCCAATCTTCCAGCATGACTATGATTCCCTCACACTTGTTCCTTCAGTGCTCTTAAATATTGGCATCTCAAAGAATGATGTGGAACAAAATAAACAGTTCCTGAGTTTCATTGGAACTGAGGGCCTGGGTGCTCATCATATTTACACAGATGCTTCTAAAATATCAGTCAATGGTTGTGTTGGAATTGGAGTTCTACATGTTCAATCAAATATATATCAAAAAGTAAAGTTGCCTCCAGAGTCATCCGTGTATAGTGGTGAGTGCTTTGGAATCCTGAAGGCAGTAGAGATGATCATTATTATGCGTCTTAAAAAGACGATAATATTTACGGACTCATTAAGTTCTCTACAATCAATTGTTAAATTTCCTTTCAGATCCAAATTGAATAACCCAATTATTTATAAAATACGTAGCCTCTTGTTAAAATGTTCTTTTAATGATTATTCTGTTTCCTTTGCTTGGATCCCCGGGCATAGAGGAATAAAAGGAAATGAAAGGGTGGACGTGCTGGCCCGTGATGCCATTGATTGTGGTGATATGTTACCTTATGAAAATATACCTGAAGACCTTTTAGCTTTGCCCAAAGTATATTTACGAGATGAATGGATGAAACTTTGGACATCACCTGATGCAAGGACGGGTTTACGCTACCGGGACATACAACCGTTAATTCCTGCCAAACCATGGTTTTCTAAAATATCCCTTTCAAAACCAGCAACCAGCATGGTAATCCGCATGAGACTAAGTCACTTGTGTACACCGGAGCATCTTTCAAGATTAGGCATTGTGGCCAGTTCTGCATGTATTTGTGGAGCTGATCCCGGTGACCTAAACCACATTTTTTTTGAATGTCAACAATACGATCGCTCAATACTACTAAACCAGCTGTCATTGCTTAAAGTTCCTTTACCTGTATCCATTCCTTCACTCCTGTATATTAATGACTCATCCTTGTATATATTTAAGGCCTTATATTCATTTTTATCTTTAAATAATATTAAACTTTAACATATATTATTGTACCCTTTCCTGATCTTTTCCTTGTTATCCAAATTTCCGATCTATCCGTATTTTCCTGAAATCCCGTTTCCTCGTTTTTTGGCTGAATGCGCCAAGAGCGCGATGCCATATATATAAAAAAAAAAGAGGGTAAAAAAAATTTAGCAAATGTCAAAACAAGACGAGCTTTTTTGTTTGTAACATATTTTGTAGGTTACTGACTTTGGTTACTGATTTGAATTGGTGTTAAAATGCCTAGTTACGAGTTGGCATTAATGTTACGTGCTATGCCGAAACCAGAACTGAAAACGACGCTTAAACGTGTTTCACATGCCATATTTAATCGTGGCGGGATCATAAGAGATATCGAGAACTTGGGTTTTCGAGCAATGCCGTACAAAACCAGTGCTCACGGTTTAGTTCATCGAGAAGCAAACTATTTTATATTTAAAATAGATACAGCGACACAAGCAGTGGCTGATTTGAAAGAAGAATACAGCAGAGATGTCGACATCGTGAGGCAGCGCGTGTACAAGGTAGGAACCGAAAGCGCACACGACTGCACTCTGGAGGCTGAGCTGCTGCCACCGGCGTACCGGAAAGAAGTCCAGAAAATGATAGAAGTTGGAAAAACTCAGGTCAACCGTTTTACTTACAAATTTAAATATAATTCTGGTCTGGACTACTATCCATTCCAAAAGTAACCGTAGTGTTTGATAAACAGCTTAGTCATAGTAATTATAATATTTATTACTGTAGGTCTGTAATAAACATGATTTACAGTTTGTGTGTGTTTCATTCCATCGTAAAGTAAAGTTACTACTGTAGCTGTCATGCTACAAGCGGTAGTTTTAGTAATCTATTAGGCCTCATATTACTTGTCAAATTATTTTACTCTTGTTCAAATACATTTTGTTTGTTATGATATAAAATTCTACTTATTTACCTAATTTGTAACTAAATCATGTTTATTCTGAGAAAACAAAATTCTACATTTGGTCTCAAAAGGCTTCGGTGCCTATCACATACTGTACAAAATAATTTAAGAGTTTTTTTCAGTGACCATTGTTACTATAAACATAAATATAGTCCAGAGCTAGAAGCTGCTGTTAATAATCAGATCTTTAGTGAACAGCTAAATAAGCTAATAAGCTATATAGAGGAGGAATCCCAGTGTTCCAGGCACTCACAGCTCCAACTCCAAAAGTAAAAATTACAATGCTTGAAGGTTTCAAACATGCACTAGACATAGAACATTGTGTAACAGAGGTATTCTATTTCCAGAAATGTTCTTCTTAATAGATCTCAAAGCAGTCAATATATTATTAGTTCATCATCATTTATTTAACCTTTTCACCGCCAAACACGTGAAATCACGTCATCGACGATTCGTGACACCGACACCAATATTTTTTTTATTTATGAAAACCTACTCTGAAATGGCCCAATTTCATGTTGGCATTATTTCTTTATCCATTATTTTTTTACCCTTGTGGCGTGAGGTGGCACGGCAAGTTGCTTTACCATCTGGCGGTGAAAAGGTTAAGAGCTTGGCTCTTTTCGGTGGAGTAATCCATTACTCCTTTTTTGAGGAAGCATAGTGTGGTGGTTTCCCCCTTGCCTTCCACACCGCAGTACACGGACTGAGGTTCACCCGCTCCGTGATGTCCAAACAAGAGCCCTTCCAGATTCCTATCTTCGTTCTCCAGTCGGTACTAGTGCTACTGCTGCCTGACACTTAAGAGGATTGCTTATTTAATGTGGTGTTGGGTTTTAGGCGGCGGATAGTGGAATGGCCATCAGATATGATGGTTAGCTGCGAATATACTGAATAAGCTGTCCCCGACCACACAGAGGCAGGGTTATCAGGATGTAGTGGGCAGGCTTGTAGGAGGGGCTACTCTATAAAAAGCTACAATATCCGACGACGATTCTGTGACATGGCGAGTAGTTGCCGCCATTAAATATTATTAGTTATTCACCACAAATTTATTTGTTTGTGAGGGAAGATGGAACTTCAAAGTAAAAACAGTTTCCTGTCTCATAATTGTGGTATTATAAACAAAAGTTTAATTTTATAATTTTCCTGCAGCTAGTAGAAAAACTGATTGCTACTGCAAAAAAAGATAAGGACTACCACTGCACTAATTATGTGACAACCATATTTCTTGAGGAGCAAATGAATTCCATTCATAAGTTGTCCCAGCATGTGACATACATTAGCAGTATCACTGAAGATTCTGATGCTCTATGCCAGTATGATAAACATCTTCAGTCCATCCATCCATACAAACCTAAGTCTGGTAATTGATTTTATTTCAATGGAAGTTGTCCTAATAAAACACTTTCACATGCTTGCTATATTTTATTGATAGAAAGGTCTGGAGATAACAATGATTCATTACTGAGTATTTTATGTATAAGGTCTAAATCACAGTCTTTTAAAGCAGAAAGAAGCTCTGATTTTTCGTTGCCTTGCTCAGTTCTGTGCAGGGTGTGAGTTTTCCAATCTGTATACCACTGTGTAACAGTATCTGAAAAAATACTTGCTAATAACCTTTTTGTAAAACTAGAAAGAGCTAAGTTGTATAATAAGAACTAGTGCTCCTTATAGACAGGCTCGTACTATTTGTGTCTTACCAACAAGAACTTCAAAGTAAGCATCTGTGTCATACTCCAATGGTGTTTTCCAAACACGCAGGTAGTCTTCACACAGCACCACATCATTATCAGCCATGACATTGTCATCTAAATCTAGAGCACTGAAACATTTGTATGTAGTTTTGTTTAAATAATGTATAAATTATAAATAAAATGTTGCTTACATGACCATGTTAGTAGTATAGTAGGTACTTACTTAATTGCATTTTTTAACGCTACATATTTATGCTTTTTATATTCAACTTTGAATTGTTCCTCTATTCTTTCGAAAGAATTTACGCAAATTTTGTCTGGAATATCTGTTGAATATACAAAAAGTTTCAAGTTTATGATGTAGGAGCCCTAAGATTAGCGAGATATAACAGATGTAGAATAGAAACCCGCTAGATATCCCCACAAGACGAAACAGTGTTTACTCTTACTTTTTTTAATCAAATAAATGTTTGATAAGGAAATTCTATTTAGGGTAAATCACCAATAACTGGCCACCCTTCAATAAATGTTTGTAGGGGAACAGAGTAAATTTTTAGTATGAGGGGGCCAGTTATTGGCGATTAACACTATATAGGTAACACATATAAAAAAGCAACATACCACAAGATATGTCCAGGCGAATGTTCTTTCGTACAGAGCAATTAGAAATCACGTCTCTCATCGTAGCTACCGTAGAAACGTTATCCGATTTAAATATAGCTTGACCGCGCCTGCAATATCGATAAAGACTCCATAAATTAATGAAGCATAAAAAGTAGTTATTATAAAACGAATACTTACTGCAGACGGCAAACAAGTATTGTCTTAAGAAGAGAATGGGACCGTGCAATCGCTACAGAGGAAGCTGGCCTAGGAAGCTCCCCGGGCAACGCCTCCGACAACCATGCTGTCATTTCGGCAACGGAAAAGCTGCCTGATACATTCAGTTCACACCATGCCCTGAGTGAAAAGAAACATGCGCTCTTTCAGAATATTGTATCTAAAATGTGTCTAATGAGAACAACTTTGATAGAATTTAGAGCTTTTAAGGATGTGACGACCCACAGCACTGCAGAAATATCAAAAAAAGGATTACAATAGTTAAAATTTCACCGCACGTGACTCTGTGTGCCGAAGGATTTTTCAGTTAAGTACGAAGCCTTCATGATGTGGCATCATTGGAAGTGCGCTACGGCGTACCTAATCCTTGGTTTCCTAAGAGATAGAAGCTCCAATAATGATATACATATACATACCTACATATTTTCTGAGTCACTAATAAAATCCGGTTCGAAGGACCGTATGTACGACGCAGCTTGGGTTTGGTATACGAATGTTAACTAAGGCGGGTAAAAATACTATAACCTATGTATATGGTCAAAGTTACTTACCGGCTCTCGCTATCCGAATCGGAATCCTCGTGCTGCGAATAGTACGGCAGCACCGGCAAACGCAACGTCATCAGGCGAGCCACCCTCGGCACTCCGGCTGGCAGGGCGTATATCAGCACTCGAGCACATTCTGGCAGCAGAGGCGTCCCTGGCGCGTGTCTCAAACGGACCCATAGTCTTCTCGTGCCAGCTTGGCATCTCACTGTTGCGAGGAAATCTGATGTTGATCCCTGTTAAACAGGCAACAAATCAATAATTGCATTGGTAACTAGGATTTAAATATCAGCAGATATACTACTTTGGCTCAGTGATCCCAGAAGGATGTTGATGTTGGCCAACGAAACGAAATCAAGTTCTTGTCAATTTATTCCACACAATCTCTCCAGCGACCATCCAGGCAAGGTGGGTGGGTGCCGAGAAGTCGGTCTTCCGGTACGCTCTATTGAAGGCTAGATCTTCCTCTGTAAAAAAATTACGTTCGTTTTTACCGAGATTTTGTAAGTACATTACCTGAGACGCACACAAACTGAGCACCGCGGCGCTGTCAGTCTTCATATCCAATTTGCGGTTGCAATATATGAATAGCATATCTAAAGGCACGGGAGCCATAATTCTTGCTTCTTGCCAACCGTCCTTAGATGCTCCTAACAACTGTAACAACAAAACATCAAGGTATAATCACGGAGTAACTAAGTATTAATCTGTGGTATAATCTTAGCCTTGGAGCATAATTTAGTGGTATAAAGTCAAAATAAATCTTCAACAGGCACGTTCGAATCTATACGGATATGGCCAGCGAACCAAACCTTCAGGGACGACAGAAATCTATACCTAGGTACCTACCATAGAACTTATCTACGTAATCACAGAATAAGTAATAGTAAAAGTACAGAAATTGCACTTCCTAGCAAAAACGACGTTTAGGCATAAGAAACGTGCCTACTCTGTGCATCTCTGTCTATCGTATAACTTGTATTCATTCTCACACAGCACGTGTAGCGCTAGGGCTGTCACGCCAAGAATACATCAATGAAGGCAAAAAATGCTCACCAGATGTGGCTTGAGTAAAGTGAACCGATATTAATTTAGTACATGCTTACTTCACATACAATGTATGTCAGCGTCATTATAAATAACACCACACATAAATAAAATTGATCTGCCACTTCTCTATTCTCTATTAACTAATTCAATTTAACTTTTGAAGTTTTAAGGACAGCATGGAGGGCTTTCTGTGTTCATGTTGACCCATGAAAAGGCGCACTTTCAGAGCAAGTGCATTGTAAAATATATATTCAAACCAGTCTTTCATTTTGAAGTAAATTGCAGCAGGTATCCCGTTAAAAGTATAGGTAATAATAAGTAACATGCATTTGTATTGTTTTTGTACATTGTACTGTACCTTACATCTTTATAATGTAAAGTAGGTACCCTAAAGTAGGTACCTAATAAAAAAATAAACTTATCGTTCACAATTTGCGGGCAGATTAAAAAAAGATAATTCAACGTCCTTTTGGGCATTTTTTAAACAGCCATAAACTGAGCAGCTGTGGCGGTTTGTTGATTTTTACAAGTTTTAAAAAATTATGTTACTTATAATTATAAAATAACACGTTGTTACGTTCGTTCGTCACGTTCAAGTCGGCGGCGGCGGCATGTCTCAACACGCACGTGTGCTCGCTCGCGCGGTGCCGGCCCTCGACTGACTTGGAACCTGAGGTTCCGCGACCGCTAGGTTATTAACGCGCCGCGCCCCACCCACTGCAAGCCCCCTGACGTAATGTACAATGATATATTAAGTGAACATTTAGAAAACTGGGTCACTAGCCTTCGAAACCCCAAGTTTCGGCCTTGTTAGAGTTTGGCTAACATAAGAACCCGCCCACCCACCAGAACTTGAACCCACTAGATTCAATTACGCGACAACATTATCGGTCAAAATGTATGAAATTTATAGTTAGTTGGTTACACTTGAGTTTGCCAGACTATAAACAAATGTACTCACCTCATACTGAATATCCAATAGTGGGGGTGCTGTAACACCATTTTGTAGTGACCGGGTACTTCTGTGATATTTTTCTCGTTCATTAGCAGCCTGCTTTTCTAATCGTGCTACTTCGATTCTAAAAATAGTAAACTTATAAAGTCGAAAAGTTCCAATAATAATTTAGAAGACAAGTGTACGAGTGAATTCTGACTACACTTACTCAAGTTTACTCCTCCTTGTGGCTATTACGTCTTGAGACACATTAGTGAACATTCCAGAACCCGATACTAATCGACGAGATCTTAGAGCGAAGACCCGCCCTGAAAACGTAGTGACCAACAGTTCGTTTTCCTCCGTGCCAACGCATCCACCACAAACTGACGTCACAGGTTCACCGGAAAACTAGAAACAAAATATTAAGTACATGAACGGTATGAGGTCAGTGACGGAAGTTGCGTATCTTTCAACTAGATTCCCGCTACGCATATAGCGACCTCTCTGTATTCTCTTGAAACGCTCACAGCCATCTAGTACCACTTTTTAATCGAACCACATTCGGTAGTTTCAGATTAACGAGAGACATGGCGCTGATAAATAACACGAAACAAAAATTTGTTTCGTTAAGAAGTATTAAGTATACATCATGCTTTACTGATCTGCACTCTGAGTTTATATGAGTGCAATTCTGAGAGTGAGGGGAAACTAAACCTCATTGTGATTAGGCATTTGCTGCTCAACTACTGCTGTTGCAGACAACAATCAACAGGAAGCGCTCAGTTAGCATCTACTCAAAGCGGTCATCACTTCATTCTTAACGAAACAAATTATTATTTAAGTAACACGAAACAAAAATTTGTTTCGTTAAGAAGTATTAACTAAGTACATCATGCTTTACTGATCTGCATTCTGAGTTTATATGAGTGCAATTCTGAGGGGAATCTAAACTTCATTGTGATTAGGCATTTGCTGCTCAAGTACTGCTGTTGTAGACAACAATCAACGGGAAGCGCTCAGTTAGTATCTACTCAAAGCGGTCATCACTCCATACACTTACCAATCGTTAAAAGTGAATAAACAGGGGCCTATTTCATAACAACTTGTAACTTATATTATAAGCGGAAATCTCTTTTCAACTTATTTTATTAGAAAGAGACTTCCGCTTGTATTATAAGTTATAATTTATTATGCAATGGGCCCCAGGTTTAGAATTAGGTATTACCAATACTTTGAAGCTACTCAGTGGGTAAGGCATTTGGTACGCACATATGTGTATTTCAACCGAGGTTTATCGCCGAGATTCTCCATGTCGACGAGGTAAAGCTGCACCGATCCATCATGGCGGCCGACGGCGAGGTGGGCGCTCCCGTTGGAGAAGTACCAGCCCACGCACATCACGGATCCCAGGCCTTTGCCCTCCACCAGGCATTTACTGGTTAGCATGGATCTGGAAATTAGAATAAACACCTTAGACGGACTTAAGCGATACAGAGATAATGCAGGTATTTAAACTACACATAATATTGTGTCGGTAGCGGTAGGTACCTTACTTTTAGTGTCTACAAAACTTTATATACTAGTCCCTTTGTTTCCTAATAAATTTGGACGTGAGATATTTGAGTGGATCAGTCGTTGTCGGCCACGCGTCTGTCTTAGACATTTTACATAGGTAGGTTTACTATTTTACCGTATGACCGTAAAAGTAGCTGTTTGTACCTAATGGTGATATTTTTGAACGGGTTGATTACCGTAAGTTATTCATAGTTCCATTGAACAACGAACCTAAAAGTGTAAACATCTTTGACGTCTGTACATACCTATACAAGAGGTATTATGGTGTAGCTAAGCTAGGGCCCGTAACCTAATTTATATGGGGTGACCATAGAACTGGATTCCTATCGGCTTATCTACTCTAAAGCAATTATTAATCTTATTCTACGAGAAGTACTTATGCCGCATTTTGTCCGGCTTGTCTTCAATCTACAGATATGTCTGTAGTGGGTTTTTTCTACTACTATACTTACTGTTCATAAGCTATGAGGCCAACAGATCCATCTGCGGCGCCGTAGAAGGCGTAAATGTCCGCGGCATGCATCGGCGGCGGAACCACCAGCCGCGAAGGACCCGACGTGACCACCGCCCGGGCCGCGATCTGCCCGTTCTCCAACATCACCGCTCCTTTGTTTGCCACCAACACCAGAAGCCGTACTCTAGTATTCTGATTAGAAAGTGCTTATAATTTCTACAACTGTAGGTTGTTTATACACTGAAATACGGTATGATAGGAGTGCTTTGGAATACATTAGGTATGCAGATGTGCCATTTATTTGTATTGTTTTCATACAGTGAAGGTATCAGCACCAGCAGTACCTATAGAGAGTTACATATTATTTCTCCCTGAGCAATAATTGTAGAGGACCTCTAGTCCTTCAGTTTCCACGTAAAAGTGAGGCGAGATAGGATATATAAGATCTGTAAATATGAACCTACCCAGATTGTAGGTTGCCAAGTCATAAACGTCGTTATGCTTGCAATGATTGATGCGCGCCCGATTTGGGACCTTATCCATTTCCTTGTGTTGTTTTTACTGAGGTGATGAGGTACCGAAACTTAATCCTACTGGCGGGAATAAAAAAGGAGTTATACTCTTACATTGGGAGTAGCGAATGACGCGATATCTAGCACTCTGTCTTCGCAAATATAAGAATGATATTCCCGCAAATCTCTGTAATGGGTCACAGTCCGCCCGCTGCACAGTATTAGGTCGCCTGCTAAAATGGACCTGCAATGATTTTTACAATAACTTCTGTAAATATTTATTTAAAAACCCGCCTAATTGCAAGTAAGGTAAAAATAAGATACATGGATGTGATAGTCTCCGATAATGCTGTCTCGATAGAAAGGAAAACTTTTCCTTTTCTAGTGTAACCTTTGACTTCGTTGCCGGATGCCGCGAAAACTTTGTCAGCTTGGGCTCCTGTAATTAATAATTTAAAAGTCATATTAGCCACCAAAATAATAACAATAAGAGACTCGATAGATATAGTTGTGTCTAGAGTGAGATACAGAAGGCGGGACTCCTGGACACGGTGGCCTGCTGCGGCAGCCTAATAAGTATTTTTTAATACAAAATTTATAATACAGTTTTTCACAATCGTGTTAAAATAGAGAGCTTTTTAGTCGAGTACCGTGTTTAGGCCACGAAGCTTGCTGAGTGGCCTAAGTTAGGTACGAGATTAAAAGGCTTGATTATGACACTATTGTGAACAATACTTTTTCTACGAGTCAACTGACCAAATTAAACAAACTTGGTATCTATTGAAAACTGAAAACGAAGTGCAACCAACGGCTTTTCATTTTTGTGCGTTGATGTCTATTTACCTTTTGAGTTTCTCATGACTGCGTCCTATTGGTCAAATACATTATAGTTCAGTAAAGGCGCCACGTGATTGGCCAATTTCATTTTAGTTGTCTCAACAGTTATGAAATGTTGAGTTGGGAGCTCTATAGTAAAAAGTATGTGGTTTAAGTTTGGTGTACAAAGTCTTAATTCAAACATTAAGGTCGACGAGTATAAAAAGACAGTTTCAGTAGTACCTAATAAAAATAAACATCCTTTATTGCTCTACGACGTACGAGAAACATGGACAGAGAACATATAACAGTTAGAAAAATAAACAATGGGATCGACAGGGCGTTTATCGCTTTAAAGCGATCTCTTCCAGATAATAACTTGAGTAACAATCAAATGTGAGTGTCATATACTTACAGCAAAAATAAACCTATACCTAAGATCCAAACATTTGTTTACATAGTTAGCAAATCCCATTGATTTAGATCTTAATTAATCTTTTACGATAGGCACACTAGGTAATTTGCTACCTTTCATTTAATTATAGTCATGCATGAACTTACCGTCGTTAATGGCAAGCTGGACAGCCGTTATCGGTTTTCCTGGGAGGGTTTTAAATTGAACAAATGCCTCTTCATCTTTTATGCCCAAACATTGTAGAACACCATTCTTGTCGCCGATTATAAACTAGATAATGAAAATAAGGTAAGCAAGCGCTTAAATTATGTAACTGTCTGGGAGTCTGACTAAGTCAGTTAAGAACTACTTACATATACCTTTTGTTGTGTTTTTGGTCCGGATGCTGGTAATATCTTTAACGTATCTGGGTATGTGATCCCACATATCGCGTAATCAAGCCGCGAAAAATCATATTCCATGCTTGTAATACTATTCATTACCTACCTACTTAAAACTCGGAAACGATTTAAAACTGGATACCTCAATGATAATAAATATCTAATTCGAATGGGACACTTTTGATTAAGTATAAATCGATAGCACCGTGGAAACCAGCATACCAACAAATCACACCTTGCAATTAATTAAGTAGGTATTATTTGAGTGGATACTAATCGTAATCATAGTATTTATGGTAATGTTTGTCTGATGCAGTATGTTGAGTAGGTATGGTAGGTACGTAAGGAGTAGTACATAGTAGATTTTAAATGGAGGCTGGGCGAAAATAAGTATATGAAGACAAATGAGCAAATGAATGAGCGCCATGTCGAATAATTTATGGGGTATACAGATTAAATGATTTTACCCCAATTTGTCAGTACAACATGTCGAAGTCATAATTTGGTGAAGCGTAGAGCACGTCTATCATGGGCCAGCCGCGACATACTCTCGATTTTCCTCGCACTATACCTCTTGTTCTAATAAGAAAGAGACGGATAGTGCGAGAAAAATCGAGAGAGCTCGCGTGATAGCCGTGCTGATGTAACAATCCGACCTCCTGTGCATGCAATTTCTCAGTACAACTCGGGCATTGGGGCTGACAAATCATGACATGTATACACCCCATAACACTGAACTCGGAGCCTTTTGACGAGATAAGCCTCGGCTAGACGAGCGAAATTGGCCCGTGTGGATAGGTGCTGGATGCAGAGCGTCCTGCTAAATTCTACCCCTATCTCGTACTATCTTATAACTTCGTACCGCTTTGCCGTCCGCCGCACTCGGACGCCTGGCGCAGCGGGCGAGCATGGCAGTCCCCACGCGTGTTAATAAATATCTCAAACAGGTTTTACCAAAGAAATGTCAAACATGTTGGGATGTCACTGTCAAATTGTCAATGTCATATGAAATTTTGTGACGAGTGTGAGAGTGTGACGCTGACGTGACGTATCAACGTATGTATCGTATCGCTCAGCTAGAGAACCTTGTTTGTACTTCTAACCTAAAATAATATTTAAATAAAAAGAAAAGCAATTAATCTCAAACATGGATAAAGAAAATGCCGTTCAAGCGATAGTAGTAATGGATATATTTAGTAACAACTTTGATCCTATATCAAACTACAAACCGATGGTGAGAAATAAATTACATTATCTGATGCTGTCACTACTGATTTCATCATCTTTGAAAAGTTAATTTCTATTAATGAAAACTCTCTTTCTAGGGTCTATTTGCAGTCGCTGGAGTGCCTTTAGTAAACTATGTTCTTGAATCTCTAGCTTGGGGCGGAGTAGATGACGCTATTTTATTTTGTTGCAAGGATGGAAATAAAATCAAAGAACATTTAAGGTATTTATTGTAAAACATGTAATATATTTCTTTATGACAACATCGTAGCTTATTTTAAAATCGAAAGTAGCTGTGAATGTATTAATTTTATGATTTTTAGTCGACTGCCTAAAGAGAGGAGGGTTATGTTTTTCGAGCGTATGTATTTGTTTGACACGCCCTGCAGCCTTTTTTAGAAAAATCATTTGATTTAATTTTTTTATTAACTACTGTAGGAAAGCAAAAGAGCAGAGGGCTCCATGGAGTCTCACCTTAGATGTGCAAGTGCTGATGTCAGACACTTGCGAGACAATGGGTGACGTGATGAGGGAGATAGACGCAGCTGGTCTGATCAGGGGCTACTTTGTGCTGACATCCATCAACAGCATAGCTAATATACCCTATGCATCTATGTTGGAACAACATAAGTAAGTTTCAAAAATTAACTTTACAACTACAGAATACAGATCAAGCACTAGTGATGTAGTGATAGCAAATATTTAGCATAAACTCAGTTGATGGTGTGGGGATTGTTAGCATTTTTATTTAAATACTAAATACAATTCAGCATCTCCAAGTATATTGACCAGCACAGTTAGCATCAGCCAGAGCTCGAGGGAGCTTACTCTCTCTCTCTCCCTCCAAGCTAAGTTTCTTGATAAGAGAGAGGTGGATGGTGTAGTGTGAGATAGCTTGCACACCGTCTTGTGCTAGCCATGCAGGCAGGATGCACTCTGAAATACCTCACTGGTAGAGATAATCCTAGTTTATTTTATGTTAACAAAGTGTTGCTCATGTTCATAGAACACTCTGCAAGAAAGATAAAGGTGCAGCAATGACTCTGGTCTACAAGAAAGTCTCCTGGGAACATCCCCTCATTGGCACTGACAAACCAATCTTCTTGGCAGCAGACGGAAACACACGAAAAGTCCTGATACACAAAAAGTACAAACCCAAGTCTAAGGATAAAACCATCACACTGCCCTTGGTAAGACAAAACTTGTGTACAATTTGAGTTCTTTGTAGTCAGTGACATCATTAAGTTTAACAATTTAATCTTTTCTTTTTCAACAATTTAAAATAATATATTAATGTTTGGAAATGGACTATGTTGCAAAAGAATTTTCCCCAAAATACTATGATTGACTTCATACATATTATTACGAGTATATATATTGATATAAATACTCGATTTAAACAATCCTGGCTGGTTATCAATTTTGTTTGAATTAAGTTTAATTTCATGGTTTTATTGAGAAGATTTAACAGTCAGACAGACACACTTTCGCATTTATAATATTAGTATGGATAGTTTTTTTGCCTCCACTCAACACAACACTCACTCATCTACTCTGCCCTCATAAGAGTCATAAGCCAAATAGAGCTATCTCAAAATGAAATGTCATAATGACCATATTTCATCCATAACCTTATAAGTCCTGCCTATTTCCATTTTCATCTTTCTTGTTGATTGTTAAGTCTTAAGCTGGGAACAAATTATCAGACGCGGCTGACGCCCTTCGGATCAAAATGCACAAAAAACAAAATGTACACTACATGCATACATAAATATAACCAATAGCAAAATGTACAATTCGCACGATGTACCCCACGCATATTGTGAAACACGCGAAACGTACACGAAGCAAAAAGTACATTCGCAAAACTGTACATATCGGAAAATGCACACTACTCGCAAAGTGCAAATTACGCGAAACGTACAATATGCAAATAGCCGCACACGCAAAATATACAAAAAGCCAGGATTGCGTGAAATATTTTCCATTAGTTAGTCAGTTAAGTCTGAACTTTGTTGCAAATAATTTGTTTAGTTTTGGCCGAATAGAGATTTTATTTACCAAAAGGATCTATAATTAAAAATGTAATCACCCCACATGTAAAATTTGTGTTTGAAACTTTCTGTCAAAAGCAAAAGTCACACATTTCGACGGTGATGTCTCGTGTAGTGGATCCTTTTCCCTAAACTACGTCCTTTTAATCGTTTTCTAAAGCTGAAAAATGCAGCTTGTGTACTCAAAATGCCTTAACCGGTATCTGCCTAAATTCATCAATAAATCATAGATTTGAATGGCACCGTTTTTCGCTTTTTGTACATTTTGCGTTTCGCGTGATGGTGGGTACACACCAAGCCAACGAACGGCTATGTAGGTATCTCACTCTAACAAATAGCTGTCACGTAAATGCTTCGCGTTCGTTGGTCGTTCGTTTGCTCAGTGTGTACCCACCATAATGTGCATTTTGCGAGTAGTGTGCATTTTCCGATATGTACATTTTGCGAATGCACTTTTTGCTTCGTGAACGTTCCGCGTGTTTCAAAATATGCGTGGGGTACATTTGTGCTATTGGTAACATTTTGCGTGTAGTGCACATTTTGCTTTTTGCGCATTTTGCTCCGAAGGGGGCTGACGGACGCGGCTGACGGCAGCGACTGATAAATGTGCACAGTCGAACGATCGAGCGCGCCAGATTCTGTCGGATGTCAGGATTGTCGGATTCAGTGTATATTCATTAAGTATGAATTTGCAGTGATCGGAATAGGCAGAGTATAAATACCTAAACTTAATAGCACAGAGACAAAAAGTGGAGACTTCCTTACGACTATACTTTGCGTGACTAAAATCCCTGGAACTTACTAAGTAACTAATCTAAATATATAAAAGAAGAAGCTGACTGACTGACTGACTGACATATCAACGCACAGCCCAAACCGCTGGGTCTACGGATTCCAAATTTGGCACGTAGGTTCCTTATAAGGTGTAGGGGAGCACTAAGAAAGGATTTTTCAAAACTCACCCCCTATGGGGGTAAAACGGGGGTCCAAAGTTTGTATGGGGGAAGCATTATTTTTTGAACTAGAGACTTTAACCTTTGTAGGAAGGTAACTTATCAAGATACAAAAAAAGCACTTTCAGCGTTTTACAAAATTCCACCCGTAAGGGGGTTAAATAGGGGTGCAAAGATTGTATTCAAAACTACTGGGACTACAAACTTGAAATTTACACCAGACCTTCCTTTTATGACGTAAGCAAGAGATAAGACAGGATTTTTGGAAATTCTATCCCTAAGGGTGTTAAATAGGGGTGCAAAGTTTGTATGGGTGAAACATTATTTTTTATACTAGAGACTTGAAACTTTGTAGGGATATTACTTATTAAGATACAAAAAAAGTTCTTCCAGCCTTTTAGAAAATTCCACCCCTAAAGGGGGTCAAATAGGGGTGCAATGTTTGTATGGGGTAAACATTATTTATTGAACTAGAGAATTGAAACTTTGTAGGAAGATTACTTATTAGGATACAAAAAAACATCTTCAGCGTTTTATAAAATTCCACCCCTAAAGGGATTAAATAGGGGTGCAAATTTTGTATTCAAAACTACTGGGACTAGGAACTTGAAAATTACACCAGATTTTCCTTTTATGACATAGGCAAGAGATAAGACGGGATTTTTGGAAATTCTATCCCTAAGGGTGTTAAATAGGGGTGCAAAGTTTGTATGGGATAAACATTATTTTTTGTACCAGAGACTTGAAACTTTGTAGGGATATTACTTATTAAGATACAAAAAAAGTTCTTTCAGCGTTTTAGAAAATTCTACCCCTAAGGGGTCAAATAGGGGTGCAATGTTTGTATGAGGTAAACATTATTTATTGAACTAGAGACTTGGAACTTTGTAGGAAGATTACTTATTAGGATACAAATAAAAATATCCTTAAAGTTTTTAAAATTCCACCCCTAAGGAGATTAAATAGGCGTGCAAAGTTTGTATTCAAAACTACTGGGACTACAAACTTGAAATTTACACCAGAACTTCCTTTTATGACGTAGGCAAGGGATAAGACGGGACTTTTGGAAATCCTATCCCAAAGGGGGTTAAAATGGGGTGCAAAGATTGTATGGGAGAAATATGATTTTTTGTACTAGAGACTTGAAACTTTGTAGGGATATTACTTATAAAGATACAAAAAAAGGTCTTCCAGCGTTTTAGAAAATTCTACCCCTAAGGGGGTTTATTAGGGGTGCAATGTTTGTATAAGGAAAACATTATTTATTGAACTAGAGACTTGAAACTTGGTAGGAATTTTAATTATTAGGATACAAAAAAAAGTATTTTCAGCGTTTTATAAAATTCCACCCCTAAGGGGGTAAAATAGTAGTGCAAAGTTCGTATTCAAAGCTACTGGTACTAGAAACTTGAAATTTACACCAGAACTTCACTTTATGACGTAGGCAAGGGATAAGACGGGATTTTTGGAAATTCTATCGCTAAGGGCGTTAAGTAGGGGTGCAAAGTTTGTATGGGAGAAACATATTTTTTTGTACTAGAGACTTGAAACTTTGTAGGAATATTATTATTAAGATGCAAAAAAGTACTTTCAGCGATTTATAAAATTCTTTCCCTAAGGGGGTTAAATAGGGATGCAATGTTTGTGGGGGGAAACATTATTTATTGAACTAGAGACTTGAGACTTTGTAGGAAGATAACTTATTAGGATACAAAAAAAGTAATTTCAGCGTTTTATAAAATTCCACTCCTAAGGGGGTTAAATGAGGGTCCAAATTTTTTATAAGGGAAACTTATTTTTAGCTACTACGTACTTAAAACTTTGTGGACAGATTACTTATTCATTTACAAATAAAGTGCTTTCAGCATCATCGGCATCTATTGTTTCTATGGTTTATCGGGTCGCTGATTAGGAAAACAACAACGATTTTACATTCCAACGTGGCGTCTAAATATCAATATGGGCGTTGTTATTACGGTTTTTTGAGACGTTAATAACGAAAATCACATAGATTTTGAAATGTAATGTTGTGGACATGAAAATTCATGAAAATATTTGTGCCAAATTGCAATTCAATCGGTTCAGTTTTTTCCGTAGTAAATCGGTTGTAACAGACGGACTGACAGACAGCCACACGTGATCCTATAAATTAGAGTTCTATTTTTGCTTTTGAGGTATGGAACGAGACCCGCCTTATATAGGGTTATAAGTTTTAAAGTTTGTATTTGGTGCCATCTCGATCGTCAGCAATCGGTACCTAGGCGAGTGCAGGCGGCGCGGTGGGACGGGAGGGTAGGAGACATTGGGAAAGTGCCTGCATCCGTAATAAGTACATTCAAGGTGCTGCACGAAGATCTGCTTACTTTTTATAAGTTAAGCATTTTGGCCGCCTTTAAATTAAAACAAATTTTTGGGTATTTATGTTAAATACTGGTTCGAAAAGCATGGAAAAAAAATCTTAGGAAACAAGCCTATAGCAATGTCCAGGCCACAAATTTGACTTGACATTCGTGGAGATATTTTGGTATTTCAACATTATCATGAACATAAAGTAGCTTTTATTCCAGAGGGCAGATTCTCATTAATCATGATTGTAAATTTAATAACAGAAATACGTACATACATACATACATTCACGCCTTTATTCCCAAAAGGGGCAGGCAGAGCACATGAACTTTATGTTCCAGCGCCACTTTTAGCATAAATGTGGGTATAAAAGATCGACAAAAAGTGATATTGCTTAGGTTGTTAGCCCATAACCCACAACACGCTTCAACCCTGCTCTCTTAATCGACTATTTTTTTTTTCAGTAAAGCACTTTACAATTACTTAAAACTAAAAACAACGTCCCACAAAACTGTTTGCACAGTTTGACTGTGGGATCCATGAGTCTATATAATTTGGAAGAAACAGGGCGGTGAAATTCTAACCCGCCACCACACGGGCATAAAAATAATAGTAATAAAAAATAATTTACCATAATGGGTTATGACGAAGGGTTATTCGTAGGGGAAGTTAGTAGTAGTAGGTTAGTAGGCGGCGTAGCAATTCAACAATTATTGGAAAATTACTTTTACTACGCGGGCGAAGCCGCGGGCTAAAGCTAGTATGTTATAAATGGGATAAAAAACCATGTTTTTCGAGTTCAATAGAATCAATAGGGACAAAATAAAACAACCAATAATATAAACGGATTCTTTATAGATATATTACGTCATAATACAAATGAAATATCATAGAAACACAGTATAAACCCGTCTGTACTCGATAAAGGATGGTATGAAACTGTATTGTCAACTTATTATTAATGCATAAAAAGGATAGCACGTAGCAGCAACAAGTGATAACGACATCTGGTTCCCTTTTACACGATAACAATAGGAACCACGAGAAATATAATAGACAAGACTACTATTTTGTTTATCTCTTTCACTTAAACACGAAATGTAAACGAGGATAAAAGAGACAGATTAATTTTAAAAATAGAATAAAATTGTTGTTTCTTCTGTAGTCCACGTATCAATAAGTACTTATGGACGCTCACTTTGGACACACCGTATAACTACCATTGTCGCGTGATAAAATGCGTCCATTCCATACTTAACCGTAATGTAGCAGCGTATAGAAAGAAAGAAAGAAAGAAAGAAAGATACATTTATTCACAAACACACAGGACACACATATTAAACAATAGAATACACAAAAAAAAACACATAAAACATGAAACAAGTGTGTCTCTGCGGCAGTGAACCGGACACTGGCTCAGCATTATGCTGAGGTGTCAGACACCTGCAGCGCTGATTTTCAGCCAGCACCGTCGGTGACTCACAGAAACGTCATACAAAAATAATAAATAAACTACCTACATTATTGGGACAAGTGAAAAAGAAATAAACATAAAGACAAAGTGAGATAATACAAGTACACACTACCTAGACGCAGTTGCAATAGAATATTAATATTTACAATACACATTAAAAACAAAAACTAGATAGAAAATGAACAATTGGCATATTTATTGCTGTCACAGTGCTGGGGATTAGGATTAAGATTTCTGGAGCGTCAACAAATAGCCTTTAAGCATACGCTTAAAGGTGTATCTGCTAAGCGCCCCTTGGATAAGAGGGGGGATATCATTCCAGCACTTAGACGCCGCATACTTGAAACTTCCTCTGAACGCAGCGGTTCGGTGCATAGGTATAATGGCCATTGCCTTAAACCTGCGTGCACTTTTGGACCATACCAGTTTATGAAAAAGGTAGGTGGGGGTTTCGTGTTTTACCACCCCGAACAGCAGAGTGGCCAGGTGCAGGCGCCGGCGTGCAGGCATGTTAAGCAAGTTAGCGGCGTTCAAGTATGGAGTGATGTGGGATCGGGGAGGGACTCTGAAACAAAAACGAGCACATGCGTTCTGCACTCGTTGTATGACCCTCTTGGAACGACCAGTAATGCACCTGTCATACACGACATCACAATAGTTTAACCTAGATAATATAAGTGATTCACATAGGTCAACACGCAAATCGACACTAAGGTAATCTCGTATATTATATAGAACTTTAAGGCGATAAAAGCAGTTACTCACAACATTAAGTATGTGGTTCTCAAAGCGCAAATGCCCGTCCATAAGAAGACCGAGGTTGGTTGCTTCTACCACCCGTTCTATTGGTTCGCCCATGACGGCGACATTCCCGGAAGTTAGAGCTTCAAGGTTATTAAGGGTATTACGGATTTGATGGTTTGACCCAAAAATCACATATTTCGACTTGCTAGGATTAAGAACTAAACAGTTCTTGTCCGACCAAGAGGAAATACGGTCAAGGTCAGCATTTATGATGTCTATGGCAGCAGATGTGTCTGACGGCGAGCTAGAGAAGTAAAGTTGCACGTCGTCCGCGTACAGGTGATACTTACAGCTCTCTATACTGTTGGTGATGTCAGCGCTATACAGTATAAAGAGCAGAGGCCCGAGTATCGAGCCCTGCGGCACTCCTCTTGTCACAGGACAAACAGAGGACCGCAGAGCACTACCATCCGCCCTACGCAACGCAACTGCCTGCGCACGGCCAGACAAATAGCTACTGAACCATTTTGTAGCCGTGACATCAAACCCGTAATAAGACATCTTGGATAATAGTAGGGGTACGCTAATGCAGTCGAAGGCCCTGGAGAAATCTAAAATCGTATACCCTCACATACGCCGTGTCGGTCGTTGTAAAAATACTAAAACATATAATGAATAATAAAACCCGTAGTCTTCGACTTGGCCATTTTCTGCTTCCCCCGCCGAAGAGCCGCAAGTAGGTTCTCAGTTTTCTTTTTGGGTTCTTCCGCCGGTCGATTCATTTCGTGGTATAATTCGTCCCACGCGTCTTTTTAGGGTTCCATAGTCAACAAGGAACCCTTATAGTTTCGCCATGTCCGTACGTCTTCGGCTTAGCTCGGTAACCCTTACAACTAGAAAACTGCAATTCGGCGTGGGTATATAAACCAATCACGCCGACAAAACAGTAGTATAAAATCCTGAAAAAAAAAAATCTTTTAGGGTACCTCCCCTACATGTAGATTGGTGATGTATTTTTTTCTTCGTTAAACCTATAGTGTGATTTTTGTTCGAGTCATGTCTTCCCCCCCCCCCCCCCCCTTTGCCGGCTAAATGGCTACTACTGGGGACGTGAAAAAATTCGTGGCAGTAGACATAACTAGTTAACGATTAGTAGACATAACTAGTTAACTGGTAGGTAAGAAATGCACTTAATTTCGGGTTCATATACATTGTCATTGGAATTTGAACCTGTTACCGTGGACGGTAGAGTTGCTTTTTTACGGCACGTTATCTTCAATAGAAAAACCTTGTCCTTCAGGTGGTCGCTAAACGAAGGTGGTCGCGTAACCGGCCGAACGACTCTATACATTGGTGTGTTATAAAAATAATCATATTTACGATTATTTACGAGGGTAAGCTGTAATAAAAACCCCAAAAGCCCCTTTTAAGTCCGCATTCTGTGACGGGCAACTACGGGACCCTACCCTGCGCGTGGCCCGACACGCACTTGGCCGTTTTTTTAAGGTTCGATTATAGTAGTTATGCTGGCAGAGGTTCCATAATACTTCTTTCTCTCAATTAATCGAATTACTGTCTCGTTATCCATATTTTAATGTCACAAAACAAACTGTAACTGTTTGTAGCTGCCACAGCACTGCACTGTTCTGATCGGTGCTCGGATCGGAATGTACACGTACAAACTTGTCAAGTGCGTGTCCGTCTCCCCACAAAACGGCCTCGAGAGCGATCACTGCGTATCGCGTATCAAATCCTAACTTCGTATCGTGATACAGTATCAAAACACGTCCAGTCGTCCATACTTACCGATCTTGACACGCGTATCCGGTCGCAAGTGTGCGGGGTATAAAATAAACGCGTGTCAACATCGATCCCGATCGATCAGATATCGCGCGCCGCATGATCGCACTGCTTTTGCGTCCACACTAGCGATCTTGATACGCGTCGGTGCAACGCGACGGAGATACGATACGGCAAAAGGATACAAATGTGGACCCAGCTCGAGTTTTGATGATCGGTCAGTCAGTCAGTCAGTCAGTCAGGGAGTGAGTGACAGAATTAAGAAACGAACTAGTTATAATTCTTAAACTACTTTGAAATTGAATGAGATTTGAAGCTTGGTTACGGAAAATTTAGGGAATCCATCATTTTACCGAAAATAGTTTCATCGATTATCGTTTCCCATAACACTATTCGCAGAATTTCATCATCTCATAAGAACATGTAATTTAAAAATGACATTATAATTTCGAGATTTGGCTTAGCACGGCAGTACTATACACATACAACATACAATGCTAGTAACTTCACACTTTGCATAGTCCTATTAGGAATGTGCATGTCTGTTATATTTGTATTCCTTTACCTTTGTTCCATGTACAGGAAAGTGTGCTGAGCCATTCTGAAGTAAAGCTGCATCATAATCTGTTGGATGCTAATATAGCACTATGCTCTCCATCAGTGCCTCCCCTGTTCTCTGACAACTTTGATTTTCAAACCAGAGATGATTTTATCAATGGCATCCTTATTAACGAAGAGATATTAGCAAGTTCTTTATATTATACTCTGCTAAAAGACAACATGTACGCAACAACTGTGACCAATTGGAGAACATTTAAAATTATTAGGTAAGTAATTGTATTGTAATTAGTAGGGTTCAACCTGCCCCATGTGCAAACAAAAATTTGCTATATCAAATTTAATGTAGGTATGTGTTTATTGCATTGTAAACAACAATCAATGTAGGGGAGTTAGGGGAGCATTGGGCAGTCGGGAGGTTCGGGCACCACCTTGTAAGACGGATCGTGTAGGCAATACATAATTTTGTATACTGGGGTAGCTTAGCTTAGTAACAGGGAACACCACTCAGGCTAATGTCATCTGCCATTCTGTTTAGTTGTTAATGTCACATGCCGTCAACCGTTTCGTGCGTGCAAAAGTAAATATTTTGATGTGATTTCGAAGGAAATAACAACGTGATCTGCGAAATGGCGAAAGTCTCTGTATTGATATCTAGTTACGTGTTTTCGAAAGCTAATATTAACGTATAAATAAAAGTAAAACATTAGACTATAAGAAATATATCAGAATTTATTAGTGAAATGAGGGGGTGGGGAGCATTGAGCACTAATTTTGAAGGGAGGTTTGGGCATGCCCAATGCTCCCCCGCCACTAATGTTTGTTTCGGCAATCGGTGTTAAAAGTAGGTTCTGTTAAAATAAAATTATTTTGACGGATTTTAATTGCGTATAAATATTAAATATGAAGAATATTAAATACTTCGATGTTTTATTATTATTAGTGTTACTAATTATTATATGAATTTATAATTAATAAGGATACTGAGTATTGATTACTAAATCTTGTAATTTGTTTTTATTTGAGTAATAATTGGTTTAAAACATTTGATTATTTGTCGATTTTATTGCAAGTTTTTATAGTTATATTATTTAATATTCTCATAATTTACCATTAAGAGGCATATTTGATACAGTGCCCAAACCTCCCAGTGAGGTGCCCAAACCACCCGACCATTGGGAGGTTTGGGCACTTTTGACAGTGTTTAGAAAATCTCTTGCAGTTTTGAGACTGATTATAGTTGTATAAGTGTTCTTCGTAATAATTGAAGCCAAATATATGTGCTACTGATATAAGAAATAAAAAGTTGATTTTGTTGAAAAATATCTCCCATATACAAAGGTCAAATTCAATTGAATATTGCGCCGCAAATCTGCAACTCTTGGCGACAACTACGTATTTACGGCGTTTGCCGTGGAGACCCTGGGTCCTTGGGAACCAGATGCAATTAAGCTTTTTAAAAAGCTAAGATATAATATGCTCATCCAGTCCTCTGGTGACTAGGGCTAGCTCGTTCCTCACGCAGCGTATTGGCATTGCCATCCAGCGAGTCTTGTGGGCACTACCTAGTGGCAGTGATTTGGGGGAAATATGAGGCTAGGTCCCCTAGTTTAAGTTAGTTTGAACGTTTTTTGTTATATACTTACATAAGTAAGTATTTTTAGTTATTATTAATTGAATATTACATTTCAGCCGCGACATCATTCACCACTGGGCACTACCTTTGTCCATTGAGAGTGGATCACTCTATCAAGATAACTATGAATTCATGGGTAACCACAATTTCTGCCATAAGACTGCTACATTGAGTAGGTAAGATTAAGACCTCTTGAAAAACGAAACTAATAATTTACTTTAAAAACAAAGTTTTAACCGACTCCAATTAAGTACTCAGCTAAGCCACGAGAACATTTCCAATTTTTTTTTATAATTTACATGAACTGATTTCCGATAGCAAATGCGTTGATAACTATAGAAAAAAAACCGAATCGCTGTATGTGGGCCGATAATATTTGAGGACTTCCATCAATTCCCCAAGATCATCACCAATGGCACTTCATTAGTTCCTATTTCAACGGAATCTTATCAGAACCTGTGACGTACTTTTGCACTTTTAAGTACATAATTGAGGAATTCGATAAGTCACCTGTGGTCTTCATCATCAATTCCTCGCCACCAAATTTATGATTCCGGATGTAAATACACGAGTTATAACAGAAAATACCAAAATCACTACACGCGTGCCTAAGTGCCTAATAAAATTCAGGAGTCCCCTAAATTCCTCATGGATCTCATCATCTTACTGAATTTTGGAAAAAATGGGACCCACCTGGAAGTATATACATACGAACAAAAAAAAATTTTTCGAATCTGCTCATCAATGACGGAGTTATGAGGTAACATTGAAAAAAAAAAATACAGGCGAATTGAGAACCTCCTCCTTTTTTTTGAAGTCTGTTTAAAAGTATATGGAATGTTATAGAAGTATAAATTAAATTCATACATATTTTTTATTCTTTCAGGTCTTGTTCTCTTAAAGAAGATGTTTTAATAGGCGCAAATACAAAAATCAATGACAAC
This sequence comes from Epinotia demarniana, assembly GCA_945867215.1. Taxonomy (NCBI): domain Eukaryota; kingdom Metazoa; phylum Arthropoda; class Insecta; order Lepidoptera; family Tortricidae; genus Epinotia; species Epinotia demarniana. Next base: position 20,004,739 of record OX244262.1, read on the forward strand.
ACAGTGATAAACAAGTCAGTAATTGGAAGCAACTCCGTGATAGGCAATAATATTACTATATCTGGGAGCCACATTGGAAACAACATACTTATAAAAGACAACTGTAAAATCATTAATAGCTTTGTTGATGACAACTGCAAAATAGAGAAGGATTGTGATTTAGAAAATGGGTCAATTCTTGCTACAAATGTTAATTTGGCACCTGGAACTAAATACAAGGGTTCTGTGATGGAAGGTGGCCTGGAATCAAATGGTAAGCCTCTCTTATTACTTATTGGTCTTTCAACTTGTTTTAATTTCTTAGTTTCTTAAGTCATGTTACTAACTCATTTCACATGTATAAATTCCAGAAAAGAAACTAGCTAAATCAACTTCCGAAAGTGGAACAGAATGGGAAAATGAGTCATCAGGGAGTGAGGAGGATGAAGCTATTGGTTTTGAAAAGACATGGAGTGACAGTGAATCATGCTACTCGTCAGACAGCAGTGCAGAATCTACAATACCAGATACACCCGTTCCAGATGATACTAATAGTAAGTAAATATTTGTGATGCCAAGAGAGCACCCACACAATTACAATCTTGAGTGTATGAATTATTCAATAGTCGTCTAGCTAGAAACAAACTCCCAAATCTTTGATTGTTCCCTTGTGACCTTTTCTACTGTGACCATATAATCTTTTATTTTCAGTTTTCCTACAAGAAGTCATTGACAGTTTAGCTAGAGGATATGAAGATAAATTGAAATGTGACTATTTGATTCTGGAAATCAACTCGTCTAGATATGCGTACAACATTCAGCTGCATGAAGTTAATTTCTTTGTGGTGAGGGCTCTGCTCAGCCTCCCGGTTCTTGCAGATACGAAGAATGTAGTGCCGGTAATCAAGGATATCTTGAAGTTTTTCCGACCAGTCTTAGCAAACTACATTAAGACTAAATCTTCCATCATGGATTGTCTGAAAGCAGTTGAAGTAAGTAGTCTTACGAGTATGATATAAATACCCGTCAGGCAAGCTCAGAGCAAACTCTCCTTTAAACGCAAGTTGCGTAACCATCTCTTATTAACTATTTAAGATTGATGATCCTCATGATATCTTTGTTCGGGTACATATAATTATATGTATTTGTGTAGGTATAAGTAAGTTTATATTGTATGCATTATATATGTATGTATATTAATGTAATTAATTGATTTGTGTTTCCATTCAAGCCTCGGTATTTAGGATCCTGCACTGCACCACGAAAGTTTCTGTTAAGCTATTTTTATATATGTGCAATAAAGTTTAAATAAATAAAATGCTACTGCCACAATTGTAAATACAAGTCTGTATAAGTTGGTATGAGTGTTGCTTATATATAGAAATGTAATTTGCTAATAGATTAAAATCATATATTATGAATGAAATGAATGATGAAAATGGTATATTTGTTCACAGGAAAGTTGTCTAAATTGTACATGGCTAAATGAAAAAGGAGGCCAAGTCATACAATTGCTGTATGGAGCTGATGTTGTAGACGAAGATTCATTGTTGGAATGGTACAATGACTTACAAGACAATGAGAGCCCTGTTGCCAAGCAGGCCTCCTTGGTCAAGTTCTTTGAATGGCTTCAAGAAGCAGAAAGTGAAGAATCAGACTGAACCTGAATACTATAAACTCATGTAAAATGTACAGATTTATTCATTTAATATAATACTATAATGCATTTGAACATTTTTATTTATCGGATAGTAGTGTACTGTTGGAATTGGACTGTGGAAAAATTCCTAAACTTATTTATATCAAATGAAGTAGGTTCACAAGGAGAATGCACTTTGATCTGTCTCATGTGGGTGTCTCTTCCATTTTGGTGATTGCTCAAAACTGCTATCTGAATCATGAAAGTCCTTATAGGTCTGTCATGCATGTCTTTGATAGGTATCATTTCCCATCCTAAAAAAAAGAAAACACATTTTGATTAATAAAACATGTTTTAGGTATACAAAGAATACTGATAAACTAGCTGCCTGTGCGGTGTCCACCCGCATATTAAAAGGAATCCAGGCAGAGCCACGGGATAAAATTTAGCCTCTGTTTTTCCCAAAGATCCATTCCATTTTATTAATCAAATTGTTTAAATCATAGTAGTTTCGGAGATTAAACATTACATTTTACGGTGACATTTCTGTCTATTTTCCGTGGTGCTGAGACCAGGCCCCTATATCACCAACTTGACAATTGTAACCTGACAACGACAATCCTCCGTATATTGCTTGTTCCACAACTTACTTCTAGAAAAAGCAATGTATGGTGAATTGTAAGTGTCAGGTGACAATTGTCAAGTTGGTGAAATAGGGACCTGGCTTTATAGGCTATCTTAGTGGAACAGTTGACATGCAGTCCAGTTGATTAGACTGTGCTATTGCCAATGTTATGTCAAAATAACTACAACAAGCCATCTTTTTTCTGAGATTAACTTACCACTTGGCTCAATTAACTCAATAACTTCAATTTCCTGCAAATCATTGAAGTGTGTTCCAGCCCTAATGGATATACGGCTTGGAGTGTAGCTCTCATCAAGTTTGTAGTCTGTATAAATGTAGATGTGTGACACCATAGTTTTTCTTTGGAACTGGATGTTGACAAGGTGAGGTAGTTGCCCATCAGATTGCCAATATGTATCCATACAGTCATCACGCAGCTGGTCTATGCCGAATCCTGTTTATGAAAATGTGCTTGTTACTCCTCTATGACCCAAAAATTAAATACACAGATGACTAACACTAGATGGAGCACACAAATCACTGCTCTCTTGCAACTACACCTGCACGAGGCCATACATAAAGCGGGTGATAGGAGCCTTTGGAGAAGTCTGGTCAACATGAGGAGGACATGATGTCATGATCCTCAGCATTGAGGGAACAACTGATGATGATTAACCTTTTGACAACCAGCGTGCAAAACTACACGCTGCCTACCTGACGCCAGTGATGAATTAGAAGCTATGAGTAAGTATGATACCACAACTTAGAAAAGTTGAAAAACCCCTGACATTTTCATTTTAAAGTCCAATATCTCAAAAACGGCTGAACAGATTTTCATAAAACATGGCTATGAACACTCGGGATAAAATTATCTATGCCACAAAAAAAAAAAGGCATTCAAATCGGTCCATCCCTTAGGGAGCTATGCTACCACAGACAGACAGACTTATAAAGTTATAACACCCCTCATTTTCATCAGGGGTTAAAAATTATCGTCGTCCGTGGTCGTCGTGGCGTCAATGGCACGTGCATGGGTGCTTGGTACTTCACAAATGGGCATATACATTAATTTATGTCTCTTAAATGGATAGTAACAAAACCGACACTCAATGTCAATTGCATATATTTACTAACAAAACCAATAGGTTACACATGACACAAGCATCATGGTAGTTAACCTCAACCTGCCTTTTTTTAATGTCTAAGTACTATGTTTGATATTCCAAAAGCCAACACTTTCTAAATCAAGTTTATAAAAATTCTAAAGTCTATGAAAATTCTAAAAACTTGTTTGTGCATTCCAAAGAAAAGTAAAAATATACAAGTATACATGGCAAATTTTAATGTGCTCAAGCCAATATTTTAGTAGCATTTATATTGATAATGATGAAATATATCTCTGGATTTAACCATATTTTCGAAAATAGTGTTTTTATACAAAAAATGCATTATGGAACACAATTTTAGCATTTCATACTGAAGAAGAATTATTTCAAATTGTTGTTTTAGGAATTATTTGCATTATAATTTTGCAATTCAATATTATGCTGCAGACTCATCTCCTATGTTTCCAATCTTAATTGACTTGACTTATTTTCCTGTGTCCCCTAGATGGGGCAGAGGGTGTCCACAGTGCGCCGCCATCCCGTTCCGTCTTGAGCTTCGCGCTTCGCGATCTCTAATCTTAATTACTCATGTTATTTATTTATCAGGTATTTACCAGGAGGGCATACACCTAAACCCTGGGGTACTAACTAAAGATCAAAAATTTACATAGAGATTAAAATTAACATGGCTGTGAGATAAAACACTTAAATTTGAAAAATTACCTGGCTTACAAGATGACAAGCTCCAAATAGCATGATTTCCGACCTCTCTCACTCTACCTGATCTCTCGCTTATAAGCGGGTCTTTCTCAGAAGTCATTCTCCGAGATTTAGCTCTAGTCTAATGTCGATAAGTATGTAGCGTATGGAGATAAGTAGTGTTTATTATTTATGAAGAGGAAATCAGTTTCTTTAATTCACAAAGTATTTCCTTGCTTGTTAAACCTCTTCTCACGTGTACTCGTTATTCAGTAGAAATAGATTTCGAGGAGATTGAATTATAACAAGAGCTTTTATTACAGATTAAACAGAGTTGTTTTTATAAATAATACGATACAGACGACTACAGTTATACAGTACAAAATGTACCAATCTGAAATCATCAACGCGTCAATCGAATCGACATTGATTATATTATGTTGACAGTGACAGCTGGCTGACAGTTGGATTTGAGGAGAGCGTTCCGATACTCATTTGGTAACATTGTTTTTGGGCGATTAATATCTTCCTATAAAAATCGGCCAAATGCGTGTTAGTGCTAGCGAGATGCCAAAAAAACTGCGATTGATTGATCTCTAGGCCATGTATAACACGAATCAATTTGACCGAAGCACGAAAAAAATAAAAAGACCGGGTTGCACTCCGGGAACAGTGACGGCAGAAGTGAAAACTTAGTAGTACCACAAATATAAGTTACATCGGCAATCTTCGTCCACGCCGACGATAAGTACCGAATGAAATCGAACGTATGACCATTACAATAAAGACCTTGTTGCACTACTCGTAAGGTACAATATGCAATGACAGGTGAACTCGTGCTTTCCCGCTCATAGCGTCCAGACAAAATAGCGGGCGCCGGAACTACCGGCGTCGCGCGCAAAATTTTGGCCAATGGGCGTTGAACATTTTACCCGCGCAAACGCGCTGCCTTATGATTGGTTAAAATGTTTTCAAAAAATGCTTTCTACGCAGGTACATCGTTGTAACTTATATGTGCTACTTGCTTGGTGCTTGCGACGAAATACCTGCGACGGGAAAAATATGAACAAGGTAAATTTCAGAAAAACTAAATACAATATTTCTTAATATTTATTATTTTTTTCATTAAAATATAAATTTGTGACATTCGTTTACGATAAGACTAATTAAATGCTAAGAACCACTAAACAATAAATAACCAACAATACTTAAGTTATCGCCGCAGCCGGGATATATTAACAATAAATCATTGGTAGCTAGTACAGTCAGCGGCAGATATTTGTACACGAAACAGATGCAAAAGTGCAGGTCAATGTCAATAACTATCTGTACATATATATATCTGTATATTCTAATTATTAGTATCTGCTACTCATTGTGGATCTTGAATATTAGTTTAATGCTCATATTAGCTCGTCATCTTGACTGGGCGCGGTTTAGCAAGCGAGCATATCAGACTGCCGAGTAAGGTCAGGTGAGCCTTGTTTTAGCCGGACGCCGAGCAGCCTACAATTGTCCACACGGGCCGAAATCAAGCGGCAGACTCGTGCTTTCCCGTGGGGATGTGCCCTTACGATGGGCACTAATTTAAAGGGCGAGCACACTCGGGAATTACATATTTATATCCTCATGACATGATTTACTGATACACAAAAATAAACACGAACCGACGCTTGTATGGGACTTTATGAGGTGTTTTGAGGCAATGGGCTAGAATTCAAAGTACGAGTATGTCATTGTCATTGCAGAACATTAAACCATAATTACGTAGGTATATATTTTTTACAAGAAGCACTTCTGTTTCTTAAGAATAAACTTAAGTATAGTGACATATACAAAATGGTAGATAATGATCTTCTACGATATAAAATATTTAACTCTTTTAAAGGCCACGGAATGTCAGGTTGGCTTAATAAAAAGTAACTCTTGGTCATGGCAGCAACATCTTATTAAAGTAGAGAGCTTTCAAATGAGTTTCAGAATAATGACTTTGGCCCCTCAATTTCTAGTTTGATGCACTACGTAACCAAGTTATACAATAACATTTTCTGACTATTTCTAATCGAATTTCAACTGTTTAAGTTATGAAAAAAAAACTAGAAATAAAATTCTCAACATAAGTGTTAATTTTAATTTTTTTTTTCAGGTTACCAACATTTACAATATTTAATGCTTGTGAAGAGATAATGATTATTGCTCTAACATAGTATTAAATTAATCAAAATATAATTAGGTTGGAGGAGTAATCAAAGCTAGGTATGTTAAAGAGTAAAGTTGCACTATATAACAACTATATAACAACTTTTATCGATTGCCACTTATTTCTTAAAAACCTTTGCGTATTTGGTAAGTATTTAATAATGTATGCATTGTTTTATATTATTTTATACCACCACCTAATAATATAAGAACAAAGCATCTGGTAAATAATATTTTTTATGACAACAACTAGTTTGGTAACAAACGCATAGACTAAAATGAATCAACATTTTAATATTTACTTGGTTTCACTTTTTCGCTTTGATTCTTGGGTAACATGCAACTGAATATTTTAATACTACCTACTTCTTAAATATTAAATGGAAAATGTTTCGTATTATTCTTAATATTACCTATTCCAATTAAAATATGGTTTGTTCCTTTCTAACAAATACTCAATTTATTAGGGGTTATCAATTTTATTGATGTTTCAAAGTCAATCTCAATCTAATTTAGTCTACATTAGCCTAGCTAGCATGATAATGTTTATGTCCGACATGTGCTTTATATATATTTATTTATTTATTTATTTATTGATACATGGAAAACCAACAGCGCAACATATTTCTAGATACCATAATAAAACCATATAGCCAATTACAGGTTTTCAGGTATATATATATAAAAGCGATCACGCCAGCAAAGCCAGCCTTCTGTGAAATTAGCTCTTAAGGCCGAAACGCACTGACAGCGGTGGCGGAGCGGCGCGGTGCGGCGCGGAGGCGGTACCGGTTGTAATGTTCGAGCTAATATGAAAGGGTCCGCACAGAGCGGCGCGGCGCGGCGCCACCGCTCTCTGTGCATTTGCAGCTTTATCGAAATGTTTCGCCTATAACACTCGTTGGAAGACTTGATTCCAATATAAGTTTATCTAATAAATACATTTTAACCTGTTCTAACCGTCCTGAAACCATCCATTGCGTATTCATTATTCGTGTTCTTCCAATTGCAACCAAAGATATCTAATTATATGAATTATATTTCAAGAACATAGCGAGAACGTAATTTAGTCTGGTTACAGTATCCGGACTCGGTTCGGTGAGCAATCCCTTAGCTATTCCTTCAATCGCTCACCAACCGGCCTTCGCGAAATACCAAGTAGTACAAACATTATTAGCGTGTGCTTCCGTTCCTTAAATACAGGGCAATCCACATTATATATGTGAGTCTCGCCATCTATTGCATATTATTTACTTTATTTATATCCATATTCCGACTAATCCTTGCGCTCCCGGGGCTCGTTACTCACAGGGCGCGATCCTACCGCGGTCTAACCTCATGTTTCTGTTTCACTTGAACATAAATGCGGCCCCACACAAGAGCGCTGCAGTTGATAAAGTACGTAGTGTGTGCTGCGCCACACGCACACACTCTCACTATGGCCTTATTATAGTATAAGCCATATACAACCATATTTACACACAATATATATCTTAAGAGCCCGCAGTAAGAATTTCACCTTCCCATACAAACGGAGTTTCGTTCTCATTTTAAAACTACGTTTTGGATTGTGACGAAACTTTGCATATACAATGACATGAAGCATATCTATGTTTATAATTAGTTTATACGGTTCCAGTTTATAAAACAAACAAAATACAGCCAAAACTAGTTTTGTATGAAAAACTTAAATTCGTATTCTTTTTTACTATGGTATCTGAAGCTACATAAACTAATAACATACCTGGATATACCTAATGTCAATGTACATGCAAAGTTTCGTTACAATCCAACACGTAGTTTTAAAATGAGAGCGTAGCTACGTTTGTGTGGGAATCGAGCTTACTGTGGACTCTTAATCCCAACGTGAACCGTTGTATCATTACGCCCACCCTTACATGGCGACCTTGCCAGCATGTCGAGAGGTGTCATTAGTCGGCGAGTTCGTATATGGCGTGGCGGCGATCAGACTCGGGCTGCTCGGCGTCGCTCTCGGAGCTGGCGAGCGAGTGCCGCCGCCACTCGCTCTCGGGGTCCGAGAATATGTTGCGGTCGCCGAGGGTGTCCGAGTACAGGTCCACGTCAAGCTCGTCTGTTGAGACAAATATATTTTTAATATGAAATAGATCTCTTATTTATGAAGTATAGCCGATATAGCCCTCCGAATCGCTAAACTCATATATTATTAAATATGAAGTATTTACATTTACACTAGCATTAACAAATCAACGCTTTTTTACCGGGTTACGAAATAAATAGTAGATTGTATGACAAGGGTCTAAAATAAGCCATATTACCACGAGGTGGTTATTTTCCCGAACGAAGTGAGGGGAAATAGTTCGAGGGGAAATATGTTTTTTAAACCAGAGTTATACACTGTCTCTTTTCACTTCGACGGCGAGAAAATAGTAAAAACAAAGAATATCCATCCAATCGATAATAAATACCATGGTGAAAAGATTGTTCAATTTGGCGCCATATTTATAAAATGCTTTAACACAGGTACAAGACGCCACAAATAAACGCCTCCGACCGTCTAATCGGCCGAACTATAAGTCCAAACAGCCGAGCGCGGCGGACAGCATACGGTGCATGTATGATAAAGCGAGATAGACTGCGTCTATGTCTATCACGCTCAATCATGAGATTGAGCGTCTTAGCTTATGTCATGCCAACCACGCTTGAACGTTTGGACGCGGCTATAGACGGCCGAAAGTGTTAATATTTTTAATGATTGTGAATTCGGGAATAAAAAACACCTAATTTATTCTGTTTCCTGATTGGTTGATTATATTATACAGGGAGTTTGCTCCATCCTTTGCCAAATTAAAACGGCAGGTAGGTTGGGTCATTAGCTATCTTTTCCGGCCTCCAAAAAATTTTTGTGTCTAATGGTATTTTTTTTTTGTATTCTTTTAAAATAATTTTGAAATGTTCTATATGTTTACGCGTTTCAACTTGAATAAAACAAAACGAGGAAGTGGTAGAGCCAATTTTTTTATTTTATTGTAATGTGTAATGTTGTACGGCTCCATCAAACTCAATAATATTGGCAAGTAACGTCTATTTATTTTTTTTAACCCTCAAAAAAAATTAAGATTCAAGAATTTCGTCTTGGGTAACTTTGATTAGCAATTTAAAAAAAAACTAAAAATGGCAATGTTCTTAAAATTCTTTTAAAAAGTTCTTTAGTCTGTCCTCTTTCTAATTATGTGTAATAATGCCAAAAAAACTTCAATGAACTTTATTAATTTGCCAATTTTGTGTAAGGGGGCCATCCATAAATTACGTCACACGTTAAGGGGGAGGGAGGGGGTCGACGAAGTGTGACATTGTGTGACAAGGGGGTGGGACAGGTCCTAAATTTCGTGACATCACATTTCAAAATCTTTTATAATCTAAGTGTTAAAACACGAACTTTAATCTATTACTTTACGAAAACCTCTAAAACATATACACCTATATCTGTGTAAATACGAGATACCAGTTGTTTTGTCGACCACTCGCTCTACTAGTGTTACGCGCCGACCGCCTAGGCGCCCTTTGAAAAATGCCGCCAACTCTCGAAACTCGCAAGGCAATCAAAACCTACAGGGCACTTCCCGTGAACTCAGAATCTTGAAATTTGGTACCGTCGTAGCAACATCTTATAGCACAGATAAAGGAAAAATTGCGACTTTCGTATATTTATAGTTACATCATATAATAAAAATATTTTGAATCATGAACGTAACGCGTTGAAGTAATAAATTGAAATTCATATCAAATACTCAGGTCTATAATACCTTTCATACCTACAGGTTTGTACGAAACCCTCGATGCGCGAGCCCGCCTCGCACTTGGCCGGTTTTTTTTTTGTTTTGTTAATTGTTTTATTTCATGTTTAATTTTATAAAAAAATAATTTAAATGGAAATAAAACTGATTTCGGGACTGCTGTTTTTATTCAATAATTTCTAAATGTAAATGTTCAAAATATGTGACGTCACACTAGGGAGGGGGGGAGTCTCACAAATGTGACCAGCTGCGACAAGGAGGGGGGAGAAGCAAAAAATCCCAAAAAAATGTGTGACGTTATTTATGGATGACCCCAAGGGACGCACTAGGCTCGTAACCGCCAAGCGATAAAAAACATACTTTCGCTAAATACAAGTAGTAGATAAGCAAGACTTGCAGATTGACGACTATCATACGAACGCACGCGTAGCATCTGCAAGGCTACCGCGAAACGAAAATGAATTTCGTTCGCTATCTCCCTCTCTGTCGCTCGAAGTTGCAAGTGCGAAAGAGAGGGAGATACATCTGGGTTTGTAACCAAATTTCCTCTTTAATAACGACGAATGTGGGATAAATCTTTATGAATTTCAATTTTTAAAGATCATAAATATGTTTACATATTTTGCCTAGGGGGTAAATTTGCTACATTGGGCCAGCTATCAAAGCCTATTATGACACACTTTTCGAGCATGAGAAGTGAAAAATACTTATTATCATCTCTGTTGTCTACCATTGTTTATGTATAAGTTACTTCTGTGTTTGTATAATGTACCATTTTTGGTGAGCATTTACGAATATTTGTATTGTATTGTCTATAAAATGGAACTTTATCGAGCAAACTTTGTATGACATTTTTTTTCAAATATGGGCAAGTTATTCGGGACTACGGTATAGATTATACACTCGTATACGGTGTGATCAATTAACGGCTTAAAAGATCGCCACCATTTTGGTTACACCCTGTGCAAAGTGAAATCTTCTCCTAAAGTTAAAAGACTCAGTCCTTGCACTAGCTGCACACAGCTGTCTTAAGGGGATGCCTTGATTCGAGTCGACCACGCCCCCTTGACAGAGACACGCTTATGCATTCCGCGCACGAGAAAAAGAGATGCAACACTCTTCGGGAATGGCTTTTTTGGTCAAATTTCGATAAATACCTAACTTAGTGCAGTTTTATTTACCAATTTTTAGATGAGATAAAATACCATAGTATTAACTTGATTGTGTCGTAAATAAATGAAATTTTAGATGATATAAAATACTATAGTATTAACTTGATTGTGTCGTAAACAAATGTATTGTTTGAGTAGGCCGAGTAAAAAAAGGAAAATAAAGACCCAACTTTGGTTTTTTTTTCTATCATGGAAATTTTAGGCAATCATGTATCGATTAAATCAGATAAACAATCATATAGTCATCAAGAATCATATATCTGAAAATCAGATCTTAATAAATCTTAATCTAGTCAGAACGGCGTTTCAAAGCACGCGATAATTTCCAAAGCAGCCTCTTAAGGCTCTGCCACGACAACGACATTCTGCGAATTGCGGCGCGGCAAGCGTTTTCTATGTTCATTGCGCGGTCGAGACGCACACCGCACTGTGGTTAGTAGGGATCACACGCAATGAAAAAAAACCGCTGCTGCTGCCGCCGCCCAATATTGACTTAGCGCTTAGCCGGCGCGTAGCGTAACTTTTGTCTCTGTCGTATTCATATGGAGTGAAGAAGCTCACCGGTGTCGGCGATCATGTCGCGCGACCAGTCGGTGTCGAACTCGAGCTGCTCGTTGACGAAGCGCTCGGTCGGCGACTGCACCGCATCCGTGTCCGCGTCCGTCACGTCGTATATCTCTGTCATCTTCATCTGAAAAGAAAGGATAAGAGCGATATTAGCTTTAGCTTTACACGAAAATAAGTAAATACAACTTAGAAAAGTTGAAAAAACCCCGACATTTTCATTTCAAAGTCCAATATCTCAAAAACGGCTGAACAGATTTTTATGAAACATGGCTAAGAACACTCGTGATAAAATTATCTATGACACAAAAAAGCCGCAATCAAATCGGTCTATCCTTTATGGAGCTACGATACCACAGACAGATACAGAGGTACACAGACAGACACGTTAAATTTATAACACCCCTTCTTTTTGCGTCGGGGTTAAAAATGGAGGTATTCAATACGATTTTTTAAATTATACTAAGGCTAAGTTCACGGCGCGGCGACGCGCGGTCATCTGAACTTAGCCTAACGCAAGCACTGCGCTTGAGTAACTGTAGGTAAGTAAAGCACCTATCGTAACATTAAATGAACAAGGCGACCTTGTAGTCTCATAGCGTAGAAGAGCGTTATTAGCTTTAGCTTTACACGAAAAAAGGAGGTATTCAATACGTTTTTTTAAATTATACTAACGCACGCACTGCGTTTGAGTAACTGTAGGCAAGTATACCTATCGCAATATTGTATTCTCGACCTTGTATTCTCGATAGCATATGTATAAAATCCGTAGCGATGCAATTAGTAAACATTATGTCATTTGTTTTTGTTTCCTATATCTTACAGATGCGTTCTGACGTAACTTGGGCTTTTAACAGAAGATGTAGTCTCTTGCGAGCATACCCGACCCTTCAAGACGTTATCGCAGCCACCTACAAATAAGCCTATAACATTCAGGATTCCGCGAAATAACACTTATGTGTGGTAACTTTGACGAACACATTAACCTAAATAGTTGGTAGTGACCCTGCCTACGAAGCAAGAAGTCCTGGGTTCGAATCCCGGTAAGGGCATTTATTTGTGTGATGAGTCTGGTGAGTACGAATATTTGTTCCTGGGTCATGGATGTTTTCCGTATATTTAAGTATTTACTTACATAAGTATGTTAATAGTCGTGTAGGGCCCGTAGGTCGATTTGTGTAAGATTGTCCACAATTATTTATTTATTTATATTTATAAATCTTCCTATACATATAGGTCTTAATTGACAGGGGTATTGCCGCATCGAGTATCGCACACCACCGTAGGTATTTCAAATGTGCTATTGAGATTTACAATGGATACTGAAACGTCATGCACATACGACACTCTCGTACCCATTGTTTGAACCCATACCCAAATTCATCAGCCATCCATCATACCTCGTGCGTGATGCATTTCTTCCGTGATAAGAGAGCAATAAAGGAAAATAGCGTGATTAGGTAAGTAGTAGGCTACTGGCAATTTGAATACGTAAGAACTAGAAATAGCATTAAGTCTGCTGATTTGCGTAACTGCGCTGTTGTGTACGCATAGAAACATGACACAAATTTTACATATCAGCGAATTTCGACTGTCCCGGTGCACAAGTTCAAACTGACGGCATTCATGTGTGCCTATTCTATTTTATTTTCTCTTTATTTAATAACATAAGTATGTGTCGATTACCGTTGCCCAAAGTTCTACAGCTAATACAAGTTTCTGATTTTCTGAGACTCGTCCAAGTGACCTCACAAGTGGTTTCCAAAGGGAGATAATTGCATTTTTCTGAGACTCGTCCAAGTGACCTCACAAGTGGTTTCCAAAGGGAGATAATTGCATTTTTCTGAGACTCGTCCAAGTGACCTCACAAGTGGTTTACAAAGGGAGATAATTGCATTTTTCTGAGACTCGTCCAAGTGACCTCACAAGTGGTTTCCAAAGGGAGATAATTGCATTTTTCTGAGACTCGTCCAAGTGACCTCACAAGTGGTTTCCAAAGGGAGATAATTGCATTTTTCTGAGACTCGTCCAAGTGACCTCACAAGTGGTTTCCAAAGGGAGATAATTGCATTTTTCTGAGACTCGTCCAAGTGACCTCACAAGTGGTTTACAAAGGGAGATAATTGCATTTTTCTGAGACTCGTCCAAGTAACCTCACGAGTGGTTTCCAAAGGGAGATAATTGCATTTTTCTGAGACTCGTCCAAGTGACCTCACAAGTGGTTTACAAAGGGAGATAATTGCATTTTTCTCATTTACTCGATTGCGGCAGAAGGGGATGTCGTCAGGCTCAATATAGTCGAGAGTGTTAGAAAAACAGTGTTTGGGTTAGTCAGAACAGTTGAAAATATAAATAATTAGGTGTATTCTCTCAAATTTCAGTTTTTTATGTAGGTATGGTTTAATCTATGCTATTGTACCTACAACGTATAGAACAATGCATATCTCGTCTTCACGACTAGATATCGTTATCAGGCACGTTTGTAGTTCCATAAGTGCCGCTAACTTGACCGGGCGATACAACTAACAAACACGTGAGTCATGGAGTCATACAATATTATCATTAACATACAACATTCAAATAGGTTTCTTTCGTTTGGGAGCTATGATGCCACATAAATACACAGATACACTGCTTAACATAAGACCCCGGGGGCTAACAATAGCGTTGATACATAAATAAGGGGTAACATTTCCCAACTGCTTTGCCATTACGATGATGCCGAACCTATAAGAAGGTATGGACTATGGATGGACATTTGATAAGGTATGTGTATAAATATATTTTTTTAAATATATTTGTTCACGGAAAAAGCATTTCAAAACGTAGTGGCTATGGTCCCACACGGGCGTGTCCAGTGGAAACCGAACAGCTTAAAAACGCGGCTTATAAATGGAGCAGGACAATGGATGAAGTTGAACATTGATAAAACTAATTATGTGTCTTCAACCGTATGGACATACTCATTGCATTGTCAGCGAAGGACAACCATATTCACTACCAGTAATTCGGTATTCTGTAAGGTGAAGGCCCTCCAAAATGCCTATAGTGGTGCAAGAGGAACCGATGATGACATTCGAAAATTCTATTTGTTCTGTTGTATTTGGCAGAAGAAGATGGATTATTTTTTATATCCTCTTGGGATGTTCAGAAGTCCAAAGACAATTTGACAAAAACGTTTACATTAAGGGGCTACCCGAGGTTTTCATGGATTTTGAAAGAAATTAATACTTAATTTTATATGATATTTTGAAACTACATACATACATACATACATACATATACTCACGCCCGTATCCCATTGGGGTAGGCAGAGACTAAGGAACGCCAAATACTACGGTCCTTACATACTTCTTTCGCTTCGATCACATCCATACATCTCCTCATACAGGCTCGTCGGTTGCGGGTACTCCTGACCTGGCCTTTTAACAGTATTGCTGAAATTTGGTCATGATACCCTCGCCTAGGCCGCCCCCTACCGACCCTTCCATCCATCTCCTGGACGTAAATCCTCTTAGTCAATCTACTTTCACACATCCTCTCAACATGCCCAAACCACCGAAGCGTACCTTTCTCAATCCTAGTCACTACATCGTGTTCTATTCCACATTTTTCTCTTATTACACAATTTTTTATTCGATCATTCAAACGAGCTCCACACATACTTCTTAACGCTCTCATTTCAACTGCATTCAGTCTACTCTCATGCTTTTTCTGAAATACCCAAGTCTCACTTCCATACATCAGTGTAGGGACAAGCACTCCTCTGTGAACCGCGAGTCGAGCCTTCTTTGTTATATTTTGGCTGCTCACAAACGCGTGCAATGCTCCATTCACCTGATTGCCCGCTTTCACTCTTCTTTCAATGTCACCATCACACTTTCCGTCTCTCGTAAATAAAGAACCCAAGTACACAAATTCATTTACTTGCTCCACTCTCTCACTGTCAATCAGAATATTGCACACAGTCACACGTTCTTCTTTCTCAAATACCATCACTTTTGTCTTACTCACATTGACTTTCATACCCTTCCGCTTCAGCGAGTCATCCATACAAGTTACCTTGCAGCTCCTTCTCTTGCAGCTCCTTCTCTGATGACGCAATGAGCACCTGGTCATCAGCGTATAGGAGGCATTTGACGAGTAACTCACCCATTTTTAAACCATATTGTAATAGAGTGGGCATGCTCGCTGGCGGATTTCTGTGTGTATTGTTATATAAAGAGAGAGAGAGAATGACATACTTTTATTTCATACCCAAAGTTAGAAAATTGATTAGATAAATGAAGGGGAGAAGGAAGACAATAAAGTTAATATACAATCGTATAAACAGACTGAAACGGTGACTTATTTCATCTACGGATATTGTATGAATCATTTCATATATCGATACCTAAATAGAATTCCTGCTTTGGTAATGGACATGGCTGGAGGCGTAGGGCGACATACGAATTTCAATCGTAATAGCTAGAACATTAGAAGCTGAATGAAAATGAACAGTACGACTTTTTGTGGTAAGGCAATGTGTTTACGTTAGCGCTTTAATACTACAATCTGATTTGAACCTTATTGCTAAAGAGTTAAGGTTGTTAATGGGTTGAAATTATTGATGATACCACCAACGTCTGGCCTCGTAAACCTACTGACCCTAATGACGCTCGTGACCCTTTTGACCCTCGTGACCCTATTGACCCTCGTGACCCTCTTGACCCTATTGACCCTCTTGACCCTATTGACCCTCGTGACCCTCTTGACGCTATTGACCCTCTTGACCCTCGTGACCCTCGTGACCCTCTTGACCCTCGTGACCCTCTTGACCCTCGTGACCCTCTTGACCCTATTGACCCTCGTGACCCTCTTGACGCTATTGACCCTCTTGACCCTATTGACCCTCGTGACCCTCGTGACCCTCTTGACCCTATTGACCCTCTTGACCCTATTGGCCCTCTTGACCCTCTTGACCCTCGTGACCCTATTGGCCCTCTTGACCCTCGTGACCCTCTTGACCCTCTTGACCCTATTGACCCTCTTGACCCTCTTGACCCTCGTGACCCTATTGGCCCTCTTGACCCTCGTGACCCTATTGACCCTCGTGACCCTCTTGACCCTATTGGCCTTCTTGACCCTCTTGACCCTCGTGACCCTATTGACCCTCGTGACCCTATTGACCCCCTGACCCTAATGACGCTCGTGACCCTATTGACCCTCGTGACCCTCTTGACCCTCGTGACCTTATTGACCCTTTTGACCCTATTGACCCTCTTGACGATATTGACCCTCTTGACCCTATTGACCCTCGTGACTCCGTGACCCTCGTGACCCTATTGACCCCCGTGACCCTATTGACGCTCGTGATCCTATTGACCCTCGTGACCCTATTGGCCCTTTTGACCCTATTGACCCTCGTGACCCTATTGACCCTCGTGACCCTCTTGACCCTATTGGCCTTCTTGACCCTCGTGACCCTATTGACCCTCTTGACCCTACTGGCCTTCTTGACCCTCTTGACCCTCGTGACCCTATTGACCCTCGTGACCCTATTGACCCCCTGACCCTAATGACGCTCGTGACCCTATTGACCCTCGTGACCCTATTGACCCTCTTGACCCTATTGACCCTCTTGACTCTTTTGACCCTCGTGACCCTATTGACCCCCGTGACCCTAATGACGCTCGTGACCCTATTGACCCCCGTGACCCTATTGACCCCCGTGACCCTATTGACCCTCGTGACCCTATTGACCCCCGTGACCCTATTGACCCTCGTGGCACTGTGACCCTATTGACCCTCGTGACCCTCTTGACCCTATTGACCCTCTTGACCCTATTGGCCCTCTTGACCCTCTTGACCCTCGTGACCCTATTGGCCCTCTTGACCCTCGTGACCCTCTTGACCCTCTTGACCCTATTGACCCTCTTGACCCTCTTGACCCTCGTGACCCTATTGGCCCTCTTGACCCTCGTGACCCTATTGACCCTCGTGACCCTCTTGACCCTATTGGCCTTCTTGACCCTCTTGACCCTCGTGACCCTATTGACCCTCGTGACCCTATTGACCCCCTGACCCTAATGACGCTCGTGACCCTATTGACCCTCGTGACCCTCTTGACCCTCGTGACCTTATTGACCCTTTTGACCCTATTGACCCTCTTGACGATATTGACCCTCTTGACCCTATTGACCCTCGTGACTCCGTGACCCTCGTGACCCTATTGACCCCCGTGACCCTATTGACGCTCGTGATCCTATTGACCCTCGTGACCCTATTGGCCCTTTTGACCCTATTGACCCTCGTGACCCTATTGACCCTCGTGACCCTCTTGACCCTATTGGCCTTCTTGACCCTCGTGACCCTATTGACCCTCTTGACCCTACTGGCCTTCTTGACCCTCTTGACCCTCGTGACCCTATTGACCCTCGTGACCCTATTGACCCCCTGACCCTAATGACGCTCGTGACCCTATTGACCCTCGTGACCCTATTGACCCTCTTGACCCTATTGACCCTCTTGACTCTTTTGACCCTCGTGACCCTATTGACCCCCGTGACCCTAATGACGCTCGTGACCCTATTGACCCCCGTGACCCTATTGACCCCCGTGACCCTATTGACCCTCGTGACCCTATTGACCCCCGTGACCCTATTGACCCTCGTGGCACTGTGACCCTATTGACCCTCGTGACCCTATTGACCCTCGTGACCCTCGTGAAGAGTATAAAAGGGAATGCCGAAGTAGTATGGGGGATTATTCATTTCTCATCGTTCGGACTGGTAGTGTCTCTGGTTGTGGGCTGTGAAATTATTGGTGTGTGTTACCTCTATTGTGTTTTGGTGAATGGCAAGTTATTGTGAGGAATCTCTCTTCATAATTATGAGTCTTTTACTTACTTAATTTTACAAGTTAATTGTATATTTAAAGGGGTATTAGGGCCTAAGCTATATTTACTTTATCGGAGGTACTCCGGGAGGTTTATATGGTTAAATCAAATATGTTTAATTTGCTAGCGGCCACTCCCTAGAATTAGACATGTTTGACAAGTGTTTTCGGAACTCAGTCAAAGCTGTATTTACCGTAACGGAGTTGGTCCGGAGGTTTATATAGTTAATCAAATATATTTAATTATGCCAGGGTACTCCCTGGGATTGAGTATGTTTGACGATTGTTTTCGAAATTTAGTTGGGGTTAATTCTTACTGTCCAATCAGCCGGAACACTGTCAAGAATCAGTTATCTGCGGAGTCAGCCCCACCTAACGGTGCCAACGGGGATGAATCCGTGTCCGTGTAGTTACCAGACTTGAGGTGTGGTCTGGCGTCTACCTTTTTACCAACATAGGAGACGAAACCCTTTAATCGGGGCCCTCACGTCTCTCAAAACAACTGACGGTGGAAACGTGGCTTGAGCATTTATGTGACGAAAAGCATAGGAGGATATCTCCGCTCGTGGAAACCGATCGGTTGCTTGAGGGGTCGTTCAGTGTTAAATATACTTATATATCAACATACCTTATGTCCAGTTAGTGCATCTTACTCGCTGTTTTCCCTTTAGCCTTCGGGCACAGCGAGGGGAGATGAATTACACAGGCTGTTAGAGGGTTGTCATCTCAGTTTCGCCGACTGAACTAATTACAGCTTCAATAGGGATACATTCTTGCTTCTGAACTAAGGTATGGTTCCAGGAGTAAGCAGAATAGGGACTGTGGGGTAGGCTTAGGAGTAAATTCACGCGTTATGGGGTATTAGGGCTTGAAACTATATCTACTGTAACTAAAGATATTAAAAGTGTTTGGAAGGATTAATAAAATTGAAGTTATTATTCTTATAAAATCTAATGACGACTAAAATTATTAATATGAGTAACCAGTGTGATGTTTGAGTAGTAAGGCAAGTGGTGTTGGGTTGCCGTGGGTTGCACGTGAAACACGAGACAATTGTTACATATCATTAAAAAGGTTACAGTATTATTCATGAAATTGTGATATCAGGATTGTTTCAGAAAGATGAAATAATTCTGGGTTTGATGACAGGCTGAGCAGTTCATCTAATCCATTTAAAATATCTTATTATCATGAGAGAGAACTCTCCATTTAAAGTATCTTATTTTCATGAGAGGGAATTCTCCATTTAAGGCATGGTTTGGGTAGAATGTCTCACGTGTAATGAACGGTTTACCTCGGCATTACTCTACGGCCGTCGGTATAAAATGGTCCAGGCCATCTTAGTTATACATATAAACGATTAATAATACTAAAAGATGTCAGTCGAGTTTGTCTCGGTGTATCTTCTCGAAACTGACCGCTAGGTTTGAGACACTGGTAGATTCATTCTCTGAGTCCTAAACTCGTAGGATAGCTAGGTAAGTAACTTGAATAGGATGTCCAGACTCCATTCCAACAAGAGAGTAGCCAGTGTGAGCAAAAGATTGCCACACGACCCGTCGATAGAACTTTGGTCCAAAATACAAGTATTTAGGGCAGTCTTCTAGATAATAATAGGTTTAAATAAATAATCTTGATTTTATGAAGGCTACTCCTTGTTCAACCGGACATGTAATAGGGGATAGGTGTTTTTCTACCAAAAACAAATTTTAATTTTAATCATAAAGTAACTTAGTGTATATAATCATAAAGTGATTTATAATAAATTTATTATTCCTACAAGATTTAGGACTTTGTTATGCTCAAAAATAGGAAAATAGCAGCTAAGTAGCATTTAAGTAGGTTAATTTATGTACAGATAAGCTAGCTTTAATTTTATTATGAATGGAGAGTCCAAAAACCTGTCAAGCTTTCATAAAAGGATCTAGGGTTATTACGGTACACAACACTTCGGGGTTCAACCACTAGCGATCACATTTTGGCCAAATCGTCAGGTATTCTTAAATAAAAGCACGCAACAAAAGTAGGTTTAAAAAGTAGGTAAATAGAGAGTAAGTTACAGTAGTCTAGCACGAAGGAATAGGGTTTTACATTAAGTTAGAATTCATTGCAAAATATTTAGCGTTCTCGAGCTTCAGCGGGGAGCTGCTTCGTTAGCTGTAGGTCTTCGGAAGCGCTTTCTAGCCAGGGGGGGTAACTGTTACAACATTCACTCTCTTTTAAAGGCATCAAACAACTGTCCATAAATAAGTTAAACAACCATGGCGAGGCCTCACAACCTTGTCTAACACCTCTTTGGATGCTAAACCAGTCTGTGTAGCCACCATTGATCCTTACGCATGCTCTACAGCATGCCTCGTAGAGGGATTTTAATGCCTGAATCAATTGGTTGTTTACCCCATACATGGACAGAGTTGTCCACAAAACATCCCTCACCACTCTGTCATAGGCTTTCTCCAAATCGACAAACGCACAATACACCTTCTGCTTTTTGGCCAAACATTTTTCGGTGATGCATCGTAAAGAGAAAACCTGATCCACGCACCCCATCCCCTTTCTGAACCCTGCTTGCACATCCCACATTTTACTCTCAGTCTCTTTCACTACCCTTTCTATCAGTATCTTTGCATACATTTTCCCAACCACACTGAGAAGACTGATGCCACGATAGTTTTTCCAATCCTGCCGCAAACCCTTTCCCTTGTAAATATATATATTATATTATATTTTTAAACTATGTAAAAAAAAACTTATTTCGTATCTCTATTGACGTGAAAGATCTAACACATACGAAATCTACATATTTGGGTTCGTCTTTGACGTCTCTATAAACTTGTCTAGGGTTTTCAGTTTAAACTAATTACCACAAAAGTTATGACCAGAAACCAGTTTTTTGGCCTAAAATTGAACTTTGATGCCAAATATCTCGAAAACAATGAACTTTGAAGTAAATATGGGATACTACATTGCTTAACGCCGTTGTTAATATAATAAGCTACAAAAAACATTAGAAAACTAAGGGATTCGGATCGAAGGTCATTCGGGCATGGGATCCCCTTAAGTCAATTGCCAGGACAAGCTCGTGAATCTCGCGAATGAATGCTGGGAATTATTCTTCGCCATTTGGTTATGCACCAATTGATGCGATTGAGTTCGATGTCGGGACTTTGTCTCAGTTGTTGGTTGTCTTTGAACAAGGACCGGCTTGACTCATTCGTTCGAATAGTCATAGAACACCCGTCTCTATGCTTGCACAAAGAAGATATTGTCGGACGGAATTATGTCTCATTGCCTGAGTTCAATATAATATGCATAGTTGGATTCATTTGGAGACAATGCCACATACTTATACAGTAATTTACCTACATCATACGCTTGATATCACCCAATCAGTATAAAAGATGAACAAAGATGAACCTATGTAGTGCTTTCATTAAATGTCTCAAATTTCGTAAGTTTTGTGCTGTATTGTTGACTAACTTACTTGTTTTAGTTTTATAACCACGTGTTACAATGCAATCTACGGTGATTTCTAAATACATACCTAGTTTATAATAAAATTTATGGAAATATATAGTTGAGTTATATACAGCAACCTCAGGCTTTTAAATCAATACGAAACAAGAGGGTAAAATTTAATTCGATAAGGCCCGTTTTTATAAAGATCACTAGCCTACAATAAGCACTTTTATAAAACTGACCCTAAATACAACGTTATACTTTCGTAATTATGTTTGGGTTTATAGCAGCAAAGATGCTGATAAATTAACATAACCCATATCAATAAACAAGCATAATAACCAATTAGTGAACAGAAGAAATAACTCAACAACAAAGGATACCCGGCGATAACCTCAACGTGTGTAGCTTTATCGCAGCTCAGCCAAGGATCTCTATCGAACACTTTTTTACCAAGTGGAATTTATAGAAAAATCCTAAAGAAAGGTCTGATCAATAGTACCGTTTACCGACGAGCGTGTATGAAGATTGGCATGAAATTGAATGATGTCAGGAAAGGGTTGTCATGATCGTGGCAAGTGGAAATCCGTGATCTCTGCCCATCCCTCCGGGAAATGAGCGTGATTATACGTATGTATTTATTTATAGATTTTTTCTGATTCCATGACAGTAGAGAAGGTTTACAAAAAAAAAACCTGATAGTGTTGCCACCTGAATCGAAGCAGATGAACAATGAGCGATAGAGAAGTCATCAAATAGATACCTGAATGCAATATAAAATGTGGCCGTGTGATCCGGATCTTATAATCTATCCAGATTGGCATCCGCCAATTGCAGGTATATCTACTACCGGTTCAACGTCTACGATATGGATTAATCGGCGTGACCGTGCAGGCTACAATCTACTTTTCAAGTTCAAATTCACTGCCTTGTTGACTTGAGAGCGAGGGACTGGCATTCGTCTCTAGCTGTAAAACAATGAATCTGGGTTTCAAGCATTCAGAGGCTACGGTGACTCAATATCAGACAGGCCGCATGCCTGTTTGACACCGGCGTGGTAATGAAAAACGCGGCGTAGCGTTCTATACATTCTAGTCTATGCATCTCTTTCAGTTCCGTACGGTGCAAGAGAGACTCACCTTATTGTCGCTGTCGAGATAGTAATAGGCTAGGAGAGCGTCGTTGTGTGACGTCACGGTGAGAATGTGCTCGAATGTGTCATCCGCGACCTGGTCGCCGTACGATATGCGCATTTCGCTGGCTCTTCTGTCAACAAAAAATGATAGGATATTAATAAAAAATAACTCAACAAACTTATAAGTCTACCAATTTTGTACGGTTGCGGCAAATTCGATACATTGGACCCGATTCTACAGTAGCCTCTAAACTTCCTAATTTTATTTAGGTGTCGCTAAAACATTTTGCTATTCTATGAGCAGCTGTCATAATCAAATGACAGCGCTAATTTGAATCTGACGTTTCATATTTTAGGCGGTCTATTCAACTTAGCTTAGCTGCCTAAATGCTATTCTGAATTATGTGAAAAAATTAGAAAATTTAGTTTTAGGCTATTTAAGCCATGTGCACGTCAAATCAGGTCCATCGCCGTGTTAGTACAGTAAGCTGTAGAGAAACATACAAACTGCTGTGTAGGGGGGTCGCGTTCTCCGCGGCTGGTTGTATCTTCGCATAAATAATTTGGACATTTAGGTACGTTTTTTCCTTATGTATGTAAAGTTCGTTCGTCTTAATCGAAATAACAATTGCACTGCTATCATGAGACGGCGCGCGAGCTCTCTCGATTTTTCTCGCACTATACCTCTCTTTCTAATTTTTCTAAACAAGAGAGCGGGGAATAGTGCGAAAAAAATCGAGAGAGCTCGCGTGCCGTCTTGTGATAGCTTTGCTGGGTGGCTTCTTATGAAACTTTCTCCAACAGAATATATCCTTAAATTATTACGCGGGTCGAGTAATTGCCAATCTTGGCTCGATATTGCATTTCTTGTCATATTTGGTAGGATTTCTTGTCATTAGTGGATATAGACGCAACGAATCCTCTAAGAAAGGTTCGACATCATCAGGCAGGCCGGATGCTTGTTTACCACCGTCGCAGTATAAGAAAATTGAGGATGACACAGATTTAATCTTGTATTGTTGAACTATTTATCTAGAACGACGTCGTGACATGTAACTTAAGAAGACAACAGAATTAGGTAAATGACCTGCAAATGTTACTAAATAACGTCATCGGGCGTCGTGGCCGAAATACTCGTACACACATTGTACTCTACATTGGTTATTTTGAATATTTTTTTTATTTGAATATCTAATCAGAAAACAAAAATAATAACACTCAGTGACAAGAATAAGCGCTATACGCAATTAAATCTTCCTAGCACCATAGGACGCATAATAAATAATACATAAAATACATTACTACTACAGGATGAAATCGGAACTAGGTATAGGTCGATAGGTCGAAACAAGACAAAATATTAAAACAAAATCGTCAACGAATCAATCGAAAACAAATTGACGTCATGCATGATGCGTCACGTCACGTGTTATACTGTTAATAATGCACGACAGTAAATAACGTGAAAACAAGTGTCGCACTTTTCAAATATAGATTAAATATTAATATTAATCTGAGAGATATTTAGAGACTTATTGTAGATAATAGTGAAGATACAGACAACCCCAAGGTTACCTATACATAAGCTGCTTATTGAAGTAATTGGCAAAATTTGATAGAAAACAATAAATAACTGCCCGCAGATATTTTGAAAGGATGCGTAAATATGCCCTTAAAGCCCACACAATAAGCGTCACATCATGTATCATATGACATCATTATGTATCATAATATATAGTAATGACCTGATCAGACTTAGATCAAAACAGCAAAAGCATTGAGTCTATTTGTCCTGTTCTGCAGGGCGGCTTGTAACAGATATGTTGATGGGGCCTCCCGGAGTGACCTGAAGGCCCCTAACCCAGGGGGATAAAAAGCAGTTGTAATCGTAGTCGGCCGCATCTATTTACTACATTTACCAAAAAAGGGACCCCGTGCTCGGGCTACTATAGCTTGCAACCGGGATTGTGGGTGTGATAGAAGACTATAACATACATTTACCAACAGTAGCGTAACCATTGGGCGACAGAGCGGGCAAATTGCCACCGGCCGCGGCCCCCGGGCTGAGGGGCCCCTCTCATGAGGGACCTTAACATTGAAGAAGTGATTTCGCCACGGGCTATATATAATGGTATAGTTACGCCGCTGTGTACCAACTAATAATTATCTACCTATATTCTACAACCGTGTAAAACATTCACATGGCGTTGTGCCTCTTGCTTTTCTTACACATACATGAAACAAATATCGAGTACTGATAAGGGATTCCTGGTATCGAAAACAAGAGAAATGGGTCATTTGGTTTCCCAGTTTCCGATAACATTATTCACCGATCTGTATGCAGCTTCGTATTAATCATCATTAAAAGCATTTGCAATTGCCTGCTGAAATGTAGCAACTGAATAAATATTTTCTTTTAAACATTCTACGTAACTGTGAGAATCGTGAAACCGTAGAATGAATAAAAAAATATAATTTTTGTTAAATATATGTTATTACATACTTAACTCATGTAAAGTATGTGATAGGTATGGCGATCCGTAATGTTTTTGCTTCTTGTGGAGTCACATTTGGAAACAAATGACAATAAATCAATAAAATGCGACGTGATAAATTATAATTGAACACGTGTTTAATAACAAAAACAAGAAGCAATTTATGCGTTTCATTTACAAGCACCGACAAGTATTCGTCATCTGTTGGTATGTTACGTCCACCACGTTATAGTTTGTATACACAATGTACGAACTATAATAGTAGGATATAATGTATACCTACGTTATATTATACCTATACCTAAGTTCTTCTTTTTTAATTACCCCGGCGTGTACTTCGGTCAGGTTCAACTCTTATTTATTTATTGTAAATATATTACACAGCATTACAGACTTAACCTAATACACTGTGAAACTAAATTAAAACAAAGGTACCAATCAGGTATATGTATGGGCGTGAGTATATGTATGTATGTATGTAACAATCAGGTAGGGACACTAGTCATTCTATTATCCATCAGCTCACAGTACTTCAGGCAAGCACAACACACAAAAATATCACATCCTGGTGTTGACGCCAGTAGCGCATTAAGCAGCGTCAGGGCGCGGAGAAGTGGAGAGTTCCTGTGTGACAGGGTACGAGCTGCTGGCACAGCCAACGTGTTGCGCGTACGGGGTCTAAGAGTTATTCGAGGAACATCTGGAACGTGTAACCTTACTACATTTTGTACCAGTTCTAGGCAATCTGACTCTCCCCGCAGCACACGGCAGACAGTAGTCAGCAGACTGAAATTGCGCCTTACTTCTAGGGAATGAAAGCCCAGACATCCGAGGAGAAACTTTGTAGGGTATAAGTAGGGATAAAATCCATAAACTTTCTTGTATAAAAACCTCAAAAATGTGTTTTGGACTTTTTCCAAGAGCAAACTGTAGGATAACTCGCAAGGGTTCCAAATGATAGCCGATGGTCTCCAATTTACTTCTCACCAGAGCATTATATAGCAGCTTTATAGCCCCAGTGTCATTAAAATATCTCGCGTTACGCATAACAAAACTTAACCTACGGTAACTATCGGCAGCAAGAGCCCTAATATGCCCGTGGAAGGTTAACCGCGCGGATCGAAAACTACTCCTAAGTCCCTAATAGAGTAAACCCTGTTAATTTGCTCCAGACCAACCATATATTGTGCATATAAAGGGACACATGTGCGACTAAAAGTGCACACACAGCACTTAGACACGTTGAAACTTAACCTGTTTTCCGTGCTCCACCGGAACACTGCTGCAATGTCCCCTTCAAGCTGCTCGCAATCAGTGACATTCTTTACTCCGTAAACTAGTTTTAAATCATCGGCGTAGAGAAGACACTTTGCGTTCACAACCACAGATTCAAGGTAATGACCTTATAGGTGGTTAATGAACCATGACCCCAAATAGCAAAGGTCCTAGTATCGAGCCCTGACTAACACCAGATCGGGTATGATAGGGAGGTGACACAAAGTGACCATGCTGAACGTATTGTTGTCGATCGCGTAGATAACTAGCAAAGAATTTGAGCAAATTTGGACCAAAACCAATGTTGCCAAGCTTACTCTTGTATTTGCGCAAACAGACAAAGAGTCCCCTATCAACAATAAATCGTCGATTCTTTGAGGTTAAGTTTCATTAAGGCAAACGGAAGCTATCGTCTAGATTGATTGCCATCGATACCCGATACCGGAGTCATTGGACGACTACGCTACGGTCGCTCAAAGTCAAGTAGGAACACGATATAAATGTAATCTCGGGGATGACGTTATTGTCTGAAATAGGTATCTAGAAACTAAAGGCATAATTGAAAAAAAATGCTAAAGAATGAAAGTTATTTTTCACTTCTCATGCTCAAAAAGTGCATCATATTAGACTTGGCAAGCGGGGCTAAAGTAGTACATTTAGCCCCTAGGAAAAATATGTATACATATTTATGATATATAAAACATTTTAATTTGACCACTCATAACAGTTCAATATTACATCCACCAATCACAACTCTTTAAAAAAACATTAGTATTTGCTATCTACTAACCAGAATACAGCTAGACATTAAAATCGACCAATCAGGAAACAGAATTCAATTCAAACATTGGGTGTTTTTCAAGCGTGGTTAACTGCATACATGAGTCAACTAAAGAGTTGTGATTGGTGGATGTAATTACATGACATAAGCTATGAAGATTGAGCGGGATAGACTACGCCGCTATTAGACGGTCAGGGGCGTTTATTCGTCTTGTGAATATTTTGTATCTGTGTCAAAACAGTTTATTAAAAACAATGGCGCCAAATTGAACAATCTTTTCGTCTGGGTATGATTGTGGATGGATAATCTTTGTTTTTACTATTTTCTCGCAGTCGAAGTGAAAAGTAGAGTGTATAACTCTGGTCTAAAAGCCATATTACCCCTCGAACTATTTCTCCTCACTTCGTTCGGGAAAATATCCATCTCGTGGTAATATGGCTTACTTTAGACCCTTGTCATACTACTATTATTATGCTGTATGAGTCACAACAACTAAAGAGACACAAAACCTTCGCAGCGACTTGAATACTGACTACGTAGATAAATAGCTCACACAAATGCAAAATAAAACTATAACACCCTTTGCTCCAGTGGACCACTCGCAAGCTCGCTACCTATGCAGGCACATCATGCAACCAGAGGAGATACCTACAAACGAAATCTCGGCCCAAAGAGTATGGACATTTCAAGAAGCAACGGGTATTAACAATGAAATATAAAGAGCTGCAACACACAAAGTTCAATTTCTGGCACGGCCCTGATTTTATTTATTTTGCTTGAAATTCCGGGGGCTATTGCCGCGCCTAGGGTGTCCATCTAGTCGCATAATGACTCTCGTAATAATTTCGAAAGCCATACAACTTTACGCATAAAGTTGTTGCGCATAAAAGTCTTTTGTCATTAATAATTCTGCGCATAATAATTTCATTGTAATAACCTAATAACTGTACAATATCGTATTTTGTTTAACCATAATGTTGATCACCATACAAGTTTTACTCATTATTTATTTATTTTATTTATTTATTGATACATGGAAAACCAACAGCGCAACATATTTCTAGATACCATAATAAAACCATATAGCCAATTACAGGTTTTCACTTATAGAAATAAACTAACAAAGAAATCTGAAGCCAAACTTAAACTTAGCTTATATTGAAGATCATAATTATTTTTAGTCATACGAATTGCGATGCATAAATTATGCCCATAGAAATTTATGCGCGGTGAGTGATGCTTAGAAAATAAACACAATATGTTTTTATTGTATTTTTATTCGCAAAAAAAACCACCTATTAAATTAGTTGACAAGAATTTAATTCGGTAAGGGCAGCTACAAAAGGGGGGGCCCGGGGGGCAAATCCCCCAGCAGTAAAATAAACTATCGTAACAATTTTACTATTGCTAGGTTAGGTTAGGGTAGGGTTCACTTGTGTCCCTCAGGACGGAAATAGGCACCTCGCGGAGCGAGATGACGTCGACACGCTGGCGGTTGAAAATAGTTGTCTTATATGAATTCAAAACGTTATGCGCAAACCTATTATGGCGACTGATAATTATGATTAAAGCTTTTATGCAAAATAAATTTATGACATTTGTATTTATGCTCTCAAATGTTATGGGTAAAATATGTATGCGAACTAATTTATGACTATTGCCGTTTATGCGGAATGATGATTATGACACAAGTAGTTATGCCTATCGGCCTTATGGCTACAAATATTATGCAACCCGATACGGACCCCCGGCCCCGCGCCTATTATAGAGTTACCTAACAAGCGGTGCAAGTGCGGGAAGAAAAACTAATCATTGTATATTCGTAGTACAACAAGTGTAAACGATGCCTTATTACTGCTGACGTTCAACATACGTAGATTATATTAGGAGAACAATATTTCTTTGCTATTCCGCTAAAAAACGTGCTGGTCTATTAGTGAAGATAAGATGCAACTATTTGCGTAAAAACATGCAAAAAATTACAGCAAACAACCACCAATAATGACAAAAACCTCGACACGTGTTTCGCCTCTCTACGAGGCATCATCAGGAGATGCTGGCAGGAGATGTTGCTTGCGCCACGTCCACTGAGCAAATGACCCGCCCTTTTTTTTTTTTTTTTTTTTTTTTTTTTTTTTTTTTTTTTTTTGACCCTGACTGTTGCTATAATAGGACGGACCCAATATAGCGGTCGAACTGCGTGGTTGGAGGGTGGCCTGGGGAAAATCCAGGGGAAGCCTCCGGCACGACCACGCGGGGAAGAAATGACCCGCCCGGAGCCATCCGCCATATTTATATTCTGTCCCCCCATACTACCGTTCATGCGTGAAAGAGATGGAAGAACAAGTAACAACGGTGATGACGCAACATTCAATTGTTCGTTGATAATAACGCCTCTATTGCTGTACCTAATTATTTCTAATTGTTCTAGAACACTTAGACGCAATCCTTTTTCGCAAACATGCAAGATGTTGAAAGAATGATTGTCAGATAACGCATGGTTATTCTCCAATAAATGTTTTGCGAAATTAGACTTGTCCGGGTGATTATGCCGATACGACGCAACATGTTCCTTATACCTTGTGCTAAAACTACGGCCTGTTTGTCCCACATAAACTTTATTGCAATTATCACAGGCAAGTTTGTAGACTCCCGACTTTTTGGCACTTTCCACTTTCTCCTTGCCATTGCACAGTCTAAAGCGCAAGGTGTTATTCGTTTTGAAAGCCACGTTTATGTCGTTAGACTTTAAAATATTGTAGATCTTATCAGACAACTTGCCAACATAAGTTATGCTTGCTTTGTACTTTTTAGGTGGGTCCGAAGATCGTGCAGCGTACAGAAGATAGTTTGTCATTCTAGCCCGTTTTTTCCTAATAATACCATCCACATGAGACTTGCTGTAACCGTTTGAAATTGCTAAATGGTATATATTATTTAATTCCATTTTATAATGAATATCAGAAAGAGGCACTGTCAATAACCTATGTGCATAACAATGAAAAGCAGCTAACTTATGTTGCCATGGATGAGCGGAAGAAGCCGGGATAACAGTATCTGTATGCGTAGGCTTACGGTAAATTTGGAATTGATGTTTGTTATCCACCTTAGTAATCGTTAAATCCAAGAAATTCAGTGAGTTATTCTGTTCTAATTCCTTCTTAAACTTGATTTTAGGATGCTTGTTGTTGATTTCATTCACAAAAATATCCAGTTGACTCATACTACCCGTCCAACAAATAATCAAATCATCAACATACCGAAAATAATATAATATATTATTATTATCCACAATGTGTTGGTTCTCAAAATGATCCATGAAAATATCTGCCATCAAAGGACTAAGTGGGGAACCCATTGCCAAACCATCACCTTGCAGATAATATTGCCCCCCAAATCTAAAATAATTCTGTCGCATACAGACTGTCGCCAATTCTATTAATTCATCTACCTCCCCTGGGTGCAGCCTCTGTTTTTCAAAAAGTGCCCTGAGAATGTCTAAAGTATTCAAATATGGTACATTTGTAAACAAACTATCCACATCCAGCGACAAAAGAATAGCATTTTGTGGCATGTTGATATCTTTGATCCTTTCGATTAAATCCAAACTATTCTTTAAACAGTATTTTGGTTCAAAATTAGACTTCTGTCTTATGATACCATTCAACCTCTTAGCCAATTTATAAGTCGGTGCACTCAAATACGAGACAACTGGACGAATCGGGATGTGTTCTTTTGTCGCTGGATGTGGATAGTTTGTTTACAAATGTACCATATTTGAATACTTTAGACATTCTCAGGGCACTTTTTGAAAAACAGAGGCTGCACCCAGGGGAGGTAGATGAATTAATAGAATTGGCGACAGTCTGTATGCGACAGAATTATTTTAGATTTGGGGGGCAATATTATCTGCAAGGTGATGGTTTGGCAATGGGTTCCCCACTTAGTCCTTTGATGGCAGATATTTTCATGGATCATTTTGAGAACCAACACATTGTGGATAATAATAATATATTATATTATTTTCGGTATGTTGATGATTTGATTATTTGTTGGACGGGTAGTATGAGTCAACTGGATATTTTTGTGAATGAAATCAACAACAAGCATCCTAAAATCAAGTTTAAGAAGGAATTAGAACAGAATAACTCACTGAATTTCTTGGATTTAACGATTACTAAGGTGGATAACAAACATCAATTCCAAATTTACCGTAAGCCTACGCATACAGATACTGTTATCCCGGCTTCTTCCGCTCATCCATGGCAACATAAGTTAGCTGCTTTTCATTGTTATGCACATAGGTTATTGACAGTGCCTCTTTCTGATATTCATTATAAAATGGAATTAAATAATATATACCATTTAGCAATTTCAAACGGTTACAGCAAGTCTCATGTGGATGGTATTATTAGGAAAAAACGGGCTAGAATGACAAACTATCTTCTGTACGCTGCACGATCTTCGGACCCACCTAAAAAGTACAAAGCAAGCATAACTTATGTTGGCAAGTTGTCTGATAAGATCTACAATATTTTAAAGTCTAACGACATAAACGTGGCTTTCAAAACGAATAACACCTTGCGCTTTAGACTGTGCAATGGCAAGGAGAAAGTGGAAAGTGCCAAAAAGTCGGGAGTCTACAAACTTGCCTGTGATAATTGCAATAAAGTTTATGTGGGACAAACAGGCCGTAGTTTTAGCACAAGGTATAAGGAACATGTTGCGTCGTATCGGCATAATCACCCGGACAAGTCTAATTTCGCAAAACATTTATTGGAGAATAACGATGCGTTATCTGACAATCATTCTTTCAACATCTTGCATGTTTGCGAAAAAGGATTGCGTCTAAGTGTTCTAGAACAATTAGAAATAATTAGGTACAGCAATAGAGGCGTTATTATCAACGAACAATTGAATGTTGCGTCATCACCGTTGTTACTTGTTCTTCCATCTCTTTCACGCATGAACGGTAGTATGGGGGGACAGAATATAAATATGGCGGATGGCTCCGGGCGGGTCATTTGCTCAGTGGACGTGGCGCAAGCAACATCTCCTGCCAGCATCTCCTGATGATGCCTCGTAGAGAGGCGAAACACGTGTCGAGGTTTTTGTCATTATTGGTGGTTGTTTGCTGTAATTTTTTGCATGTTTTTACGCAAATAGTTGCATCTTATCTTCACTAATAGACCAGCACGTTTTTTAGCGGAATAGCAAAGAAATATTGTTCTCCTAATATATCATGGACTTCCGCAAAGTAACGCCTGATTCAATAAATTATACGTAGATTATGCAGCTTATGCGACTTAACAAATGCTTTTACCGAATATTGCGGTTACGTACACGGATGCAAAGTCAGATAAACGCATTGGTGAAGGTTACTGATTAGATACTGGTTGTTATCCTAGTTCTTATCAGTTAATGCATGTGTTAATTTGAATATCTAATTCGACACAAATAATTTACATATTTTATTGATTTATTGTGACAAGTCCAAAAGCGAGGAGAGCAATTTCTGTTAATGCATGTCGATTGTCCGACTCAATACTATACTCAGTTTAGTCATTACAACACGCTTTATACTTTGGCTGACGTATTTGTAATAACTATACATATTAATGGACTATAATTTATTGTTTATAACGTAGAAAATCAAACGGATTAGAATGAGTCTCTACCATATCAGTTTCGATCAATTGGTCATAGGCTAGCTAGAAAAAATCCCTTAGGGATATTCACCTTAGCACAAATCCATTTTTATATGCGCAAAACATACTAAGTCAACTGAAAAAAATAAAACTCTAGAGTCTATGTCTGTATAGAGATAATTGTTTTGCGAGAGACCTACAGAAATGCTTTAAACAACACACATAGCATTATCAATTTGCAAAGTCGTGGGAAGACCCTAGTAGCGAAGTAATTTAAATGAAAACAAACCCCGGTTCAGATGAACGGAAATCCTCCGGTTGTTGTTTTAAGCATTTATTTACCAGCACAATATCATTGCGAATTACGCTTTAATGAGCTAGAAGACGCGTTACGATAACGACTCATATGAGCTCCGACTAGTAAACAACACAATACAAACGAGAAGTATTGTGGCAATCAATACACACTACGGAACGCAGAGTTAATCGTAGGCAATACATGGACCAATCAACCCGGCTTCGTAGCGACTACCTTGATTGGTCTATTACTGGCCACCACTGGCACCACCCAGGGTCGGATTTGGGAGAGGGCAGGCGGGGCTGCTGCCCTGAGGTCTCCGCAAGAGAACAGACCCTACAATAGAGATAAAACTCTATAGTGGGGGCCCCTTTCTCTATCCTCTTCTTTGTCGTCTCTCGGCCACCTCGCAATTTGGCCCTATACTTATGTAAATACTGTTAATTAAAAAGCGGCCAAGTGCGTGTCGGGTCACGCGCAGTGTAGGGTTCCGTAGTTGCCTGTCTTTCTTAGTTACATCGACACGTGGCGTTATGATTTAGACGACACAAATTGGATCCAACTCGCTAAGTGGGCAAAGGATAGCATCTAGTTTTTGATGCTAAGGATGAAGGTTCCTTTGTCAGGTGGAAAAAAGACGACAACCCAGATTTGACTTTTGTCACACGAGATGGTGATATTCCCCTGGCTACCAAAAGGCTCATCCTCTCAAAGTTCCCCAACAACCAGCATAGACCAACTCTTCTAGAGGTAGGACATCGAATCCCGTTTGTTAACTCCACGTCCTTGCCTCGATGGAACTTTCGGAAAGGAAACTAGAGACTCCTCTGCTGCTGACATGGACGCCTCAATTAGATGGATACACCCGAAAGCAGAAAACCAGGTATGCGAGATTCGTGGGGTAACTCTACGCTATAGCCAAAAAGCACGTCCCGAAGGGCTTTCGAAATATCATACATCCCATGTTGGAACAAAGACAGTGCAAGCCTATACCAGCAGTACAAACTCAGGAGACCAGGAAATCGGGCGAAATCTGTTCAATTCCTTAGACAACCAGCGTAAGGAAAAGTGGATAGACACGGTAGAGAAGATGGACTGCAAGATATCTAGTAGAATTGCTCGGCGTGTTCTCAATAAGCTCACCGGCAAAACAGTCAACAATACCACCTCCTCTCAAACACTAACCAATAGCATTGCTAACAGGATTGTGGAGACGTCCCGAGTTAAAGACCGGCACATATGCCCGCCCGCCTATCAGGAATTCCGACATCCACCACTAAAATCTGTAATGCGGCGACCGATTTGGCTAGTTTCGCACTCGGAATCAGAGCGACGGAGCGGGTTATTAAAATTAATAAAGTATTTTAGTAGGTAGTTAAGTATTTAATCGACATAAAATTTAGTTTTTAGTTAATGAGGTACTGTATTATTTATGGTTATTTTTTTCATTTTTAAAGGATATACAAACAAACCTCCTGTCTATTTGGCGTCCCTCTGCGATCTCCTTCTTGGTGTCCATGGTGAGTTTGTAGTATATCTGCGCCGCGGCCTCGGACCGGTCGTGCGCGGAGTACAGGAACCCGTGGACTTGCTGGACCAGGCTCAAGCTCAACTTCCACAGCGACCGGCTCATCTTTGGCGTGCACGCCACGAATCTGGAACGAATACAACGTTCTAGAATTGTTCTGGAAAAATCGTGTTCAAGAGTTGCATTTGCGTTTATTCTGTCGGCGAAGAGAATTGTTTTCGTACCTACCTACTAAAATCCATCAAATGCTTTTCTTTTAGACATTTATAATTTCTACTTGAAAGACATGATAATTCCAGTAAAACTCGAAGTATCCCAGGGGAAAATTATCTAAATATTTTATTACAGCAATTACGACCTTTAAAGGACGTTGAAGTAATTAACAAAGACAAATTAAATGATACAACAACCGGTATCAGTACAATTAACTACTTCCAATTTGTATTGACCTGATAAAATGTATTATATCGGCTAATTCACTTTAGCAAAAAAAGATTGGAGAAGGGGTCCGATGCGTTTATCAACAAATATACAGACGTAACACAAAACGATGGACAAACCAGTCCCGCATAGTACATAAGTATACCACACTAGCTGCTGCAGCCGACTATAACAGAGAACCCAGGCCAATAAAATATAGTTATGTTGTATTAGGGGCGTTTTCATTATTTCAATAATTGTCGTCACAAATCTGACACTGAGTTAACGTACACGAATGACTGAAAATGCCCACTAATCTTAATCTAATGAGTATCGGAGAAATGAGAATCGGTAGACGCATATTCGTAGCAATAAGAGTTGTCGAAACGAGTTTTTTTGTTGTAGCAAAACTGTATATAGATTACAAATGGAAATCTGCTTAATTATGGAATTTTAAATTGGAAGGTGTGTGATATTATGCATGTGACATAATGTAGAAGTAAACCCGAATTCAGAATAACCGCTACCGCAACACATAACATTTAAGCTCCAACGTCACACTTCCAAGACAAACCAAAATGTAATATAACTATACGTGTGGCTCATAATTTTCGTCGTGAAGTCCACTAGGGCACGTTGGTTCGATGTGACGAGATCAAAGTTTTCGTAAACAAGCCTCCGGCCGTTCATGCACGTGAATATACCACTGAAAACAATTATGGGGGTAGATAATAATAGGAGTGAAGCCGCGTCGATTCAATAGATTATTCGTCATCCGGTTCAAAGGACCATACCGTGTTATAGCTTTTCAAACATTTTAAAATCATGTTTGCACCACGATTTCGTACGAAAATAAAATGAGAGGCTACTATATGTTGTTATTTTGTTAAACTATACTGCGCTACTCACTTAAAAAAATGTAGGTAGTCCTTTTCAAATTGCTTAAGGTTACCTACATGCCTGTCATTTATCTGTAATCCCTGTCATGTGTAACTAAAACAGGTTAAAGAAGTTATCGATCGAATCGATCAATCGATCGAAGTACTTGGCCGGCAGGTGTCACAGTATCTGTATCTAAGAGTTTGTTCGCACCAATCCATAACTATCGGTGTCGGCAAGTAAATGTATGGAAAACATGCTTACTGTTGACACCGCCCAGCCCGATGTCGGAGCATGCTCTCAGCGAGAAGTGTCCTACACCGACAGTTACGGATTGGTGTGATCCAGCTCTAAACAATTAGAGTCGGTGACAAGATTTTGTGAGCTCTAATGCGTATTTAAATTTGTGTATATTCTCAGTGCCTGTTTTATGAAGAAAATTACGCATATAAATTACATGAAAATTAACTTGTTTCACATTAAAATAACATGTTTATACACTTCATTTATAAATTTAAAAGATGAGGTTAAGTTTTATACATACTTTTTGAATACTTAATTGTCGTCACAAACCTGATACTGAGTTTTTTTATAACTTACTAATTGGGTAGTACACAAATAAATGATATTTGAGATCAAAAATGTAAACAGATGGGTGGCACCATAAAAAAATAAACGCAAGCAGTGGTTAGTCTAAAATCATTGAAACTCATAAATATTATTATATTCAGACTTAAATAATATCGTATGAATAGTCAAAAATACTTTACTAAATTAAAAAGCCATTTTTTTTTATTACGTATTGCCGTTGTTTAAATAAAATATGTGGAGTTTTTATTTATGCTGTTGGTAATGGTGTGAAATTTTAAACATTTGGTTAATAATTAAAACAATTACCGGTTTCCTATTAGTTTCATTGGCAAATATTCATAGTGATTAATAAATCTTTAAATATTTCGGAACATACAAAATAGGGACCACCTGCGTCTGCCCTCTTAGCTACCATTATTGTGAACTAAATCCCATAGAATAAGTTTGGGCACAGGTAAAGGGGCACGTCGCCATCGAATAACAAGACATTTGAAATGAATGAAATTAAGACCTTATTTGAGGAATGTTTGCAAACGGTGACGCCTCAAAAATGGAGTGACTGTGTAAAACACGTCGTTAAAGTAGAAGACAAAATGTGCCTTCTCGACCACCTGGGGCCGTAGACAAGGTTACAATCGGCAAGCGCTAACGCCAATAGAAAACTAATAAAATGTATGGGAATTTGCGAATGACAGATGTCAACGAAAGGTGTTTCGTCGGCATCTGTCATCCCCATACATTTTATTATTTTCTATTGGCGTTAACGCTTGTCGATTGTAACCTTGTCTACGGCCCCTGATACCTGATTGACAATGTCAACGATAGATTTATTACAAATGTAAATTCTGATTCTGATTCCATGAAGTCGTCAAGTGAATTAAAAAAATATATTACGTGTTTTATTTCCTCCTTGTATTCCTGTCAAAATATAGATATCCGAAAGTACTTCGGCCTATAGTTGTATCTGTCGGTTAATATAAATTAATATTTGGTGAATACATTGGACAAAAAAGATTTTATACCCCTGGAATGTCACTTTGAAATTGACAATTGTTTATTTACATTTTTGATCTCGAATTTCATCTCAGACCTTAGATACATATATTGTTTTGCAGATGGCAAATTGTGGATACTATAAATGTATAATTATACTCAGACTAGCGGCCGCCCGCGACTTCGTCCGCGTAGATTTTTGATGATGACAAAAATATAAAATAGGTAAGTGAATTTTATTCTTAGTTAAAATGGTCTAGACATATTACATTTCAAACGGTGGCAGACACTGATATGAGTGTTAATAGTACATTACGTAACTAGGTGAATTCGTAAATGCCCCAGATCGCAGGTGTTTAAGGCCCGAACCGAAGGTGAGGGCCATAAATATGCGCTCTGGGGCTTTACAAATTACCGCCCGTGTTGCGTACAAAATTTTACGTCTTCACCTGGCCACAATGCGAGTTTTCACGTACGCGCAGCGTGCAGTAAAACTCGCATTATGGCCAGGTGTGACGTAAAGAATTATTAAAGATTTTCCAATCAGATTACGGGAATTGTCTGCAGAATGCTTAATAGTTAGCTGATACTTTAATCTAATTTTAATCTTTGGCAAAAATGACTCTGCAAGATATAGAGCGACGCATGGATGGAGCTAGAAAATGGGGATCTTAGTTATTATGAGTGAGATTTAAAAAAAAGTTAAATATCGTAAGGCTGTTATAACAATCTTAAACTCAGCGCCGGAAATCGAGAAATGGAGACAGGTTATTAAAGAAGAAGATGTACATCTCTTTAAAAATCCAGTGTTCCCCGTACAAAACCTTCAACCTTTTTTAACCCCCATTGGGATAGAATTTTCTTAAACGCTGAAATTACTTTTTTGTATTTTAATAAGTTAACTTTCTACAAAGTTTCAAGTCTCTAGTTCAAAAAAGAATGTTTCCGCCATACAAACACTGCACCCCCATTTAACCCCCTCAGGGGTAGAATTTTCTAAAACGCAGAAATTACTTTTTTTGTATTTTAATAAGTAATGTTCCTACAAAGTTTCAAGTTTCTAGCTCAAAAAATGAAGTTCCCTCCATACAAACTTTGCACCCATATTTAACCCTCTTAAGGGTGGAATTTTCTTAAACGCAGAAATTGCTTTTTTTGTATTCTAATTAGTAATCTTTCTACAAAGAATCAAGTCTCTAGCTCAAAAAAAAGATTCCCCCATACAAATTTTGCACCCCTATTTGACCCCCTTAGGGGAGGTATTACCAAAAATCCCTTGTCCCTAGCCCACGTTATAAAAATAACCTAAAGTTACAAAACTCTAGTTTAAAAAATAATGTTACCCCCATACAAATATTGCACCTCTATTTAACCCCCTTAGGGGTGGAATTTTCTTAAACGCAGAAATCACTTTTTTTGTAATCTAATGAGTAATCTCTCTACAAAGTTTCAAGTTCATAGTTCAAAAATTAATGTTTCCCCCATACAAACATTGCACCCCTATTTAACCTCCTTAGGGGTGGAATTTTCTAAAACGCTGAAATTACTTTTTTTGTATTTTAATAAGTAATCTTTCTACAAAGTTTCAAGTCTCTAGTTAAAAAAATAATTATTCCCCCATACAAACTTTGCACCCCCATTTAACCCCCTTAGGGATGGAATTTCCAAAAATCCCGTCTTATCCGTTGCCTACGTCATAAAAGGAAGTCCTGGTGTAAATTTCAAGTTTCTAGTCCCAGTAGTTTCGGCTGTGCGTTGATGAGTGAGTCAGTCAGGACATAGGCATTAGGGTGGAGCTAAAATTAAATTTTTTGGAGTTTTGTTACGGAACAGTAATAAAAGGTTGCGTGATGTTATGTACGTTTAAGAAAAAATAATAAAAATATCTAGGCATATACTTTTAGCCCTCTACCCGGCAGTTAAATGTTTAAAATTCCGATATATATGAAAAATAATAATAATAATAATATTATTAACAATTTTATTTGTTAAATTGTTACCTAGAATGCTTGATTTTGATTTTGATTTATTATCAGAACAATTTTTAGGGCCCATTTAGATCACTTAAATGAGGCATTTCGAAAGAACATGTATTAAGCTGTTAATAAATTGTTAAATAATTGTTCTTATAATAAATCAAAACCAAAAAACAATCATTAATGTACCAAAAGGTGTTATTTAACAAATAAAATTGTTAAAATTAAATGTAAATTTTTTTTTTCATATATATCGCAATTTTAAACTTAACTGCCGGGTAGAGGGCTAAAAGTATATGCCTAGATTTTTTTTATTATTTTTTCTTAAACGTACATAACATCACGTATCCTTTTATTACTGTTCCGTAACAAAACTCCAAAAATGATAATTTTCGCTCCACCCTAATAGGCA
Organism: Epinotia demarniana; assembly: GCA_945867215.1. NCBI lineage: Eukaryota > Metazoa > Arthropoda > Insecta > Lepidoptera > Tortricidae > Epinotia > Epinotia demarniana. The sequence continues at coordinate 20,045,264 of OX244262.1, forward strand.
TTTATATGTATAGATTAGGTACTAAAACGTGCGAATTCCACTTCTACCTTATTCCAATTTTAAGATAATATTTATTTGGTATGATATAACAAAGTGTTTGACGCACATTACAATATAGGTCACTGGTTATGTCACATCATATTGAAAACATATTATACATCGCCATTATAACCATGGTTATATCGCCATTTGTGTTTATAATAAATGCGATATTATGATAACTATATGTATAACAAAATGTCGGGTGACCATTATATACGTCAGATCCTTGACCCATTAGTCGTGCGATATGTCAACTTGATACGGAAACGAGTGACCCTTGTTTAACAGGAGATATTAGCGAACAATAAACTGACGCAGGTTTCATCTGAAGAAGATAGTCAGAGGTGTGGCGATAAAAGATTAAATTATTAAAAACACGTTTGACCTATACGTCTTTGTTATATTTTGATAATAATATTTCGTCGGACCCTGTGTAGGTTCAATTATTAACCCATAATAAATGTAACACCTATCCCTAAAATACCAAGCTACGTTTAGAAGCGCAGTCGCCTATATAATCCCCTTTACAATTCTCAATAAGACGTTGCGTGACAAACTCGTAAATGTAAAAGTAATAGAAACTACCTAGTATGGAAATCAGTAATGTGTTTTGTATATCTTGGAAAAATATTGTGTTAGTGCCGCTAAGGAATGTATTATGATATATATGAGTCATTCCCGTAATCTGGCGTGTTACAAACCAACTTAAAGTAGCATAAAGGAGTTAAATACATAACGCGTGCTAAATCTAATATTACCAGCACGACTAGGCGCCACTAGCAAATATTACTGGAATAAATGTATATACATAGTCTATATACCCCCAACTAAACAATTGATTTGATTGGAAGAAAAACTAGGGCGTACCGATAAAATAATAGTTCTGATACTCGATTAAATATTCATTATGGGTACAAAAGACATAAAAAATATACTCGTACATACTTAAATATAAGTAATAAGGTACGACAAATAGGATTTCAAATTCTATCAAAGAATGCATTCACACGAACAAAACACCGATCTAAAAAGCACCGTAACGTAACCAAGACGATAAAGTATATACATCCAAAACGATCACAACTACGCATTATACAAGGACTAAAACCAAGCCAACCAAAACAGTACCCTCGGACGTGGACAACATGGTACATTTCAGCAGAACTGGGCACTAACCTAGTCATAGTGTTGTTGTGTCGGACACATCTCTTCCTAATGACGAACACATTACCGGCCACTTTGTATTGCACGGAATGCTTCTCTACGGTATCCCCGACATAGCTAAAATATGTGAATGTTATGTTAGAGACGAAAGCGTAAAGGGCTAGACGATGAGTTATAAACAGTGATCGTAACTTTGGTAGCAGTTTTGGTGCAGCGAGCGTAGTGTTGTTAACGGAATTGGTATATATAGACAATATCAATCAAAATTGTCAATTCAGGTTCAACGTTATTAACGCTAATTAAGCATTAGGATTGAAATTCTATATACCAATTCCGTTAACAACACTACGCTGCACCAAAAATGCTACAAAAGTTACGATCCCTGGTTATAAACATGAGAATCCAATTTAGTTATTTGCCGATGATTCAGATGGTGGCTACCCTTCGACTAAAGTAAGTTAATTCTTTTTATTTATAATTTACTTTAAAAAGAAAGTTTTAACCGACTTCAGTTTAGTACTCCGCCAAGCCACGAGAACATTTCCACATTTTTTTTTCAATTTACCACATGAACTGATTTCCGATAGCAAATGCGTTGATTACTATAGAAAAAAACCAAATCGCTGTATGTGGGCCGATAATATTTGAGGACTAACGTCGATTCCCCATGATCATCACCAATAGCACTTCATTAGTTCCTATTTCAACGGAATCTTATCAGAACCTGTGACATACTTTGCACTTTTAAGTACATAATTGAGGAATTCGATAAGTCATCTGTGGTCTTCATCATCAATTCCTCGCCACCAAATTTATAATTTCCGGATGTAAATAAACGGGTTGTAATGGCAAATACCAAAATCACTACACGCGTGCCTAATAAAATTGAAGAGTTCCCTCAATTCCACATGGATCCCATCATCTAAATGAATTTTGAAAAAGATGGGAACCACCTGGAAGCATATAAATACAAAAAAAAAAAATTTTTTTGGAATCGGCTCATCAATGACGGAGTTCTGAGGTAACAAACATTGAAAAAAAAATACAACCGAATGTAGAACCTCCTCCGTTTTTTTTAGTCGGTTAAAAATAATGGTAGGTATCATCAAATTACCGACCATTTGTCATGCATCCTGGAAAAGACGTGACGTGGACTTGTGAATCGGAAACTTTTCATTGTGATCGATAAAAACTCATTTTGTTTTCATTTCATAGTAAATCTATAATAATGTTAAATCTTCCTGTTTATTGTGTAATATATAAATTAACTACGTCGTCGTAGGTTTTGTGTAGATTTAGACTTTCGTAATAATAAGACCGTGGCCCATTTTCCAAACTGACAACTTGACTGACGAAACGAGCACAAATTCGATTATTCATTTACGCATTGCTTGCGCTTATCAAACTCATAATTACAGATAACAATGTTGTACATTATTACAATTATTACCTACAACTAGAGATGGGGAGAGGTAATACCAAGTATCTATCTGCCTCAAATATGGCAGAAGTAGGTAAATACCTGATATATTATTATAGAGCTAGGACTATAGCCTACATACCAGTTCAATCTAGGCTATAGTCCTAGCTCTATTAAAAATGGTACATAACTTTAAATAAACCGCTTGAGGTCAAACGCTAGTGGGCCAACGCGGGAAAAAAAATCTGCAATGTTTAATATACACAAATTCATAACATCATTGTTACTGTCGATTCATCTGATCAGGCAAATTTAAACAAACAAATATGGCGACGACTATGTCAACTAAGCACCAGATATCGGAACACGATGTTTACTAATTGAAATGCATACAATTTGTATGCATTTATTAATGCATAATAAAAATACTGGAGCTCAGTATCTGATATCAATCTTAATGTATCAAGTTTACGATTCAAAATAGCTTGACAAGTGATTGATAGTCGCAAGTGATAAAGGTTATCAGACAACACGAGAGTTTGACTTACTATTTTTAATTTCTACGCAGATTATTAATGAGATGTGAACGGCCGTAAATATGTGGCAGGAAATGTACACAATGAAGGAACCTAATCGGGGAATGTGTGACATTGATACGGCGTTCTGTATTAATGTTTAGGCAATAGTATATAAGAGCATATCCTATGTTTCCCGCATTACAGAAAAAAAAATGTTTAGGTATAGTCAAGGAATGAAAGGGATATGATTTTTCAATGCCGTTAAGGTCCCATCCTTTTTAGAATGCTGTACAATCTACTAAACCTCTAAACATTCAATAATATCGTAATTCAGTCCTATTGTGTTGCTACAGTAATTTATACTAACGCCTCTGACTATCTCTTCAGACTCTAACTGTTACGAGTTAACTTTCGGTATATTTATTATAAGAAAGCCAACATGATGGAGGCCTAGGACCAGAGGGCGTATGATATCCATCTGCGGTGCTATAATGCGGTCCGTCAAATTAGCACAAGCCATTTAACCCATTATTGCAATTAACTGAATATCGCATCGTGTGCAGAGACCATTAAGGTGCAGATATACTCATAAAAATGCAAAGCCACGCCGCGTTGTCCAACATGCATGCGTTGCCGTCTGTCAGCAGATCTGTCGCGTATCGATTTAGCACGAGTCAAAGGCGCCCTTCGTGTCTTGCGGACGGACGGACGTTTATCGGCACCTTTACACAGTTGTTAGAAGAGACGAGGCGGTGAACTTACTTTGTGAGTGTGGCGTACATGATGTCGATGGGCACGCGGTACGGCAGCGCCATGATGCTGAGGTACCGCACGGCGCGCTGTCGCATCACCCAGTTCACGATGCCGTGGTTCGCGGAATCTATTGCGTTCTGGAATATCGACATCACCGTGTCGGGTAGGTCGTCTACTAGGGCATCCTGAAACCACCATATTACTTAGAAATTACGGTCAATATATGTGCAGCGCCGCGACTTAAGAGAGAGCTACTGACCACGTTAGTCACCTGACCCCGATCACCTAGGGGAATTAGCGGGAATTATTTTATGTTCAACTAGGAAAAATAATAATAAGTATTCGGTGATGGCGCTTCGCCGGAAGCTACCACGTCACGCTCGCGCGCTGTAGGGTCGCAGTTAACCTAACAACCTAACCGTTTTTTTCCCTGGGGGATCAGGCTGGGAGATAACCGTGGACAACAGCGAAAATAGTGTAGTAACTGTTCTAAATGAACATTACCTAGGTACACACAAAACCTTTCAAACAATCTGTCTTAACGTAAGCACAGGGTTCCAGAATACGGCTCACACATAGGGAAAACATCGTTTTACACCGAAAGCCCAGAATGTTAACTAACCTGTCTATGTGTCTTGCACTCTTCACATTCCGGATCATAATCGTAGACTGTGTCATCTAAGATCTCCTGAAGCTGGAAGGTCGACTGAACAGCCAGGCACCTCGTGCAGGATATGAGGTTGTTTCTGTGTAGGAACCGAAGGGCGTCATCGAAGCCTTGTTTGCACATGTTGCTGAGAACTTCTGGCTTTGGAGGGAAGAGGATTCGGGCGAATCTGTTGATGTTCTGTTTCGATAGCTCTATGCTTGTGTTGGCTATGCTCACCTGGTAGAAAAAGTAGGTAATCAGATGATTTAATTTGCAACCATAACTAATTTAAACAAAACAAATTGTAGAATAAGTAGTCCACATCAAAGACAATTATGGATTGGATAATATTAGTATTCGAATAAACATCTGACTTAAAATATGCTGTATGTCGCCATTTAAGATAACTAAGCCAATTGCTTTTATTGAACTGCGGAAAACGTGCAAATTGATAACACATTTCAAGCAATGTTTGTCAAACGGCTCTGGTAAAATCACGTATTATTGCACGAAAAGTGATATAAACCAATTCCGTGTGATCTTATGTTGAAACGAGTCAGTCAAGTAAAACAACTGAATCGAAGGTAACACAAACACATCAATGAAATGACTAGGTAGGTATCGCTCTTCGGCAGTAAATAAGTAGCTATTGTGTGATTATTTCACATAAAATGATGTCACAATCTTATTTAGTCCCACGTGTATTCGAATATGAAATATTACACACACTTTTACCTACGAAACGGTAAAAACGATGTCCTTTAGAAATGAGTGGACGATACGTTTATATGATTACACGCAAAAACTGGAAGTAAACGAATTATTAGCATTTGTTTCATTGGAAGCAACTACTGCTGCGAATAATCATCTTCGTAATTCATAGCTTTATTTGCAATAGTTTCTTCAAAGGATATATCCCAATAGATACGAGCCAAATAAGGATAAGTTTAAAAAAGCACTCAAAAAGTACCTAACAAACAAGTGTCACTTTAGTTATGCAAGTCGGAATTACGAGATTGTGATGTTAAGTTACTTTTTATAGACTAGTACCAGCAGGCAAACTGTTAGTAACAGCACCAACTTAAAATTACAAGAGCGACTTACGTTAAATATGGCGCCGTCCGGCAGCTGTTCCATAGAAACTCGTCAAACTCTCCATACATTCAGATTTTAACGAACACTGCTTGCGAATACAGACAGTTTGGTGCAACCCTTATTGTCTCTTGTATTTTGATTAGTAAATAAATACCTAATAATGAGACACTCACATGGAAGAGCTGCGAGCTCAGGTCCCTCGGGCAGATGTCGCTCTCGCCGCAGAAGGGGCTGACGGTGATCGTGTTCTCATCGAGGACTGGCAGGTTGTCGCTGAACCCGCCGTCCATGTAGCGGATGCCGTGGAACCGCGGCGGCAGCATCCCGCTGAACACTGGCACGAAACACGACGCTAGTATCGCCTGCAACACGCTCGACGGTCAGCCATAGTCTGGCAACGCGCGTTAGCGGCGTTAGGATGTTAGGAATAGCGAAAGGGATGCTACCTATTAAAGCCCGCATTGCTTGTTGACCCGATATGTCCGCCAAGCACAAAGCAAATTGACTTTCAAGCGCAAGTTACGCAAGTATCGTTCTGATAAGCGCGTAAGATAGTTCTCACCATAGTATTTTTCACTAGGTACAAAAGGTAGTAATTGTATATATATTAGTGTATATTATTTTGTATATGTGTATGTTTATTTCAGTATGTATTTGATAGAAGTTTATCTTGGATTAAGTTTTCATTTAAGTTTTAATGCCTGCACCTTCTTGTTTCTGTTTTGCCCAATGGTTGGCTGGTAGAGAATGCCTTGTGGCATTAAGTCCGCCATTTGTACTTTATTTTGTATTGTGCAATAAAGTTTAAATAAATAAATAAATAAATAAATGTGTGTCGGCTCCAATATCGGACCAAATAAACTACAACTTAGAAAAGTTGAGAAACCCCTGATATTTGAATTTCAAAGTCCAATATCTCAAAAACGGCTGAACAGATTTTCAATAAACATGGCTAAGAACACTCGGGGTAAATTATCTATGACACAAAAAAAACGCATTCAAATCGGTCCATTCGTTTGGGAGCTACGATACCACAGACAGATACACAGACAAACATGTTATAGTACATTGTTTAACGAGGGGTGTAAGTGGAATATTGCAATATTCTTACGCCCCCGTGTTATACACAATGTTTTTCATCACATTTGCGAGGAAACAAATACATTTTAGAAGAAATTAATGCAAATCGTAATGAAAACTGCAACATGTCAGTCGTCCATTTTGTTGAATTTGACGTGAGGCGCGTATGGCAAAGACCCTTCGGTATACAGCCACGATTTAAAAACACTTAAAACGTTTTACATAGACACTTAACTACATATTAAACATTAAATTGCAGTCAAATTTAATATAAAGATATGTTTTATACATATTAAAAGTTGGTCGTAGCAAACTTTTGAAGATATGAAATACACCTTGGCTGATTGGAAACATCCTCAGTCCGAAGTGAAGTAGTTAGAAGTGAGTGGGTTCTATATTTTTTAAAAAAACTTAACATCCCGTGGGAGGTAAAACGGCTATAACTGCTCTGTACGCACGCAAGTAAAAACGCCATTGACGAGCAAGTGTGATGAAAAACTTATAACACTTTGCGTCGGGGGTTGATAAAATGTACGAAATGTGTTTAAAGGCATGTTTCTTTTTGTGTTTTTCCGGAGAAAACAAGTTAGAACGATTATTATGTTCAGTTGAGAAAAGGCATGTTCAGGAAACCCATTCACAAACAAATAAATATACCTAAGTACCTAGAAACTTTATTCTTTTAATAATACTTAGCTCTTTTAAAGCCAGTTGTATCGCCCGTGTGAGAGGTTACAAATAGAGGTAAAGCGCACAGCTTAAATAAGCTCTGCCTAAAACCACCATAAATCTCTACGCAAGTCCGCGCTTAGATGAATGAGGTAAGATGTGAAACTTGCGCAACACCACACCGGAGCGCTCTCAGGCTTTATGGAAAGGAAACATAATAGGGCAATATTAGGGCGGGTAAGGCTATGGCCGGCGGCGGAGGCGGGAAACGAAACGCCATAGTTGCCGTAAAAACACGCGCGGCCTGTCGCGCAACAATGCGCTTGGGCCTAAATGCGGCCTTGCGGCCCAATCAAATACCCGAATGGTTAAAGGGAAAACAGTCGCAACAGCCTGACTGATTTCCCTTTAACCATTGCAAATGACAAATGCCTGACTCGTATCAGGTCAACGCGTAAGAATGTATGTACGATTTACGGTGTTCCGTAGCTGCGTTCGGACATTGTTTCAAGTCTGGGTCAAGTCTATATCAGTCTGAGAGTAATTAGCAACACGATTTAATAATTTCCAACCTATCAGAATATAAAACCAAAATTGAGCGGAGTGTCATAGGTTTGGATGTAACATGATCAGCCTGCACAGCGTCTATATAATAGACATAATAGTCTGCTAATTTAAAGCCCTCCCAAGACAGCCGCTATAAGGCACAGAACTTGAGTAGAATATTTACGTAGAGTCGTATAAAATTACATTAAAGAGTAAACGTGCAAGCATATTTTTTTGGCGTTAACTGTAGCATATAGCATATACCTACTTAAATTTTATGACTGACATCAAACATCCTAGCTGGTAATTGTAATTGTCTGGTTGTGGTTTATTCTATATCATTACCGTCTTTAACGTGGTAAAAGGGTCAAGACTTGCAAGCTGTGACTGCATGTCTATAATCAGATAGCTTGATTGCGTATAATGCTAGTGCTGAGACAGGTTTTCGAGAGAAAGTGGCGACTCTGAAAGCTGATACATAATTATATGCCCCACGCTTCTTATATCTCTACAGAAAGGAAAAATACTTCCCGAAAAAGTCACTATTTCTCGATTAAATAAACCCTTCATCTAATGGCCTTTTTATACGTTGCTTAGTGATTAAAATGCTGGTTACCTGTGTTTGCAGTGGGTGGTTCCACAAACGTGAAAAAAACAGGTTTCGTGACCGGCTATTTGCAGCAGCGTTCATTTAATATATACAGGGTGTCCCGTAAACCGAGGGCTGCTAAATACCTATCAGAATATTTCATTTTAGGTTTAGTAAAAATGCCCTAGTTTTCGAGGCAAATTTACTAAACCTAAAATTAAATATTCGGAGGTATTTAGCAGCTTTATTAGCTGTCCATGGACTATCCTCGGTTTACGGGACAACCTGTATACCAAGAATTGAAATTTGAAGACTGATATGAATTAAACAAAATATGAACACCGCTCTCCCTCCGCAAACAAACGTAGCGGCCAACATGGATGAGTGTTTTTCTTACATTTGGGCCACACCCCTTTTATGTTAGAGATTGAAAACCACGATGACATGACGCAGTAGACGCGACTGTTGTAACTGTTCCAAGTCCAAGTGAGAGTAGCAATCAGAGTAGAGTATTTATACTTACAGTTGGATGAATCATTCATCTAAATGTAAGTATTTATAGGTACTGTACAAGACCTTAACGATAGTGTTTTCAGTCTAAAACCTTCTTCACTCTGCCGGTGCCTGCTTTCGGATCGAATGACCTGCCATCGGCATCATCGTCTCATGTTTTAGAGGGAAAGACTGTTACCTGCATTAAATCCTCCCTCGTCGGAAACTCTGACACTATGACGTTTTTCCCATCGTAGACCCTAGTGAGCGATATGTGGAGCCTGCCGCTAACCATCTTGTGTACATCGGGGGGCAGATACTTGTCCATGCCTTCCAGCAGCACGTTCTGAATGTTGAAAGAGGGGCTGAAAGGCCCGAGGGACCCCGATCGCGCCTCCCCGACCACCCGGAGGACATCACTGGTTATTTCACCTGGAAAAAGTCGCTTTATACACATTTTTTTGGAGTGAAAACTTCTTTACCAGCGCTGTGCACTTTTTGGGATGGGGAAAAAATGTTAAACTCGCCACAGGTCACGTGACCGTAAGGTGAGATGAATGTGAGGTTCGAGAGATTGAAAACTCAGCGGCGCGTGACTTCTTTTGATGGCAGCTTCTAAAAGACTCGCACAAATGAATAAATGTTTGTCAAAGAGTAGTCTATACTAATAAAGGTAAACTTTGTGCCTTTGTATGGGATCCCCGGGACTACTTACCCATCAGATTTTAGAAAAACAACTTTGACTAGTATGTAGAACGCACTTTCGAAATGGACATACAATATTATTATGTAATGTTTGTAGTACGCAGGTGGAGAAGTGAGAACAGCTAGCATAATGTAGACGACCCGTTAGCCTAGTAGGGATACGAAGCTGAAGGACCTCGGTTCGAATCCCTGTGATGGCAAATATTTGTGTGACGAGCACGGCATATTTGTCTCATAGCATTATAGCCGTTCTAAACGTTATCGTTATTAGGAACAACAATTAATAAATGTGATTGCTATTTTTTATCAGCATGCAATTTCTACCCATTCGAGATAATTATTCTACTAGTAGGTATATAATTTACTTGCTACTAAGACTTTTAATTTACTGACGCTTTAGCCTAGTTGGTAGTGACCCTGCCTACGAAGCAAGAGGTCCTGGGTTCGAATCCCGGTAACGGCATTTATATGTGTGATCTAAGTGATCTTCATTTTCGTACCCCCGCAGCCGCACAATTTTCGCACATAACACGTCAAATTTTGTATTCACATTGCATAAGTACCTGCGATTTGAGATAGTCTTTGTTTTATACGCCTAAATGAGTATTATTCAAAAAATTAAATATAGATGTAACACGATCATACTGATCAACTCATATCAATAGTAGCACCCAATTACAAATCTCCTACAGTGTACGAGATTTGGGACTGGTCTTTGGACAGTTCCAATATGATGTAAAGAGTGATGTGGCTAGAGTAAATCGATTGTCGTAATATCCGATTACGATTGATGATGGCTTATAAAAGGAATCGATTAATTACTGTGTAATAATTATTTTTAGGAAATCAAATAGAGAGCCCATACACTGTCGTCTGCTAACAGAAGTGTCCTGTAAGTAAAGAGAGAGACTGATAGTGCGAGAAAAATTGAGAGAGCTCGCGCGCCGTGCAGAAATCAATGCCATATTTTCAAAGGCAACATTTTGCAAAATCAAATATGTCGGTTTCGATCGATGTGATTTTATTTCGTATTATCGTAACAGTAATTAAATAATACATTGTTATTTTCCTATTCACAATTATTTGATTTATATCGATTTATTTCTAAATTGACAGACTCCAAACGATTAAAGCAGTATATCACTAAATTTAAAAATAAAAAGTCGTAGGACGTAATGGTTTGCATAACGAGTTTTCAATGCTAATGTCTATACAAATAAGCCGTAAAAAAAATTCACAATAATTTTATAAGTGCTAAAAAGAGCGTGCATGGAGATTGAACTTTGTTTTGTAACTCGGAAGCTATTGAAACTTTTTTTATTATTTCGATGACCGTTCCAAATCTCGAACACTGTAATCAGCAAGAAGAAAAGCACTTGTATAGCATAAAGTTGTACACTAATAATTGAAATAACAACCAAGTGCCAGCTTTGCAACTCAAGGTTTCATTGCGTGGACTTTAACTACAGTTGATTGGAGCCATTGCATTATATGACTAGTAGAGCAAGGTTCATTACCAGTGATCTACAAGAAAATAAAAATATCGGGAAATCCATCTAACTAATCGATTTCGTCAGACATCGGATGCCGGATGCTGATCTCGAGTTGAGAAAGGGGGGACCTTCCTTCTTTTAGTCCAAAAAAAAAGAGTAAGAATAAAATAAAAAAATTGGTTGCCCGCTAGTAATGCGCTTGACATGCTCATTTGCTCTGCTGCACTTGACATGTTCTAAGAAAATTTCATGGACTCAAATCATAGTTACTAAATTGTGTTACATGAACCCTGTCTATATTGCTTTATTTTCACAAAGGTTTTTTGGAGTTTAAACTACCCATACCGCTCAGTTTAATATGTCAGCAAGATCATGATGACACTGGTGTTTCCAAGGTTTTTTTAAAAATGTGGAGTGGATAAACTAAACATTAGAGCTTTCTAGGAAAACTCTTGCACTACATAGATAATCATGGATCATCATCTGTTTTATTAATATAATTTGATAATCCATAAATGGTTATACATACATGAATTGACTACAATGAGTTAGTTAAATGAAACTCACATTAATTAAATAACATGTTGTAAATAGGAACAACTAAAATAGTTTATTAAAATACTTTGATATGTATGTGTTTATGTTATCCTCCTTTTCAATATTCCGGGAAATGTATTAATAAAAATGAAATTGAGTGCACCTCCATGCTACTCAACAACAAGTGAAGTGAAGGTATAAAAGCATCATGAATTTTGAATCCCTAATTATAAGTGTGATATTTTAATCACTTATAAATGTTTATTTTATGTTATTTTTAAAATCTTTAATAAAAGGTGCCACAAAGTTATCAGAAGACACTGATATTATGTAATTGCAATGATCAATTAAAAGATACAGTAATGTTGTGCTCTACAGATCAATTTCATAGTTTTTTTTTGGTTTTTAGTATTCACATGCTGCAACACCAGCATAAAATTATACAGTGTCTACTAATGAACTGTACTAAAGTACATCAAAATCGGGTTAAGAAAAAGCAAGGACAAGAATACTACTGAATATTATATTCTACTAGGCAACTAAATAACCACCACCCAATATGTAATATTATTGTCAACTTCTCACTTATTTATGTGTGTATATAAACCAACGGAGAATCTTACCAATAGGCACATCACAAAGTAAACAGCAGGCTGACAAGGCACCAAAGGAGGCGCCAGATATTTTACCCAAAAGCAAGTGGGGCGCATATTTCTTAAAACATACTGCTACACCGACATGATATATGCCAAGAAAACCGCACCCAGCGAACGATAAATTCATTATAAACTGTATAACAGCCACAAATAACGTAATAAGAAAATATTAAAATCACAACGATACGAACGTACACTGCACTGCGATGCACAAAATACACTGAACTGATCAAAACAATTGAACATCACGAATACTAATCACCGAGATTAGATATCGTTAATACTCTTAAGTACTTTAGAGACACTTAACTAATAATCTTGCTTATATTATAACACGTCCGGGTGATAACACTTTACGAAAATAACTAAACAAAAGAGAAATCGCGTGGATAGATCGCGGTGTTGCGTACATTTTACTACAGTGACGTTGACGGGTTGACGTTTTATGTGACGTTCACGTGCGTTTTTATTGCGCGTGTTGTTTACTTCAATGACAATGACTTCAATCAAAACCGTACCAACATCCACAAATGTGGCAAATCAATGGTGTCAGTAGTGAACACGTTGTGAACAACAACCTTAGAGACGCAGCTATAAGACGGAAAGAGAAAGCAATCATTCAATTCAATTCAATTAGTTTGAAGGCAGTCGTTGTAACTAATTTCTAGGAGAATAGAACAGTTAACTTTGTACCGCTGTAATAAAGTGGATTCTCTTTGACTAGCGCGCTAGTCAGGTGCGTACAAACCAAGCCAACGAACAGCACTCTAACAAATAGATGTCACATAAATGCTTCGCGTTTGTTGGTCGTTCGTTTGCTCAGTTTGTACCCACCATGAGAATCCACTTTATCACCGCTCGCTAGTGTCGTCCGCCGCGCTCGGACATCTAGCGTTATGGAGTCTATACATGTCATGATTTGTCAGCCCCAATTTATCAGAAACTGACTAATTGCTACAGTCTGGCAAACCAAAGTTGAACCCATTAAATTCATAAATTTCATAATTCAATTACGTGGCAACACTGTTGATCAAAATGTCACTTTGAGGGGGCGGGAAACTTAGAAAAGAGGAAACACGCCGATTTATTGTATGGAAAGTGCTGACATCTGGCCGAAGTCGGGCTGCTGTATTTAATGTTGTTGACAGAAAATGGAAACAGATGTCAGTACCATCGACCCACGACAATAAATTAAAGATTTTCGAATGAAATAAATATATTTTTAAGTTTGGAGATAGAATTTAATGTCCACTTAATTTTAAAAACCAAATATATAAAAATTACATTAATTATTTCAGTAACCAATTTTATCTGTATGAAATCTGTAGAAATGAAACGCATTTTTTTATTACTGTAAGGTATGCAGCTAATTGTAATATGTCGGGTAGACGAATAAAGTTAGTTAGTGTCCAGCCTGCGTTTTATTGTGTACTCTCCATTGGCGCAGCCGAGTTAAATAATTATATTAACGAGTAGTTACGTGTCGTTGTGGATTAAGTGTCTAATTACGAATGTTTTGTGTCACGAGTAATACGGTTTAGGTGGATTACCAGGATGCCGATTGGTAAAATCGAAGCATTCGATCTTAATTCTAAACAATGGCCGGCTTACGTACGACGGGTGAATCAGTTTATTTTGTTAAACGTAATTAAAGACGATTTAAAAGTGCCGACTTTGATTACCGTAGTAGGCGAAGCGACTTATTCGTTAATGTGTGACCTATGTGCTCCAGAGCATCCGGAATCGAAAAAATTTGACGCCCTAGTCAAATTAGTGTCGGATCATTTAGAACCGCAGCGGTCAGAAATCGCCGAACGCCATATTTATCGCCAACGAAGGCAACAACCCGGTGAATCGTTGACCGAATTTTTACAGAGTTTGAAACATCTCGCAGCGACATGCAATTTCACCGGGAGATAAGAGGAAGAGTTGCGAGATCAGTTCGTCTCCGGCTTGGCAAGCGAGGCGATGAGATCGCGGATATTTGCGGAAAAAAATATTAAGTACAACAAGGCAGTGGACCTAGCTCTGGCCCTGGAAGCCGCTGAGAAGCATGCGGTCTTGAGCGCGACTGGCGGGAACTCGGCGGTGACGAGTGCAATCGGCGGCGGCGGCGGCGTGGCGGGCGAGGGCCTGCACGCCGTGAGCGCGCGTCGCGGCGGAGCTAGGCCGCGCGGGCCAGCCGGGGGTGCGGAGCGCGGGCGCGGCGGCGGCGGTGGCGCGAGGGCATCCAGCGGCGGCGGCGGCGGCGGCGCTGAGGGCTCGGCGGGCGACGGCACGGCATGTTGGCGGTGCGGCAAATGGCATCGAGCGAATAAGTGTCGGTTTGCGAATTATAATTGCGATCAATGCAATCAACGCGGCCATTTGAAGGCGATGTGCCCTAAAAGTGATCGGCGTAACAGTGAAAAGTGGCAGCATTACTTGAGTGGTAATTCGGAGGACGAGTTCTACAATATTGAGGTGCCATCTAGAGGTAACGAACCATATTTTGTTAATATTGAAGTGAGTGGCATCAATTTAGAATGTGAAATTGACACTGGCAGCAGAATATCGGCCATAAATGAACAATGTTATGAGCAATTGTTTAAAGATAAGAAGTTGCAGACAGATAACTTAATCCTCCGCAGTTATTCTGGCTCACGAATTGAACCTCTGGGGTTCCTCTCGGTTGAAAATAATTTTAAAGGTACGAGAGTAAACAATCAATGTCTTTATGTAATTAAAGGTGGTGGCAGACCGTTGTTAGGCCGAGATTGGCTGAGGGCGCTACACATCAAAGAGATTAAAGTAAACCAGATAGTAGAGGATCAGTTCGTGAGACAATTGTGTAAGGAATACCCGGAAGTGTTTACAGACAAATTGGGTACATGTAAAAAAACAATTAACTTAGAAGTAATAGACTGCGAAGGTGTGTACATGCGGGCGCGGCCGGTGCCGCTGGCGCTGCGCGCGCGCGTGGAGCGCGAGCTCGCGCGGCTCGAGCGCGACGGCACCATCTACAAGGTCAATCATTCAGATTTTGGAACTCCCATTGTGCCTGTTGTTAAAACGAATGGCGAGCTTAGGTTGTGCGGCGACTATAAAATAACGACTAATCCAAAACTGAAGCGGGATTATTATCCTTTACCGCGTATTGAGGAATTATTTGCCAATTTGAGTAATGGACAGGAGTTTACGAAAATCGACCTTAGGCATGCATACGAACAGGTGATTTTAACGGAAAATTCGCAACGTTTTACGACGATAACCACGCATATGGGTACATTTTCATATCGGCGCACCCCTTATGGTTTGTCATGCGTGCCAGAGAAATTTCAGAAGTTAATGGAAGAGACTCTGCGTGGGGTGCCGGGGACGGTGGTGTTTCTAGACGACATTTGCGTCACGGGGCCGGACCGGCACGCACACCTTCGCAATCTTAGATTGGTACTCGAGAGACTTAGGCAAATGGGGTTAACGGTGAAACTTGATAAATGTAAATTTCTGCAGGAAAGAGTACATTACCTAGGGTTTATCATAGACAAGAACGGTTTACACCCCGACCCGGCTAAACTTGAAGCTCTGACCTGTCTGCCGAGCCCCACGGATGTCACTCAGTTAAAAAGTTTTTTAGGATTATTGAACTATTATGGCAAATTTATACCTAATCTTAGTACACTGTTACACCCATTACACGCCCTTTTAAAAAAGAATGCCAAGTGGAATTGGGATAGCAATTGTGAAATCGCTTTTGGAAACGCAAAGACAGCTCTGGTCAGAGACTGCGTTCTGGCGCATTATGAGGAGGGGCGGGCGCTGAATGACGCGGAAAAAAATTACAGCCAACTCGATAAAGAGGCTTTAGCCATCTTTTATGGGGTAACTAAGCACCACCAATATTTGTTTGGTAGGCCGTTCATACTCCGCACAGATCACAAACCTCTCATGTACATATTTGGGGAAAAAAAAGGTATTCCTCAGACGGCGGCTAGTCGGCTGCAGCGATGGGCTGCGCGGCTGGCGGGCTATGACTACAAAATCGAATTTGTCAGGTCCGCGGACAACGGTCCGGCGGATAGTCTTTCAAGGCTTCCATTGTCACACGAGCATCGCCCCGCCTCAAACACGCCATGTTATAAGATGTTAGAAACTATGCCGATTAATTTTAGGAATGTAGCAAAAGAAATAAAAAATGATCCTTTGTTATGTAGGATACTAGGCTACATTATGTTTGGTTGGCCATTGTCTCCTAGCAGTGAGGAGGAAAAAGCATTCTTTAGTCGCAAGGAGGAGCTTTACACAAAGTTGGGTTGTATTTTGTTTAAATATCGAATCGTTATCCCCACTACCCTCCGGGAGAAGGTATTGAAAGAAATACACGTCGGACATATAGGTATGAATAAAATGAAAAATCTAGCGCGAAACTATGTGTACTGGCCTAACTTAGATGCCGATATCGAGGCGACAGGGCGAGCGTGCGCGGCGTGCCGCGCGGTGCGCGACGCGCCCCCACGCGCGCCCCTACACCCGTGGGAGTTCCCCTTGCACCCGTGGAGGCGTATACATGCCGATTTTTTTGATTGTGCCAATATGCGTTTTTTAATCATGATAGACGCTCATTCAAAATGGGTGGAAGTTCTGTTAATGTCAGGAACTACGGCAAAATTAACAATTAAAGCATTCCGCTCCGTATTTGCAAGGTTCGGGTTGCCCTCGCAGCTGGTGACAGACAATGACAAACAACCACCTTTTTCTTCCGAAGAATTCAAGTTATACTGTGAAAAAAATTCAATTAGGCACACCACATCGGCGCCGTACAGACCGCAGGGTAATGGAGAAGCCGAAAACGCAGTAAAGACGGTAAAAAAGGCCGTCAAACGGGCAATTATTGAAGGGGAGAACATTTTTGACGCGCTGAACAGGTTCTTATTTCAATATAGAAACTGCGAGCATGCAACCACGGGTGTGGCACCAGCCGTGGCGCTGCTCGGCAGGCGGCTGCGCGGGCGCCTGGACGCGCTGCGCCCCGATCCCGCGGCCGCGGCGCACGAGGCGCAGCGCTGCCAGCAAGAGGCTGCCGCCGGCCGGTATAGGCAATTTTGCGTAGGGCAGCCAGTTTTAGCGCGAGACTACACACAAAAAGGTAACAGATGGTCGGAAGGTCAAATAGCGGCAACCACGGGTCCCGTATCGTACAAGGTTGACGTGGGTAATGGTTCCGTTTGGCGCCGGCATCAAGATCAAATTATACCTTTAGGAAAGTCGCATCGGTATTCTTTATCGCGGGCAAATATGTTGCCTACGGATTTAGACCCGGACGAGCCTGGCGGCGCTGGTGTGCGGTCCACGGCGAAGGTGGCTGATGCTCCCGCGGCAATCAGTAAGAAGGGGATGGTCGCTGACTCCGCTAAGTCGGACACCGAGTCAGATCACGAGTACGGGGACGCGGTTGACGGCTCGGAACAGGGGGAGAACGTCGATTCCGCGGTACCGTCAGCAGCCTCCGCTCGCGATATCCGGGCCCACGAGAGGGCCATTAAAAAACAAGCTACTAAATAAGTGGTACGTAAAAGTACAAGTAAATAGAGTTAATTTTTTTTTTGTTTTTCCTTTCGTTCCCAATAAGACGCGAATCACGTCAATCTTATATTTTTATATTATATATTCTTCTTACTATTTGATAGCAAAGCAATGTTACGAATGTGTATAGGAGGAAACTACTAAATATTCTGTTGTTATAGAAATAAACATAGGCCGTATTGATTACAAGTTTTGCTAACGACGGAAAAATGCCTATCCAGGCATAATAATCGGAACACATGTGCGTGGCAAAAAAAAATATATTTTGATTAGTTACCTATAATTACCATCCTTTAGTCACGTTATCGTTAAATGAAGACTTGTAATAACTACGCGCCTACATGAATTAAACTTGGTGATGCGTCCCATTTGTGGAGAGGATGAGTCGGAGGTGAATGTACGCTAAGTTTAATTCATACAAATAATGAAGGCTAGGAACATATTACAACTTAAATGAAAGTTGCCTGTTTAAACTGTTGAGGTACTATGTCATAATTTGGTGGTGGGATGTGTAAGGTATGCAGCTAATTGTAATATGTCGGGTAGACGAATAAAGTTAGTTAGTGTCCAGCCTGCGTTTTATTGTGTACTCTCCAATTATAAATATGGCGGAATGGATAACCATAGACTAAAACAGTAAGGTACGTCGAATAATGTCGATGTCGGCAAAATTACTAAAGTGCATTTTCTGCTGTTGCTATTTAAGAGTCCGCAGTAAGTTCGATTCGCCATACAAAAGTAGTTAAGCTCTCAATTTAAAACTACTTGTATGATTGTAACGAAACTTTGCATTTACAATGACATGAGGTACATCCAGGCCTGGAATTAGTTTAAGAACCGTCAGATACCATAGTAAAAAAAATACAGCGAATTTAAGTTTTAAAAAAACGTCGCTTAATTCAAATGAAAGATCCAAATTATCAAGATATGAGAAAAGTAAAAAATACGTTCCATTCGACGGATTTCATGCCTACCTAGGAGATAAAATTGGTTACTGAAATAATTCGCGTCAATTTTTTTTATATTTGTCAGTTAAAATTAAGTGGACATTAAATTCTAACACAAAACATCAAAACATATTTTATATCATTTCAAAATCTTAAATTTACTGTCGTGGGGTTATGGTATTTTTCATTCGTTTCCATTGTCTGTCAACAGCATTAAACACCGCAGTCCACTTCACCAGGGATATAACTTCTTTCCATAGACATTAAATCGGCGTGTCGCCTCTTTTCTAAGTTTCCAGGATGAAGTAAAATACATTTATTTTATTACAAACACCATTTATTCATAAAAATTTAGCATAGTACATTGATTAATTTTCCTTAATAAATAATTATGATAGATTAAAAAATATACATCACATCATCACATCATCAGCCAATATACGTCCCACTGCTGGGCACAGGCCTCCTCTCATGTATGAGAAAGAGATTTATAATAGAGGATCGGCTGTAAGCCCACTGCTCCTTAATCTTACTACTGACTATATTACCAGGGACTTTCAAGATCTGATCCCTTGGTGGGTACCAAGCCATTTTATCAATTGAAAGAGACATGGACATCAATTTTGACACTATAATAAGTAGGTAGTAGGTAGATTATTTTAGTAAAATAAAGCCTAGTAGGTATAATGAGTGTTTGTTGTTTTATTTTGAGTAGGGGTCAGGGGTGCTCAATACAAACCCGTCAAGGGTGCTCAATACAAAACCGCCCTGGGTGCCGGTGCACCCAGCGCCGCCACTGTATTTCGGCAAACCATACTAGCTCAACATTACTGTCTCGACCAAGTACTCTGACTTCGAGTTTTTATCGATATGAAAGAACATCGCATCCCTATCCACCAAAGACAATACAGAGTATTTAAAAAAATTTAAAATGTCAGTTGTAAGTTCAGGTTCAGGTTAGGACGATTTTGGGTTTTCCGCAAAAAAATAAGTGTTTTACGATAAAATGGACGTATTATTATAGAAATAATGGTGTTGCACGTGATAACCTACAGGTTACAACAATCGCATACTTGTTATTGCGTGTGATTACACCAGGAATGTGTATTTTTACTACCGGTAGGTAAGTGATTTGTTTACATTTTAAGACAAATGAAAAGATTGTTGTCGATGTCAGTTATTATCAAATCGCAATTAGAATACACTTCGAAAGTACCGTTAGCACAAAAGCTAGAGAAAGATTGGAAATTCCTCGTACTGAAGTACTTATCAACATAGGTAGGTACTGCAGTAAACTATTTATATCCTGTCAAATGTGAATATGTGTATTTAACACACTAGTTATCTAAGATTTTACTTTCTTTGTACCAGGTGATGATACAGACGGCTCTGAAGACGATGATGTTATAAAACCGGGTGTCAGAAAACCGGCAGGACGCCGCCCGGTCGGTCGGCCTAGATATCGGTTGGCGGATGTGGTGAATGCGGATCTGCGCGAGCTCCAGGCTGCCGACTGGCGGGAAGCTGCACAGGACCGGGATCAGTGGCGAGCAATTGTGTTGGAGGCCAAGATCCACTTTGGGTCGCTGTGCCAGAGGAGTAAGTAAATAAGTAAGCTCCATAGAAAATTTCACCCTCCATTTCTCCCCATTTGACCAAAATTTCTGTTCGGTTAATCTATTTGTATAAAAAACATTTCTTAATCAAATGCACTGACAAAATAATATTATACAAGACTACATTTAATATTAACTGTTATATTGATTGCTGAGCGATTTTAGGTATAACATAGAATGCTGCGTGAATGTAATTTCTCTGGCAGTCTAACCTTCACAACACAAGTATTCCAGGGTAACAGCTTAGGTGTACTTAAGTGGATAGAGCTACCTAGATGAACCCCTGAACCCCTTATTTTTTAATGTTTTATTTTAACAGTAGGCAGTATTGGGTCATTTGTTTGTTTTTAGCTCTCCGTCCACTGAACTCTGACATTATTGAGCAACCATCTACATCTAAGTCTGTGCTGTATCGACGAGTGCCTCCTGAAACTCCTGATGCTCTCCATCCAGTGAACTGAGATTTTTATGATATTTATGTAGACTGCGGCAAGAGTGTTCCTGAGGTGTGAGGAGTACAGCAAGATGACTCCATTGATTAATGTAACGGATACGAACGTTTCACGCACGAGTGCATTTGCTTTATCTAATGAATAACTATCCTATTTCCGATCCTATTTCCTAGCATCCCTGAACCTGATGCTATGTCTCACATTACCTAATCCAATTAACAAGTAACCTCATTTCAGTAACCTTCATTGTTAGAGTATGCCTATATAAACCCATGTATTTCCTAATAAAGCGATCATTCTATATCCGAGACTCGTCGTATTATTTACTCCTCTACGTACAACATCTCATGGCGACTTTGCCAGAGGGCTGCTCCAGGCAGCCCATAGCCTAGCCACAGCCTAGGCCAGCCGAACGACCCACCGCAGCGTTTCAACCTAAATCTTCATGGCAGCCATCAGCATCAGCAGACCAGCCAACCCACGAAACACGCCGCGCCAAACATAATAACAAGACAGCAAGATCATGGGCAGCCAATGTGACAAGACCCAGCAGAAACAAGAAGAGATCATCATAGCGCAGAACGGAGCCGGAAACATCGCAAAACCAACGCAGACCGACTTCGGGCCCACCAACCCATCAACCACCTACCTAACTATCACAATACTGGTGCTGGTAGCAATCGGGTGCAGCTACATCGTCTGGAAGAAGTTCCATAAATGCCTAAGTAAGAAAATTGAACGTCAAGCGGTCGCAGCGATAATGCGTCAACCGAACGCAGCATAAAGAAGATCGTCAAGCACAACCACCACCATCCCACCCCAGCAGAGCAGCTGAAGCCATCAAGAGAACTCACGGTACCATTTAAAACTTATTGTATATTTTGTGTTAAATTAATTTAAATCAATTTTCATGTACGTATTATGACCGAGATTCAAAAAATATTTGAAAAGTTAGTTAAATTAAATGAAGACATAAGAAAACTAGGACCACAACGTAGAGTCGAGAAACTAGGTCTAGAAAAACTCACTAAAGTACACGACTTATACCAACAATACGAAAAATACATTCAGAATTAATAGTGGAAAACTAGAAAAATCCGAAATATCATTAGAAGACAGTCAAATAATACAATCCTACCATCTAAAAATAGAAGATATATACAACAAAATAAAATCATATTACCAAACGCAAGAAAGTACCGACACAAAAATGGCATCCGGGGATAGCTTCGATTTAAAAACCGCAGTATCGTTATTACCAACAATGGACGGCACGGAGACCGTCACTAATCAGTTAATCGATGCAATTGAATTGTATGAAACAATGGTTAAACAAGCTGACATAAAAATATTAATAAATTTCGTGTTAAAGACTAGATTAACACAAAGCGCGAAATTTAGACTATCCGATAGATACGATACGGTAAAAGAACTAGTGGATGATATGCGGACTCATCTACTTACAAAAAAATCAGCAACCGCGATTCAAACCAAATTAATGACCACAAAACAGGGAGGAAGGTCTATTGAGCATTACGGTCAAGAGATAGAAGACCTTCTAGTTAACTTGACAATTTCCCAAGCAAATAACAACCCAGAAGCGTACAAAATATTAAAACCGATAAACGAGAAAACCGCGATAAACAAATTTGCCGACGGTTTGCGAAACGAAAAATTAAGCACAATTATCGCCGCGCACGCTTACAACTCTCTAAAAGACGCAATACAAGGAGCAAAAGATCAGGAAGTCTCCATGACTTCCGCGTCCACGAGCCAAGCGAACATATTCCACGTACGCAAGGGAATAAATCCCTATAGGAAGCCCTACAGAGGCAACTACCAAGAACGCTACCCACAGCGTCAAAACACAAATACATACGCGAAAACCCGAGTACATACGCCGCGATATAGAGTAAGAGGTACACATAGGGCGAGGTACCCATTTCACAGTCGGGGCCGTCGACCATACCATGCACGCAATAATCGACACCAAATAAATTTAGCAGAACAAGACGACGCAAGTGAAAACACAGCGCAGTTTTTTCGTGCCTAAAAATCACATTTTATCCTACAATAATTTAAATTCAGTACAATTTGAAATAAAAGGCAAAACATATCGGGCGCGTCCCTCAGCGCAGTAAAACGCGACATCGCAATTTCAACCGGAAAACAAATAATACAGAAATATACATGCATAAATGGAATAGGAGGTAGAATAACGTCTTACGGAACAATTAATTTAAATTTAAAAAAAATTACAGAACATACTTTCGACAACACATTCCATGTTTTCCACAACTTACCATTACAAGTAGATGGGATAATAGGTCAAGACTTTTTAATAAAATATAAATGCCTCATAAATTTTGAAAAAGAAATACTCACATTAAATTATGACAACCAATTATATGATATACCATTAAATATACAAAAGAAAAATAACCAAAGCATAAATTCTAACCAAATAATATTGCCAGCAAGAAGTGAGTCTATAGTAAAAATTTCAACAAATTATTTAGACGACTGCGTTATATTATCAAGTGAAATCGGCGACGGAATTTTCGTCGCGAATACACTTACAAAAAATATAAATGGAAAAATAGACATTAGGGTGTTAAACACACGAAACGAAGAATATGTAATATAAATAAAATTAAAAGAATTCACCCCACAAATAACACCTTTACATGAATATAAGTGTTTATCATTTGATCAATGCGAAAAAAATGCAGACTGAGTAAAATTATTATTTTCACTTTTAAAAATGGAAAACTTACAAACCGAAGAAAGAACTTCCATTGCAAATATTTGTGCAAAATTTGCCGATATTTTTCATTTACCGGGCGATTTATTAAATACTACGAGTTTATATCAACAAGAAATACATTTAAAACCAAACGCATCACCGGTATATAGTAAACCATATCGATTACCCCACTCGCAACGACCAGAAATACAAAAACAGATAGAACAAATGTTAGAAAACGATATTATTGAAGAGTCACAGTCGGAATGGGCAAGTCCATTACTCCTTGTTCCTAAAAAATCCGATGCAAATGGAGAAAAAAAGTGGAGAATAGTAATCGACTACAGAAAGGTAAACGAAGTCATCGAAAATGACAAATTCCCCTTACCAAACATTACCGAAATATTAGATTCATTATCGGGTGCTATGTATTTCACCACTCTAGATTTAAATCAAGGTTCTTATCAAATCAAACTCAACCCTAAAAGTAGACAATACACAGCATTTATTGCAGATAAACATTATCAAATGAAAAGACTCCCAATGGGGCTCAAAACATCCCCAAATGCGTTTAGCAGAGCAATGACCATAGCTATGTCAGGTTTAAATTACATGAAATGTATAGTATATTTAGATGACATCATTGTTATGGGCAGAAGTCTAGAAAAACAAAATAAAAATTTAATAGACGTATTTACAAGACTACGAAAAGTAAACTTCAGATTAAATCCATTAAAATGTAACTTTTTACAAAATGAAATATTGTACTTAGGACATGTAGTAACACCGGAAGGCATAAAACCGGACCCAGAACAAATATCAGTAGTTCAGAATTACCCTGTACCAAAAAACGCTGACGAGGTCAGACGTTTCGTAGCATTCGTAAATTATTACAGAAAATTTATACCCCTCTTTTCGGAAATTACACAACCCTTAAATCAGTTATTAAAGAAAAATATAGAATTTAATTGGACTAACCAATGCCAAACAGCGTTCGAAACATTAAGAACAGCGATAACCAACCCGCCAATATTGCAATATCCCGACTTTTCAGCTGATAACGAGTTCATAATACACACGGACGCCTCGGGCATAGCTATAGGATGTTTATTATCAAATAAAAATGGATTGCCAGTAGTTTACGCAAGCAGACCATTAAATGATGCCGAAAAACGTTATCCGACTTCGGAAAAAGAATTATTAGCTATAGTATGGGCAGTTAAATATTTTCGATCATATTTATATGGCCGCAGGTTCAGAATTATTACAGACCATCGCCCACTAATATATTTATTTGGCATGAATAATCCACCGAGCAGGCTTACAAAGTTTCGATTGTGTTTAGAGGAATACGATTTTATAGTAGAATATTTGAAAGGAAAAGATAATGTAGCGGCCGACGCATTGTCTAGGATTGAAATAACAAGCGAAGAACTAAAGAGTATGACAACACAAGTAATAACAGTAATGACTCGAGCACAAACGAAGCGAATGGAAGCGAAAAACCAACCAAAAAATTACACAAATAAAGTTTCCAACCATGACTTGACTGATCATCCAAAAATGGTGGAAATCCTAAAAAAGCCAAATAACATGCCAGAATTAAGTTTAGATGAAGATGATTATTATAAAACACTGGAACACACAGATTGTATAACCAGTACAAATAATGAAATAATATACTCGCCATCCTCACTGACATTGTGTCCCAAAGTTTATTGTCGACCGCGATCGAAACGAGATTTTCCCGCGGGGGCATTAAGCACATTTTGCAAGGCACAAGGAATAAAACAGGTATGCATACTATATCATAAAAACACCGCGCGCACTATTAAAGAGCTATCTCAATATATCCATAAGCACCATACAGGGTCCGGACCCCGATTATGTATAATTAAAGGTGTAACGAAAATAAGTGATAAGGATGATAGACGAAATATTAAATGATTTCCATATTTTACCAACAAGTGGCCATGCAGGCATTCGAAGAATGACCAATAACGTAAAACGTTACTATTATTGGCCAGGAATGGATAATAACATACATAAATTTGTAAAACGATGTGATAAATGTCAAAAACAAAAACATCACACAAACACAAAACAGCCACTCTGTATAACGAGTACGGCAACATCAGCTTTTGACAAATTGTTTTTAGATTTAGTGGGACCTCTGACAAAGGATGCCAACGGATATTGTTACATATTAACGTTGCAATGCGAACTAACAAAATATGTCGAGGCCTACCCATTATTAAATAAAGAAACAGACACAGTCGCGAGATCATTTGTTGACAATTTTATACTACGTTACGGAATTCCCCGAGAAATCGGCACGGACAGAGGAACGGAATTCATTTCGTCAACTATGCGCGAGGTGTGTCAACTATTAAAAATCAACCAATTGCAATCGACCGCTTACCACCATGAAAGTTTAGGTGCGCTAGAAAATTCACATAAGTCTTTAGGAGCTTATCTTAGAATACAGACAAACAATCAGGCACACCAGTGGTCAGATTGGTTGCAATATTGGTGTTTTGCATATAATACGTCAGTACATACTTCAACGAAGTACACACCATACGAATTGGTTTTTGGTAAACTATGTCGCATACCAAGAAATATTATGGATCAATTAGACCCAATATATAATTTTAATTCATATCCCATAGAGCTTAAGTATAGGTTACAAAAATCCCAAGAGGATGCTAGAAATAATTTAATTATAACAAAACAAAATAGAAAAATACAATACGATAAAAATATTAACCACATCAACTATAGCATAGGAGATTTAATTTTAGTAAAAAAGGAAAATCGTGACAAAATGACCACCTTGTATACGGGACCATATAGTGTCATTCAAGACCAAGGTGAAAATGTCAAAATATTAGTCTCAGGAAAAGAGAATATTGTTCACAAAAACAGAACAAAACTTTATTGTTTTTAAGCAAAAAATAAAAATAATAATAAAAAAATAAAAATTAAAAATATATATATATAAATATTAAAAAAAAAAAACTCACCATAACAAGTAGCAGCAGCACATTTACACACCATTAAAGTCACTTAACAATAAAAGTATAATTATAAAAAAAAATAAAAAAATTATAAACCCCCCCCACACAAAGTTAGCAACTACTCAAAGTTATCAATAGCACTCCAGTCCACCCGCCGCCACGTCACCTGCCAGCACATCATGTTTGGCCACAGTCCATAATCTAGGTAAAGTAACTCGCCATCCGGCCGAGCCACACTCAGCCAGATACACAACACAGCGAATAAATCCTCCGCAGGATTTAATGGGCACAACACAGGGTGGCCAACCGGGGCCGAAAAAACAGATAAATATTCAGCTTCAGGGCCAGGCGGACCCCGAACGGCACAATAGTGGAAGCGCACATTGTGCACCGCGGCAAATAGGGAGCAGCGCTCCAAGATCAGGCTCAACATGTTATGCACTGGTACATTCATGTTGACGGATAAGAAAATACTAAATAAAACTAGAGCAAATCACTACATCATTAATCTTAGACCACCCAATATACAGATCCAAGAACGCAACCCGAATCCACTGACATAAAATACATCCAAATCCAAATTAACATGGGAACAAAGGGAACATTACCACCCGTACACTAAGAAATATCATATTTAAAAAACAATAAGACACCGTCCTAGATTAAGAAATATCATATTTAAACCACAATAGCTACAAAATGAATTCGCAGCCTAAGCAAAAGATAACTCGAACTCATAAATATATCCACACTGCACAGTAAACAGTTAAGAACAGTAACACATTAGTAAACAGTTTAAAACCAGTAAGATAGTATAAGAAACAATATTGTAACAGACATAGTAATGTATACAAAATATAAATAAGCTAATTTTAAGTACATAAGTAAATCATTGTAACTGATAATTTTAAGCCAAAAATATGTACCAAATTTTGTCTCAAAAAAAAAGGAGAGGCGTGAGGTGTGAGGAGTACAGCAAGATGACTCCATTCATTAATGTAACGCAGTGGCGGTACTGCCATACAAGCCCAAAAGCCGGGCTTGCCTTTCAAAACTCATTATCGATCAAAAATCAAAGGTAATGAGAGGACGAACTATTTCCATTCACACTGTTTCGCTTCACTCTCATTGCATTTTTCAAATTTATTACCTACATCGTGGTACAAAATTCGACCGCGCACCGCCGGCCGGCCGGCAGCACTATCGCTGTGACGACGAGCCGAAATCGCTTGAGACAGGCACACGGCTAGTCATCTCACTCGCACGCGTTGGCTTGCAAGCGGGCTTCTACTCTAGCTATCTATGTCTCTTTCTTACCCATGAAGACTGCCTAATAATGCGACATAAGTGTTTATAGGTTCATATAGCAAATAGTACGAGATTTTAAGCCCTGCATGCGTATGAAGTTGTACACAAGTCTAGTAAAATGCGAAATTCGCGCGTGCGCCGTGATGAGTCAGATGAGTGTGATGATGGCCAACTTGTAGTTTCAAGTTTCAATTTTAATTACTTTTGTTTGTTGTTTATTTTAACGGTCATTAAGTATTTTGTTTGCTGTGTTGGTGTTTAATCGGATTTACAATGGAGGAAGAGTAGTTCCTTGTGATTGTGATAATTTAAAGTGTGTGCAAGTTTTGCTTGGCGAGGGAAAGGTAAACTCTTTAAACTTTGCTCAGAAGAAACAACTAATTTGATCGCCAGGTTTTGCCGCCTGATTTGTGTATTTCTCAGAGTAGTCAATCCGTAAATCGCATAAAAGACATTTTAATAAATCAAGGTACCTACAACTCATTGGTAAAATATATCTAGTAGTAGCATGCCTTCAGTGTGTTTTGGTGAGCTCGTCCTCGCTAGCAAGTGCATATGCAACTGAAGATTGATCAATAATGAGGCAAGAAGATGGATTTATCCACAATAACCGTAAAAACTACAAAAACATATGTCTCGGCTTGCCCTATTCCGAAACCCTAGGCACGCCACTGATGTAACGGATACGGACGTTTCACGCACGAGTGCATTTGCTTTATCTAATGAATAACTATCCTATTTCCGATCCTATTTCCTAGCATCCCTGAACCTGATGCTATGTCTCACATTACCGAATCCAATTAACAAGTAACCTCATTTGAGTAACCTTCATTGTTAGAGTATGCCTATATAAACCCATGTATTTCCTAATAAAGCGATCATTCTATATCCGAGACTCGTCGTCTTATTTACTCCTCCACGTACAACATCTCATTCCAAACCCTACTCAATGATTCTTGTTTGCCTCCACATATATTGTTTTTATGTGCAGCTGTTACTGAATAATTCTATATACCTAGAGTATTTGTTTCAATTTTGATTTTATTGATGATGATGATAGTGAAACTAGATTTTATTTGCTAAGAGTAGTGGCGCTAAGCCATAAGTCAACCACAACATTTTTTCCTTAATACATAAATCCTTACCAATGTTGTGTGTTTTACTTATCTTCCAGCTGTTACTAAGTACTATCATAATATCATTTATTCGTTCTTGGACATACGCAACTACACGAAGCCAATTTTTTCTACCGTTCTTGATTTTAATTTTTGACAGAATTGGATAACATTTGGTAGGTTGGAAGAGCTTGTGATTCTGTGAAATGTCTGCACAATTTACTATACTGACAGTGACCTACAATTTTATACCATTGAGAGAAAAAACGTATTGGATTTTCGCTCAAGGGAATTTTTAGCCAGGGACGTATCTTAATATTGTATTTATATCGCACAGAATCAGGTCTTCAAACCATCCAAATTTTATCCATGTCTGTCGAAAAATTGAAATCGACAACGATAGGAAAAATTGGCTTCGTGTTGTTGCGTATGTGTGCGTGCGACTGTATGCTTGCGATTTGTGCGTGCTAATATAGGTATGTGTGCGTGCCTGTATATATGTGTGTGTGTGTGTGTGTGTCAACTGTCAGTGTAGTTCCTCCCAACATCCGCTTGGTGGCTATGAGACCCAGTAATTCTCGGAGTTGCCACTCTTTACATAAACATACTTGGGGCATTTCACTCAGTACTTGACAGCTCCCATACATTAAAACTTGCATGTTTTAGTGTGAGACTCACTCGACAGATAGAGCTATTTCACACACACATGACACCTCTTGTTTATGGTCTGTTTTGTTTTTAATTTCCTTGCACTTGCCATCCGAACCAAACTGAATCCGGATCCGAACCGAATCGGATCGGTTTATATTTATAAATAATACCAATTATTGGTAAAATATGTATATTAACACACAATACATGATAATTTATTTTTGTTTTAGTAAATAATTTATGTTTTACAAATATTTGATGGTAATTAAAACTTCTTTATTTCGAAAATTTTGCTTATGAAGTTGGCACCACTGCAATATAGTGGCTGATTAAAAAAAAGTTAGATGACTTGACATCGTGGTAAACAGTGCTTTTATGGAAAATGTATGAACCAAAAAAGTACACTAAAGTGTGCGTTTATGGGCCATAGAGCATAGAGTTTTTCGACGACTTATTATAGGTGTCATTGTATTTGAGCTAAAGCCTATATAAATGACAGATAACGGTACAGGAGTAGAAAAATATATTAAAGATACGCTTAATCGTAATAGGAAATATTATGATCTCGCAATTTTTATTATTTTGAATATAATCAAGAATGTAAATCCGAATCCCATCGTACCCATTGGATTTTAAGGCCCTGTATCCGCCAGAGATGTGCGAAGCTGTATTTTTCCATTATGTTAAAGACGGAAAGGTGACGGAAGAAGGTGTTCTTATTGTGTTTAGCTTCAAATAACAGCTTCGAATATCTCGGTGGAAAAGTGGCCTACAAGCAGTGATCGTACAATGCTATGCATGTTTATATATTATATATATATATATATATACATATATATATATATATGTACTATATGTATACATACATGCATAGCATTCTACGAATAACTCGAGAGTCCCAGCATGGTAATCCGCATGAGACTGGGTCACTTGTGTACACCGGAGCATCTTTCAAGATTAGGCATCGTGGCCAGTTCTGCATGTATTTGTGGAGCTGATCCCGGTGATCTAAACCACCTTTTTTTTGAATGTCAACAATACGATCGCTCAATACTACTAAACCAGCTGTCATTGCTTAAAGTTCCTTTTCCTGTATCCATTCCTTCACTCCTGTATATTAATGACTCATCCTTGTATATATTTAAGGCCTTATATTCATTTTTATCTTTAAATAATAGTAAACTTTAACATATATTATTGTACCCTTTCCTGATCTTTTCCTTGTTATCCAAATTTCCGATCTATCCGTATTTTCCTGAAATCCCGTTTCCTCGTTTTTTGGCTGAATGCGCCAAGAACGCGATGCCATTTAAAAAAAAAAAAAACTCGAGAGTCTGTCCATAGATGGCACTAGTACATGGAGGAAGCTGTTGACTCTATCTCAGTATATAATAATTTCCTCTATGCTTATTATACTCTCTGCTCTGCGGGTCTCAAACAAATTCAATACACAATTTTTTTTTACTGCTATAAACAATGACTCGACACGCTAGAAACTGTACTGCTGGAGCAGTATATACTTACCATGAGAAAAAGAAAGACGCAGCGGCATCAGGTTATGGCACGCAAAGTGAGCGTGTAGGCAAAGACTCTGTTAAGAACTTCGACGACTGCAGCCTTACTTTGCAGCCCTGCAGAAACCCAGTTGTTACCAAAGAAGGTTATCTTTTCGATAAAGAAGCTATCTTGGAGTATGTTATTTCAAAGAAGTCCGAATACACGCGTAAATTGAAACAATACGAGAAACAGTTGAAGAGGGATGAGAATGAAAAAAACGAGCTCGCAGCTGCCGAAAAGGAGGCAAATTTAATCAAATTCATGAATAGAGAAAAGAACATAACTAGTGCTACATCTAAGAACTCTGAAGCAGGGGCCTCAACATCAAAATCTATATCAAATGTGGCCAATGGTAAAGAGAAACACCTGCCAAGTTTCTGGGTGCCATCAATGTTGCCTGATGCTAAGGTTTCCAAAGTCGAGAAACCGAATCCCACTGTGTGCTGCCCAATCAGTGGAAAACCATTGAAAATGAAGGATCTCATTGAAGTTAAATGGACACTAATATCAGACCCAGATGATAAGAAATCATTGATTGCAAAAGAGAATAGATACATGTGCCCTGTGACACACGACATCCTGAGCAATGCTATTCCTTGTGCAGTGATCAGGTAAATTTCAATATAGCAATTATAATAATTTTGATATGCTGCTGCTACCTAACAGGGGCGTATTTACCATAGGGCCAAGGGGGCCATGGCCCGGGGCGGCAGGCTGCAGGCCTCTCGGCTTTCTCTGGGCGCCTTTTATTGTCAAGTTTATGTACATTTTTTTTAATGTCACTTAAATTAAAAATGTAACCAGTAGGTATATAATAATGGTCTTATGGCCAAGATAAAAGAAAAAGGCAAATGAGCGACATACGTGCCTTGCGCGGCACATTCGTGAAACCTCGTCGGCTGCTGTATGTTGCCTAGAAGTTACAATATATTTCGGGTTGCTGCAGAATGGTTGCGTATTTTTTACAGCGTCAATGGAGCGCGCAAAACTAAGTACTGCAAGATTTCTTGACGGCGCCCGAAAAATCCGAAAATGTAGTTTTGAAAAGTATATCCCAGACGAGATGTTCAGCTAGGAACGATGCTTGTTCCAGTCTGGAAGTGGAAGACTGGAATCAAGTAATAGCGGCCTTTGAAGCCATAAAAGGTGACTCTGGCAACCAAACGGCGTTGGTCAGAAATGAAGCGGTAGGTAACCCTACCGCTATTAAAAAGTTAAATTCCATGGAAACGGCCATCTTGTCAGAATTTAGGGTAGCTACATATTTTGAAGCAAATCTAAGTATATTAAATACTTAGATTTAAAAATTCTGCAAGTGGTTGACTCGGACTTGCAGGTCGTTTCTAGCCTTTAAGACACTTTAATTAATTTAATCAAACTAAAAGAGAATATTTTGACGATTTCGAAGAGGTGGGTACAAAAAACCGGTCAAGTACGAGACTGACTCTCGCACCGAGGATTCCGTACAAACTATCAATTAACCTGCTAAATTACTTTTAACCCAACACAACTGAATTCAATTTCAAACAAAGAACACCTTTTACACCAAGGCCATCTAACTACCGAGACAATTGAATCACGATTTATTTTTGACCTGCTGTTGAAATATAATATACCCGTCCCATTAATTATAGAAAAATCTTAACAGCGCGAAGTAGGAATGGGGCCAGCGCCATCTATCGGTCCCATTTGGTACTAACGTGCAAGGGCAATCAGCTTAGTACGTTATTTTATTATTATTATTATTGCTTATCACGTAAATCGATCTCGATTTTTTATTTGAAAGAGAGTACTTACATACTTCTATTATAGTCTTATAGGAATTTCAAAACAAAAATATACCTATACTTAAAGTTGATTATATTGCAAACTTAACTAGGGAATGATTTTTGAAAATAAATCAAAAATGACGATACAGAAAAACTTATGCTTTTCCAGTAGGAAAACCATTCCAAATTTCAAATTGATAGCTTAAGTAGTTCGTGAGATATTTCACTTTGGGACAGACAGACAGACAGACAGACAGACAGACAGACAGACAGACAGACAGACGGAGTAGCACCATAAGGGTTCTTTTTTTACCTTTTTTGTTACGGAACCCTAAAAACACCCGAAAACTACAAGCTCAACCAAAAAAGATTTGTCAAAAGGAAGAAACGTGATGATGAGAGTCGCTAAGAAGTTTGACTACAGAGACTTTTAAAATGAAAATTAAAAAAAAAACGCTATTAACACAAAAGCGAAGAACGGCGCTTAAACAGCTTAACTGAGCGGCTACCACGAACTTCGAAAGTCGAAGTTCGTAATATATGCATCCCTGTCACTCGAGTGAGGGAGTGCGATAGAGATGGAAATACCCGAAATTCGACTTTCGAAGTTCGTGGTAGCGCCGCTGTTCCGAATATAGAAGCCGAGTTGATAAAAGCTTGATAAACGCCTTAAATTATGACAGCGTCATTGACGACTTTGTCAACCAATTTGTACACAGAAAACAAACCTAATGAATAAATTGTTCATTTTTAAGACTTTTCTTCAGTTATTATTTCACACCACATCTTTGTCGTCACTTAATGGGGCGGCAAAGCTAACTGGCCCGGGGCGCCAAATCTTTAAATACGCCTCTGCTACCTAAGATATGATTATTTCAATCATTGTAGTTTAGCCATTTAGGTTGGGGTAAAATACAACCTAATCTATTTATATCCCATGTAGGGTGAAGATATATCACAGCAAGTGCAAGAGTATTTGTCTACAGAAAACTAAAAATCCATTTGTTCCCAAATCTTTTAATTCATATCACAATTCAAGCTCAGTTTGTTCCTATAAAATAGTCATACATTTGAATTAACGAATAACTTCGAGGTTCTGAACCCTTGATGTCCCTCTTGCTACTTTGGGTAAACTCTGCTCACTCACACCTCCGAGGTGCAAATTCACCTATATGTGGCTGACGGCGATGGACAGTGACACTTACATTCACACTTAACACATTCGACACCGCATACCCGACACTCGGGCACTCGTAAACTTTAATCAGATGACGGCATACCCGGTAGTCGGGCAAGAGCTATAAACCTACACGCGACGCCAAAGTGCCCGACAGGCGGGCAAGCATTGCATCTTCGCTACCTCACTGCCACTAACAGAAAAAATTGTAAGTCTTCTGATTATTATGTACTTATGTGGTCGAAAAGTTGGTACAGTTGATTATTATATTTTATTACTTCACTTTGTATTTTCATTTACTTTACCTAATGCGATTACAAAATTAAAATTCTTATTAGTTGGTTATGTTAAATTGCATACACTGGATGCATTGTGATAATTGATAAAACGGGGAGCCTAAACAGATGAGACAGCAGATTTAATTTTATCCACGTATACGAAAGTTACTTGGCACAGCCCTGAGCGTCCGCCGCTTGCCCGACTAGCGGGTTCGCGGCGTGCGGCATTGAGTTGCACGTCGCTGCCCAACTAGCGAGTACTGTCGGTTTCTGGGGTATTGTTCGAAATTTTGCCTGATTGCGAAAGTGTTAAGTCACGTAGCTGGTGTTATCAATGTCTCACAAAAACGCAACCACCTTCATTACAAGAAATCAATCAAATGCTATGGGGCTCAAATCATGTGCTATGAGGTTAGCGGGTTGGCATGACTTGAGTTTTCTAGCTCTCCAACATTGGTTAGATAGAACTCTTTTTTTTTTATTATTATAGCTTTGTTTCCCACTTTGTATTCTACATATTCTTATCCTAGTTTTTTTGTGTATTATTTTTCTTTTCCTTTCTTTATTTGTGGTTCCTATTTAGGGTAAAAGCCTCCCCCATTTTCTTCCATTTTTCTCTATCATGAGTTTTACCATCCAGTTTTTACCAGCCACCTCTACTATGTACTACTATACTCTTTACTTAAGTACTATTATTTATTCTGTGCTCTAACTACATTTAGTAGCTAGATTGCTATGTAAAAAATTATAATTTGAGATCACTTTTCTGCATGTTCCCTTTCCACACGGAATCTACTAGTAATGCAACACTTTTTCAACTGTTCATCTTACCAATTCTTTAGAAGGATAAATAAATTATTTTGCAGAACAACAGGCCATGTTGTGACCATGGAGTGTGTTGAGAATCTTATAAAGAAGGATTGGCTACACCCGCTCACTGGGGACAAGTTGAAGGAAAAAGACATCATCCCCCTGCAGCGCGGCGGCACGGGCTACGCCCTCACCAACCACAACTTGGAGAGCAAGAACGAGAGGCCTGTGCTACAGGCTTGAACTAGTTTATTTCAACTTATTTAGAATGGTTATCTGAATTTTTTTTAAAGTATGTAAAGCTCTATTGATGGAAGGATTGTGCTGATCGAGGTCAGGTCAGGTCGCCTGTCGGGTTGTTTGTTGCAAGTCATACATACTGCCTCACAGAATCATAGACAGATGAATGAGTGATAGGCTCTTACAGGAAAAACAGATGACAACAGAAACAAAACTTATGTTGCAAGAAATTCCACTAGATTATTTTAATTGTAAATAAACATTACTTATTTATCAGTCATGTGTTCTTATAAATATACCTTTACTTAGAACCTAGTGTTAAGTATTATTAAATGAAAATAAGTCCAACTGAAAGTCAACTGCAGTGTTCCTTATCTCAGGCTCAGGATACGTTAGGCATTCATTACCTAGCGTTTCTAGAAAATTTAATACTGATTGACTCTGGTTTAAACTTAATCGATTGTCATGAGTATCATGTTCCTCAGTCAACACCGGCATATCTGCGTTCTGATTCATGTCACTAAAGCCTAGTGCATTGTCAGGTAGACTACTCATTGCATCATACTTCACGTGTATCAGAGACGGTTCTATTGATGCATTCGATTTCATAAAACTCTCCTGAGACTGCTCGTCATTAGTGGACGTAATAGCCCAATCCTTATTATTATCAAAATTAAGTCCATTGTTAAGTTCATTGTTTATTACATCTTTACACGACAATCCTAATTCATCTCTAAATATACTGTCTAGTTTTGAGCAATCCGAGGTCGTAGACGTTTCCTGTAAAACTTCATCAGATTTCGGATCTAAGTCTAAAGGTCGAATAATTTGTACGTTTAATTTCTCTATTTTCTCTGGATTTATCTGAAATGTCGTAAACACTGTTGAAGACGACGGCTTTATAGGCGACGAGCGAATATCAAAATGCGTGCTGTGGAATTGTGTGTGCGGGCCTTTAGATTTCTTGATTTCATCGAATACAGATTCTTGATTTACGATTTCACGTTTTGCTTCTAGTTCAACTTCATTTTTCAAGAGAGACACCATGTTTTGTGGGACATTTATTGCACAGTCGTTTGTAGTGAGGGCGAGGAGATCTTCGCGGTTTAGCTCAATAAGGGTTTCACTGTCGGGGGCTAGTCTCATTTTCTTGACCAAGTTTTTCTGTGTTTTTTGTTTGATGTTGTGAAGTTTGTTGGTAACGTTGGGCCACTTGTGCAGGGTGTTGATGCGGGCGCAGTCGGGCTCGGCGCCCCCGCGCTCGGCGAGCCACAGCGGCGGGTGGTCGGGCGCCGCGGTCGGCTTCGCGGGCGCCGGGTTGTGCTTGCAGTAACCCTGCTTGTCCTTCACGCAGCTCAACGCGTCCATGTCCAAGTTGTATTTGCCAGAGTCCAGTCCAAACAAGCTGCAAAATATGTTTCCTTTAAAACGAATGTTATGTCTACAAACACAAGACTCATATAGCCTTATGAGACCCAAGGTAAGCTTTAGTTCTTTAATTAGGAACTTTTTGAAATACAGTAAAAGTTCAAAGTCCATTATAAAATTTGTACGAGGGGTATCTTAGGAGGATAGTGTAGATTAGCAGGACTAAAGAGAAAACAATAGCTTGTGGAACGAATGACTGTTAGGAGGTTGTAGAAAGGTTGTAAATTAATGAAAAATCCAACAGTGACAGGTATTGAACCCAATTAAATAGTCGTGTTAAATGTGGACTGTTCAAATGACTAATTTTTCTTTGTTATAAATTTTAAATATGTAAAGCGGCCTTCAGACCTGGTTAGACACTAATTGCACTCACACTCACTGATTAGAGCGAGATGTTGTATGGGGAGGTCCCCCAGTTAGTGCACTGCATTTAGCCATGTCTAAAGGCCACTTTATATATATATTTGTAAACAGAGAAAACAAATGCCTATTTGAATATCTATTCGAACAGGTCTTTACTCTGGCCATATAATACTTTTAAAAAAGTTACATGCTATATGAATAATAAATTCAAAATGAATGTTTGAAATATACCGTGTTTATACAACGCCTGCTTGGTTACTGAAAATTCAGGCTTCTAGTTTTATTTACAAATCGATCGGAAATAGCCTGAATCGCTTCGAGAAAAGTATGGTACAGTCAGCGTCATATAGTTAGTAGCAGCCAAGGTACCCAAATATTTCGGTACGCGTCTTTATTACTGTAAGAATAAGGGTGTGTTAAGAAATATTTGGCTACTCTGGCTGCTACTAACTATATGACGCTGACTGTACGGCCGTGCCGCTGTCTTGCTCGACTTGACGGGGGCACTGCCGTGCCCCCAGATTCTCAAGGAAAAGGGAGCTCTTTATCGTTGGCACTTAAGCCATAATTAACGATGTGCTCATACAAATGCCACGATTCACAGCGTAATAATGGTAATGGCTCCAACAACAAAATGTTTTTCCAAGATGGCCGCTATACGCCGGCAAAGTTCGAGCGTGCCTATTGAAAGACCCTATAGGGTTCCGTGGTGGTACCTGCCGACGTCGCCCCCGATGTCGGCGGGCTCTCGTAGTGCTTTTACAGTTCGAGCGTGCCTATTGAAAGACCCTATAGATTTCCGTGGTGGTACCTGCCGACGTCGCCCCCGATGTCGGCGGGCTCTCGTAGTGCGTTTGTAGTTCGAGCGTGCCTATTGAAAGACCCTATAGAGTTCCGTGGTGGTACCTGCCGACGTCGCCCCCAATGTCTGCGGGCTCTCGTAGTGCTTTTGCAGTTCGAGCGTGCCTATTGAAAGACCCTATAGAGTTCCGTGGTGGTACCTGCCGACGTCGCCCCCAATGTCTGCGGGCTCTCGTAGTGCTTTTGCAGTTCGAGCGTGCCTATTGAAAGACCCTATAGAGTTCCGTGATGGTACCTGCCGACGTCGCCCCCCACGTCGGCGGGCTCTCGTAGTGCTTTTGCAGTTCGAGCGTGCCTATTGAAAGACCCTATAGAGTTCTATGGTGGTACCTGCCGACGTCGCCCCCCACGTCGGCGGGCTCTCGTAGTGCTTTTGCAGTTCGAGCGTGCCTATTGAAAGACCCTATAGAGTTCCGTGATGGTACCTGCCGACGTCGCCCCCCACGTCGGCGGGCTCTCGTAGTGCTTTTGCAGTTCGAGCGTGCCTATTGAAAGACCCTATAGAGTTCTATGGTGGTACCTGCCGACGTCGCCCCCGATGTCGGCGGACTCTCGTAGTGCTTTTGCAGTTCGAGCGTTCCTATTGAAAGACCCTATAGAGTTCCGTGGTGGTACCTGCCGACGTCGGCGGGCTCTCGTAGTGCTTTTGCTGTTCGAGCGTGCCTATTGAAAGACAATAGAGTTCCGTGGTGGTACCTGCCGACGTCGCCGGGCTCTCGTAGTGCTTTTGCTGTTCGAGCATGCCTATTGAAAGACCCTATAGAGTTCCGTGATGGTACCTGCCGACGTCGCCCCCCACGTCGGCGGGCTCTCGTAGTGCTTTTGCAGTTCGAGCGTGCCTATTGAAAGACCCTATAGAGTTCTGTGGTGGTACCTGCCGACGTCGCCCCCGATGTCGGCGGACTCTCGTAGTGCTTTTGCAGTTCGAGCGTTCCTATTGAAAGACCCTATAGAGTTCCGTGGTGGTACCTGCCGACGTCGGCGGGCTCTCGTAGTGCTTTTGCAGTTCGAGCGTGCCTATTGAAAGACAATAGAGTTCCGTGGTGGTACCTGCCGACGTCGCCGGGCTCTCGTAGTGCTTTTGCTGTTCGAGCATGCCTATTGAAAGACCCTATAGAGTTCCGTGGTGGTACCTGCCGACGTCGCCCCCGATGTCGGCGGGGCTCTCGTAGTGCTTTTGCATTTCGAGCGCGCCTATTGAAAGACCCTATAGAGTTCCGTGGTGGTACCTGCCGACGTCGCTCCCGATGTCGGCGGGCTCGGCGCCCGCGAGCAGGCACGGCAGCAGCGCGCGCAGCTTGCGCACGAGCGCGTCCAGCTGCTGCACGAACAGCCGCGCGCGCGCCTCCGCCGGCGTGCCCGCCACGATCGCGCGCAGGCAGTGGAACAGGCTCCAGTGCGTCTTGGACGGCGCGTGCGCCGGCTGGCTCTCGTAGTGCTTTTGCAGTTGGTAGATGCTCGCGAAGTCCTGGCGCGAGAGCAGTCCACGTCAAACATGTGTATACATTTTTCGCGTTAGGGTTTAAGGCGCCGTAGGTTCACGGCCCTCTCTCGCTCTCACTGAGCATAAGCGTGAGCGAGATGGAAGTGCGTGCTCGTAAGCGCGAATAACATGTTTTTTTTATTTTAATTTTTTGTCCGTCTAAATAAATAAAAATGTAAGCACCGAGTTCTCTCAAACATGACATTGCTGATTTTTAGAAGCAATTGTAACAAATATTTTAAGTGTAATTTAGACCTACGTTCGTGATTTCTTTCGATCCAGCGAAAATTGCTTAATTATTCTATTCGTATTGTTTTGAAACCATATTATTATAAACAGACGCATTATATTGTTTCAAAAACTTCGCTGAACCCACGGCGCCTTAAGTGCCCTCGTGGCGTATTTTCAGAAAAAATGTTTTATTTTGACGTATTGTTGAAACTTGACGCGGTGGAACAGGATTTTTTACGGTATAAGTAGTTCTCACTATCTATTAAAGGGTGCACAAATTTAAGACATCTAAGGGTGTCTTCAAGGCCGAGAGAACTGTATGTATTGCTGAATACAGGTCTAACACAAAGCAAAAGGAGATCTGCGGTATTTTCATAATAATTGGAGCAGTCTATGCCGTCAGTAAATACGCAAATTCGACGAAGACTTGCAAGAGATTTTGCAAGATTTAACAGTCATTTAGACTTGTGTTAAATATTTTTAATAAATAAATAAATCATATCAACCGAAAGACGTCCACTGCTGGACATGGGCCTCCCCCAAAGAGCGCCATAATGACCAGTTCTGCAGTGGTGTCCAGTTCATTTGATGAAATTACATGTAGACAAGGGTTTATCACTGTTGAATCCCTCAAATCCCTGGAGCTACGGTAGCCTAGTGGTTCAGGCAAGCGGCGGACGTGGGTTTGAATCCCTTCTCGTATACAAATACAAATTATTTATTCTCCAAATAGGCTACAAGGGCACTTTTACATGTCGAACGGTAATTTAAATTAAAAATAATAATCTTACAATAAAAGAATAATAATCTAACACCATAATAATTTAAATTTTGCAGATTAAAAACACACTAAATGTCACAAAGTGAATGAAAACAAAACAAAATATGACCATTGCATTCAATAAGTATAAGGTCTGTGCATTATCAGAAAGTTAATGATATTAATTTAGTATTCCAGAGATGTATAAGGTCTCTGAGCGTCCAAATACAATTAATAATTATTCAAATGTTCGTAGAGATGTATACGGTCTCTAAGCGTCAAAACAAAACAATAAAAAAGGAACATTAATGTAATATTGTCAGTGATGTTCAGGGTCAATAACAATAAAACGTGTCAAGATCGGAATGATGTCTCTCGTCAATACGATAATAATAAAATAACACTAGTATTGAAGTAGTTAGGTACTATGCCCTTGCAAGCATGACCAGTCCGGACTCCACAAACAGCACCCGATCTCGAGTATGACGCATATCTCAGCCATCGCCTCCCTCAACCATATGTTAGGGAAGGTGGCGACCCGATCAACGACGCCACCGTAAGCAAAGCCCTTTAAGCGAGCATGACATATTCAAGCCTCCGGACATTGTTAAAAACAAAGATTAATAAGCGACTTGCTCGGCGAGAAACAGCATTACGTGCTCTCTTCTTACATAAAATGGAACAATTATTTCAGGTAGACTTATAATATGTATATGTATGTATGTATATTCCTAATATAATTAGCCTACTACCGGCTTAAAGGCATTTTGGTCGTTTAAGAAATCGTTGACAGTATAATACGCCGTGCTTAGCAAACTACTTTTAACATGAGACTTAAATTGACTGAACGGTAAATTAACAATTTCGGTGGGTATTTTATTGTAAAAACGTATGCAGTTCCCCACGAACGACGTGCTAACCTTGCGGAGACGACTGGCCTTCACTGCAATCTTGTTTTTACTTCTGGTGTTGTAGTCGTGGATATCGCTGTTGAGTTTGAACTCGTGAAGGTTTTTCCGCACATACATGATATTCTCAAGAATGTATTGGCATGCTACAGTAAGAATGTTTGCCTCCTTAAATTTGTCCCTGAGAGATTCTCTGGCTTTTAGTTCGTATATGGAGCGTACAGCACGTTTCTGTAGCACGAATATGGTCTGGATATCAGCTGCTTTCCCCCACAACAGGATTCCGTAGGACATAACACTGTGGAAGTAACTGTAGTACACCAGCCTGGCGGTCTCAACGTTTGTTAACTGTCTTATGCGTCTTACTGCATAGGCTGCCGAACTAAGTTTTCCGGCTAGGGCGGTGATATGCGCATGCCATTGTAGCTTTGAGTCGAAGGTGATACCTAAAAACACTGTTCTATCTTCAATTTCCAGTTCATCACCCCTTAATTTGATCTTCGTATTGTTTACCTGCTTGACATTAGGTAAAGTGAATCTGATACACTTTGTTTTCTTGGAATTTAGCAGTAAATTATTTGCTGTACTTGTGTTTTTCGGAACTTATGTACGGAATACTTACCGTTAGCTTTTCGGTTAAGGAAAACATCGTGAGGAAACCGGTCTGATCCCAATAAGGTCTAGTTTTCCCTATGGGTTGAAGGCAGAAAAAAAGGTCAGATGGCACGGCAGTCACTCTCGTAAAACTAGTGCCTATGCCAAATCTTGGGATTAGGTGGGTCAATCAACTTTTTCTTGTTGTTATTCTGTCCCGGTAAGCCAAGAGACAACTATGACAGAGTTTCTTAGAAAATACTATAAATTGGACTTGTCCTTAATTGGGACTATCATTTTAAGGAGATGCCCCAGCATGGAATGGGTTAACCAATACAACAAAAACACGTGTTTAGTAGATTTAAACCCCATAAAATCATAGTTTTAAAGAGTGACCCAGAAGACGTAACCATAGCATCAAGTAACAACAAATAGTTGATTGACCAAGGTGTCAAAGTGGACCCTGGGCACGTTTAGGGCACAGGAATAACGCTAGGAAGAATCGAATCCCAGTGCTTCGATAGACCAAAACAGGGGTGACTTACAGTGTCGCACTGGGCGCAAGTGACGATGGTGCCGGCACGCTTCCGCGGCTTTTGCGGTTCCTCCTCGGGCACGATCTGACGCGGCAACCGGACTTTGCGGCCGCTGCGGGTTATCACCGTCTGTTGATGACACCAATCAATTAAGGGTGAGTTGCACCAAACCGTCTGTAATCGTAAGCTGTGTTCGTTATAATCTGAATGTATGGAACGTTTGACAAGTTTCTATGGACTGACAGCTGTCAGCGCCATATTTAACGTTGATCGGTTCGTAATTGTAAGTCGGTGCAACCCGCCCTAAGTGAGGTAGGGCACAGCGAAATGTCATCCCGCTCGAATTTGGAGCAGCCCAACTGGGGAAGTACCTTGCAGAAGACCACAGCCATAATAACATTACTACTTGCTCTGTAGTAGTGTTGTGTTCCTGGCGGTGAGCAAGGTCGCCAGAGCTCCCGAGGATGCGTTGTGTTGAGAGCGAGGGAATTTGTTCCTTCTGCTGTCAACACGGCGAATCCTCAGACATATCAAGGGTCGGCAACGCCCATGTTACTCCTTTGGAGTTGTATGCGTCTATAGGCTGCGGTGACCGCTTACCATCAGGCGGGCCGTACGCTTGTTTGCCACCGTCGTTGTATAAAAAATAATCGTACAGGAATGGGATTAAAACGAGGACAACGCTAAGACGGGAGCCAAAACTAGTTTCTA
Organism: Epinotia demarniana; assembly: GCA_945867215.1. Taxonomy (NCBI): domain Eukaryota; kingdom Metazoa; phylum Arthropoda; class Insecta; order Lepidoptera; family Tortricidae; genus Epinotia; species Epinotia demarniana. The sequence continues at coordinate 20,088,795 of OX244262.1, forward strand.
CTATAAGTTGACTTGAGTTGACCGAGAAAAGACGGACATGGGAGATTATAGAGTATCGCACTATCGGTGACAGTCATATTTTATGGCCGATCGTAGGGTGTAAGGGTTAGTTGCACCAAACCGCCTGTAATCGTAAGCGGTGTTCGTTAAAATCTGAATGTATGGAACGTTTGACAAGTTTCTGTGGACTGACAGCTGTCAGCGCCATATTTAACGTTGATCTGTAATCTTAAGTCGGTGCAACCCGCCCTAAGTGCCATAAATGTTTTTCTCTTCTCGCTAGTCGGGGACGCGCCAGGCAGCACAGTGGCTTTGTGGTGGGTACACACACACTGAGTGACTGAGCAAACGAACGCGAAGCATTTATGTGACAGCCATTCGTTAGAGTGAGATACATAGCCGTTTGTTGCCCTGACCCCCTAGCACACTAAGTTTTATGTCGGACATAAAGCATTTGTCCCTCTTGCACTCGCATACTTGCCAGAATGGGACGAATGCTATATGTCCGACATAAAACTTAGTGTGCTAGGGGGTCTGGTGTGATTATATTGACCATATACCTACAGCCAGTTAAACAAATATCTTAATGCCAATAGGTAAGGCCCGCCCTTAAAGACTAATTAAATTGCACAAAATTTAGTGTTAGTAACCATTTAGTGTTAGTATTCAAGATCGCGCAATGATTGAACAAAAGTTTGAACAACTTTAATTTTTATTGCACCGTCTATTCTTATTGTACCGTTTAGGAACAGTATTGCACAGTATTTTTTAGTCTTAGCCGCCACGAGGACGCATCAAAGTTATTGCGCATTTTTTGCGTGATAATATTGATCGTTTGATCGCAACGGGTAGTTAAATTATATTGCGGCATAAAAATATTGTCCAAAGTTATTGTAGGTGTAGGGCCGACCTAAGACTGACATTCGATTGAGCTAAGCCGTGGCGACACTTACCCCCTTGAGGCGCGCGTCGGGCGAGCCCGCGGCGGCGGCCAGGCGCGCGCGCGGGTCCTTCAGCACCACCTTGTTCCTGCCCACCACCTTCAGCTCTTTCGGGGACACCACTCTGCGATGAACAGAGGTTATGTTTCAGTTAAAAAAATATATTACGTAACGTAACATTGTAAAATAAGTAGAGATGCCGAAATATTCTTTATTCTGTTCAAATGCCGAACATTTACCGAATAATTTTGCAGGTGTTTGTCTGCAAGTTGCAAGACTGTAACATAGTCAGTGCCCTGTGAAATTATTATTCTACAACAGATTCTTATTGTTATTTAACTAACTTTACTGTAAATATAACACTTGAAAGGTCGACTTTTTACTGATGCTGATGGAGGCATAAGGCATTACTTTGAATCTAATATTCGGTTAGGCAAAAGATGGACCGGTAGTAGATAAAACCCATATTCAGCGCATCTCTAAAAAAGTCTTTACTTCAATTGCTAAAAACGAGATGTGAAGTGGTGGCTAATTTGAACGCCTCAGCCTGAGGTAGCCTCACCCCAAACCAAACAGTTGCACGCGTGTGAGGCAGCGCTCACAGTAGCCTCGACACGCCCGGCTCAGCCGTTTGCTCCGTTGTATACGCCTCCCCACATAATAAATAATAGTACTACCTACAGAAAGTTCTCAGCTAACAAATCCCCTGTTTAGGTATGCCGGGTCGGTAGGCCGGCATGTACTTGTAGCGGCGCGACCAAATCACGGAGTGCGCCGCCCCTGGCCTCGCGCACAAATAAGCTAAATCGAGTCGTTCTGTCCACAGCGCGCGATACACGGCCAAATTACGCGAGCCACGCAGACCGAGCACACTATTATATAATCTGTGTCCTTTGAGCGCGGACAAGTCCGTCTCTGCCCAGCCTTCGAATTTGAGTGTTGAGTGAATTGACGAGCCGTGCGTGTGTCACTCGAGGCTGCCTCAAATTCGTACGCACCTTTAGAGACAAACATCAAAATTTTGCAATCTCTGTTATCACACTTGTCTACCGAAGGGTAGGCCAAGATCACAGACTTCCACCTTCTACAATCTTGGCAAAAACCTCACTTGCTTTATTCACTTACTTGTATATGAACCGTGTATTGGTGACGGGATCATAAGCAGGCTCCGAGGGGATCTTTTCAGGGTCCTTGATGATGTTCAGGGCTTGGTTCACCATCTTCACTTGGTCATCGCTCAGGACATTGAGACTGGAAATTTATTTGACATGATTCACTTTGCAGAAAATTAACTAATATGTGAAAACCCTTCATACACCTGCAGAGAAATTCAAAGGTGTTGTAAAGTTTCCCTAACCACGCGTGGGAATGGGTCATGGGGACTAATGCCTACATTCATAATAGGTCTGTTCCCTTCAGTGGGACATGATGATAATGAAGGAAAAAAAAAAATCTGATGTGATGGTACTGATGACTGATGATAATTCTGGATTTTCTCATCTACTAATAAGAAAGAAAATGTATGTCTTATTGTGAAAACTGTAACAAGAGTTGAGACAGTTCCCATTAAATATTTTTTTACCAGTGGTGCCACAACGCACATGAGGGTTGACAGGCGTTATCATAATCATTATCAACAGCACCATAATGATAATGCGTTACAATAATGCAATGTACTTCACTAAATTGTTAAAAATATACATGGAATGTATAAATCTTAATATTATGATTATGACAAGATGTCACCTATAATTTTATTGGGGTACATAAAAGCCCAATTTATATGTAATATTAGTATGGATGAACATCCCTCCTACAGGGTGACATTTTAATCAGTGTCCAAATTCAAGTATAAGATTCTTTAGCAAAATTATAAAATATGTTTTTTTTTGTTTCATATCATTCAGTACAAAAAAATTCGTAATTGCTGCTTAAAGTTATCCCAAAAAAACCTTACGCGCTGGCACCTCAGCGGGTAGTAAGGTTTGCGCACGGCACGCCTCCCCTCCCCCGACCCCGCCCAGCTCCGTGCGGTACTGAATGCCCAGTAACCACGCAGTACGGATAATTCTTTTGGGATAGACAAATTATAATTTTAAAAATACCTACCAGTTTATTTTCAAAAACGGAGTCTATCTATTAGTGATACCAAATGCCTACAAAAAATTTGGACACTGATTAAAATGTCACCCTGTATAAATTGATCAGTTTATTTTAGTTTGTGTGTGTGTTTGTAAGGGGTCATTCCTTTGGTTGCTCATTCTTGTGTGGCAAGGGCATGACATTCACACAGTATGTGTTCCATAGTCTCATCCTCCTTGCCACTAATTCTACAGTCTAAACTATCCGATAGTCCCATCTTGGCCAAGAGATGACCATGAAGTGACCTGTGAACACCCCAGATATAATTCTGAGTTGCTTCCTGCTTGATTTCCAATGTTGCTTGCAGCCTGAGTCCACTCCTATAAAGAGCTTAGAATGTCTTAAGGCAGCCTCATTCCTCCAGTCAAGTTATGGTTCCCTGCGAGGGTCCTACAAATGGTGCTGGACCTTCAAAGTGATTTGTAGATGTAGACCCTTTCCTTCAAGCTCATCTGCGGTTTCATTGCTGATGAAGCCCTCATGCTCTGGTATCCAAACTAGTTGCACCTTATTGTGCTTTCCATGCTTGTTCAGAGCTTGGAAACCATTGTAAACTAGCCTAGAATCCACTTTCCTCCTCTCCTCTGCTCCAATTACTACACAAGCAATCTTTTCCAAAGGGTAGAAGAATTACCAATGTAACAATAGAACATTATAAATAATATGTTGTTTACATGTCAATGTACCTGTGGTATGTCTCTCCTAGCTTGAGTAGCTGCACAGATGTATATTTTGGCGGTTCTGGTGTCCTGAAAAATATTAAATAAAACACTCCTAAATAACATACATATCAACAGAACTGTTTCTGACCTAACCATATATCAGTCCTACGGCAGAACAGTGTTTAAGCTACTGTGTACTACTGTGTATGTGCATGAGTTTTAAAAACTGATAGGAGGCCGGGAGTAAGCAGAGGTTGTATACATCCGCTGGTAAGCGCATAGTCACGGTTAAAAAGTATGGCATGCAAAGTCTTTATGACCAAACATACACATTCAATAAAACAATGGAATCACAATAGTCAAACTTACACTTCTTTTGGCTTCATCTTTGGTACAGATCTCCCGGTAAAATGCCTTGAAGCTGTGTCGCTGGGTTTCAACTTGACTATCTTTCTGTCCATGTCTAACTTGGGCACTGCATGTGTCATGGTGAGCGGTACATTCGTGCTGGGTGCCGGTACGGTCGCTACTGCAGGCTTGAACACAATATTGTTCACTGCATTATGGACTGGCTTCGTCTGGACATTTGGAGCACTGGTCTTGGGCACGAGAAAACTGGCCAGTTTCAAATTATTCCCAATCTGACCGACATCAACTTTTTTCAAAATTCTTGGTTTGGCCGCGGAGGGCTCAGGACTATTCAGAAGAACGCTCTTCTCCAAATTGCCACTGCTTTCGTAAAATCTTTTGAGGTTACTAACTGGTTTTTGTTCAACTTGATTCGCCGGCGTTAAAACATAAGATGTTGCCTGCAAATTAAATTTATTTAATTGCAAATGGTCACAAAAAATAAGCAGCACAATAGAGATAACAAATACCTGAGTGACGCCCGAATCTTGAATCAAATATATCGGTGTTAGTTCACAGGAATTCACTATAATATTGTCCGGTGCCCCGTTCATGTTTAATCAATACCTAATTGTGCTAGTTTAATCATAAATCTAATACGTAAAATTAACTAAATGTAAATAATGCTCTTAAGCGTTAAACCACAACCCGCCTCCCTTGCGCGTAAAATGACACATACATATTGACAATAATATGACACAAAAGCTTCGTTCGAAAATTGTATCAATTTATATGTGAATCATGTTTCTGAACTGAGTATTGTTTATGGTTTATATAACTAAAGTTGCTGTACATTGGCAATCAATATAATTATACTTGAAAAAACATAAATGCAATTTCATTCCTTAAAGCAGACTACTAACAATGCAATTTGTCAACCCAAGGCTGTTTCATTCCAACTATGGCAAGAGGTTGATAAATTGCAAGGTATGTAGGGCCTTTCGAATATAATGGAGTCTATAATATACATGTCATGATTTGCAAATCCCAATTTTTAAGAAGCTGACTTGCTATTCAAGCACGGCTATCACACTCGGCGCGCGAGCACTTGCACTATCCTTCTCTCTGTAATTAAAAAACTTAAAACAAGAGGTGTAGTGCGAGAAAAATCGAGAGTATGTCGCAGCTGTCTCATGATAGACGTGCTACACTGCAAAGAGAATATAACCACTACGATTACTACACTGCATCGTCAGAGTCGCGTGATAGTCGTACTGGAGGCCAGTTGCGCTGCTGATCCAACTGTCAAACGAGTTGTACTGAGAAATTACATACACATAAAATCACGTAACTCAGGTATAGCTGCCTTAACACCATTAAACACCTAGCAATTTCTCAGAACAACCTAGAGAAGCAGCTATAAGGAGGAAGCAACATTTTTTTTCATTCGTATTTACTTATTATTGTCAATTGGTGTGACATATTTGCATATTTTGTACTAAATCTTTCTGATAATATTTTTTTTCTTTAGTTTACTTTACTTTAATGTAATAGTAAAATCATTAGGCAAGTTTGGCTTTTAACTAATTCGATGTTATGCTGCGTTTATACGCTTGTGGAAGGCTTGTGGTGGCTTGGCAAGCCATGGCCAACCTTCACAAGCAACAAGCGTGTAAGTAAACGGAGGTGTTTGGCTTGGCTTGCGTTAGCTTTGCGATCCGGACTGGTGTCGGTTTTTGAACACAGATCAAAGGAAGTTTGGGCAAGTGCTTGCGACGTATTTACACGTTGGCCCGTGTTTAGTGTCGCGCGCGACTCTCGCGAGCTCGCGGCGGTTGGTCGCATAGATTAGAGTGTATTATTGTTGGTCGTATCTCGCTGATTTCGCCATGAGTGCTATTATACAGGGTGTTTGCTCCATCGTTTGCCAAATTAAAACGGCAGGTAGGTTGGATCATGAGCTATCTTCTCCGGCATCCAAATTTTTTTTGTGTCCACTGGTATTTTTTTTGTATACTTTTAAAATATTTTTGAATTTTTTATATGTTTACGCGTTTTAACTTGAATAAAAAAAACGAGGAAGTGGTAGAGCCAATTTATTTTATTTTATTGTAATGTGTAATGTTGTACGGTTACATCAAAGTCAAAATTATTGGCAAGTAACGTCTACTTATTTTTTTATTAACCCTCAATAAAAAATGAGATTCAAGAATTTCGTCTTGGGTAACTTTGATTAGCAATTAAAAAAAAACTAAAAATGGCAATGTTCTTAAAATTCTTTGAAAAAGTTCCTTAGTCTGTCCTCTTTCTAATGATGTGCAATAATGCCAAAAAACCTTCAATGAACTTTATTAATTTGCCAATTTTGTGTAAGGGACGCACTAGGCTCGTAACCGGCAAGCGATAAAAAACATACTTTCGCTAAATACGAGTAGTAGATAAGCAAGACTTGCAGATTGACGACGAACGCACGCGTAGCATCTGAAAGGCTACCGCGAAACGAAAACGAATTTCGTTCGCTATCTCCCTCTGTCGCTCGAAGTTGCAAGTGTGACAGAGAGGGAGATACATCTGGGTTTGTAACCAAATTTCCTCTTTAATAACGACGAATGTGGGATAAATCTTTATGAATTTCTGTAATCATTATCCAGATTCCCGTTTGCAGGAAAACCTTTTTTTCTGAATCACGATTGGTCTGTGGGCACAACAGCTAGTAATTGACACAACTCTAATGGGGGCTTCCACTATAATTAGTGGAAGCCCCACAAGCCCAATTTCATAAGAAAACCGCAAATCGATGTACAGTTTAGCCGTTTGGCACATGCATACTAGAGGTCAAACAGAAACAGTAACAAAACTAAAAAACTTTTTAAGATTAGAAGAGTGAAAATTCGCGGCATTACGTTTATTTTAATGATATGTGTCAACTACTAGTTGTGCCCACAGGCCTATCGTGATTCAAAAAAAAAAGGTTTTCCTGCAAACAGGAATCTGGATAATGATTTCAGAAATTCATAAAGATTTATCCCACATTTGTCGTTATTAAAGAGCAAATTTGGTTACAAACCCAAATGTATCTCCCTCTCTTTCGCACTTGCAACTTCGAGCGACAGAGAGGGAGATAGCGAACGAAATTCATTTTCGTTTCGCGGTAGCCTTTCAGATGCTACGCGTGCGTTCGTATGATAGTCGTCAATCTGCAAGTCTTGCTTATCTACTACTTGTATTTAGCGAAAGTATGTTTTTTATCGCTTGGCGATTACGAGCCTAGTGCGTCCCTTTCACAAAATTGGTAAATTAATAAAGTACATTTAAGGTTTTTTGGCATTATTGCACATAATTAGATAGAGAACAGACTAAAGAACTTTTCGAAAGAATGTTAAGAACATTGCCATTTTTTTTAAATTGCTAATCAATTTTACCCGACAAAATTCTTAAATCTTGATTTTTTTTTGAGACTTTTTTTAAAAAAAAATAGACGTTATTTGCCAATATTTTTGAGTTTGATGAAGCCGTACATACATAATACATTACAATAAAATAAAAAAATTGGCTCTACCACTTCCTCGTTTTGTTTTATTCAAGTTGAAACGCGTAAACATTAAGGAAATTTCAAAATTATTTTAAAAGAAAATAAAAATAATACCAGTGGACACAAAAATTTTTTTTGAGACCGGAAAAGATAGCTGACCCAACCTACCTGCCGTTTTAATTTGGCAAACGATGGAGCAAACACCCTGTATGGTCAAACGAAGAAACTTTGGCTTTTCTGGAGGCTTGTCAATTTGAAAAATGCTTTAAAATAAATACTGGCTGCATTAATTATAATTATAAAACTCATATAGGTTACAAATTACATTAATAGTCATTTTACATTCTACAATTATTAATAAACATAAAGTTCATTAATTCATATTAAATGCCATTCAAAACGCAGCATCAGGACTTGTCGACGCTTGCCAGGCCACCAGTCTGGCGAAACTGCCTAGAAAAAAAACTATGTATGAAACGTGCGCTAGAAATAATGGCGGCTATTGTTGTCTTGCTTTAACATCTATTCGACTCTATCTTATCTACACGGCCGCCAAGCCGCCATATTCTTGTTTGCTGTCAGTTGTCAAGTATTTTATCACAGCGCCGTTCTTGCAAGTTCTTGTGTTTATTGTGTGTTTTGTGGGATTTTATTCTATATTGGAATTATTTATATATATACGGGTTTGCGTGGCATGTAGTTGTGTTACAATGCATTATAAAACGTGTGAAATATGTGTAATAAGATCCGGCCGGTCAGATGGTCGAAAGCGAATCTTTATGGCCAAATTTCCATTGAATGAAGATATGTAAGTATAAATTAAGAATTGATAAGCTATTAGGTTCATACAGAAAAGACATTTCTTGATTTACAGCGTTAGTTTTGGTTAAAAATTTACAAAATAACCTACCAATAGTGCTTGGCATTTTTTTATCGACTATCGATATTTTTATTTCTCATAATTTTTCTATTTCGTTTAATTTTCTTATTCCATTAACACGGCATTGTATTAACGTACCGTTTGCAAGTGAACATTACAAATCCTTCCACATCGATTGCAAATAATTTGCTTTCTAATTTAAATAAAAAGTCATTGATTCATTTTCAATTTAAATTCACCGTTTCATGAATTCAGTTAACATGTTTTTGTAATTGTTTCAGAACCGTCAACCACGACTGCAAAAATAACACATGCAACACCTCTGAAAAGAAAACCAACGATGACTGAAAATATAGCATCTATTACACCTCGAAGAAGAAAACTATTGAATAAATTAAAAAGCAGTAAATCGTTAATTAAAAAACTGCGCAAAAAAGTTGTTGACATACAAAACATATCATCGCCAGTTTTAAAAAGTCTTATAGAATCGACTGTGAAAAACGAAACGCGAAAGCCCAAAGTTTTGTTTTATTTTATTATCACCATAGCAAATTTCATTATTAGTCAGGTTTAACTCGATTCAGACTATACAATGGAATTTGCCTCTTAGCTCAACTTACGCCAATGTGAAATCGCAGGTTAAAACTTAAGATTTACTGGCTTCTTTTGAAGAAAGTTGCTACCTAACACTAGTTTAAACCGAGAGTTTACATTGGCGTAAGTAGGTAGACCTTACCTTTAATATGAAAGAATTATCTTTTAGAATTAGAATTCATCATTTTTATGTATCTTTTTATCGATATTTTTTTTGCGTGAGTGGGACATCCCTATTTTGTTGATTATGTTGGCAGCCCCGTCGTTTTGACGTGTCCATGTTCTTTCTGCTTTGTTGGTATTCAGTTCTAGTGCACGTTTTATACAAACGAGTATTTCCTCTTTTCTCTATGGAAGTCCCGTCTCTTAAACGTAGTGATTATATCCTCTTTGCAGGCCACCGCAAGCGTGTAAATGTCATCCAAGCGTTTGTGAAGGTTTGTGGAGGTTTGGAGCTTGCGGAGGTTTGCCAAGCCACCACAAGCGTATAAACGCAGCATTAAATAATTCGTTTGCTTGACGGTCTATGGGCTGCTTAAGAACCAAACATCGATTTCCCTTTCCTTTCTACTCTATACCATAGGCTAAACTAACCTCTTTCTTTATCCGTCAAGCTTTGTAAGCAAAGGTGATCAATTAATTTATTTCCTTAAAATATATAGATTAAGTAAATATCCTGCGTAATCGCCCATTAAAACGTAGATTGGGCTTCAATCTATTTTCTGGATGATAATTTTTCATTAACAATTTCGTTTATTAAGTGATTAGTGAAGTGGTTGAATCCACGTGCAGATGTCGGTACAACGTTGGTTTGGTTTCAGGCGACAAGATGACGAACTCAAAGGGTTACCGCCGCGGTACGAGGGATCTGTTTGCTCGCAGGTTCCGCACCCATGGCACCATCCCACTTTCCACGTACATGAAAGTGTACAAAGTTGGAGATATCGTAGACGTCAGGGTTAGTTGATGTGCATCTTATTCTTATAAATTCTTCTTGAACTCTAATGTATTTGTTTAGGCAATCTAAAATGTAAGTAATAAAGTGTTAAAGATATTTAGACCCAAAAATGTTCAGTTGGCAATAAAAGCTTGTTTAAACACTATCTGACCAAAACTTAATTTCTAATTTAAGGGTAATGGTGCAGTCCAAAAGGGTATGCCACACAAGGTCTACCACGGGAAGACCGGCCGCATATACAACGTCACAGCCCACGCCTTAGGAGTCATTGTAAACAAGAGAGTTCGCGGACGCATCATCCCCAAGCGCATCAACCTCCGTGTTGAGCATGTCAAGCACTCCAAGTGCAGACAGGACTTCCTCAAGCGTGTGAAGGAGAACGAGAGGTTGCTGAAAGAAGCGAAGGCCGCCAACAAGGTTGTCAAGCTGAAGAGACAGCCTGCTGCTCCCAAGCCTGCTCACATTGTCAGCGGTATTGAAAAACCAGTTCTGTTGGCTCCAATCCCATATGAATTCATAGCCTAAAGGGAATAAAAGTAATTTAAGAAAGCTTTTGTTTTATTGAAAAGATTTTTTTCTATCAACTCTACTCAAGTCTTGTCACTGGTCAAGAAAGTTAAAACGTGGACCACTTAACATTCCGGATGAATTGGCACTGACATTGCTGAAGGATAATACATTTTACGCTTTTCTCTGTTCATTTTCAATGGCACTGATCAATGTGATGAAGCAAACATACGAAGGGTTAACTTACGGTTAAATTTGTCAATAATGTACTAAGTGGTCCATGTTTAGATTTTGTTGTTCGTAAGGTAGACGCACGGCATTATTTCCCCCTTAATCCGTTGCAAAGAGTAACAAGTTGACATACTGTACACAGCTATTAGTACCACTGTCAATAAGCGTATAACATTGTGATGTTTTCAGCCAAAAGGTTGACTGTATTCCGTAAAGCGTGTTACATAGTATGCAGATACGGTATAATTAAATCTGCTTATAACTGGGGAGGGGAGTTAAACTGTCTCGCTCTTACCGTATTTGCGTAGTGTGTAGCACGCTTAACCCATTCATGGCCAATGACGACACGTATTCGTCATGGCGGAACGCTTCCGCCTGGCCCGTGACTAGTATACGCGTCACCAGTAAATCTCTTTTTAAACATGAATTAAACGTAATACGAAAAATTAAAATTTATAAAATTAATTATAACAACCATTTATATGTGGTACTTTAGTTTATAAAAATAATAACCATTTTTTTCTGCTAATTAGGCCCTTTTGAAAAACAAAATGCGATTAATTATATGTAAATGAAATATCTCATTTATAAAAACGCTCGTATATAATCTTTGCCTTTTCACGTAGTGAATTCATTTACTAAAGATAGCAAACATATATATATTTTAAAAGTTATTGGCATGACGAACGGTTGTCGTCGCCATGGCCCGGCACATACCGTAAAACCTTTCCATGTTTACGAAACGGGACATTATAAACCTTATACCCTTAACTTAAGGTTTATTTTACTATAAATGCCAATTGTACTTTGGCCATTTTGCCAAATGGTCAAATCTGGATGACTCTACACAACCATCAGAGAAACCAAGAAAAGTATGCTTATTACTAGTTTTGATGAATTGAAATAAAAATCGTTGGTTCGTGCCGGTACCTTTGTGATTTCCTTTGTTCCTTGAAATAATGGGTGACTCCCTTTTGTTCAGGTAGGTTTATTTGTTCGGAGATTTTTTTTACCTGGTCAGTGAAAATTACCTTTATCTTTAAGAGGACAATAACTGCTTCTAACAATAGGCAGTTAGCCGATATTACTACTAGCTTGCTTGAACTTATTTGTTTCTGCAATTTTCTTATCTTGCACGTGTGCACTTGACACATGGGATATAATATGTGGTTTTTTTGCCCTTTCCCACTCTACCAGGCGATCCGAATTCTGAGACAATGACAGTAAGGGTAAGTCATTTAGTCACGATTTATTCGTTGGCACTTTCGTACCTACCTATCGCGTGTGTGTGATTGAGTATATCTAGTGAAGTGACCTGGCTATGGATTATTTATTATTTAGTTGATTGTATTTTGTGTCGATTCTTATATATATAGTTGTTTTCTAAACATTAAGTAAGTCTAAATAAAAAATAAACGGTGAAATTAAATAAATTCGTTTCAATTTAACTAACCACTTTAAAGACTTTTTATATGAATTCTTAAAGTGCGCAGTAAGCTCGATTCTTTTCAGGCGAACGTAGGTACTGCCCACTTTTTAAAACGATTAACTTTCGAATAGAAATCTGGATGTATGAACCAAAATCAGCAAAATCTCGTAGGTATTTAATATCAGAGAAAGCAAAATGGTTGTAAAAATAACTTTCATTAAACATTACATAATAGTACTCATTTTTATACAGATTACAGTTTATCCCCTTCGCGATCCCTACCTACAATATATAACAGGACATCCTTGCACAAATATACATTGCTAGTAAAAAGACGTGGCTATCAAAACATGCTGCATGAACCCATCCCTTTTACCTGAGCCGTAGGCGGCGGTCCGTTTACGGATTGAGCCGGGCCCATGACGCACGAGTCTCGTCAACACTTTCATCGAAAAATGGTTTGTATGGGGGCCTGGCGGCAAGCGTTAGTTCACAGATGCTTGGCTGCGAATGGGTTAAGGCGCTATTGGCAGGATAATTCAAATAAAATTCGTCATTATTGACAACGGATACCTTTTTAGTACGGTGGCAAAATCGCAAAAAGTCGTCTCCATCACGATTTTCGTGGTCATCTCTTCTATATACCTAAAACTGGTATGGATGTGTTCCTTGTTGTCTCAAGGGTACGATTATGCCGGTTTTAGTTACGGGAGAGGGGGACGGACTTAGCTGTGACGTCACAAAGATGGCCGCCTACGGTCATAGAATTTTGTTCAAATCTCGGGTTCTATTTTACTGATTGCTTCGTGTGAGGTGTCATTTGAAAGCTTATTAAACGTACTATAATTGATTTCCAGAACGCTATGACGTAAGGCCTGGTTTCACTTTGATTAGTGCGAGTGCGAGTGATTAGTGCGAGTGCAGGTGTGTAGTGCGAGTAGTGTCCAATTCACTGCGAGTGCAGGTGATTAGTGCGAGTGTAGGTGTGTAGTGCGAGTAGTGTCCAATTCACTGCGAGTGCAGGTGATTAGTGCGAGTGTAGGTGTGTAGTGCGAGTAGTGTCCAATTCACTGCGAGTGCAGGTGATTAGTAGGAGTGTAGGTGTGTAGTGCGAGTAGTGTCCAATTCACTGCGAGTGCAGGTGATTAGTGCGAGTGTAGGTGTGTAGTGCGAGTAGTGTCCAATTCACTGCGAGTGCAGGTGATTAGTAGGAGTGTAGGTGTGTAGTGCGAGTAGTGTCCAATTCACTGCGAGTGCAGGTGATTAGTGCGAGTGTAGGTGTGTAGTGCGAGTAGTGTCCAATTCACTGCGAGTGCAGGTGATTAGTAGGAGTGTAGGTGTGTAGTGCGAGTAGTGTCCAATTCACTGCGAGTGCAGGTGATTAGTGCGAGTGTAGGTGTGTAGTGCGAGTAGTGTCCAATTCACTGCGAGTGCAGGTGATTAGTAGGAGTGTAGGTGTGTAGTGCGAGTAGTGTCCAATTCACTGCGAGTGCAGGTGATTAGTGCGAGTGTAGGTGTGTAGTGCGAGTAGTGTCCAATTCACTGCGAGTGCAGGTGATTAGTAGGAGTGTAGGTGTGTAGTGCGAGTAGTGTCCAATTCACTGCGAGTGCAGGTGATTAGTAGGAGTGTAGGTGTGTAGTGCGAGTAGTGTCCAATTCACTGCGAGTGCAGTGCAGGTGTTTAGTGGCAGGCACGCTGCGAGTGAGGGGGAAGGGAGGGCGCGCGGGACGTGGCTACTCGCAGTCCACTCGCAAAAAAATAGAACACGCTTCTATTCACTTTACTGCACAGCCAACTAATCACTTGCACTAATCAGTCGCTGTCCACACATCGTCACTAAGCACCTGCACTAATCACTCGCACTCGCACTAATCAAAGTGAATACAGGCCTGTACAATCAACAGTTTTTTAATTATTAGAAAAAATATGTTTTTTTTACCCCGCGCGTTTGAACGAGTACTGATAAAACATGCTTGTAACTCAAGAAATAATAACTTTAGCGTAATAAAAGTTATTATAAAACAGATAGGTAATTTTATAAGCTTTCCAAAAAATATAGATTTTGTTGGTTTACATACATACACTCATAAGAAGGCTCAAAGTCACCCAAAGGGCAATGGAGAGGGCCATGTTGGGAGTTTCTCTGCGTGATCGCATCAGAAATGAGACTATCCGCAGCAGAACCAAGGTAACCGATATAGCCCTCCGGATCGCTAAACTTAAGTGGCAGTGGGCGGAGCACGTAGAACCGATGGCCGTTGGGGCGGAAAGGTTCTCCGCGGGAGTCCGCTGGATGCGGGTGGCGCGGGATCGGTCACTTTGGCACTCTTTGGGGGAGGCCTATCTATGTCCAGCAGTGGGCGTCTTTCGGCTGATATGATGATGATGATGATGACACTAATAAATAACCAAGTAATAATACATTTTGTGAATTACGCACCAATTAACTATCACCACGCTCGTCTCTGCTAGCGATCACTGGCGTCACATTTATACGACTCGGACGGTCATGATACGCACCTAAAGCAGTAAAATAAAGGCCACCTCAGCAACATTGTAGCCCGAGCCGAAGGCGAGGCAAGTGCACTGAAGCGTACCTTTTAATCCAGGCTATACACTATCTTCGTACAAAATTACATCCAAATCAGTTGAGCCGTTTAAGCGTGGTTGAGTAACAAACATCTACTTAAACATCAAACATCCAAACTTTCGCATTTATAATATTAGTAGGACTAGTTTTTGCCCGAGGTTACCTGTGTTGTACTTTGACTTGTGATTTCCAAATCTGACTTGTTTTGGTTATGTATAGCATAGCAGGTATAGGAAAAGCGGCAGAGAGATTTGTAACTGAAACGTTGCACGCACCGAGTGTATGTCCGCTTGGTGAGTGTTTGAGTCTTGTATGTGATAGGGTAAGGAGAATGTGTGGCCGCGTTGGCTTGCCGGACGGGCCTATGGCCCTCAGGTTCACTTGTAAAACACTCGGCGGGTATGGTGTCCAAGAGCGCGCCCTGAAGGGACGCTACAGACCTTCGTCCCTATACGGAGAGCTCGGCCTGCCGCCTCGCTTACCATGCCGCTCTCTTTCGGGTCTTCGGCCCTCAAGTTGTCTGCGCAGGCTCGCGTGGAGAGCGCGCTCTGAAGGGACGCTTCAGACCTGCGGCCCTACGGAGCCCAGCCCAGGAGTAAAGTATCCGAGAGCGCACGCACTCTGGAGGGTCGCTTCCGGCCTTTGGCCCTCCGACTCTCGTAGAGAGCGCGCTCTGAAGGGACGGTTCGGGCCTTGCTCTTAGATTCGCTGGTAAGACACTTAGGAGTAACAAAGTGTCCGCGTGGGCCCGCCTTTCAGGCCTTCGGCCATCTGGCTTGCGTGGAGAGCCCGCTCTGAAGGAACGCTTCGGGCCTTCGACCCCACGCAGAGCTCGGCCTCCCGCCTCGCGTGCCATGCTGCTTTTTCGGACCTTCGGCTCTCAGGTTTACTTGTAGGACACATAGGATAGTACTAAAGAGTCCACGTGGACCCGCCCTTTGGGCCTTTGGCCCTTTGGCTTGCATCGAGAGCCCATTCTGAAGGAACGATTCGGGCTTTCGGTCCTACGCAGAGCCTGGCCTGCCGCCTCGCGTGCCATACTGCTCTCCTTCGGGCCTTCGGCCCTCAGGTTTGCTTGTGGGTCACTTAGGAGTAGTAAAGTGTCCACGTGGGCCCGCCCTTTGGGCCTTTGGCCCTCTGGCTTGCGTGGACAGCCCGCTTTGAAGGTACGCTTCGGTCCTTCGGCCCTCAGGTTTGTTTGTAATGCATTTAGGAGTAGTAAAATGTCTGCTTGAGCTCGCCCTTCGGGGTCTTTGGCGTGGAGAGGTCTTTCGGTGGTACTCGCGTGAAGAGCACGCTCTTGAGGGATGCTCCGGGCCTTTGGCCCCGCGAGCCTCACCGCTCGCCTTCGGGCCGTGTTGGTCTGTTAGAACTTGTTGCCTGCAAAACTGCTACT
Source organism: Epinotia demarniana (assembly GCA_945867215.1). Lineage (NCBI taxonomy): Eukaryota > Metazoa > Arthropoda > Insecta > Lepidoptera > Tortricidae > Epinotia > Epinotia demarniana. The sequence continues at coordinate 20,105,006 of OX244262.1, forward strand.
ACTTGCAGCTGCTGAACTATGGAGTTCCATAGTTCGCAACACATATCAGTCGACAAGCTATATATAAAAATATATATACGCATCTCCAGAGATAAAATATGTTTACATAAAGCTGTTGCTAGAAAGGTAATGTAACGAATCACCACGTGCAAATGTCTTCAAATTCAACCACAACTTGCACTCAAATGAAATGAAAAATGCGCGGGCGTGGGGTACGGCAAGAGCGGCCTTGTTCCGAGTTTGGCTCCTAGTCCTCGGGCTGGATTTTGGCGAAAGCTTGCGGCCTACAGTCAAAGAAGTTATGAATTTAAAATGCCTCTTTATTGAAACATATTTATCTGTCTAGGGGGCGTGTACGACTCAAATCAAGGCGTCCCCTGAAACACAGTATTTATTAATTCGACTACAGAGGAACACACATGAAGGCGTGGCGAGAGCTTATGAAGGCCTTAAGGGGATGTCTTGATTTGAGTCGTACACGCCCCCTAGACAGAGACACGCTGATGTCTTCCGCCCACGAGAAAAAGAGATGTAACACTTTTCGGGAATCGCTGTTGTGGACTCGGTAAATATCTAAGTTGGTGAAGTTTTATTAAAATTTCATAAAGTGAGATTTTAGTTGAGATAAAATACTATAGTATTAACTTGATTGTGTCGTAAAATAATGCATCGTTTGAGTAGACTGAATAAAAAAAGGAAAATACAGACCAAACTTTGGTTTTTTTTATCGAGGAAATTTTAAGCATCCATGCATCGATAAAATCATATCTGAAAACCTCTTATTGTTTCTTAATCTAGTCAGAACGGCGTTTCAAAGCACGCGATAATTTCTAATGCACCGCCTTAAGCACCACGGGGATGCCCTAGGGCAACAACAACAACAGCAACACCAATAGAAACAACAGCACCTTTCATTTGGGAACATCAACATTGAACGCTTATAGTATTTCAATCATACGCATCGTGCCGGTTCCCTCGGACTTGCGTTACGGAATTGGCCATAAATGACAGGTTTATTATTTAACGATAAAAAATTGCATATTATTGGAAAGCTAATAAAATGTTTGATATTTTTTATAATGTCATTTATCACGCTAAAGTATCTCTTTCTCGAATTATGATGGTAAGAAAGCAGAACGTCTTTTTTTTTTTTTCCTAGCTACCAGCTATAGTGTGTCCCACTGCTGGGCAAAGGCCTCCCTCTCGATTTCCAATCGTCCCGATTCCGAGCAATCTCCTGCCAATCATTGCGAAATATGTCGAGGTCATCCCGCCTTCCATCGTGCGGCACCCACTGCGTGGCTAGTTTAGCCCACCTCTGCGGATGCATGCGGCAGACGTGGCCCGCCCATTCCCATTTCAGCTTGGCGGTCTTAGCCCCAACGTCAGCAATGCATGTTTTTGAGCGCAGCGTAGAGTTTCGGACCCGGTCGATCCGTTTGACTCCCAGGCCTCCCAGCATACTACGCTCCATTGCTCGTTGGCAAACCTTCAATCTGGTCTTTTGTGCCTTGGTGAGTGACCATGTTTGAGCACCGTAGGTTAGGAAGGGCAGAATGCACATATCGACGAGTTTTCGTTTCAGGGTTAAAGGAAGGTCACCCTTGAGTATTTCTTTTAAAGACCAATAGCTTCTCCAGGCGTTTTGGATCCGTCATCCGACTTCCTTATCCTGCCTATGGCTCAAGGAAACTAGTTGCCCTAAATATGTGTACTCGTCGACATAGTGCATTAACTGCCCGTCTACCTCAACCCTACGTTTCGTGCCATTGGTCATTAACTGGGTTTTGGATCTATTCATTACGAGACCAGCTTGAAGGCTCCCCGAGCTTAGATCTTGCAACATTGCTTGGAGTTCCTGGGCTGTTGGGGAGAACAGTACAATGTCATCGGCAAAACGCAGATTTGTTAATCTTCTTTCGCCGATGACAATGCCTTTATTCTCCCAGCGGACCGCCAAGTTCTGAAATATTTGTTCCAGGGTACTTGTGAATAGTTTAGGAGATAGCGGGTCTCCCTGTTTTACGCCTCTTTCAATTTTGAACGGTTGACCAGAAGATTGCAATTTTATGTCAGCCGTACTATTGTCATAAATGGAATTGAGTAGGTCTATATAAGTGGATTCAATGTTTTGATGACTAAGTGCGGTAAATATGGAACTGTGTGTGATGCTATCAAAGGCTTTTGTATAATCTACGAAGGCTAGGTAAAGAGTTATATTGTATTCATGGCATTTTTCTATTATTTGGTTAAGGGTTCCTATGTAGGTGGTCAGTTGTCGAGAAGCCGGGACGAAATCCGGCTTGCTCGGGGGGTTGATGTTTATCTAATTGTCCAGCAATACGACACTCTATTACTTTGATGAACGCCTTATATAGATGCGAGACTAGACTAATTGGCGGATAGTTATTAATGTCACTCTTGTTTCACAAACAAGAGAACGTCTAAGGTAAAAAAATCTTTTTTTTAATTATTTTCCAAACGGTTGAATGTACGTTACAGAAAGAATGAATTATAGAACATTTAATACGCATTCAAATGACACCTCAAATGAACCGATCAGAAAAATAGAACCCGAGATTTGAACAAAAATCGATGACCGTCGGCCGCCATCTTTATGACGTCACAGCTATTGCCGTCCCCCTCTCCCTTAACTAAAACCGGTAGATTCGTACTCTGGAGACAACAAGGAACACATCCATACCAGTTTTAGGTATATAGAAGACGTGTCCACGGCTTATATCAATATTGGCCAATTTCCGCCGTACTATTTAGGCAGGGTAGAGGACAAGTTACGCTGGCGAGAATTTTGATGAGGCGCAGCGCAGCACATGAAACGGCTCGCGCGCCTCCACGAGAGCCATAAATTCGTCAAATGTGGGCAGTAATTGGCGGAACGCTGCGGTGCTCCTCGTTAAATCTGCGTAGATGCTTATACCAGGATTGAATGAAAAACTATTAGGTATAGTCTTCCTTAATACGACGAGATAATATTATTTCGGTATTCGGTTAGAATACAAAGAAATACGAAATAATAAGCAACAAACCGTACCGGTACTTTTGTATGTGAAGAATATGAACGGTAAAGTATGTAATTATCAATACGGTCCCCTTTTCAACGCCAACGATTGATATATGTGTCAAGGAGCCCAGCGCGATTGCAACCTTCTTGCATTCACATAAGGGTTATCTTCGCACTAAATGTCTTGTTGATTTTGTGCGTGGTTGTCAACTTTTCTTATAGACAGAGCGTTGAAAAGTTTAATCTGCGTCAACCCTAAAGGCTTGCACACACAGCTTGAGTGCACGATGCGTGGGGAGCATTCACAACCCGCCCGCGTCCCGTCCGCATCGCGCAATCAACATGCTGGCAAAGCGTTGCCATGTTGCGCGGACGCAACCACCTGCGGTTCGAGTACACAGTGCGGGGCGCGACTAATGCGGGATGCGATGCCAACGGTGCGCTGTGTGGCCAAGCCTTTACAGTTCCTGCACTCTTAGGCCAGGCACGCACTACGATTTTTTGTCGTGCGATAATCGCGTCGCAAAAATGCAACGTATGTGTTTAGATGCGAGTGCGCGCACACGCATTGCCTAGTGTACTGAGACGTGCAAATAAGCAGTAGGTATCTTCTGCTGACTGATACAAAAAAACTCTATCCAGTAGTAGACCACGTGATTTCCGTCAATAATAAAACACAGCATTCAGATAATAATTTCAAATGAAATATATTTATTTACAAATGAACTCTAAAAGATGAATATTCATTGCTTGGAATCGAACAATATTTCAATAATCTCATTATGCCTTTTCAACTTTAACAAACGAGGCATATGAAAGAACGCATGTAGCACTAACCTATATAAATTAATTAAATTAGTTAAACTTAACAACTAGCATCTCTAGATTGATAAAATAGTATATATCCCGTTTCTGACGATTTCTGTATATCTGAAGTTAGGCCGTAGAAATCTTCTATAGCGGACGCGTCTATTTTCTGGAAAATAAAAAAAATATATTAAGCTAACCCTAAGAATTCCGTGTTATGTACATAGAAGGGTGTCAGGCCACTTACTATCAGGCAGGTAATTTGTGTTGTCATTTGCCTAACTTTGGATAAACTTTAGATGCTACTAAAGCTTAGAGCATACATAACTGGAGTACCCTTTCAGTAACTTACCCCTCTGTTGAAAACCTTGCACAATGTGCAAAAAATTATACAAAGACAGTTTCATAATCGATTAATGGTCATTCATACAATCGCCTCGCAAGAGACAACACCTATCATAAAAATGCACGCACATGCTGTAAGCACGTGTAATAAACATTCAAACACTTCAAGCTTAGAAAATATGGTGTAACATTGCATTTGTAAGTATTTTTGTATTGGTTTAATATTATTTTTGTGAAAACATTGTCATGACACGTCAAATTAAACGATTATGTAATCGATTTACAATTCTTTCCTGCATACGTCATGACACTTCCCACGAGACTCCATTTCCATGCTTTGTAAGAAATAACTCAATGGCGTTTGAAAAAGAGTCTATAATAACATTAGCATTGATTAATCAAAATTAGTTTTATTTACGCACTCCCCACGAGACTCGGGTTTTCATGCTTTGTAAAAATTAACCTAAATGCAATTGCAATAGAGTTAATAATAATATTTGCAAGGATTGTCTAAAATGACAGATCACCCAACGATCACCCTCACGAGACTCGCAAGTAGAGATGAGGGTAGTGTCGATAATCAATAATTATCGACAAAAAGTATGATTCACTAAGAACCTGCACAAATTGCCGAGTGAACACAATTTATTAGAAAAAAAGTATGGGTACTTTGCACTTTTCCGAGACCCAGCCTTAAAAAAAACGGACCGCCGCATTCAGCAGGCAAGCAAATTAAGTGCCTGCGCGTACAAGTTCCATGTGTTCAAGACATTTTGATGCATCTCAGTATCGAATTCATTCAAGTAAAAGGTAAAAATTCATCGGTTTTACCGCACCTACTTTATTTTTATGTGAAATTTATTTTGGCGGATCGGACACGCCTTTAGACAACGGTGCAGCGGCAGGAAATACCGAACATCTAAAACGCATTAAATATATGTAAAGGCTCTCTACGAATTTGTACCATTTGGTGTCGAGAACCTCGGTCCGTGGAGCCACAGTGCGCAAAAGTTATTTGCGGAGATCGCGAAACGTCTGGTCGACGTAACTGATGACCGGAGAGGGCGAAGAGCTGGCAGTTTTCTCGCACAACGCATCAGCATTACAATTCAGCGAGGAAATCGCGCCAGCATCCTCGGTACAATGCTTCGAAGGCCTTTTTTAGATTTAACTTAGTTTTTATTTAATATAATTAATGTTAGTTATCATCTTGTAACTATACTTATACTTTAGAAATAAATGAAAAGTTTTCGGAATTAATTGAATGACAAACGTTTATGTCGGGTTCACCTAATTTCCTATAACCCGGGCAAGCTGGTTTTTAACGGTTCAGGCAAAAAATCAGGCATACGCGGGAAACTTCTTGTAATATAATACTAGGTACTCGCTACTTTATATATAATGTATGCAGTTAATTGTATATATTTTTTAATACAAAGAAATAAGACACGTCATTTCTTTTTTGCGTCATTGTTTTTAATAGCCTAACAATTATTTCAGTAATCAATTGAGTCTCAATAATCCATATTAATATAATAAATGGGAAAGTGTATGTGTGTGTTTGTTTGTTTGTCCGTCTTTCACGGCAAAACGGAGCGACAAATTGACATGATTTTTTAAGTGGAGATAGTTGGAGGGATGGAGAGTGACATAGGATAGTTTTTATACCCGAAATCATCACCTAAAGGGGTGAAATGGGGGGGGGGGGGGTAAAAGTTTGTATGGAGCTGCGATATAAACGAGTTCCACGCGGACGGAGTCGCGGGTAGAAACTAGTCATCATCCATCATCATATCAGCCGAAAGACGTCCACTGCTGGACATAGGCCTCCCCCAAAGAGTGCCAAAGTGACCGGTCCTGCGCCACCCGCGTCCAGTGGACTCCCGCAACCTTTATCAGGTACTTTATAAACTAGTATATAATAAAATTATATACGTTTGTGTAAATATCGATACAATTATCGAAATTAGTTATCGAATCAAACCTCGCCCTATAGGTTTAGCCGATCACATTGGCATTTACGTATTCTTAACCCGTGTTTCCACTACGATTTTCCATGTGTGATATGTTTGTGTGCATCAAAATGAGAATGTGTTATCCTTTTTCATAATGTGTAAATAAACAGATCGTTTTTGCATTAGTGAGTAATCTTTTGCATGTGTTATTTCTTCACCCCCCCGCAAAATTCGGCAGACTTTTTTGTACTCAAATACGAATATAAGGCTACTCCAGTTATGTATGCTCTAAGTACTAAAGTGGTAATCCGCATTAGCAAAAACTCCGCATCAATTTTTGCGGATGCGGAGGCTGATGCAGATGTTGAAAATCATGCGGAACATCCGCGGTTGCGTATGCGAATGTCTGCTCACAGTGGAGTTACTTGTCGCATTTACACTGAACAGTACTCACGTCGACCATGTCGTCGTCAAAGAGAAGCCAGAAGCCGTGGCTCTTGACGATGCTGATGTAGTGGCCGCGGCTGTGGTCGGCTCACAGTGGAGTTACTTGTCGAATGTACACTGAACAGTACTCACGTCGACCATGTCGTCGTCAAACAGGAGCCAGAAGCCGTGGCTCTTGACGATGCTGATGTAGTGGCCGCGGCTGTGGTCGGCTCACAGTGGAGTCACTGGTCGAACGTACACTGAACAGTACTCACGTCGACCATGTCGTCGTCAAACAGGAGCCAGAAGCCGTGGCTCTTGACGATGCTGATGTAGTGGCCGCGGCTGTGGTCGGCTCACAGTGGAGTCACTGGTCGAACGTACACTGAACAGTACTCACGTCGACCATGTCGTCGTCAAACAGGAGCCAGAAGCCGTGGCTCTTGACGATGCTGATGTAGTGGCCGCGGCTGTGGTCGGCTCACAGTGGAGTCACTGGTCGAACGTACACTGAACAGTACTCACGTCGACCATGTCGTCGTCAAACAGGAGCCAGAAGCCGTGGCTCTTGACGATGCTGATGTAGTGGCCGCGGCTGTGGTCGGCTCACAGTGGAGTCACTGGTCGAACGTACACTGAACAGTACTCACGTCGACCATGTCGTCGTCAAACAGGAGCCAGAAGCCGTGGCTCTTGACGATGCTGATGTAGTGGCCGCGGCTGTGGTCGGCTCACAGTGGAGTCACTGGTCGAACGTACACTGAACAGTACTCACGTCGACCATGTCGTCGTCAAACAGGAGCCAGAAGCCGTGGCTCTTGACGATGCTGATGTAGTGGCCGCGGCTGTGGTCGGCTCACAGTGGAGTCACTGGTCGAACGTACACTGAACAGTACTCACGTCGACCATGTCGTCGTCAAACAGGAGCCAGAAGCCGTGGCTCTTGACGATGCTGATGTAGTGGCCGCGGCTGTGGTCGGCTCACAGTGGAGTCACTGGTCGAACGTACACTGAACAGTACTCACGTCGACCATGTCGTCGTCAAACAGGAGCCAGAAGCCGTGGCTCTTGACGATGCTGATGTAGTGGCCGCGGCTGTGGTCGGCTCACAGTGGAGTCACTGGTCGAACGTACACTGAACAGTACTCACGTCGACCATGTCGTCGTCAAACAGGAGCCAGAAGCCGTGGCTCTTGACGATGCTGATGTAGTGGCCGCGGTTGGGGCCCGAGCCGCAGTGGACTACAACCGCCACCAGGTCGTACAGTCGGTCTGGGTTCACTGCGTCGTCAGACTGCAATTTGCTCTTTATTAAGGATAGAAGGAAGTTGTGCATAGCGAATGGGCTCGATGTATGTCAGGGTAGGTGTGCCAATATGTTATGGTCTACACTAATATTCTAGGTCTACTCTAAAGGAGGATTTAAGGCCATTTGGGTATTTATATAAATTAGGTCATTAAATACACCTTACCAAATTACAGCTATCTATATGAAATGGCTTTGAGAAACCTGCCTGTGACAGATACAGTGACCCAAAATTGATTGAAAAGGCCCAAATTTGATATGGAATACTAAAATGGTTTATAATTGCGACCAAATCGAATTTATAAAGAATTACTAAAAGACGAAAGCTAAATATGACAGCATGATAAGAAATTATTTTGTTTAATAGAAACTCACCGTATTAAATAATCTGAGCTCCAATGGAAAGACGACTCTATGCGACACCTTTATGTGCCTGTTATATTGCTCCATATACTTGAACCGCTTGAGGTGCAGTGCCAGTATGAGGGGAAGTTTCTTGACCCTCATCCGTTTCTGCGCCTCCTGGTAGCTGCTGCAGTTATCGCACTTGAATTTGTTGTCATTGCACAGAGTTTCTGTGTCGCTGAAGCATTTTAGACAGTGGGTTATGCTAGTGTTCTGGCCTACGTCCACCTGGAATATTAAACAAACAAAATTGTCTCAACTAAGGACTTGTTTAGGGAAAGAGAAACTGTACTACTGTGGGATTGGTACTTTTACATGGTTTAGTATGGTGCTGGCTGTTAGATGATACTGTGGGCACATATCACCTGAAACTGCCCTACTATATTTCGTTCTATTACTGCAAATACCAACTAAGTGACTTTTTGCCGAAGTGCCTTTTATTATACCAAAAGAAATATGTTTTCAATATCTACAGACTGGTAAAACCCCTGTTTCGCTACGACGCCGCGTTCAGGAGATAGCTAAAGTATAAAGCGACATAATTACTAATTTTGCGGCATTTAAACAGGCAAAACTCGATATGTGTATGATAATATGCTTATTTTTGTTTTTAACTTCAGATAAAAACTGTTATAGACATATAGTGTTTTTTTGCATTAACATTTTATTGAACATGACCCAATATATATTCTCAGGAAACATGTTCTATAAATACTTAATTGTTTTTAGCATACACATTTATCTACTAACTTATATTTTTTAACGCCAGAAAATATAGATCAAATATCGTTATCACGTTTTACCAGAACATTTTTATAGTCATTAACGACAATATCTGACTGCCATAATATTGTACGGCACCTTAATTGGTTTTACCCGTACAGTTTTACTCCGACTAAACACTAAGTTGTACAGGAAGAAACGACTAAGTGCGCATACGAGCTTCGCGCCGCAGCTAACATCACTCAGTTGCTTGCTGCTCACACACCGATTTGACGGTTTGTTTATTGTGTTTAAACATCGAAAAAGAGTTAAATTGCCTGTTTTATGATGGTGTACTTTAAAAATGAGTTCAAGAAGCAGAAGACTCGTTAGACTTCAAACCTGAGACCCTGGGTGAGATAGAGCGATTTTACGGACAGCTATACACGGCAACGCGCAGACCCGAAGTTCGTCAGGCGGAAGACCCTAGAGCTAGCTAGACTAACCCGACACTATACCGACGACATCCCGGACATCAGCCTGTGCGAGATTGTAATGGCTCTTAAGCAGCTCAAAAACAACAAGGCACCCGGTGAAGACGGAATAACAGCCGAACTTTTAGCGGGTGGAAAACCGGTCCTTACGGCACTTTAGAAGTTGTTCAATACCGTCTTTCTAGAAGGGAGACCTCCGAAGGCTTGGAACGGAGGGGTGGTGGTGCTGTTCTTCAAAAAGAGTGATTACACTCTGCTGAAGAACTACAGACCCATCTCACTTCTGAGCCATGTCTATAAGCTGTTTTCGAGGGTCATTACAAACCGTCTCGTACACAGGCTAGATGACTTCCAGCCTCCCGAACAAGCCGGTTTCCGAAGAGGATTTAGTACCGCATCCACACGTTTCGTCAGGTTATACAGAAGACCGAGGAGTATAATCTGCCCCTCTGCTTAGCGTTCGTGAACTACGAGAAAGCCTTCGATTCGATTGAAACCTGGGCTGTACTACAGTCTCTCCAGCGGTGCCAAGTTGACTATCGCTATATCGAAGTGCTGAAGTGTTTGTACGAAAACGCCACTTTGTCAGTCGGACTCCAGGACCAGAGCTCGAAACCTATTCCGCTGCACCGGGGAGTGAACAGTTTTGGAGAAATAACATCTCCTTGCCTGCAAGGAGATGTTATTTCTCCAAAACTGTTCACCGCTGCACTAGAGGACGTTTTCAAGACTCTTGACTGGAGAAGGCTAGGCATCAACATCAACGGCGAGTACATCACTCACATTCGGTTTGCTGACGATATAGTAGTCTTGGCTGAGACCATGGAGGACTTAAGTACGATGCTCGATGACCTCAGTAAAGCTTCCGAGCGAGTTGGTCTAAGAATGAACATGGATAAGACGAAGATCATGTCAAATGCCCATGTCGTACCAACTCCCATTACAATCGGACACTTTGCGCTCGAAGTGTTAGACGATTATGTATACCTAGGACAGACTATCCAGTTAGGTAGGTCCAACTTCGAGAAAGAGGTCAATCCTCGAATCCGACTCGGCTGGGCAGCGTTCGGGAAGCTACGGCACATATTTTCGTCCAATATTCCGCAGTATCTCAAGACGAGAGTCTTTGACCATTGTGTGTTGCCAGTGATGATATATGGCACTGAAACGTGGTCGCTTACTATGGGCCTGATAAGAAAGCTCAAAGTCACCCAAAGGACAATGGAGTGGGCCATGTTGGGAGTTTCTCTGCGTGATCGCATCAGAAATAAGGCTATCCGCAGCAGAACCAAGGTAACCAGCCCTCCGAATCGCTAAACTTAAGTGGCAGTGGGCAGGGCAAATATCACGTATAATCGATGGCCGTTGGGGCGGAAATTTTCTCGAGTGGCAACCGCGTACCGGAAGGCGCGGCGTAGGTAGGCCTCCCACAAGGTGGACTGATGACCTGGTAAAGGTTGCGGGAGACCACTGGATAAGGGTGGCGCAGGACCGGTCACTTTGGCACTCTTTGGGGGAGGCCTATGTCCAGCAGTGGACATCTTTCGGCTGATATGAATTATATAATTACTAGAAATACATTTAAACCAGATTTAAATATATTTAAAGACATGGTTTGAGCTATTGATTTAAATTATTAGAAGTTAAGAGACCTTAAACTATATACTTCAATATTTCCTACAGGTAAAACCACTTATGTTGTTGGCAATTTTCATTGAATTTGATAATAGCTTGAAAATTAATTTCATTTTTTTTCCATTTTGTGTCTTATTTGCATCGTTTATCTAAAATAAAGCTCAATTTATCGGAAACCCTGGCGTATAATGATTTTTCTGACTCAAATCAACTAAAAATATTTCTACAGGTAAAACCAGCTAACTATACGACTTTCTTATTAATATCGTGAAATTAGCCGTAATAAAATATACTTTTTTAATGTTTCATTATTAATTACAGTACAAGATAAGATAAACTATATAATTTATTAAATACAGACTATATTTTACCATATTAAAACATAAAAAAATACATCAGAATGTTAAAATGCGATTATCTCAAAACTACTTTTTTGCAGATAGTCGGTATTTGCAGTAATAGGACGATTTAGTCGCTACAATACGCCTCTAGTACCTGGAGATCGAAGAAGTGCTCATCCTTGCTGCTGACGGTCTCGCAGTTGAGGCAGCGCGTCTCGCTGGTGAGCGTGCCCTGGAAGATCTCGTGCACCCACGTGGGCTCGCCGCCGCTCGGCGCAGTGCCCGTGCCGTTGCACGTCACACTCTCGCCCGACGCATTCTTCTGAACCTTGAGGGTGCTCTGGTTGCGCTCCGCTGGGAAAATACCGCTGGTTATTACGAAACTTACACTGTTTGGATACAAGGTGTCCCCTCACAACATCAACATTTCAAATTGACCGGTAAGATCTACTGTCATGGTAGTTCGGGTAAGTCAGACGACAACTCAATTGCTGGAAATGTTCAAGCCTCCCGAAAGCCTCGAACTCTACTTAACTACTGCTGTCATGGACAACCACCTGATTTCATTCTATCTATTACATTAAAAGATCAAAGCAACCTTCGTTGCTTAATCCGCACAATCTGCGCGATCGTGCAGGTATGGCTAATGGCTAGCTCTATTGAAAATTTTGCAGTAGATACCATCGGGTAATTTGTACCTAAGTCCTGTAAAAGTCATTGGAATGAGCCAGGATTCGAACCCGTGACCTTTACATTGAGTCACTGCAACCGATCGGCTACGACCGATATTGTGTATTTGTTTTCTATATTGTGTATAGACCTTTCATATAAAAAATTTAAGCTAACTTATGATCAGAGACTTACCTAGAATAATTTCGTTAATATGATTGACAAGGAAGTTTAAAAACTCGTGAGCATCTTGCTGCATGTAGTTATCGAATTCCTCTGTAAAAAGTAAACACACATTCACTTAGAATTCTGTATTTATTCCTTGGAAAATGTATTTCTATTGCAACTAATTATCATTCAATTTCTTTTAATTAAATAATGTGGAAAGGAGTACAACATACGTACATACCTACATAATAATTGCAAAATATGTTTTCAGTCAAGAAAATTCAACAATTTCAACTTGCTAACTCAACTGGCTTTATTTACCACAGTACAAACCCCCCTACTCCTACCTACCCCCCCCCCCATTTCACCCCATTAGGGGATGATTTCGGGGATAAAAACTATCCTATGTCACTCTCCATCCCTTCAACTATCTCCACTTAAAAAACCACGTCAATTCGTCACTCGGTTTTGCCGTGAAAGACGGACAAACAAACACACACATACACTTTCCCATTTATAATTTTAGTATTAGTATGGATTGACTTTTGTCTAATTTTGAGTATTTTTTTATTACATAATGTTTTTAATATCATATATCACTTACCCTTCTCCTTCCTTAGCCTAGCAATGAATTTCTTAGGAGCTATTGAGCCAACTTTCTTCTTCTGCGTGGCGATGCTATAGAACAAGTCCGCGAGGCATGTCAGGAGCGTCTCCTTGGTACGCTTGTTCTTGGCCTTGTATTCTAGAACCTTCTCTCTGAACGGGCGGCAGAAGTACAGGGCTTGCAACACTGAGTTGCTGTAACAAGTGTTGCCAAACTGAAATGGAATTTGAGAAACACTTAGATATGAAGGCCCGAGATTTAATATTCTTACTTATTTCATCATCATCATCATCAAATCAGCCGATAGACGTCCACTGCTGGACATATGCCTCCCCCAAAGAGTCCCACAACGACCTGCGAGAAAGGTTCTCGAGTGGCGACCACGTGCCAGAGGGCGCAGCGTGGGTAGGCCCAAGGTGGACTGATGACCTGGTAAGTCGCGGGAGTCAGCTGGATGCGGGTGGCGCAGGACCGGTCATTGTGGCTTACTTATTTATTGCAATTATATTAAATGTAAAAATCACAAACATTGCTTGTTGGGACTTTTTAATTTAGTTGTATGGCATGGATACTTAAACAACATTTCATGCAATAATAACTTCCAAGTCCAGGGTCCAGAGCCACTAGATAGTGGCAGGTATTCATTTATGCAGATCTTCCCCAAGTATGAGTGCAGAGGCAGCATTCTATAATATGATTTAAGGCGCCGTGGGTTCAGCGAAGTCAAGCGAACAGAGTTTTTGAAACAATATAATGCGTCTGTTTATAATAATTTGGTTAAGAAAAAATACGTTTACTAATCTCGAGGCTTCTCTGCAGGGAGATCAGTGTTTAGAAACATGATTAAGCAATTTTCGCTCGATAAAAAAAAATCGCCAACATACCTCTAATTATACTCTTTAAAACGATATTAAATTTTTTTTAAACTTGCTACTTACATGAAACTTGCATCAAAAATTGCGTATTTGTATTTTAGATGGTAATCAGTGAATACATTTTTTTTAAATAATTCCAATAAAAAATAATAATTCGAAAACATCGATAACCGTGATCCTACTCGCCCGACCACCGGCCGCCGCCCGCTCAGTGCTCAGCGAGCTGCGTTCGGGGACGGACCTGTGTCGCGCGACTCGTGCTCCCGAATCCGTACGGCCAAGTGCATTTCTTGCAAAAAATATACCCTGCGTGCTCCCTATAATGGGGAATAAAAAGAATAAAACTAAAAAAAGGAGAAGGAGTCATGTTATGAATTGCAGAGCGATTGCCCAAAGAACAAATGCGAAACCGTAAGTGCAATCACAGATAAATAATAAATGCAGTAGTGTAGGTGCCTACTTACTTAGTGGCTGTGTGACGCGCGTAAGTTATATTATGTATCTGAAGTGGGAAGTTCGCTATATACTTACCGAAGATATTATATGAATAGTGTTGTTTCTTGTTAAATAAGTAGGCACTGTAAATATCATATCAAATTATTCATTTCTGAATTTAATCATTCTCTTTAAAAAAATTTTAGGTTGATGGACCGCAACAAAGAAAATAACTAAACCGTGTTCCCATCGAATGAGTACGTAATAATTATTTTAGTCTAATCAGAGGGACTACCGCGAAGTGAAAACGAACTTCGTTCAAGTATCTCCCTCTCTGTTGCTCGAACTAGCAAGTGCGACAGAGACGGAGATACACGAACGAAGTTCGTTTTCGTTTCGCAGTAGGCCCTCAGTACTTGAGCCTGGCGCGACCGAAACTCGTGTGACAGTCACACTTTCAACAGTTTCAACAGAGAGGACAGGAGTGGAGTGAAGTAGAGAGGAGTGGAGATGAGAGGAATTGGTTAAGCGAAGAGGAGAGGGGCGGGTAAAATGGAGTGAAGGGGAGTCGATTGGAGAGGACTGGTGTGGGAAAGAGAGGAGAATAATGGAGTGCTACATGGGGAGGAACGGGTTGTCCGATTTGGATGAAACTTTGTTTACATATTTGAGTGGGTCCATGGATGGTTTATAAAGACAATAGGCCCGACACATACACGCACGCACACGCACACAAACTCACGCACGAGCACACAACAGATAATATCCTGTACTGGGTAATAGCAGCTGCTGTTCTTATTGACTGTTATTCATGCTTCTTAAACAGTTATCGATGAAGAAGGTATGACCAATGATGTAATAAAAATATTAGGTAGATATGTTACAAGCGCTCCAAAAGTGGCACACTAAAACTCATGCAATTGGCAGACCTCGCCACAGTATCGCGCCGTCAATGGCTACGTGCAAACGTGTCGCAGTTGTCAGATTTGCAGCGCAAAAAATAAAAGATGCCGTCGTGTGTGATGCGATTTTGCACTAACTATACTAAAAAAAGCCAGGGGATAACGTATCATTCGTAAGTAATCTACTTTTATCTTCATATCAATACATTTTACGTATTCAATAATTACGTGCAT
Organism: Epinotia demarniana; assembly: GCA_945867215.1. NCBI lineage: Eukaryota > Metazoa > Arthropoda > Insecta > Lepidoptera > Tortricidae > Epinotia > Epinotia demarniana. The sequence goes on from OX244262.1 coordinate 20,120,337, forward strand.
AAAAGAAATTTCCAGATCATGTTGAGTGCAACAAAAATATGCCCGGAGCGTGAGTGCGATAGAGACGCAATATCTTTGCCGATCAAAGAATAACACATAAACAGAGGGGTCTTGATAAGGTTGTAGGCATAAGAATCGTGATTGATTATTGATCAAGTCTTGAAATTATTGTAATAATATATGTATCTCTATTATCCTTATTTAGTTTCATCCTATGCTAACTTTATATAATAAATCCCTTCTTGATAAAACTTAAAATGCCTCTGTTACAATTTGCCCGTTTATTAAATGAGAGAGAGAGAGAGAGAGAGAGAGAGAGAGAGAAATTGACAGATATATAGATATTGACAGATATATAGAAATTGACAGACCACGAAAGTATAAAAAAAATTTAATACTAGTACAAACTGTCAATTTAAACTTCCGCGCCTAAACAGTTCTACAGTTCCCTTTTGAGGTCGTATCGAGTTGCAATTAAAACCTTATAGGTACCTACTCAGGTTTACAGTCACTTGACAGCCGTTTATGCCAACAAAAGACGTTTATTTCGACACTCTCTAGAAAGAAACTATGTTTGTGTTAAGAGCGGAGCATCTTAAATCGAGACGTATAAATGTACAATAGTACGTAACGAGAATATGATAAGAGGCAGTGTCTAGTCTGATTTATTAATACTCTTTGTCCATGTAAGCGAGACGGCATGCTATGCTAAGAAACAGAGACAAGTATAGTTGCTCTGCATCGTACGTCACAACTCATTTACTTCTCTTTTTCGCTCCCGGAAAGAAGCATACCGTCCTGCTCTCATTTGATATCCATATTAGTGTGTAGCTACAATATTCGCAGCTCTTTCATGTGTGCGTAAGCCTGGCCATTTTCAAACACGGTCTTTCGTATAGACAACGTATCTACCTCATTATTATATTACATCATTGGGTATGACAAACAACTTTTTATTTATTTATACTAAATGTTCTTCGCTAAAATTCATTGTGTGTAGGTACCTACCCTAGCAAAGTACTTATAAAACTTTACTTTCCAATAAATTGTGAGTATCCCAGTTGAAATTCGTCCTCTTTTCTCAACTCCACTCTACTCCTCTCCTCTCTTCTTCACTTAACTCCTTTCCTCACCACTCTACTCGACTTCTCTCTTTTTTCTCTCCTTTTTTAAACCCACCGGTTCGTTTGGTTAGTTTGGCGAATTTACCGGGTGTAATACCGTCAGCGCCAATCGCTATTTTATTATACCTACAGGCTTGAGGTCCCGGGTTCGAATCCCGGTAAGGGCATTTATTTGTGTGATGAGCTGATGAGCATGAATATTTGTTCCTGAGCCATGGATGTTTTCTATGTATTTAAGTATTTATTTATCTATTTAAGTATGTATATCGTCGTCTAGTATACCCATAGTACAAGCTTTGCTTAGTTTGGGACTAGATCGATTTGTGTAAGATTGTCCCCCCAAATATCTATTTATTTTATTTTATTTACTTTATTTTTTAATACACACATGGTTGGCAACTGGCAACCCATTTACTTTCCGGTCTATGAAGTAACTACAATTTTTGCTTTAGTTCTAAAAACCGCTAGGTAGTGCGCGTCTAAACTAGAATATGAATTAGCCGCTTCGTTGCGGTACTGTTTACTCTGTACTGTGTGTTTCCACTATGCGCGACGGCGGGAGACGTGCGGGCGGAGCATCCCCGCGCGCGCGGGGGCCGCACCCCCTGAGACGATATTTTTCGCTGAACCTACGGCGCCTTAATCTTTGATCCTGTTTGGCAGTCACTGAGAGCAGTCTCGCAAGTATTCTCGCAAGCTATTCTGTGCTGGAATAGTTTGGCCTGTTTGTAGTTTGGACAACCCAGGTGTATTGGAATTGGAATATACCATAGGTGAGCAACCTAGCATGTGTATTACACCTATATCAATATTCTTTCATCTTTGTTATGTATGACGATATTATGTAGTGGTCAATCAACTTTTAGAAACTGTGCCAAACAACCCCTATTGAATTCAGTTTTTATTTCATCTATAATCGGCCTTGTGTCTCATAAGAACAAATTTCCGTACATTTTATATTTTCAGATTTTCTCTCACTACCCCTTTGGATGTTACCATATGTTAGAAAAGCGCCGTATACGGGTTCCACCAAAAGGCGGATCCACACCGGTGAGCGCCTCGGCCGAGCACGGCTCGCCCTAACGTGCGCGCTCAGTGAAGTAAACGTGGGTCGGGGAGCCACGGCTCGCGCGAGCCGAAAGCGCCGCAGCCTGTGTGGACGGTTTGGTTCGGCCGCACGCCTCACCCAGTGTTGTCGGCTTTTTGACCGAGATCTGGGCCGGACATACGAAAGCATTTTTGCCCTATAAATATCGAACTCGTACGGCGAGCTTTTGGACTGGCTCGGGCGAGCTTTTGGACTGGCTCGGGCGAGCCCCTCGTCCGGCGTGGATACGCCTAAATACGAACATTTGGCCGAATATTCGGTCTCATCATCATCAGTTGTTCCCTCAATGCTGACGATCGTGACATCATGTCATAAGGCAATATTACATTCTAGCAACTTGTAGAGAAACACTTCAAAAATTATTTCATTTAATATTTGGCAGGTGACCTGATTAATTCATATTATTTTGTATATGTGTATGTTTATTTCAGTATGCATTTGATAAAAGTTTGTCTTGGATTGAGACTTTCATTTAAATTTAAATGCCTACACTAAATTTTTCCCTGTATTTTGTGGCATTTTGCTACTTAGGCACTTTACTAACAGTAAACAGAAGTATCTGTCATGTCATGAATCTTATCAATATAATCATGACAAAAATGAGAGTAACTGTGTCTAACTTTATCTATTTAGACAAGATAAAGCCTGCCAATTTGCTGCCAATAGGCTAGAGACTGCCATTCACCTTCATCTATTGATCAAGATTAGCAACATATTGCTACATTATTAAAATAATACGAAGATAAAATCTTATTGGAATATTTCACGGGGTGTACAGACCTCATTATTAGCAAGAAAGACTAACTAATATCTTGATAACAGGGAAAAGGAACATCAAACTGTTAAAATATCAGCAAAGTATATTAAACAATTGTTTTACATGCGGATATGGTATTGTTAGCACGATTTCAAATTGCCATTCTGATTCTCTGAATCTGTAAACAATTTTAGATCATCTATTTTTGTGCCATTACTTTGTTTTGAAAGGCTTACATATTCATGTAACCATTTTATTCTTTCTGTAGGAACCTGGGAATTCCATATGTTAATTCAAATGATTTTTTAAATTTCATCTTGTGATTCTATTTATACTGTGCTAGGTACTACTTTTCATACTGTTTACATATGGTTAATTAGATTAAGTTGCCTAATTAAAGTTAATAGGAATTACTATTGCTAACCTTGAGTTGAATACATTAGTGAACCGTAACTAATTTAACATAATGGAAGCGCATTTAATAACAAAAAGTAATGTATCCTGCACCCTACACATCTATTACATACTTACATTGACTAAACCAAAGTAGTGTTCATTAGGTGGGAATTGTTCTGAGCCGATATCTCTTTCCAACTGCGATATATTTGCGCCCTGAAACATTATGAAAATTTGAATGCCTAATCGCATTCATTCTAGCTAACAAGCCAACATCACAGACAAATGCCGATTCTAGTTAGGTAACTTAGTATGACAAAAATAAACGAAAATTAGTTTGCTAAGCCTATTAGTGACAAAGTCAACTATCTATATTAATGTTAAAAGATTTCATAGTAATTGTAATAAGCATTAAACAGTAATTGAGCATGTTTCTCACCATTCTCTGTTGGAAATTAAGGCCGAGATCCTGACATATTGACATTTGCAATCCGTTTTTAGCAACTTATACCCAGAATATGCGTTTAATGTAGTCTTAAAACGATTAATTAACGACTATAAGTAGCTGTATTATTCTCAAACATAATTAAAATTTCTCTTTGGGACAAAACGTACAACACACATGACTTGACAGCTACACGGCTCGGCGGCTGGCAGTTGGCTGGCAGTGGCAGCAGGCAGCAAAAGTGGCAGTTGTTACCATTTACCAGAGACAAGACAAACGAAAATGTACTTTGTAATTGAACGAAAGCCTACCGCGAAACGAAAACGAACTTCCTTCCCGGTAGCCCCTCAGATTTTTAAAGTGAGAATGGATGGAGGTTTAATAACACAATTCTACTCATTTATCAAAGAGAATTTACAGGAAAAGTTTCAAGTTTTTGCTTCATATGATTTACTCTGTTGAGTCGAACTATTCCGCAACGGTTCTGCTCTTTAGTACGTTTAGTTCACCCGGAGCGAGAACCAGAGTGAGAGAGAGAAAAGAGCGAGCAGTGACACTGACAGCAAAACGATGCGATCTGAATGAATGACCGAGCGACCGAACGTATCCGAATGGCTCTCGGCGTGCACGAGCGACAAGGAACGAAAACTGTGTGAACAGAATTAGTGTACTAGTGAACTAAAAGACCTAAAAGACCGAACTAGTACATTTGAGCGATTGTACTAGTTTGGAGCGATCCGCTCAGTGACCGAGCGCGCACAAGCCTACTAGTCTATGGTATTCAAATGTAGCCACATTCGGTTTTCCATAAATTTAGCTATCAGCTTGTGAGCTATATAAAATCTTTTCAATATCTCAAGTCAAGCTCTTGGGAAGTCCCAAGGCAAAATATGTGTGTATCGACTATTAGCGTCGCTGAACTGATAATCACTGTCAGACGCATAATTATTTTTTTAATACAGTTGCTCAAAAAGTGGTACTTTTTGTGGCTGCGTAGCGTACGAGAAGCTCAATTTCTCGAACTAGTGCTTTTTACTTTTTAGTTCCAAACTATACTTTCGAAAAGCAGTAAGTGGCGGTCGCGCGGCACGACCGTCGCGGGTGCGCGGCCTGTGCGCGGCGGGTTGCTGGCGGGGCGCGACCTGTTTGACCGCGCTAGCGGTTTGTAGGCAAGCATATTTTATCGCAATGATATATTAATTTATTATTTTTCGCAATTGTATTAAAAAGCGTCGTTTACAACACGTGTGAAATGTTTTTTACCACTCGTACAGAGTCTTGCCACTCGCTTTCAGCTCGTGGCAAGATACCTCGGTGCTAGTGGTAAGAAGACATTCTTTTCACACTAGTTGTAAAATGTACTATTTTAATACAGTTGCTCAAAAAGTGGTACTTTTTGTGGCTGCGTCGCGTACGAGAAGCTCAATTTCTCGAACTAGTGCTTTTTACTTTTTAGTTCCATGTGTGTGATTTGATTGGTTTAAGCAAATCTAGTTGGCCGCGCGCCACTAGAATTCTGCTCTGTGATTGGTTGAAAAAAATCTAGATGGCCACGCGCCCCAAGAATACTAATGTATACTGCTCTGTGATTGGTTGAAATAATGAAGCTGCGCGCTTCACTCGCACTGATATGGAAGTGAAGTTGTAAATTTCGTAAAGTTTTTTTCGCAATTGTATTAAAAAACGTCGTTTACAACACGTGTGAAATGTCTTTTACCACTCGTACCGAGTCTTGCCACTCGCTTTCAGCTCGTGGCAAGATACCTCGGTACTAGTGGTAAAAAGACATTCTTTTCTAACTAGTTGTAAAATGTACTATTTATTGCGACGGTTACTATGATACCGGCTATGCTTTGTTTATTTTTGATGTGCGGAAATTTAGTTCCAGCGGGCAACATTGCGTTTGACAAACACGTTCAAAAACTGTACAACAATAAAACAATCAATTGATACATTAAAAATACATCACAATTTCTATCAATAAATAATAATTACGCTAATAATAAAACAAACACATGCATGCACTAAACAATGAGTTCCTTACGATACTCTTTTGTTGCATATATGTCAGAGCCCATTTAGACACCGCCTACGTCTTCTTGCGGAGAAAATAGTGATATATTTGAACGCGCTTTTATCTCATCATTAGATTTGCTGCATCCTCCTTGCATCTCCTCTCCCGATTTCCTGCTATCCGTGTCGCCGGATTCGCCGGTTGTTTATCGTCTAGTAGAGTAGAGCGGAAACGGAACGGGATAGTTATAGTTGGTCGCAGCTACGTGGCCTGCATTGACGTGGCCTGTTTCAATTTACAGGCAAGTGTTCTGGAGCTTAAATGTAGCCAGCTTCCTGTGTGTAAAGATAGTGGGTGTAGATGTTCTAATAAAAAAACAATAAGTACTGAATAGGAATCTGTAGTAGTTTCAGAAGTTTACGTCGATTCCAGGTTTAACTTTTACATTAATTAATCTGACCTTGTGACAGGAGAGAGCTGGATTTAGAATTTAGTGAGTTCAATATTCCTTGTTCATATAAGACGTGAATTGAATTTCATATTCCACCTACCGATTTCATGCATGCATCAGTTTCTATTTATTTTTATGAGTGAGAGTACCATAGTCTATAATGTAATTTGTATAACTGCACTGATGATAGTTCCCTCTCTTTTTAACCTCTCGTATGCTTAGGTGCAGATCTGCACCAAACATTTGAACCTTATGTTTTAAATCTCAAAGTCCTCACTTGATTGGATAATTTTGACATCGGCAGACGAGGGGTAAGGATAAGTTTTGAATGGTCTTATATTTTATACAAAGATCAAAATATTCATAGAGACATCCATATAATCTTTGTTGCTAAAAGCTGTTATAAAATAAGTTTTAAAAGCCGCACAGAGCGGCGCGGCGCGACGCCCTTTTCTGTGCGGACCCTTTCGTATTAGCTCTAACATTACAACCGGTACCACCTCCGCACCGCGCACCACTCTCTGTGCGTTTGCAGCTTTAAAGTATTACAAATTATCTATTTATCTGTCTGTGCTTCATTCACCAAACAAGAGTCTCCTTGCCATAGTATCTGCTGGTGCTCCCCAAAATTTTATTCACATCTGTGGTATCAGGCAGCCCATATTTATATTTAGCTTTTGACTCTCATTTATTGAACTGAATCTATACTAACATAATAAAAATGAAAACTGTGAGATCATAGCTTTGTAAGTTTGTATCTAGGGGTAATCTCCAGACCAGAACCACCTATCTGATTTTAAATCTTCCTTCACCTATGTATATAATGAAATTTCTAGATGGGCATAGGCTATATTTTATCATGTGGGTTGGCCTGCGTTCATTGCAATGTGCAGGCAGTGCAGGCCTGCATATTATAGGTGGCAGGCAGTGCTAAATTACATTTTAAATTCTAGTTGAAATGCTGACACCCCTGTTTCTCCTGTTGGCCATGACGGCAGCATGTGCCGATGTGCCTGAAGACACCAAAAGGTCGATGGACCACCTCTCAGATGCGGAGCACTTCCAGAACGAGCACCATAACAAGCAGTTTGACCATGATGCCTTCCTCGGTGAGGATCAGGCCAAGACCTTTGATCAGTTGCCTCCAGAGGAGAGCAAACGGAGACTAGGGTAAGTTAGATTTTATACCGTGTAGGCTTGGACAAGAATATATCTATGGTCTCTCCCACTGGTAGTAAAGTAAAAGCTGACTAAAGGGGGTCACCAGAGTTGCAGTGTTTTGGCGGGGCACTCACTTAAGAAATCCTGGGAAGAAAGCAACTTCTTTTTGACCTAGGATGAGCCGATGTGGCGAAGTGCGATGGGGGGCTCCAGTGCATTGCAAAATGAGATCCTGGAGTCCCCCGCATGAGAATGCAGATACCACACTATACGGGCAGTTTTTAGTGGATAGAAATACCACATATCCCCTGGTGATTGGGTACCTGGTTCAGATTGGTTGGACAAAAACAATAACAAATTGGAGACCATAAATCGGTAAAAGGAAAGCGGGCAAACCTAATACAAGATGGGAAAAAGACCTATTAGAAACAGTAGGCAAGGATTGGAAAGAAGTAGCAATGGACTGGCAAAAATGGAAGAACATGCGTCCTGCGTCCTGCGCCACCCGCATCCAGCGGACTCCCGCGACCTTTACCAGGTCATCAGTCCACTTTGGGAGGGCTGGCTACCCACGCCACGACAATGTAAAGTCAATGTATGTAATCTATTGTACCATACTTTCAACATACATTTTGTCATTTCTTCTGGAGTACCGGCCAAAGCATTCTCCTCGCTATCACTGTCACTCATTATTATTTTTAATAGGTGTTTGATTAATAATTTGTTTAGTAGGCAACACAATCGAACATGCACAGAAAACATTTGTATTCAAATTTTCAAACCAAATTAAAATCTCTGAGACGTCCGGTTTCCGATTGGCCAATACATATATATTTTTAAAAATTTTGGCTTATCACAAGGAAGAAGCGACGCAAAAGCGTGTTTAAGTAGAAACCAACTTGCCAGGTACCGCTACGGTGTTACGTTCCGAAACGCCATCATTGGCAAATTTGCATTGAATCGAGTCTCCTTAAACAAGGTCATACTTTATGGAAACATGAACATCTATTTTCAAATTTTTTATAGTTGACTAAACTGTTGTCTTATGTAAATATTAGTTGAGGCAGAAGTGCCGTAGACTATCCAACATTGAAAGGTGCACGATTATAGTTTGATCTATGAAGTCCTAATTCGCAGATTAAAGACGACAAGTAGAAAAAATATTAATATATATTAATTTGAAATGTGTAAACGAAAGCAATCAGTTTGTATAATCAAGGCTTAAATAAAATAAATTTAAAAATAAACTTAGGGATTGGTTTTATCCCACGGTTTTGCCTACGTTTTTTTGCAATACGCGAGCGCATTTAGTAATATTATACATTTTTAACCAATATAAATGACCAAATAATAGAGAAAGAGAATGGGACTTTGGCATTGCTTGCATTCTTCGTTATACGACGGTGGAGCCGCATAGGCAGCTACCAAGGTAAAACAAAAGAAGTAAGTTGCTTCAGTTGAATAACTTATAATTGAAAAGACACCGGCTGAACAAACTCCAATTTGTCATTATCTAAACTTAATCTTGACGGAGTCGTCAACCTATTGTTCCAATTTAAAAGATAAAGCCCATTTCCTGATGAGAAGTAGCACAAAGAGATGTTAATATTTAAGAGGATTTACGTCGAAGATAAGTTGACGCTTTTGAATCTTATTCCTTTGTAATAAGGCGTAAAATGTTTACACATTTTTAAGCAGACTGTACCGGTTTGGCGGTTAAGACGTTTGGTGTAAAGAATGTTTGTTTAGCGTATCGTCCCACTCGCGGGAGATAAGTGACCGTGATAGATTATCTTTACACTGGCTTATTATTCGTGAGTTTAACAAGGTTCTGCTACTATCGTTATGTAGGTACTTATATGTTTGTTCCCACTTTCTTTTTGATGGCGCTGGGCAGTGCTATTAATTATTTAGCTCAAAGGAAAAGCTAAGCATAGCAAAGCAGTAAATCACATATTATGGGCGAACGTAACATAATATCATATAGCGGTATAGCATCAAAACCACAATTTTTTTAATCATGATGTGTATAAATAAAATGGAACAATTCACCAGAAACCGTCAGAATTCGCTAGGCTGAGAGCCTGTGAGTCCATACCACTGCCCGCCTAGCGGGCTCAGCTGGCATTTGAGCAAACATTACGAGTGCCCGCTAGTCGGGTTCTTGGTTGCGAACGTGTTAAATTTTCGGATGACGTTGATGACGGTTATCGGTTTCCGATACCGATCGATATCGCATCGTATACCGTGGAACGGCTATGTCGCTACGAAAAACCGTCTCTTATTTTACCAAACCTGAAAATGTCTGTTTCAGACTAATCGTAGACAAGATAGACGCGGATGGTGACGGGTTTGTGTCCCTCGTCGAGTTGAAGGACTGGATCCGGTACACGCAGAAGCGATACATCGAGGAGGACGTCCAAAGGCACTGGCGACAGCACAACCCTCAGGGCGAAGACACTATCCCCTGGGAGGTGTGTTCTAGAACAATCCTCTGACATTTGCTTTCTACACGTCTATCATCGGAAGGCGCGGCGTGGGTAGGCCCCCCTCAAGGTGGACTGATGACCTGTTAAAGGTTGCTGGAGTCCGCTGGATGCGGGTGGCGCAGGACCGGTCACTTTGGCACTCTTTGAGGGAGCCCTATGTTCAGCAGTGGACGTCTTTCGGCTGATATGATGATGATGATGATGACGTCTATCATGCTACGGCCGCGACGTACTCTCGTTTTTTCTCGCACTATATCTCTTGTTCTGAGTGTTCTAATAAGAAAGAGCCGGATAGTGCGAGAAAAATCGAGAGAGCTCGCGCACCGTCGCGTGATAGCCGTGCTGAAGTGTAACGTATGCGAAGGCTTAAAATAAAACTCGTGTCGAGTGTCTAACAAAAAATGACGCTATTTTTGTAGTTAAATATATTGGCTAATTTCATTTACCTTTGTAAATGAAATTAGCCGGCCGGCCGAGTGTGAGTTAGACTCGCGCACGAAGGGTTCCGTACCATTATCTATAAAAACGGCAAGAGAAACACTTTTGTTGTATGGGAGCCCCTTTAAATATTTATTTCATTCTGTTTTTTAGTATTTGTTGTTATAGCGGCAACAGAAATACATCATCTGTGAAAATTGCAACTGTCTAATTATCACGGTTCGTCCGGATAATTAGACATCTGTTCAGACGGACAGACGGACGGACGGACAGCGGAGCCTTAGTAATGGGGTCCCGTTTTTACCCTTTGGGTATGGAACCCTAAAAACCAATCTCAATCTCTACAACTACAGAATTATTCCAGCTGCCCTTGCCGATTCATGGGGTATACAGATTATGCGATTTTACCCCAATTTGTCTGTACAACATGTCAAAGTCATAATGGAGTGTAGCGTACAGATGTAATAATCCGACCACATGTGCATGCAATTTCTCAGTACAACTCGTTTGACAAAATTGAATCAGCAGCGCAACATGCCTCCAGACGATAGCAACTAGTCAGCATCTGATAAGTTGGGGCTGACAAATCATGACATGTATACACCCCATTAATGAACATCAGCCACAATTAAATACCTAGCGCTTAACCATCCATTTAAAATTGCAGACGTACCGCAAGAACGTTTACGGGTTCATGGACGACATGTCGCCGGCGGAGCTGTCGGCGCCGAACAGCGAGGGGTTCACCTACTCGAACCTGCGCAAACGGGACCGCCGGCGTTGGACGTATGCCGGTAAGTTAAACGTCTAAGGGATCCTCCTAATACTCCTAATACAACGCGACTACGCGACCATCCCAAATTTGCGCGAATTTAAGAAATAATATTATTAAATAATATTTTTAGAAATATTAGACCCGAAGGGATCGTCCTAATACAACGCGATCATCACAATTTCGCGCGAATATTACTCGCGCGAACGCGCGATCGTACATATTAGACCCGAAGGGATCGTCCTAATACAACGCGATCATCACAAGTTCGCGCGAATTTTACTCGCGTGAACGCGCGATCGTACATATTAGACTCGAAGGGATCGTCCTAATACAACGCGATCATCGTAAGTTCGTAAGTTTACTCTTGCGAACGCGCGATCAATCATAACAGTTTTTGTAGGCTTGAGTCCTGTCATTATCGAGGGACTATTAGGTTACAGAAAATAGTGCTAATCGAAAATCCACGATCCTATATGCTATGCCGGCATCAGAATCTCCATCAAGTTGTGATTAGAATAGATCAAAACAGATTTTAGAACGAAATAGGTCTTCGGTTGTTTACGCCACGTAATAGATGCGGAGTGCGTCCTTTCCAATTGCACTGCTTTATAGAAACTTAAGGACCTTAGTGACCGATCTAATTATATTGTTCCTTTGACCGATTGAAAGGAGCGGTGCGCTCCTTTCAAATACCGGATGACTCTACCTGCAACTAGAATTCAATGTATAATTAATACTGCTCTATAGATCTTTCAATCCACGTTGCGCTCCACTCTCAGCACTAGTTTGTGTTTTGTCCGTAGCAGGAGCGCGAGGCTTCTTTGTAGGTCTATATTAAACCTTTGTTTAGACGTACACGTTTGATTATTGTGTGTCTCCAAAACATCAGCTAAGGTGCCACGCCATCATGTGCGCTGGCCCTTATTCAAGCCTGACTAATCTGTGATTCGTTTATTGGTCAGACCTGACGGAAGACGATGCGCTGAACCGCACGGAGTTCGCGTCCTTCCTGCACCCCGAGGACCACCCCGAGATGCGCGACATCGTCGTCCTCGAGACACTCGAGGACATCGACAAGGACAAGGTATGTACCCAGTGACCACAGGGTCCATTCATAAATTACGTGGGGGGAGGGGGGGGGGGGGGGGGGGGGGGTCGGGTCTGGCCAGACTGGGGGGTCAAAAATCGTCAAAAAACGATGAAGTGATTTATCAATGGCCCCACCAGTTTGTTAGTCTGACGGTCCCTGTGATAAGATATGTCGCTGATGGTGGACTTGGGCAGCGTGGTGACGAGGAACGAAGTAATACACAGTATAGGTTTAAGTAAAGACACTTTAATCAATCATGTAGCCTATTTTATACATACAAAGTTATCGCTGATACAAGCAATATGCGTTTATGTAGCAGTAAACTATTGGCAGTAACTGGGCCAGCGTGGGGACTACTGCCCATTCCCTCTCATACATGAGAGGAGGCCTGTGCCCAGCAGTGGGACGTATATAGATGATGATGAAACTATTTTGTTACTGCTAAACACTAAATGTGGCCAATGGCCATACTACAACCTTAAGCTTCCCCGCATCTCCATCAAGCAGGGATCAGAATAGATCACAACAGATCATAGACGGTATAATGAGCAAATTCATCAAAACTGCCACCAGATTTAATTATCTGACCTTCGATGCCCAGACACTGCTGTTAAACTCTGATGATAGCGTGTTTTAACTATAATGCTGAAAAACTATGCTATCGGTTACAAACAGAAGGAATTTGAAACGGTTGGCAATAGATAATATTTGTTTCTTCTGTATTAATTGCAGAGTGTCGTGGATAACTGCTAGCATTGTTCAGGTGTAGCTGTTGCTATATCTAATATCTCTAAAAACATTGTGGTACAGTTGTACCACAAATATAAGTTACAACGGCAATCTTCGTCCACGCCGACGAGCGCTGACAAGTACAGAATGAAATCTAACGTATGACCATTTGTATAAAAACCTTGTTACACTATACGTAAGGTAAGGTAAAATATGCAATGACAGTTGAACTCGTGCTTTCCCGCTCATGGCGCTAGACAAAATGGCAAGCTGCCGGCGCGGCGTCGCGCAAAATTTTGGCCAATGGGCGTTGAATATTTTACCCGCGCAAACGCGCTGCCCTATGATTGGTTAAAATGTTTTCAAAAAATGCTTTCTGCGAAGGTTGTAAGTTATATTTGCGGTACTACTGTACGCTAATGGATTATTTGTTTGTGTTGGCAATTTTAGGACGGTAAGGTGTCGCTGGAGGAGTACATCGGCGACATGTACCAGCCGGAGGAGGGCGAGACGGTGGAGCCCGACTGGGTCAAGCAGGAGAGGGAGCAGTTTGTCGGATACAGGTCAGTGCCTACTTTTTGGGAGTTTAATAAAGAAAGAAAGAAAAGAAAGATACATTTATTCACAAACACACAGGACACACATATTAAACAACAGAATAAACAAATAAAACATGAAACAAGTGTGTCTCTGCGGCACTGAACCGGACACTGGCTCAGCATTATGCTGAGGTGTCAGACACCTGTAGCGCTGATGTTCAGTCAGCACCGTCGGTGACTCACGGAAACGTCATACAAAAATAATAAACTACCTACATTATCGGGACAGGATTATAAGCTACTGCTTCGATACCTCGGGTCCGCTTGCTGCCAAACCCCAAGAGTTGGGGCAGCCAGTGGTCCTTGCGGAAGCGACTGCCCTCAGACCTTCCAACACAGACGAAAATAGACTTTATTGGAATGATTCAACGAGAAAAATGTGTTGCTTTCCGAAAGCGAAGTACGAGTGTGTTTGCTATACCATTTTTATTTTACTACTAGCTTATGCCCGCAACTTCGTCCGCGTCGTGTAACTAGTTTATATTGTAGGTACCTCCATTGCTCCCCCTTAGGGAATAACCCCGGAAAAAATATCCTATGTTCTTCCCAGGGCGTCAAACTAGTCAGACAACAGAAGATGAGAGAATGGAGATTCTCTTCTCTCATCGTCTGCAGATCAGTTTAGAAATATTTGCGATATATATTACATATGATAAACACTGTCATATGTAATTATGGTAAATTATGGTTATGAATAATTTATTCATAACCATAATTTAGGTACACAAGTATTACATACAATTTTCCTTTTTTTTTATAAAAGGGTTTTTTTTTTAAATATGGGTTAATAATAAATTATTCGTCTAGAAATGAAATATTTTATCCTGGCGTTTACCGATTTACCACATGTTACATACTACTTATCAGCTACTACAAAACGCGTTTTAAAATGCGCGAGGAAAATTCAACATTATTCTTCAAATTTATACAATTTCATATCGACGACCTCTGTAGCCCAGCTGGTAGTGACCCTGCCTATGAAGCTAGAGGTCCCGGGTTCGAATCCCGGTAAGGGCATGTATTTGTGTCCTGAGCACGAATATTTGTTCCTGGGCCATGGATGTTTTCTATGTATTTACGCATTTATTTATCTACATAAATATGTTTATCGTCGTCTAGTACAAGCTTTGCTCAGTTTGGGACTAGGTGTGTGTAAGATTGTCACCTAATATTTATTTATTTATATGTATATAATTTGTTCACCATCAATGCGACGCTATAAAAAAAAATTAAACTGTTTATTTCTTTACAACTTTTTTTTTGAATTTTTTTGTTTTTTTTTCTGTAATACGAATAACTACCCAGCCATCGATATTCTCCAGAGACACGAACAAGGACGGGTACATGGACGCGAACGAGGTGAAGGAGTGGATCGCGCCGCCCGAGTTCGACCATGCGGAGGCGGAGGCGCGGCACCTCGTGTTCGAGGCGGACGGGGACGCGGACGAGCGGCTCACCAAGCACGAGATACTCGACAAGTACGACCTGTTCGTCGGCTCGCAGGCCACAGACTTCGGCGAGGCGCTCGCCAGACACGACGAGTTCTAGGGATTTTGGCCAAGTCAACCGTGTTAGTGGGAAGGTAACATCCGAATCCGGCCGTGGACAAGTTTTGTTTTAATTCATTGCCGCGTTCACATTTGTCTGTCGTGTTTTGTTGTGATGCATCGGAACTGTATCGGTTTCATACAGGTCGATTCACGAGAGCTGGCATGAATGAATGGGATTGGCCGGGCGAAGGTATTTGCAGATGGCGCTTGCATAGGTTTTACCGGTCAGTCCCACCAAAACTGTCATATTCTTAAGCCAAATCCCATAGAAAAAGGCTAGTACATACATACATACATACATATACATACATACATACATTCACGCCTTTATTCCCAAAAGGAGTAGGCAGAGCACATGAAACGTAAGTTCCAGCGCCACTTTTAGCATAAATGTGGGTATAAAAGATCGACTAAATGTGATATTGCAGTGATAGGTTGCTAGCCCATAGCCCACAACACACTTCAACCCTGGTCCCTGAAAAAAAAAAGGTTTTTTAAAAGGCTAGTGATTAAGTAAAACCTATGATGGTCAAACATTTGACAGTTGAGCCCATTGACCGAAAGTAATGTCACTTGTCACTGTGAGTGGCAGTTTGTTTTTGTTTTTAAAATGTCTTTATTAATAACAAGAAGTACGAGAGTTACGTACTTATCTAGTGTACATTTGGGTCCTAGACAACAAAAACATAATACACAACCAGTTTAGTGAGCTAATGCGCTCATTTTAAACTTTTTAATACGCCCATAAAAGCGTTAACACTATTTATTATTTACACTAAATCAGTAGTAATTGTACACTGTAGGTACAACAAAGAATTACATTTATATGCTTGCTTAGAAAAACTCGCATTTGTTGCATACATGTTGCTATTCAATAGTGTTTATTTGCCAGCCTAAGTTAATACTAAGTGATAACCGAATACTATTATGATTACATTATGTTGTGATCATAATACAATCCCTTAAATATATTAAGTATGAGATTACTATTAATTATGATAAAATTTAACTGAAAAATACGGACGCCCGCCATGATATTATGTTAAACACCAATCAGAGCGCATGACGTCACACTTGACTCACAACTACCCATAACGGCCATTACCACAGATTACAGAGAAAGGCAGAAAGGCCCTAATAAATTGAACGTTTTCTATACATCCGATCTCTTCTCACTTACGTACTGAGCGACTAGTAACACAGGGATAGAACCATGTTATCTGACAGGTCTTCATACTTTGTCGCTCCCACGCCCGCGCAAGCCTTGTAAACTTTTGAATTCATGTTCATTCAATGAGCAATCGAGTCAAAGGTCTGCGTTTATACAAACGTGACGTCACTCGGGACGCCATGACACTGACAAGCGTGTTAGCGCCAATTTGAAATTGAAAAACTAAATGCATTTTTTTCCTACTTAACTGTTATTTTCTCTAGAAAAATCTTATTCGTTGTACATAATAAATGTTTCTAAAAATTATAGAACAGTTTTTCAAAATGTGTCATCATGCCTATTCTAAAAAAATCTAAAAAAGAACATAGCATTCTCTAAAACACACTAATTATCATAATAACTTTTTGCATCAACCTGTATTTTATAAATATGTATTGCACACATTGACATTATCATTCACTCGTTCAATTAATTCCTGCCAGCTTTCGTGAATCGACCTGTACATTTAATATGATTGCGTTTCGATTTATCTGATGCCGTGTGTTGTGTCGCATCACAAGCAATCCCGGTCCGCGTCAGAACGGCTGAGGTGCGGGGGGCGGGGGGCGGGGGGCGGTGTAGCGACACAGTGTTGTGAGGCGACGCGTCATAGCCACACGTGAAGTATGGAAATGCGTCATAATGCGTCAACACGTCAGATAAATGTGAACAGCAGCCATCACGACAGAGAGCATCACAACACGACTGACAAATGTGAACGCGGCTTCATGAATCGCAACCGCATACACGAAACTCGATTACCGCTTGCTTTTTGAACCAACTGTGCTTATTAACGTAACAGCCTAACAGCACGTCTATCATGGGACGGCCGCAACATACTCTCGATTTTCCTCGCACTATACTCTTGTTGTAAGTGTTCTAATAAGAAAGAGACGGATAGTGCGAGAAAAATTGAGAGCTCGCGCGCCGTCGCGTGATAGTCGTGCAGGTCGTGAAGAAAAATTGAAGGCCGTAGCACGTTGTAGAGTAGTGCAGAATAACGAACTAAAATCTATTGTCGTTTTACCTAATCCAAACAGGCTACATCAGTACTTTTTGTACCGAGGCTGACTGAAATAGCAAGACACGTTCGTACGTTTCCGTGAAAATACGATGGAAAATAATTATGCATTACATCTGTACCTTCCCGTGTTCCCAATGTAATTTGTGATGCCGTTCGACAGACTGAGGGAGGCCATTTAATTTGATTTACATTACTACCGACACGGTTGGTAGCCCAGTTGTCCATCCATGGTGAATTAATAAATATAAGTTGCATCGGAAACTTTGCTAGTGCGGAAGAATAAAGCCGATTTAAATCTTTCATGCGAATGACGTGCATGATGAAAGTGAGGCCTTATGGTTCCTTCAAGTGTTTCATTTTGTAGATATAGCAAATACATCGTTGTAACTTATATAGAAGGTGGACAGCTGGTTAGGTAACTATTATCCTTGCTATATTCACTATTCTCTTGAAACATGGTGTTAACTAACATAGTGCCAATAACCGAACTTCCACCTAACTGCATCACCACAAGGCAGCGTTGTAATAGTTCAAACTAGACCCACTAAAGTTTAAAAAGTTAGTTAAGTATATCCATTGCGGGTATAAGAAAACTATACAAAATAGACAAAAAATCATACTTATACAAATGGTGTTCAATTGAAATGACGAAAAAATATAATAAATTGGTAACTCGAAATAATGCTTGATATAAAAAAAAAACACATAAGTACCGTAAAAGATTTTTGTCTACTTCTATTGAACGTCCATGCATAAGAAGTGAAAAAAAATGAGGCAGTTTAATGGCAACTTGTTGAATAACACTTAGCGTAAGTGTCAAAAATACAATGGGGAACTTGCAAGAAAGAAGTTATTTGTCTTGGAAAATGGTAGATTAATTAATTTTCACTATAATTGCATTTCAAATTGTGTACTTAAAAAACGCAGTTTATATAAATTATTATTTTATTGGGCGCAATCTGCAAGATTTGTAAGGGGTTGCAATGTTTGGTATAGTAAGCGATCTAGACTTGATATTTGTGTTGAAAAAACCCTATTCATTCCGTACTATATTATATTTGTTCCTTGTGAGAAATCGTAATGTAATGACATTACGAAACAATGGAAGCGAGTTCCCCATGAACATACTAATCCATTCCGTTTTGATAATCTCAATCTCATATACTTTGAGTACTTAAATATGTATTTTTATAACTTTGCCATATTTTTCTACTCGGCTCTAATATTTAGATGTAAGTTTAGTTTTAGTTGAAGACCAAAGTTATGTTGCTATTTCCATTGGATTTCTATTGCCATCGAAATTCTCGTGTGGTTCTGTTCTGTTTTAATATGTGAAACTGAATCTCGGTTCGATAATAATTAGATGTTTATCTACGTTATTTCCTGTCTTGTGATATATTGTACAACACCTATGCATTTATTATATGTATTTGAATCTAATATATTGTTAAGTATTATTAATAATTAACACGAACAACTTTCGTTCCGCACTTTCAGGAAATAAACAAATATTTTTTAGAAAATTGTTTTATTATTATTTCCTTTAACCTTTTCACCGCCAAACACGTGAAATCACGTCATCGACGATTCGTAACACCGGCGCCAGACGGCATTTGCAGTCATTTTTTTTTTTTTACCTACTCTGAAATAGCTCAATTTAATGTTGGCATTATTTCTTTATCCATTATTTTTTACCCTTGTGGCGTGAGGTGGCACGGCAAGTTGCTTTACCATCTGGCGGTGAAAAGGTTAAAAAAAGTAATCCTTCGCGCGATCTCTGGAATCCGTTCATCGCTCTCGCCAACTGATTTACCGTGGGTCCGCTAGGGGCGAGGAATCTTTCAATCCCTTCCACTCTTCTGATTACACCTTATGGATGCTTGTAGCGACTTCTACCGCGAAGTTATTACAACTTCTGAAACGGCACTAATGTCTCAAGTTACATTGAGAATCGTTAGTAACAATGCTTTACCCCATATTAACCGTAAATGCAGCAACGTCCAGTAACAAAATTATAGACTTCGATAGAAGTGGAAAATTAAACAATTATTTATTTGCCACGAGCGGGATTTGAACCCGCGACCTCTGGAATCTGTCCATCGCTCTTGCCAACCGAGCGACTACGGCAAATAAATTTTCAATTTTCCACTTTGATCGAATTTCGTTAGCGGACGTTTCTGCTTATTAGTAAACATTAACCTACTGTATTACTTGTTCGTTAGTCAATAAGGTATTGGCAAAACTATGAAATAAGAATTCGTCCATATTGACTATTGATAACTGAACAATCTATCTGTTGCCTGGAAAATTTGTTCTTGTTTGTTTGTGGGTTCTCTATGACAATCGATTGAATGCAACATTTCCGAACATGTTTGATATAACTTACTTTCGACCCTAGTTATACAATCTATCTATTATTTTTCATGGGACCCTTTTGTATAATTATTTGCATTGCCAAAAAATAAGACTCCATATATCGTACATTTTAATTGAATATGCCATCACATCACAGTTATACATTTATTTATTTCCTATTTTTATTCAAGCTCGCCCAGTGCCAGCACATATTTGTACGTATGTACATAGTTGACGGCGGGCACAGGCGCGAGATTTACGTGTTTACGCAGATCCTCGGCGAACCATAGAGCTTCCCGCCCATTTGTCGCGCAAGTCGAGCGCGGAGCAGGAGAGACGAATAAAATATAACGGTAGTAGGTAGGAAAACAAATGCGTGGTACTGTTGTCAAGTATTGCAATCATGCGACTCGATCTTACTTACTTAAGTAAAATTAGTGTCTTCCAATGTACGGTATTTGCATACGGTATTGTATGTAGTAACTAAGCGAAGGTAGAGGTCTAGTTTCGTGATGGGTGACCGGCAGGGTGAGCCGCATTCATTCATTCATTTCAGTCAAGACCCTTTTTCTCAGGAACGCGTGGGTATCAAGCTAAAATTTATACCAAATACTCAGGTCTTACTGTCCCTTGGAGCTGTGAAAAAAATCCAACTTCTAAGCCAACGCAATCAAAAGATACAGCAATTTTCGAAACTAGCAAGGGAATCAAAACCTACATGGTACTTCCCGCGAACTCAGAATCTTGAAATTAGGTACGAAGCAGCGTCTTATAGCACAGATAAAGGAAAAATTGCGAAAACCGTTATTTTTTAGTTACATCATATAATAAAAATATTTTTTATAATTTTAAAGTTACTACCCCTTTACTCATGAACACGTAGAGGTAGGTATTAAATCGAAATTCATATCAAATACTCAGGTCTATAATACCTTTAATACCTACAGGTTTGTACGGAACCCTCGGTGCGCGAGTCCGACTCGCGCTTGGCCGGTTTTTTTAGACTATATAACTGAAAATATTGGTTTAATATTGCCACAGGAACCCGTGTCGTGTAGAGTCTGGGTAACGAAACGTGAGACAGAAAATTACCGCGAAATTTAAGAATAATAATCGTCCCCAACACCCATAACTTACAAAAACAATAGCAGAAAAAATACACAAATATACCGACCTTAAAGATGAAGTCACCAGGATCTGGAACCAGGAAAAAGTAGACATCGTTCCTATTGTTCTGTCAACCACAGGCGTTATTCCTAAACACCTCCATCACAGCCTGAAACTCATTGATCTGTAACGAAATACTTACATGCAGATGCAGATAGCCGCAATACTGAATACATGCAGAATCGTGCGAAAGTTTCTGCAAGTTGACGATGACCGAACGGACTTAGACTAAAACTAACTATAAATGATAAATTAAATTAAATACACAACGCAGTCAAATGTTATCTACTTGGCTTTAGCCCGTAGAGGACATTAATTACCAGCAGCTCTTGCTGAGAAATAAAAACCCAACGGAAAATAATAATAATAATAAAATTCTTTATTGCAACTATAAACATAATAATAGTTGAAGCCCCGGCTTTCAAAGTAGGTTTCCCTGTATCTCAAAAGCCGGTTCCTTCCTTGATACAGGCATTATAATAGTTACAACATTTGTACAAAACAAGAATGCAATGAATGTGTGTGTGTGTGTGTGTGCGTGTGCGTGTGCGTGTGCGTGTGCGTGTGCGTGTGCGTGTGCGTGTGCGTGTGCGTGTGTGTGTGTGTGATTCTAAGGACTATGAGTATTTTATTTGTATTACGATATTATAGTAAGCAGTTTCTCTGACTCCATATAAGTTATCGACTTCAGCCAGGAGTTAATTTTGTGTTTACATTGAAAGTTACTTAATTTATTTATTTTAGACGTTTTAATTATTTTATTATATAGGTGAGGAGCTAAGAAATTAAAATGTCTCATTGCGCATGCACTATAGCAGCGTGGTACTGGATATCATACTAGTCTTTTTTCGCCAATTACTATCGTAGGAGCTATTAACTTATGGTATCTTCGAAGACTTTGAAATATGAAAAGTTTACGTACACTCAATAATTCGGCTAGATCAATAAGAAAATTAGTAGGGTATCTACATGGGAGGTAGAACATAACCTTCAGCTCGCTGGGCGCGTCCTAGTTCAATGAGGTACGTTTTAGGGGCGCCACCCCATGAACAGATACAATAAGACAGTACACTTTTGCAGAGTGCATTGTATGTCTGAATTAAAAGTTCACGATCTGCCACCTGTCGTAGGTTTTTAAAAACAAATATTAATTTGCGGATCCTAATAGTTGTAGAAGAAAGAAAGGCTCCCATCGTAATCTGTCGTCTATAACAACACCAAGATACTTGATCGTGTCTACTCTGGATAACATGAGTGTCTGGATAGATGGTGTGTACCCACCATTAGATAGCGGGGCTAAAGTAGTATATTTAGCCCCTAGGGTAAATATGTGATAGTTATTTACGATACAAGTGCCGAAAATCGACACGAGTTGCGAATTACCTATTCGCACGTGTATCGTACAACGTTTTACTGTAGGTACATAGCTCTTTAAAGTTTTGACATATGCACGGAAAGTGCTCTTTTCCGCACTAGTGCGGGAAAGTAGCACCATATGTACCAGAGTTGGGCACTCAAGAATAAAATCATTATTTGAATAAGAATTCGAATGAATAAAATCATGTTGATTTTATTCACGTCAAAGTTATTCAAATAATTTTGCCGTGAATAATTCTTATGTGAGAAAATCGAATGAAGATAACTTATTCTTATTCAAATAAATGTAATCATGATTTTTTATTTAAAATAATATTCCTTGAATAAAAATGTAGTTCGGATATTCAGAACGTAGATAAACACAACGCATTTGGTATTGGTATAGACATAGAGGCACTAGTAGACGCTCGAATCTTGTCTATTTAAACCTATCGTATATAATCAAACCTTTTATACTGAAGTACATAAAATATTGCAAGTTGGCTTTCACATAGATTTGTTACTCGATTTGTTTTTGATATAGCAACCATACAAATACAAGATAGTAATTTGGTAGAATGCAGCTGCTGCTCTGACAGACGGATGGAACCAGAGGAATAACGGAACTCCTCAATAGCTACTTGTATACCTTTCGAATTTGGGTTCATTTGTTTTGTTTTGACGAGTTCTATACGTCACATTGATGACGATGGTCTGATGATGGAGTCAGGAGGTGGATAGTGGAACTCCTCAATGGATACTTCTATTCCCCTCGAGTTTGGGTTTATGTGGTTTGTTTTGACGAGTTCTTTACATGAAACTTGATGATGATGGTCTGATGATAGAGTCAGGAAGTAATTAGTAGAACTCCTCAATGACTACTTGTATGTACTTCGAGTTTGAGCTCATTTGGTTTGTTCTATTAATTTGATGACAATAGTCTGATGATGGGGTTTTATAGTAGCCTATGAGGAGTTTTACTATCCACCTCCTGACGCCATCATCAGACCATCGTCACAAACTAACCAAATGAACCCAAACTTGAGGGATATAGTCATTGAGGAGTTCCACCATCCACCACCTGATTCCATCATCAGACAATCGGCACTAAGTGTAATGTATAAAACTCGTCAAAACGACCCAAATTAACCCGAAATCAAGGGGTATACAAGTAGACATTGAGGAGTTCCGCTATCCCCCCTCCGGATTCCATCATCAGACCATCGTCATCAAGTGTGATTTATAAAACTCGTCAAAAAAAACCAAATGAACCCTAACTGGAGAGGTATACAAGTAGCCATAGAGGAGTTCCACTATCCACCTCCTGACTCCATCATCAGACCATTATCACCAAGTGTCATATTTACATGACCCTTGGTGATAAACTCATGAAAACAGACCAAATTAACCCAAACTTGGCCTGAAATTTTATGAAATCAACTTATACAATTTTACCGACGATACCACAAAATTAACTTTATTTGAATAAAGTTTTATTCAAATAAAATGTTAGTTAGAATAACCCCATTTGTGGAATAATTATTCCGTATTTCATTCCTTATTTAAAATAAAAGTAGCATGATTTATTCACCCTCATGTTATTTTAAATAACGGGCGCAAGAATTATTCTTATTCAAATCGATTTGAATAAGAATAAAAATTCTGTTCTTATTCTTATTCTTATTCAAATAATTTTTTGCCCAACTCTGATATGTACTATAAACATAATTTATGATTTTAAAACATTTTAATTTGACCAATCAAAACACTTCAACGTATTCAATCCACCAATCACAACTTTAAATAAAAAAAACATTTGTGTTTGCTATCAAAAAAAGCATGCCGCCAAAGACAAAATTGAACAATCCCTTCGCCGCCGTGGAATTTATTACTGAAGTGAAAAGTAGAGTGTATATTAACTCTGGTCTAAAAGCCATATTACCCCTCGAACAATTTTCCCTCGCTTCGCTCGGGAAAATAACCATCTCGTGGTATTGTGGTGGCTTTATTTTAGACCCTTGTCAAACAATCTACTATTTAAACGCTTCGTTAAACATTTGCCGTCTCTTCGCTTCATTTTTGCATTAAAAGAATCGTGATCTAGCCACCAAAAAGCATCGTCAGAAAAAAATAGCTACCTTCCAGTTGCCTACCCTGTAAAATTCCAGTGCTTTCATATTCATATTCAACTATTTTGAACACGGCGAGTTCAACGAACAAATTAAAAGAATAATTTAGCCTCAGGGCAAATGGCAATATTAACTTAGCAGAACTAGTTCATCCCTCCTTTCGCAGAAATTTTAATTGAATAGAACTTGAAAGCCCTGAGGATGCCCTTATACCAATGTCCCTAGGGCTATTGGGCTCGGGAAGCCAGCCAGACGAATTGCTTCATTTTAAATTTACCTAACATGATCCAATCTGGTTTATACCTAATAGTCACACCCTTACAACGAAGAATGTGTCAGATCGCAGGTATAATTGCGCAAGAGAGGACAGATAAGTATGCGATCTACCTTTATAACAGCCCAGTCTCGCTATTCTGTAACTGATTTTAACCTGACTGCACCCGTCACCCACTAATATATCTTGCCGCCGCGTAGTACAGGTCGACACACGTAAAAAGAGCCCTGGCGGCCATATAAAATGTATGGCCGCCAGGGTTCTTTTTACATGTGTCGACCTGTAACTATGCGTAATCAGAGGTCTAATTTTGTTAGGCGTGACGTGACCATGGGACCGCGGAACCGGTTACCATTAAAGGGTTATGGATCGGGTATTTGATAGAATTGTTTTTCAAAACCCTATCGATTCGGCAAGCATATCGATCGACTTACCGAAACGATAGTGTCGAAACTTGAGATAGTGTAATAAGCCATTTCCCTTGGGGGGGAGTGCTAAGATTTTTTTACAAATCACACATTTTTTTTAAATCAGAAACCTATCGTGTGTAGTGTCATATGAAAGGGCTTTTTGAGGCGATTCTAAATAAATACCACGTCATTACAATTTCAGCCATTTTTTAAATTAAAACAAGAATATTTTTCGTAACATACCAAGTTTGGGCTTCTCCAGACACGATATGGCTGATTTTTTTAATACAATATACCACAAATGATATGTGATATCCTCATATCTAACCTCAAAAAAAGCAATGTTGAAAATAATTCAAGTTTATTTTTTATTTTTTTTCAATATTACCATATGTGACATAGTTCTACGTCAATACCTATATATTATATATATACAATATTGCATATTGTATAAAAACAGCCATATCGTGTGGAGGAGCCCAAACTTGGTATGTTACGAAAATTATTTTAGTTTTAATAAAAAAAATGGCTGAAATGTAATGATGTGGTATATTTTTAGAATCGCCTCAAAAAGCACTTTCAGATACTACTCACTATAGGTAGGTAACTATGGTTTCTGATAAGAAAATTTGTTTTCGCCTCCAGTATGCGTGTGCCAAATAGCTAAATTGTACATCTATTTGCGGTTTTTCTTTGAAATTGGGCTTATACGGCTACCACTAAGAGATGAGACCTATAAAGGGAACAACCGGACAGCCGGACATATGAAAGCATTTTTGCCCTATGGTTAAATATCGAACTCGCTCACAAAATTTCACTAGAATCTGTTGAGAGATGTGCCATACGTTTCCATTATAAAATCGTTACACTTTTAAACGCAGCTACACTACTGATACGAGTATATTGTATAGGTAACGCTGCCGTTATGTACGTGAATAATCAACGTAGAGAGAATTGACTCTGTGACTGTTCACTGACAATACTGACAACCAACCATCAAATCAAGACGTGAAAAGGTAAGACTATTCGGTAAATATTCACCCTATTCGACTTGGTAACCACTTTGGAAACGGTTACCCTGTTCAAAACGGTATCCATAACGATAGGCTAACATAATGATAGGGAAACCATATCGTTTGGGTAATCATTTGATAGGGTTACCCTATCGAAAGGCTTAATCAAATGAAAGGGTTTTCCGGTCCCTGGACGTGACGAATGAGGTCAGGCGAATGACGAGCATGTTCAAAATAAGTGAGAGTCAGAATGGCTGGTGTACCTAAAGCGATATAAAAAAATTGTATACGAAAAAAATCTACCCAATTTGTACTATTTAGTACGACATTAAAAAAAAATTGTACCGTCCCGTACTCAAAGTTATTACGAAATTAAGGTACACCAAGGTTTATTTGGGATTTAGTTATCAATGAATTTTAGATGCCTGCACAAATTGTTTCTGTTAAGCCCAATGGTTGACTGGTAGAGAATAACTTATGGCATTAAGTCCGCCATAACTTTCTAAGTGATATGAGCTCCGCCCCCTGCCACTTAAGTTGAGCGATCGGAGGGCTATATCGGTTACCTTGGTTCTGTTGCGGATAGCCTCATTTCTGATGTGATAACGCAGAGAAAATCCTGACATAGCCCATAGCCCTTTGGAACGCGTACGAAGAAACCGATGGCCGTTGGGGCGGAAAGGTTCTCGAGTGACGACCACGTACCGGAAGGCGCAGCGTGGGTAGGCCCCTCACAAGATGACCTGGTAAAGGTTGCGGGAGTTCGTTGCGCAGGACCGGTCACTTTAACACTCTTTGGGGGAGGCCCATGTGTTGATGATAATGAATAAAGTATAAATAAATAAATATAAAATAAAAACCTCCAAACAAACCGAAAGTCTTCCTTCTATACGAGCTTCACTAGGTGCCATGCCAGTAGAAAAACTTGAAATGTGTATAACTCGCAAACCACGAATTATATTGCCTTAATGTAAATTGTACATTTGAGTACAAATTTGGTACAAATTTTTGGTGTATATTTTTTTAAAATAATTGATAGGAACACAGCATACTGAAGTACACCCGCCATCCTGACTGTCAGGGTGTACCTTAATTTCGGAATAACTTTGAGTACGGGACGGTACAATTTTTTTTTAATGTGGTACTAAATAGTACAAATTGGGTACATTTTTTACGTATACAATTTTTTTATATCGCTTTAGGTACACCTGCCATTCTGACTATCACCAAAATAACAGCCTTGGTAATTATCCGAATAGTAATGTCAGAGACAAATAATTTCGAGGTAGGACAGTTACAAAAACCTTCAGAATACCTACTATTATATCTCGCTAAACATTTTAGCTTGCTAACACTAGTTACTAGGCTGCTTATATTTCTGAGACTCATTTTGTGTCGTTACACGCGCGTTTCTAATGAATGAATATAAATAATCTACTAAGACTCATGCGAAACGGCCGGCTAACAAGAATGTAATCTCCATCTCCATACAAATACTATCCTTACGAAATTATCTGAATAATCCGAGCACAATCGGCCCGATTATTTACAAAACAAATGCAGATTACCTCCTAAGCCCACGCACCGATACTCTGTATTTTCGCGTCAACAGACAGGCGGCTCCATATTTTTGCATACTTATAGGGCGACAGTAATACCGCTTCATATAAGAAAGGGAATTTGTATGATAATTTTCATTTTGCATTCGCGGTTATTCTTCTTGTGGCTTGTTGTGGATGGCGCTCGAGGGAAATTCCGCGGTTCTGTCGCGGCGTTATTGGCCGGGCGATGTCGGGATCGGCTGGAAGCACCACGCCGCCGCATACCCTATGCCCACAGGGTTTATAGTAATGTATATTCAATATTCATATAGGTCTTTGCCGTACGTCTTCTGGCAACATAGAATTTAGACCCAATTTGAAACTAAGCAAAGCTGTACTATGGTTACTAGACGACGATAAACGTACCTATACGCATATACTTAGTTAATAAGAAAACATCCTATAGGTACTCAGGGACAAATATTTGAAAAAAATATGCAGAGTGGCGGACTAAGCCCGTAAGAGGTCTGTTGCGAAAAACCTGAATGGGGAATTTACTCTTGTGAGTGGTTTGCACCACTTGCACTAAACCGTCTTTAACAGTAAGCGGTGTCCGTGAAAAACTGTAGGTATGGAAAGCTTACAAGATTTTATGGAATGACAGCTGCCGGCGCCATACTTACCGTTGATCGGTCTGTCTGTAATCGTAAGATGGTGCAACCTGCCCTTCGTCTATTCCCGTCGTTCGTTATTTCCGTCCCGTCGATTTCGTCCTGCTGCGCGGCTAT